>CATPAH010000013.1:4077300-4756851 GCA_954870535.1 Fusarium sp. VM40
CGCAAGCAAATCGACATGGACCTCGCCTACGGCAGCATGCCTCCCGATCTCAAGGATCGCACTGATCTGGACCCGCAGTACGTTGACGAGAAGCAAGCTATGGGTCTCGTTCACCGTGTTGAGGGTCTCCTCACCGAAGCTCATTGTCTCCACCACTCGGCCACGCACACAATGTCCGAGCTTCAAAAGAACCCAGACCACGCAGCGGCCGTTGCACTCTCGCTTGCTGAGCTGTCCAAGATTGTCAAGAAATCATCACCCGCCCTGCTGGGTCTCCTCAAGTCTGGATCACCTGCAGTTTTTGGCCTGCTGTCATCCCCGCAATTCCTGATCGGCACTAGTATCGCTGCTGGTGTCACGGTTATCTGCTTCGGAGGATGGAAGATCTTCCAGAAAATGAAGGAGGAGAAGGCAGCACGCGAGGCGTTGGCCTATGAAGGCGTCCCTATGAACCGACCTGCGCCTATGCGAACTCAGAGCGAGTACACTGTCGAGTATGGCCCAGTTTATGACGAGGCTCTCATTCTTGACGATGACTTGAGTTCGATTGAGACCTGGATGAGAGGAATCCCAGCTGGAGATGCTGAAAGTGTTGATATGGAGCTTATTACACCCACCGCCCTTGACACAAAGAGCCGCTACGGAGACGACGATACCAAGTCGATGCGAAGCACAAGAACAAGCAAGACCGCCAAGACCAGCAAGACACATGAGAGCCACCGAAGTTCCAAGAGCCACAGGACCGACGACAGCCATCGCAGCCACCGCAGTTCCAGAAGTCGTCGTGATGATGACACGAAAAGCCGACGCGACTCTGACTACGCTGAAAGCATCGCCGACAGCGAGCGAAGTCACCGCTCATCCAGAAGCAAGCGTTCCGAGAAGATCGAGACAAGGTCTATCGATAGCCGAAGCAGCCGGCGAGACGATGACTCACAAGTCACCATGCGACCCAAGCCCAACCGCAACAACAGCAACATGCTCAAGGCCCTGTTCAAGAACAAGGAGAAGAAAGAGCGGTCACTCGTTATGGCTTAGACATCTCATAGAGGTTTCTAGATTTCCTCATTTGGTTTATCTCTTTTTTTCCTGCATACTGCTCTGGCGCAATTTAAGACCGGTGGATGGACTGCATCTGCGGTAGACGAGACAAAGATTCTTTTTTGGATATTCTTTTACAGATCATGGATGGGCGAAGAAGAGGCCCTTCCCACCAGCGATTATTCCCCTTCGTTTACTTTTTTTTCTTTATACTCTGAGTTTTTCCCTCGGTATTGTTTATGGTCTATGATACTATGAAGATTGCTCTTGCACACGCTTGAGTAGGTGGTTGGAAATTTATTGCATGACGCACGGAAGACAGATGACGGAGCTGTTTGCATTTTTGGGACCAATTCTTATTTTTTTTGACAGGGTTTATCTACATGAAATACATGGCGGGCTAAAATGTTGCCTTTTTTGGATTGTCAAATTTGATGCTCTCTCCATCGTGAAGTTTGGTCTAAGCTTGGGGGTTCCTTTGCTATGGACGTGTGGGTTGATAGGTTGCTGCGTTTGTCAGGCACCATTGATGCGGCGGTGAGAAGGTTTTGTGCGCAAATACCAAATAGGTGTCCGGGCTGAGCACCATGCTTGGATTGGGGAAGGAAGATGCTTGGTCAAGGAAGATGCTTGGTCTTGAATACAACGTTTGGTTTGGGTTAAGAATGTCGCCGTGTGGATTATTTGCGATGTTGGGATGATATCTGGCTTGTCTCCAGGTCAGATGAGCCATCTTTGGGGACGATGCGGCGTGGCTTGCCTTGGGCATTGCTCTGACATTCAAAACATCGAGCAACATATGTGTTTGGATCAGGCAGCAAGTGTGGATTGCCTTGTCTTTGGTGTTTTCTCGATTGATCTGAAGATTGCGGTGGTATTGCTGGAATGTTGGTGCATGGCTTGCAGTTGTCTTTGTCTCTGCCTCGCTTACACTTACTGGATGTGGTGCTCTTCCGTAAGGTTTGCAGATTGTTGAAGTTGGCATCCGAGCTGGGAGATGTTGATTGGAAAGATTGGTGCTTTGGACTGGGAATGATATCAAGGGGAGTGCTGCCTCGTCTGCTGGGTGATGGTGAAGGGACAGAGGATAGAATGGGTATAAATACCGTCTTCCCTGCCACTCTTCTTTCCGTTCCATCTGCATCTTCATCAACCTTTATACTATATATATACAAGATGGGACAACGAACCATTATCGGCAGCGCTGGATCCCGACAGAGCCAGGCCTAGATCATGAACTCTGAAACCATCGGGTCGACAAGCACTGATCGATCCAACTGCTCGACCGTAGGTTTTTGAGACGAGACTTTGTGGGATGAACTTGACTGACGGGTGTAGTTTTGAGAGATGCGATATCGAAGACCCTCTCGACTGACTGTGTCGCGATCGTGTCTGCAGGTTATTGCTCTCAACAAAACCCGAGAGACGGAAACACCATCTCCCACTGGCCTCACTCTTCTACCATCAAAAGACCATTGGGAGGTCTTTATACACCCGACAGTTCGACTCAAGGCAACGAGTAACACGAAAGTAGGTCTACTCACATATTTGGTATTCACAGAGTTACTAACGAGGATAGACATCACGAACATCATCGGCAGGGTTGGAGTGAGCGACTGGATAGACTCACTCTACATAAAGAGACAGCAGTTATTGTTCACGGGATATTATATAATCAAGCTCGCCATCCTCACAGAACTTCCAAGCGACACCCACCTTCATGCTCTGGGTTCTATGCCCTCTTCTGACGATGGCTTCGCATTGCAGTGGCGTTGCACAAGCAGGTTGCTACACCGCAACCCGTGTCACCGGTTTCAGTACAATTTGTTGTCGTCAAGACTTACCTCCGCCAATATACTGGGTGACAGGTACTACACTATGATCATGTCGTAAGTCTCCTAGCCTCAAAACGCATCCTCCCAAAACATCCTATCCCTATCGACATTCATCATTATGGGCTCAGCTGACAATTGTTAGTGACGTTGTCTCTGTCGTCACAATGGCCTGCGAAAGGAAGTCTCCCTGGTAGACAATGGAGCCTGTACTACACGAAGAACAGATGGCTCTTACATCTTGCCGTCAGATTGCCACCGAGTGATTTGCAACAGAGTCCTATTGCTCCGGCTTTGAGATGGTCAAAGATGGGACTCAACACTCTCAAGAGCAGTCTATTGAACAGAACAAGTCAAGATTCGCACTCACGCTGGTAACAGCAAATGGCCCAGACTACTATCTGCCACTTCTGTACGACAGCCTTGGCGCCAGATTCCTCCCCTGACCCCTTTATTCGTACGGTTCGAGTTACGATTGATGCGGATTAAACGTCCATGACAGACCGTACATCGGTCTTAAAGGATATAGCAAGGGTTCCCGCTCCTTGGGGGGAAAATGGGCCGGGGTTTTACATGACAGGAACACAGGGAGCGTCAAGTTCAGAATCTGGCAACAACTGGGTTTTCGCAGCTTTGAATGTCACTGCCTACGCAGAATTCCTCGAACTACCAGATCTAGCGAAGCAAGCCAATATATACATCGACGAAGCTCTTCCTATGTTTCGATATGTTCTTGAAGAGAACGATCCTTTGGGTATGCAGAAGTGCACCCTGGCCCATTTGCAGAGAACTGCATGATGGTCTTTCTTTCCTGCTGCACCAAGAATTGTCCAACTCGCAGATCTGGAAACCAGCGGTCTGCAGATGCCAGTTCGCTCTGAATTTTAAATAATGAGCCAATTTCGTCAAGGACGCTACCTCGTCAATGCCACAATGTTGAGTGATCGCCTCAAAGACGGCAGATGAACCACCCGATGGTCCAGACCCAACATCGTTTTCATTAGCCAACCAAGCTACAGAAAAGAGGTATAGTGACTGTACTGGAGATGGTCTTATATCTGTCTGCACCGACTCCTCCTTTCCCATCGGATGATACCCATATTATAAGCAGCACTTATCTTGGCTATACTATACGCTCCATGCAGCTGCGGCAGTATATCCAGACACAGAGAGACCCAACTGAACAAGTTGACGGATCCTTGGCAAAGTTGTATATGATGAAGAAGTCCCCACAAGTTGAGCAGAGAGGAAATCCTTGATGCTATGCACAGGGTCTGGTGTCTATCTACGTTCTGGCAAGAAAATTTGTACTATATGAATTGTACTGCGAAATCGAACTTTACCACCTCTCTTACATTTGCAGCGGACTCGGACTGCACCACAGGGGCTGAGCTGTTTATTCCACCGCACCAAAAGTTGGACCCTCTGTATCCGTCCAATATTGTTTGCCGCAATTACATCTCGACAAATTTTGGGAGACGTTGTATAGCAGCGAGAGCCTGGAGTATATATGCTTTGCTCGTGGAACACCATTATCACCACATGATTGGGCCCTCTTATATAAAGCACATCCAGTTCGACCATGGAATCTGAGCACTTCGAACTGGCATTGCGGTCTGCGACCATAACCCAGGCCCAAAAGACCTCACCCAAGTGCGCTCCAACGTGGATGATGCACTAGAGAACGTTGACTAGAGCGACTATGCCCCTAATGAGACTGATGGTATCATGGATGTGATAGCGGATCGAGTATGCCTTCCTGAGTACATCTTGGGCCAAGCCTCGACCAGACTAGCTTCCAGACTTCAGAATGTTACATGGAAGGTATTCCACCAAGCTTGCACGAGCAGTTCGAGTATTGAATAGTTCGCGTTTGTATATCCACATGGCTTGGTGCAACGACCAACCCAAAACGCGGGCTACTGAACGTCTCAAGGGCTGCCTTCTATCAATCGACGAAGCAGATTACCAAAGGAGGGTTGTGGAGGAGCCAGAGAAGGCCTCTCAAAAGAGAGATTAGGGAAAGTCTTGTAGTCGTTCATGTGTACTCTGTCAAACCGACGGGAACAAGAGATGAGACTGCTTTGGCGACATATACACCTGGAAGACAGCAGTCGAGTAGCCGATGATGTCGCGATAGCGAGATCGAGGCGGAAAGTGAAGGGGTGATGCAATTTGGAAGAAGCAAGCCATGAGTTTCACCAACATGATCATATACCATGCCGAGTTTTCCCAGTTCTAGGTATCCTGCAAAAATCAAGAATGATCCTACCAGTCATGGATCTAGAGATATCTCTCGATCTAGGAGATATTCAAGGGATTGAGCCTGAACCAGTTGGGATGAGATTGAAGTGGGTTATTTACCACCACTTGAAGTATCTGAGTGACCAGACACTTCGCCAAGTTACTCCTCCTGGAACAAGAACACTATATAACATGCGATTGATCAGGTAACTGTGTCATCTGGATCTTTCTCAATCCCTGACATTGATTCATCACGATGAGAAACTAGGAACAGCAAGCAGATTGTCTACCAACACAGAAGGCAGATCTCAAGGCCGAGTACAGACTTGGCTGCCGTGAGGAGCCGATACACAGCTCAACAAGAAGCTCGCCGTTTCGTGAACCACGCTTCCCAATCGCGAATTTTAACCTCAACGCGAGAGGCTATTTGTGTGATGCCATTCTGCGTTTATATAGAGCCACGCCCCATGCCCAAAATCATGGCTTGCTACACCGCCGGCCCGTTCCACAATTGAATGGGCTTAGGACCTCATCCTCAGTCTACTTTTCGGTAGGACGCTGGCGTCGCTGATAACCGCCGTGCCCAGCGGGCCGAACACTAGAGACTTGCTTGGCCACCTCGTTTGCTTCAATGCCAGAGGCTACAAATGCGCCGGACCGGGCCTTGAAACGACGCATTTCATTGTTGAGGGCTGCCCCAAGACACAAACAAACACTTCTGAAAACCCGCATGTGGACACCCGGAAGCAGTTTGACATCGGCGTGGCTGTCCTAGAGAGAGCGCCAATATAGCTTCGCCGAGATTCTTCTCACCAAGTCAAGAAGTGACGCGATAGGAGCTCGATATTGCGCCCACTGACAAGAACCACGAACACATTTCCAGGGGAAGGCTTCTTAAACAAACCCTCTGCTCGTACTTGATGTGCAAGGGCTGAGGTTCCATCAATTGGTCGTCTTCATGGTAGCCGTCGCTGATGTTCATGACTGTTTTCGAACATTTGCTCTTATGCCTGCGACCGGTAATCAGGTAGGTCCTTCCCGAGTCGTCTGATAGTTTAGCTATCTAACGAAGTCACAGCACAGCACATCATCTTCAGGGTGTATATATGGCTGATATCAGATATGGCAAAGAGATCCAACGACGATACGCTGCGTGTGGTCGATTAATATATAACGCCAGTAGCGTACGAAAAGAGCGGAATTGATGTGCGCTTCCGGCGACAAGTTGAACAACTTGAGACAACCTGGAAGATGGTCCGGACGATCCTCCTTAGTAACCGATATCCTCGTACAGGCTCCCCGTTCATGAGTGTCTTGCACTCAAGAAGCAGTTTGCTTATATACCTGTTCTCGTTGTCACCCTTGACGGAACCATGGCCGAAAGGCTTGCAAGAGCCGACTGGATGAGACGGGAGACCACCTCTGGTATCTACCGACAAATACTGCCTACACTAGGAGATACCTGAAGATCATGTTTGCAACCGAGTATTCCAAGAAGGCTTCAGAGGATCAGAGAGCTGTAGTCTTTGAGAGACCGGATAAATGTCCTGCCTAGACCTAGGTTGCCGTGCGAAACGGACAGTTGACCGCCTTGCGATGTCTGAGAACTACTATACATGGACGCATACCTGATTCCTCCAAACTAAAACCATCAAGAGCCTGAGGAGCATAAAAGGTACATGGGAGTGTGCTTCTATACGGCGTCAGGTATAGCTGTGATGGATAGTGGGAAGAGTAATGTGAGAGACCTATGGACTACCATTGCTTAGTCTAGAATCACTTATCTGCCGGTTCAAGCTTCCCATGCTTGCGTTTCACACAAGAGCGCAAAGAGAGTTGCGAGACATCGCCAACGAAATATTACCCAAGATACTGGATTCATTTCTTTTCCGAGAAGAAAGAAAATATCCAGCCCAGGGACAAAAGGAACCATCACTCTATATCTAGTCCAAGAACGCAAAGTTCCGCAAAGACGAGAATCCAACACCAACCCCCCTGATAAGTTGTGTCGACGCTTAGGCTATATATAACTTGGTCAACCTACATCTCCGCCGAACAATATGGTCAGCTTTTTGTTCATGCATCAAGACGAAGAAGAGTTTCCGGGATTCACGGAAAAGAGTCAGTTGTTGATACACCACAACATATCTCTACCCTCATGGGGTTGGGCGTGAGTACTATATACGAACAGCTACAGAGCTCAACCCCACCTCCCATCCTCGACATACAAGAGCGAAATGTTCCCTCAAAATAGCTGTTCTCATCTGTGACGAGGCGCAATTCATGCGTCGAGCCACGGGTTCGTACTCAAACCTTGCTAGATTGATTCGTTGGGAGAGACTGTTGTTTGTAACTGGGACACCGCTGGCATCGTCGCTTCGCGATATATTATCCAGCTGTCTTTCCTCCGTCTCTGCCGTCAGTTTGAGACAACCTTGGGTCAGGTCTGGCTGCACATGTTGGCATGTATCCTCAACATTACATACGATGATATACCTTCAACAGAAATGGCGACTCTACAGAGATCGCCTCCTTACGACCTGTGTTAGAGGCGTATATATAGCGATTGTCTGTCGCTCGATTGCCACTGTGAAATGATGCCTTTGTTTCCCGTCCCTTTTCCCAAGACGCGGTCGCATCAGGCGTTAAATACATTTAATCCAACACCAAGACGCCGGAAGAAGATTGTTGTGTATAACCAAACCCATTATAAATATACCCAGCACCGTCCGGAGTTCACTTCTGTATAGGTATCCCAGGAGAGTGGACAAGAGCTATCTGCTTCCCAGAATCGACGATAGCGAAAGGCCGCAGGGAACAAAGCTGGCAATGACCACAGTCAGAGTGGCTGCGCTCTTGAAAGTCACTATCATCGTTCAACGCAAACACAAAACTTCTCGTCGACTCGAAAATTCACGTCGCAAGCAAACATGTATCGAGGGCATTCGTCGAGCATCAGTCAAAGAGGCTCTCACGCGGTTGAGGCATTGCGTCTAAATATATCGGAGATTATCGGTGCTACAATTCGATATCTCATGAATAAGAAATGGGTCAAGAATGCAGCTTCACCCGGTGAACTTAGCCTATCGATGTAGGCTTTCCCACAAGGAAGCAAAACATAATCACAGTGACCGTCGAGGACATTCATCACCAACAGGCCCTACTTGTTGGAAGTATGATGGCGAATTTCCATCTATACACATATTGTCATGATATGTGATGCCCATAAGTATTCTAACTTGGTTCAACCAATTAATTGCCAGAATTCGAACCATTCAGCATTCTATTCGTGATCATATCTTATGAACACTACAAAAGAGCGAAAGGAAACGCAAAAAGGGGCAGACCCAAGCCTTTCTTCCCCGACCTTATCATTGTCCTTGTGACATTCAAGGGTAATAACACACTTATAGACGAGTGTTCGGAATACTGGGTTTTCGAGTTTTCCAATTTTCATATTATAGACATCAGTCTCCAACCATGGAGATGCTCAAAGCCAGTGAAAATGGCTAGAGTCTCGGTTGACCTCTTCTATGCCAAATCCAGGTCACAGACTTCAATCGGCCTAATGAATGGTCTGTGAGATTGAGTTCAACACCTTTGGCGACCTCCTACTTCAGAATTTATATCGAATATATACAATCTTGCACTGCATGCGCTTTTCCCTCGCATCTCCCTTTGATGTGTGCTGGGTTGAGTCCGAGATAAAGAGAATTCCTGTATGGATCTCGAATGAAAGTGTGTTGGGCTAAACCCAAATATAAAGAATCCCGTCTGGATGTCCCATGTCAGCCCCTAACTGAGCCGATGGAGAAAACATAGCCAAGCAAAGAGACAAGGCCTACTCAAAGATGCAGTTCCGGATTTGGAGAAGGACCCGTGGCTTCTGCCAAGGTACTCGTACATGTATGAGAGACTCCTGATGCATGCAAGAAGACCCAGCCGAAGAAATCGGAGATGTTGAAAACTGAGCTGGTGCATTATACTCTGATGCCCGCACAGAGTTTCCCTTATATAATCGTTCAACATCACGGTCAGATTTCATCCTGTCAGCGACCCACGATATTCATACTATATTCTTCTTACCGTGATTTATCGCATCCTTCCTTTAAACTGGAACATCGAGAACCTCCAGGTCTTCGGACCGGACATTGTTTGCTTGGTAGTCTTAGGGACTGTCGAGTGAGATCAAGCAGTATCGTTGACAATACACAGAATGGTGGCAGAATAGCTGTTTCGGAAATGCCCTGGATAACTGTCGATCGTGGTACATGGGCCCAGCTATGCTGAGAGACGGATATCTGAGCGGGTAATGATTTCCAACTTCGTGTTGAAGAGAGAGAACACCATGTTTCAGTAAGACAAGCAGCACTGTCGGGATGACTGGGGAACGGCGAACCACTACATGGGTGATGAAGACAGCCTAAAATGTGCACTGGGACTAAGAAGACTGGTTGTAAACATAAACTGAATGCCTGATGGCTCATATATCATCAAAATGATGAGATAGATAGTTACAATAGAGATCACAATTAATACCATCCTAATCAAGATCCCAAATGCAACCATAACAAGGATCCTCCCCCATCCCGATGCAACGGCTCAACGTGCATGGATCACCCCGTCCCTGCGGCCCCCGATATCGCCGGCCGGGACGGGGACAAGTAACCCTTGCAGCCGGCCGGGTGAACGGTGGTCGATGATCAGGGGGGGGCCTCTCAAAATATCGGTGAGATAATGCCTCTTAGGTGCATCATTCGCTGCTTTTGCTTTTTGAAGATGGGCTTTATGTAGACGGCAGGGTCGCACATGTCATACTGTGCTTGGGTCTTGGGTCCGCGGGGCTGACGGGAGAAGACGCCAGCTCAGCACATCATATCCCGTGGTACAGGGGGCGTTTGTTTGTTGGGACTTGTCTTATCTTACTTATTTTCTCTTCTTTCTTGTTTGCTTTCTTGTTGTCTTTTGCATCTTCTACTTCTTTGCCTTGCTATACCATGATTCTAACCATGTATTCTGACTCTTCGTTGCCCGTCGGTGGTTGTAGGGGATGTGCCAAGATAACAGAGAGTGAGAAGCAGCAGTCTGAGGAAACAGTCATATCTGATGATGGTGAGTCTAGCTTCTCTAGTGTCTTTACTTCACCCAAGGTGCCTTTCTTTCTCACAACTGTGCTCTCTCTATGCCTGGATCGTGTATGGTGCTCAGCTTCTCTCAAAGCCAAGCGGCATTGACGACAGCATTACAAATTATGATTCAACTTATCCGAATTCCCATTGTTCCCATCTTACATCTGGCAGCCCTCTCTTGTCAAATGTTGACTTACAATCCCCAGAGGCTAGTGCGGATTTACTCCAGAGCGTCCCAGCGGCCCGCAAGGCTATTCTAGTGAGCTCCGACCTTGACCAATCAGTGCCCATACATTGCATAAGGCTGCTGCATATTCCCCCTCCCTTATCAACCATCGACCGAGAGACTCATGAAATGTTGAAGCGTGTCTGATTGCGAATCCTGAACAAAAGTGGTACAATTTGGTCCAGTGACTATTGTACATGCTTTTTTCTGGCTTTCGGGTGAATTGCTGAGGCTTTGATGCGGAAGAAAGGGAGAGAGAGACCCTGGGACTGGGGATGGCGCAATCGCGTCATACTTGACCGAATTTCTGAGCGGTCTCGGCGCTGCAGCTAGGTACCGTTCAGTGCTTGTGCTCGGGCACTGACTCTTCAATTTGCCCTGCCTTTTCACAACACCACACACTTGTATCATAGTTGGTGATATTCAAGATTGCACCTTTCCTGATTTCAAGCGTTGCTATTATTCTCAGCAGCCTCGGTTGGCAATCAACTCTACCACGCCATCTCCCCCCTCAGAGCGCCCTGTCTACGCCTCCCTCGATATTCCACCTCGAAAGCTCGCTCCTCCATCAATCTAACAAACCACCACAGAGACCCTCACGATGCCTTCACGGACGGTCTCCCCGACAATGTCGCCCGGCCCTTCGTCTCCGATTCTCTCCCCCCTCGAAGCCGCCGAAGACCCCGCCACGAGGCCCGATCTCGTTCACTCCCTGTCCCACACGAGCACCGTCCTCGCTCTCGCCGTCAGTCCACAGCACGAGACCATCTACGCCGGTACACAAGATGGAGAGATCGTAGCATGGTCTCTCGAAACGTTCCGCCAAGTTCGCCGCGTTCAGGCCCATAAACGTAGTGTCCTTTCGTTATCGCTATCACCTGATGCATCCCTGTTGTTCTCCAGCGCCGGAGACCCCATCATCAACGTTTGGGATCCCAAGACCTTGACACGACTTTACGAAATTTACGGCTCCTACGACGTCGGCGATATCTTCTGTACTGCATACAGTCCTCAACATGAGACCCTTTACATCGGTGCTCAGAATGCCACCATTCAATGGGTTGGTCTGAACGACGTTACGGCCCGCGTATCCCCCGAATCACAACAACATCCTGACCGACGCAACCATCGCTTTTTCGACTCCAAAGCTGTCGGTGGCGGCGCAAGTACACCCCGACGTAACGACGACCGATGGGGATTGATTCCCAAATCACATAATGTTCTCGAAATGCACTCTGGCTGCGTTAGGAACTTTGCGCACTACGGCTATGTGTACTGCATGATCATGGCCAAGGGTCCGACAGTGGACGTGGGTACTGACGACGATGTCCTGATCTCTGGTGCGGGCGATGGCACTATCAAGCTTTGGAGTTTGGGGCATAAGGTTGAGGATGATGAGGAGCTTAGTGGTGGTATCCAAGAGATCATGACCCTAGGCGCGGACGATGGCGAGTCAGTCCTGTCTTTGGCACTTGACAGCTCGTTCCTGTACGCCGGCAAACTCGACGGCATTGTTGAGCTGTGGGATCTTGACACGGCACAGCGATTGAGGGTCATCAAGGCACATGACTGCGATATCATGTCGATTCAAATGGGTTGGGGATATTTGTGGACTGCCGCAACTAATGGTTGGGCCAGCGTAAGTCTCACTCGCGATGGGCGACTGCATCTTGCTAAGTCTTTACAGAAATACAGCACCACTCACTACGGCAAATATCAACATGTTGCGTCCGGGGCTGTTCCGCAAAAATACCAGTGTCTTCTCCGTTGGGAGGCTCATCAAGGAAAGGTCCTCGCATCAGCAGTGACCAACTACAAAAACAAACAGTATTTCATCACCGGCGCCAACGACGATAACATCTCCATCTGGTCCATCGACAGTGACAAGTGCAACAATAGAGAAAAGGAAGTCTCGCAGGCTTCGGACAGCCTCTTACTATCGTCTCTGCGGGAGTTTGTATCATACAAGACTGTATCATCTCGTCCCGAGTTTGCAGAAGACTGTCGCAAAGGAGCGACCTACCTCGGTGCATTGTTCAAGCGCCTGGGCGGAGATGTCGAGCTGCTCAGCACCGAAAAGCATCACAATCCCGTTGTCTACGCCAGATTCTCAGCCAAGAAGGAAACGGCCAAGAAGCGAAAACAAATTCTGTTCTATGGCCATTACGATGTCGTTGCCGCGGATAGCCGCAAGGGCAAATGGGAAACGGACCCATTCACCATGCAAGGAACCAATGGCTACTTATACGGTCGCGGAGTCAGCGACAACAAGGGGCCTATCATCGCAGCTCTGTATGCGGTGACTGATCTGATAGAGAATCAGCAGCTGGAGAACGATGTCATCTTCCTGATTGAGGGTGAAGAGGAGTTCGGATCGCTAGGTTTTGAAGAGGCAGTCAAGAAGAACAAAGACCTGATTGGCGAAGTGGATTATATCCTGCTTGCCAACAGTTACTGGCTGGATGATGAGGTGCCATGCCTGACATACGGCCTCCGTGGTGTCTTGCATACAACCGTGTGCGTTGATGCGCCCCGTCCAGATATCCACTCGGGCGTCGACGGCTCCTACATGATGAACGAGCCACTTTCAGATCTTACACAGATCCTTGGCAAACTCAAGGGACGCGGCAACCGTGTGCAAATTCCTGGATTTTACGATGGCATCCTGCCGGTGACACCTGAAGAGGAAGCCCGCTACGATGATATTGCACAGATCTTGATTCGCAGCAACCCTGAGAAGGGCCCTGAAGAGAGACTCAAGCAGTCCCTCATGGCGCGATGGCGGGAACCCAATCTGACACTCCACCGCTACAAGGTTTCTGGTCCCGATGGTAGTCTGGTGAGCAGTCACGCCAGCTCGCACATCAGTGTGCGTATGGTACCAGGGCAAGAAGTGGATAGTGTGATCGAAGCTCTCACAAAATTCCTCGAAAATGAATTTGAACAGCTCGAGTCACAGAATAAGTTGACCATCACCGTGGACAACAGAGCTGAGCCATGGCTCGGAGACCCCACCAATGCCATTTTCCAGACCCTGGAAAAGGCCATCCTGGAGACATGGGAGGACTGCTTCGAGACATCAGCCTCATCCGGAGAAGCTACACCTGATGAAAGCAATACCAAAGCAGAGAAGTCCAAGGAGGAGGAAGTGCTGTCCGTCAAGACCAAGCTAGGCAAACCCCGTAAGCCGCTCTACATCCGCGAAGGCGGTTCCATCCCAGCGATCAGATTCCTGGAGAAGGAGTTTGGAGCACCAGCTGCTCATCTTCCCTGCGGACAGTCGAGTGACGCTGCGCATCTGGACAACGAGAGGCTGTGTTTGTTAAATCTTGTGAAGGCGCGCGAGATCTTTGGCAAGGTGTTTAGGCGGCTGTAAGCATGTTGAAACAGCGGGGCCGGTCTCGCTTGATGATGAGGTGAGATATGGGATTTGATGTATTTTAAAAAATAGAGAAGCATGTAAAAATTGATACCCTAGGACAAACTGCGTTGTGGCAATTGAACATCATGATGTGCCAACTCATCCAAAATGAGGCAGGATGACCGACGGCGTAGAGATTACCGTAGGAGGAAGAGAGGGTTCAAGTAAGCTTAATGCCAAGCCTTGATGCATTGCAGGGCTGTGAATAATCAAGGATTGACCCAGATAAGACATGAATGCGATACCTGCAGATGATTAATAACCCACTCAACGAGGCAGAATCATCTTCAATCGTCTTACCCTGTATCTTTCCGGTGCGATGCAAACAACTAAGCCACACTCCAAAAACGGTTAGCCGACCAACACGGACAACTAAAATTAGCCGACTACTCTGCATCTCAGCCAATCACCACCTTCAAAGTCGATCCTCACTGCGCCATGACGAAACTAAGCCAGCACGGTCGATCCCTCTTTTAAGTCACACCAAGCCTGACGGGTTTGGTGCTGACGAGAAGGATCGTCGCTTTGAGAAGAGGGAAATTAAATTAGGACCTTTCATGACCGAAAACTCAGTGACACTATGGGCTGGGCTCCGTCATTATAGGCCTGTGCTACCTATAATGCACTGTACCCCACGGAATATGTTTCCGGTTTTTGCTCTCTCTTTTTCCTTCTCCTCTTTTAATTCTTCATTACCAGCAACCGGACACTTTTAATCGATACCGCACTCCATCACTCGCTATTTTTCCTTTTTGTCACTGTTTAATGTCATTCGCTTGAGTAAAGAGCTTGGATTTGGGGTGTTTTTCTTAATGAGCTATTGATCAATCATTGACTCCTTCGAACAACCTGGTGTTTTGGTGGCTGGAGCTGAAACTGGGACTACCAACAAGACCTCTTTCTGTCAGGGGGGCATTCGCAGCCTCAACCAACACTTTTCAACGACATCCACTGTCCAATCGATTCACATTCGCTCTGTTAGCTCGTCGCCATGGCGTCGCGTTGGTTCACGCTCGCTCTTCTTCTCACGCCAGCACTGGCGCTCGATAACAACTTCGCATTCTACCCCAAGGGCGCGCAAACATGCCTCAACAAAGCCGCCGACGACGCTTCCTGTACCGGCCAGGATAGCAAGGAGCTCAACTACTGCCTGTGCGGTCTGGGTAGCTACAAGAACGATTTCATCCTCGGTTCCGCGCGATGCATCGGCGAGGAGGCACCCAAGGATGTCGATGAGACATATGATACCATGAACAAGGCTTGCGATCAGTCCAGCACGCCCATGAAGGTTAGCAAAAAGGAGTTTCAAGATGCTGCGCACGAGGGATACGTGACCACCACCGATGCGACTGCATCCGCAACCGCGACTGCGACAGGCACCGATGCGCCTACCGCTTCCACCACCGAAACCACCGCTGCTTCTACAACCACCGCCGCCAGCAACGAAGACACAGGCCTATCGACCGCCGCAACAGCCGGCATTGGCATAGGTGCAGCCGTCGGCGGTGCAGCGGTGCTAGGCCTATTCGTCTGGCTCTGGATGCAGCGCCGCAAGAAGAACGCCGAGGAATCGCACCCTATGCTACCCCACTACGAGAACGGTTCACACTCGCCCCATAACGAAGCCAAGGCCGGCGGTTGGTCTGCGGCAGGAACACCACAGCACGGCTGGGGAACACCCGACCCCCAGGCCGGATTCTACACTCCCCAGAAGCCCCACGGCCCGGTCGAGCTGCCGCCCGACACTGTCGCGGCGCCGAACCCGGTGTACGAGATGGAGGGCACACCGGCGGCACCTATCGAGATGCCCGGATCTCTACCCGTGATGGCTCAAGAGCATACACCTGTGTCGCCTCGAACACTGCCTGGGTCGTCGCATGGATATCCCACATCACCGCAAACACTCCCTGTATCACCAATGGTGCAGCATGGCGACATGAACCGGCCATAAAATAGGTCTAAGGATAATACGGAATCTGGGAAAATGATAGATAGAGATGGGGTTATAGCCTCAGGAGTTTGGGTTAATACATTGGATGTGTATAATACCGATTGCTATTTAGCGCACATATTTGACTATTTTTTAATTCTGTGTTTTATTCCTTTGTGCTGGATGATTGTGATCTTGTTTGCTGGCCCAGGGTTGTCTCATGAAAAGGTCTAAGTCTCCATATTGTCCTTGCTCCTCAAACGAGACGAACTGTTGTCCATTGACCCTTGGTCGTAGGATCACTCCCTTTTAGATCCTCATCAGTCATGCCCATCCAATCCTTCGCAAACTTACGTAACTTCACCTCAAACTCATTTCCTTCAGCAGGAGCATATTTTCTTCGAGCGTTAATGACGGCAGAATCTCCCGCGTCCTCCTGACCGACTATCCGCTCTAAGGAGAAACTCCCAATGCGCACAAATGATTTCCCATCGTCGCGCGACTGAACTACCAGACCTGCAATGCGTCTCCATTTGTCCCGCATCTCGTCACCTATCTTGGATTCAACAAGCGGTATGATAAAACATATCGGATTGAAGTCTTCGCACACGTCGCAGGGTACTGTGAGTAGCGCTCGCTGGTTGCGATGGGAGTGCGGGTGTGGAAGAGGGAGCACGAAGCTATCTGTGCACACATACACGCAGTGGTCTATGGCACAGGGGTCTTCGATGGGTTTGAAGATGTCGACCTTGGTGTTGAGCTCTTTGAAATGGGCGGGAATAAGATGACAGGAGATTTCCAGGGTGGTTGATTTGGGCGGGCCGCAGATGTCGCTCACCAAAGCTCAATAGTCGTGTTGTGTAGGTATGCCAGAGGAACATGAGTTTGCGAAATATGTGGTAGCTCTGGTATTTGATCAAGGTCACTTTCGTGATGCTTGAGTGTCTATACAACAGGCCTGAGGGAGGACGCCCATGATCATGAAGGGGCGGTATCATGGGGACATATATTAACATCTCTGGTTCAAACTTAACGCAAGGATGATTGAGATGGCAGACCCAAGAGCGGGACATGAAAGAAGGACATGGATCCAATTGCTTTTGCGCAATCCCGCCAAGTACTCACCATCAGTCCCACCGAAGAAGAATATCGACAGTCCATCGACTAACAACGTGAGGGTTTTGAGATCCAAGGTCACCATTCGGGGAATTCCCAGCATATACTGAACGTGCATAGGGCGTTCATATTGACATTGCCAATAATCATTACTTCTCTGAGGAATTCTTCTTGGGAATCTTGAAATATGCAGAGGGAGTCTATCCAGATGTATCGAACACCGAGGGCTCGACAAAGAATGAAGACGCCTTGGAAACTTTGTGGTACAGAATCGTCGGATCGGCCTCGTTGGAAAGAGGGTTGAGTCTCTTGTCATAATTGAGGCGTGTGCCCGATCTCTAGTACAATAATGCTATGCAATTTGATCACTCTTGATCGTGGTTCTTGGTCTCGATGACGGACCATTTCTTGGAATGGCTGTCGTGTAGTCATCATTTCGGTCTAAGCTTGAATATAGACTGTGACAGTGGTTGTAAAATTCTATGATAATCTACGAGGTCATTCATTACGTTGGGTATTAAGAAGGTGGTTGGAGTATTGGGTGATTTTATGGTGCAGTAAGTCTGACAGTTTCTTACCCTGAACTCTAGTAAATAACTATATCATGGAACAAGCGCACACAATATTATACAACCTTGGCCTAAGGATTCATATAGAATTTACAGTCATTATAGATAATATCTATTCCGATTATTCTTGTAAGTCAATATCGTTTAGGCACTGAATTCTCGTGGCTTGCGCAGTTCGGTCTAGCTGGCATATCTGCGGTATCTCCCGTTCCCAAAACAGAAAGCTTGTCAGATCAAAGATATGCATATATAAAGTAAGATTTAAAACACATGGAGCATCTAAAAATAATGCTCATAACGTAAATCTCACAACATTCACCCTTTTCCGGCCACAAATGTAATGTTTTCATCGCAAACTCAATGTTTTGAATGGCTTCGAGCAACATGTGGCTGGTGATAACTGTGGCTGTGGATGCCAGACCTCGGGACCCACGGCCACCCGAGATTTGGCCATCACAAGGAAACAGCTTTACACATAAACTGAGGTTGCGCGTCTCGACTTTGTCCTCCCCTCACTGAGCTTCAATTAACCTCAATTGACGTGCACTCACTGGATATCAGACTCAACCAATCTTTGTGCTTGCTACCGACAATCGCGAGTTATTATTAGATCGTCTGAGAAAACTTTGGTAAAAATGGCCGGAAAGACTTGTGTTCTTATTACAGGGTAAGACAACCAAGCGCTGTGAGAAACGAGTCAGGTTGCTGATAAGAATAGGTGCTCGCCTGGAGGCATTGGACATGCTCTCGTGAAGGAGTTCCACCGTCAAGGTCAGTCTTATGACTCAAGAGATACGGGATATGGCTAATGTGCTGAAGGCTGCCACGTCATTGCGACGGTGCGAAACGCCGACATGATCAAAGACCTTGAAGCTCCCGGCATCAGTGTCTTTCCCCTTGAAGTCACCGATCCCAAGAGTATCAGCGAGTGCAAAGAGAAGGTCTCTCAATTGACCGGCGGTCGTCTCGACGTTCTCGTCAACAATGCGTAAGATCACCACCAACCCTCTCACACAATAGCTAACCACCCCCAGTGGTCGAACACATACCATCCCCTCCCTGGACATTGACCTCGATGATGTGCGCGCCACATACGAAGTCAACGTCTTCGGCCCCATGATCATGGTCCAGGCCTTCGCACCTCTTCTTATCGAAGCGCGCGGCCTGATCCTCAATATCTCCAGCACATCAACCCTCGTGCCCTACATCTTTGGCTCCATCTACTCCTCCACCAAGGGCGCCATCAACGTGTGGTCCCGCGCGTTGCGTCTCGAGCTCAAGCCTTTCAACGTGCGTGTCATGACCGCCGTGACGGGCACGGTGCGCTCCAACATCGCGAGCCGCACGCACCGCTCGCTCCCCGAGAACTCGCTTTACATGCCGATCCAGGACTTCTTCGAGCGGCGGTTGACGTTCAGTCAGCGCACGGCGACGGTGCCGACCGAGGTTTATGCGCGCAAGCTTGTGACGCAGGCGCTCAGGGGCGAAGGGTATCTTGGTGGGTTGATTGGAGGGACGCCGGATTGGTTCTATGCGGGAGGTATGGCTACCAAGGTTTGGATTCTGTCGTGTTTGCCTCGGTGGGTGAGTGAGACTGTCATCGGGATCTTCTTCAACATTGGGGGTATGACCAGGAAGATCCAGGCTGCGCGAGCGAAGAGGGATTAAGTCTACGACGTGTTTGGACTAAAGATCGGGTTATGTGCTACATTTTGATCATAGACCAGTAAAGAGATCGATGTAGACAACTATCTATCTAGGGTCTGGGAACTGAGGTCAAGGGCTGACATTGAGTAGTCGCATCAATGGTCTTCCAATGGTTCGCAATCAACGATAAATTAAGCCCACTTTCCAAGCAAGCTCATGAGAACCATTCCGCAGATTAGACCAAACATAGCCAGAACCGTGGTCAAGGGACTAGCATCGCTAAGCTCACCTCCCAACATCCAATCCTGAGCCCACATCTCGACAAGACCGACCCAAACAAGGATACCAGCGGAAAAAGCATCAAGCGTACCAATGGCGATGAGCGTAGCGGGGTTATTGCCGTTGAACACGTTGAGAACACCAATGCCGATAGCCATGCCGATGGGAGTAACAATGGCAAAGCCAGAGGCGAGGAGGAGCTTCTTCCACAGTGGGACACTGGATGTTCCTGTTCGTTCAATCGACGGAGGAGGGGAGTGTGAGTGCGAGTGGCCCAGGGCGAGGGGCATCTGGCCGTAGCCGAGAGAAGCGATTCGTGTACCGAGGGCGATACCCTCGAAGAGCTGGTGGAAGATGATGACGATAGAGAGGGTGATAAAGAAGGAGTCTCCTGCTACGACGAGGGTGATACCAATGACTGACGATATTAGCAGAGGCCAATGCGAGTGATGAATAGCGACTTACGAAGTGAGTGGAAGATAATACCAGCTTCCATGATGCTAATGTTTGCCATCTCAGCCTTCTCTATAGCCTTGCGCGACAAGATAGCCGAATCAGTCTCGGCCTTCTTAGTTGCCTGCCAGCGCATAGCACGATGGACGCAGAACTCGATGAGGAAGGAGATGAACAAGCCAGCCATAACGATAGCAGCCGTCGTAGCCTCGTAGAGTAGCTCGCCAAGACATTCATTGCCAAACATCATCGACGCATGAGTGAACAACTATACGGCGTTAGTTATCGTCGCAATCGGTAAGGGAAGACGTACGTGAACGAAGGCAGTCGAAATAATGATTCCAGTGCCGAATTGCTTGAGGATCGTAAGGACAACGTTGGAGCGCACGGGGATGAAGGTGGACATGAGGATAGGACCAAAGACACCGACTGAACTCGCCACGAGAACAACGAAGAGCATGCCGATTCGAATGCCGATCTTGTAGTCTCTGTCTTTGCGACCGCAAGATGGTGCGCCCTCGCCTTCAGAGCCGTTGCTTCCGCCTACGCAGTGTCTGTTGAGTGTCAGAGATGTAAACAGTGGAAGATTGGGACGAGACTGACTCTACGCCGGCGTGGAAATGGCAGTGTTCCTCTTGGGGATCAGCTTCGCCCGATTCAACGTCTTCGGCAGCAAGGATGGGTGCTTCCCCGTCGTCGGACATGCAGTATCTGTATTGTTAGCTAAAGATGGGTGTTATGGAGTGATCGCTTACGTCTCTTCGCCATGGCTGTGACAGCT
Organism: Fusarium sp. VM40; assembly: GCA_954870535.1. Lineage (NCBI taxonomy): Eukaryota > Fungi > Ascomycota > Sordariomycetes > Hypocreales > Nectriaceae > Fusarium > Fusarium sp. VM40. The sequence continues at coordinate 4,097,969 of CATPAH010000013.1, forward strand.
GGTGAGTTGGGCGGGATATTCTTCTGTGTTGGTGATGGTTGTTTGGACGTAGTACTCGGCCGAACTGGGGCCCATGCAATATCTACTCTCGTCAGTGGAAATTCTTCTGATGCAAGCGAAGACTTACAAGGACGTCTCGTGCATATGACAGTTCGACACAGCGGTGATCTCGTCGGCTTCGGCAGAGGCGGTTGCTTTGGCGGTTTGCGAAGGAGTGGCGTTTTCGCCGAGGACTTGGACTTCGCCGCCATTGGGGTTCATGCAGTATCTAAACGGTCAACTACAGTCTTGCTTTTGGAAGTAAGTGACTTACGTGTCGGATCCATGGCTGTGGCAGTCTGTGTACGAAGATGGAGGGTCTTCGGTGGCGGTGGCTTCAGAGACGATCTGATACTCGTCCGAGCCGGCCATGCAGAACCTGCTGATGTTAGCAGTCCGTAGGAGATAATGTATGGGAGGGTATATACTGGGTAACTCCATGCATATGACATCCCGTCAAAGACTCAAAGTCCAGGGAAGTCTTTGTCGCCGTCGCAGAAGCCTGTCTCTTGACAGCCCCAGGCGCAGTCGCAGAGACAGCGACGAAGAGAAGAGCCGCGGCAAGAAGGTTCTTTGTGCGAGCCATGATGACGAACTAGCGAGCTTGAAGAGTTGACAACATATCCAGTGCGGAAGAATGAGTTTATTATGTATTCTCCTTGACAAAAAGGACTGTGTCTGGAGTGGGGGCTACTGGGAACATCAAGGTCCTCGTCTTTGTCAAAGAAACAATTCCTTCGGGTCCTCGATGCCAAGAAAGGATGTTTAAAACCCGCAGTAACCTGGATGTCTACCAAGAAATATCCTACAGAGTATCTGCAGCAAGTGGCAAGCAAACGGCCATCCCATCTGCCAAGCCGCCGACATGCAAATGGGCTCCTCAACTAAGACTTACACCACCGCTCAGCTCGTAAGACAACCGATCCGATTCGACGCTACGCAGAACTTTGTAGGTAAGCTTGAATCAAGGTTAGAGACATCCGCGCTACTCATGTCCATCATTCCCACTTCTCACCCTGCATATCCACCTGTTGGCGTGCGTGGTGGGCAGTTGAGAACCTTGATGGATAGCATGGGCGAGAGCCAACCGGCGAACTTTTGCTTGAGAGATTTTTTAAAGGAGGATTTTCGGACGAATTTAGCGGAGGGGTTGGAGGGAAAACAAGGTTATGTTTATGGATAAGTTCGGCGCGGAGCTAGGGACGCTTTTGACGTGTGTTGCGAGAGCGGGTTGTGAGGGTGTATGCAGTGGCGATTGAGGCTCAACCGTGACAGTCTGTCGACATCAGACTTTATTTAGGCAACTGATGAGTAACTTAACCGAAGAGAAAACCAAGCTTAAATGATCATGTCTGTCTTTTCCATCATATTGTACATCTACAATTACATCCATCATGCTCACATCAGGCTCAACGACATGTTGAAGGTTCAAGTCATAAGTGAAAGTCATCTCAATTGATCCCAGATTTGCAGTCCAGGTCTCTATAATGTACGAAGAAAATTGTCGCATCAAATGTGTCTTTCTATCCTCCACTGCTTCAATCCAGGGCTCGACACAAACATCCCCAGACCATCTCTATTTTGTTGCAACTCAAGCTTACAGGGCCAGAACAGCAGCGGCCACCATTCCGACGAAGGGAACCATCTGCATAACCGCAGCATTATCGGTGACTGCAGCTGAACCGCTGGTGGTGGTAGCAGAACCGCTGGTGGTGGTAGCAGAACCGCTAGCTGCAGCAGTCGCGGGACCATCGCAGTGCCAGTGGTCACCATGAGGCTCACAGCCAACAGACTCGGTGGGTGAGGGAGCCAGAGACTCGGTAGCGCCAGCAGAGTGGGAGTGATCAGCATCGGTGGTAGCAGCAGCAACGTCGGTACGAGCACCCTCGCAATGCCAGTGGTCGCCGTGGGGCTCACAGCCGACAGACTCGGTGGGAGAGGGAGCTAATGTCTCGGAACCAGAAGCGTCGTCGTGGTCATGATCATGCTCAGCCTCTGTGGTGGTCTTGACCTCAGAAGAAAGAGTAGATCGAGCGCCCTCGCAGTGCCCTGGAGAGTCAGTTTGAGTTATAAGCGAGGAGTGAGAAGAACTTACAGTGGTCTCCGTGAGGCTCGCAGCCTACGGATTCAGTAGGTGAGGGAGCGATAGAGTCGCTTGCACCAGCAGAGTGAGAGTGCTCCTCATCGTGATCATGGTCGTGATCATCATGCTCAGCACTAGTGGTAGCAGCAGCGCCGGCATCAGTACGAGCAGCCTCGCAATGCCAGTGATCGCCATGAGGTTCACAGCCAACGGACTCAGTAGGCGAGGGAGCCTGAGCCATGATGGTGGGAAAGAGGCCCAGAAGGGCGACGGCGAAAGTGGCGGTCTTCATCTTAAAGTGTTGTCGAAGAGAATATACAGTAGGAAGGAGCACTTTGGGGGAAGACGTAGACGCACTTCTCTGAGGTGAAGATGTAGATGCAGGAACAGCGATGTAAGGGAGAGGAAGAGGCAGTGGAGTTTTATACTCAAGGCTGAGGGAGTGGTACAGGAACAAGTATAAGCGCATTAAAGACGTGCGCTAGACATGCCAAGATAATTGACTGCCACAGTAAACGGCTTGAAAGAGTGATAGGCTTGCAGGGAACTGGCTCCGGGTTAGGCATGGAGGTGTAAAGAACGCATTACGAAGAAGCCATTGTCAGCGCGTGGGGGCATTTCACAGCTCTACAGAGAATTAGGGGGCGTGCAAAGATGTAAAAAGCCTTGAATGTTGGCTTGAAGTGTTTGTCTGCGTTTCTTGATGGCCGTGATGGACTTGTGTTGACTAACATGTTGCTCAAGAGCACATGGCACTCTAACACAATAGAACCACCACCATTGCAAGACCTTTCACTCCAGCAATCATCCCTCAACCAAGTAATCCTTGCCACTGGAACAATAAACAAAAGTTCTTCCATTCTTAAAAAGGGCCTGTCCTCCTCCATCGTGAAGCTTGTCCTTGGCAGTCTTGTCTTGGCACGCCCATCAAGGTCCTCACCTTAAAAACTGGAACCCCTGCAGAGTAGAGTCCGTCTCCACTGCGCAAACCGGGAAGACGCTACCTTGTTTATATCCACTGCGGTTTTACTCGGAAGAAAAACAAATCGGGCAGTTCTTTTGTTTCTTGAGTGTAAAAAGCGATGGGCCTTTGGTGACGAGTTTGTAATTGGTGTGCTAAGCTGGGCTGCAGTCTGACCAATTAAAGCCTGTCTGTGAACTTGCTTTGGCGTTGCGGACCGTTCGTTGGTGTTTTTTCATTCTTCACAGAGTGATTCACAAACATACCTCTCCAACTGCATCCTCAGTAATACCATTACATTCATGATCAGCCATGAAGCCTCATTTCTTGCACATCTCAGCGGCTCTCATAGCCCTGCTATTCGGGCCATCATGCACGGCCGCAGACGAGAACATCAAGGTTGACACCGCGCATCAAAGGAATCCCATCCTAGCCTCCATCCCCAACGACTTGGTTTGTCTCTCACTCTTCCTGCTCTGTCTCTGCCTGTTACTACGAATCAGCATGCCGAGCAGAGCAACAACCACCGCATCGGAACAGCAGCTGACCCGTCGATCCAAACAGTCCGGGTCACTCAACGGAGCCATCGTCACGCTGGAGCAAATATCCAGCCATCCTGACACGCCTCGCCATGTCGAAGCAAGAAAGAAGCTGAACAAGAGCATGCAGAGAGGATGGGGAAATTGGAATGCTCAACATCCTCGCCATCGTTTGCTGGATGCCCTGTATGGATACAGCAGGTATTACGAGCGTCAAAAGGTTGAGCTTGATCGAGTGGAAGGACTGTACAAACACATTTCCAAAGCTCAAAGATCTGTAAGTTTGTTTCTACCAACGTTTAAGGAGTGAATCTGACAAGCATGCAGTTGCTGGAGCATCAAGTCCAATACTCCAAGAAATTCTCCCGTATAGACGGTCTTTTGAAAAAGAACCAAGAGCTGTGTGACAATATCGTCCAGTATGCTATGGATTTCTATGAAATCAGCCAAGAAGAGTTTCAGAAACATGTCAAGACCTTTGAGACATCAGGAAAGCTCGCCGATAAGATTTCTGTGTCTCAGGCTTTGAAGCATTATGTTCGGGACTGGACGGAGACGGGAGAGTCTGAAAGACGTGAGACGTTCTCTTGTTTGATGAAGACTCTTCAGGGGCTTTTCCCTGAGAGAGATGGTGCTGCGCCGGTCAAGGTTTTGGTTCCGGGTTCAGGCTTGGGACGACTTGGGCATGATATCGCAAGACTTGGAGGTAAGACTTGTGACATGAAACGACCCCCTCGAATCACTTCTTGGACATCTCTTTACTGACATTGGAAAAGGATTCGACGTCACCATCAACGAATGGTCGATGTATATGAACATAGCCTACCGCTTCATCGAAGCCAACCGCGCCCGCAACTCGCACTCGTTCCACCCCTTCATCGACGGCTGGTCCCACCACGCCACAGAAGAAGACATGACCCGCGAGCTCATCTTCCCCGACACCTCCATCAACTCCACCTCCGTCGTCCTGGCTGAGGGCGACTTCACAACTGCCTTTGCCGACAAAGCCGGCTTCTTCGACGTCGTCGTAACATATTTCTTCATCGACACAGCTCGCAACCTAATGAGCTATCTCGACACCATCAAGAAAGTCCTCAAGCCCAGTGGCCACTGGGTTAATCTAGGACCGCTACTTTATGGCACGGGACCTTTCGTGCAGCTTTCGCTGGAGGAGATCGTGCAGGTCACAGAGGCGATGGGGTTTGAGTATCTTGATACGGAAGAGAGTTGCGGGCCGTTAACGTTTCCGGGGAGGAAGGTTAGGAGTATGGAAGCTGTGTATGGGTTTGATGATAAGGCTTTGACGAAAAGTGCGTATAATGCGCAGTTTTGGGTTGCGAGGAGGTCGTCGAAGCCTTGAGGGGATTGTGAATGGAAGGGAGGAGATCCGAAGGAGCGATGGTGTCACTCAGATATTTGAGTGTTGTTCAAAAGAGGGTTATGCATACACGTGCAGCAGTGCCAGTCTAGACACGAGATCCGTTCATCTCGCGACCACCGCCTTATTGTTAAATAGAGGATTAGATTTTGAATCTGAGGAAATATTTCCTTCTAGGCTGTAAGCTAAGAAATAGACAAGTCCAAACTAAACAGTACATCCTACCTAGAATTAGACAATTCGACATCACAATACGAGCCAAAGGCAGATAATAGGTGGCCACAGAATTTGATATAACTCGAATATATTCCCCTGTGTCTTCTAAACCGTTCTTTCTGCATTAGATATTAACAAATATTCGTTATGCCAACATAACCATCCCCTCATATTCCTCGCACCCAGCCCTCCACAAGTCCTTGAACCTTATCACTGTTCTTTTCCATAAACATCATATGCCCGTTTCCATGGATTCCTTCCTCGCCAAGCTCAACATGTTTAGTCTTGGAACACCCAGCCTGCAGAAGGTACTTAGCAGTGCAATAGTCGTATGGCATATGGTATGAAGCTTCGCCCGTGACAATAAGAATAGGCTTATCCTGGAGATTCGCTAGTTGGCGAGGTGCAGACTTCTTGGCTTGAAGCACACACTCGACAAAGTCTTTGCCACGGCTAGTCTGCACCTCTTGGACAAGGTCAAGGGACGGGTCGGAGACTGCTGGGCTGTATGTAAGGGCAATATCAGTTAAACCCCAAGCACGAGATGCTTTCGTACTGAAAACGGCCTCTCGGAATGGGGGGCCAGAGGGCTCAATTAAGATCAACGCTTTAGTGAATTCGGGGCGAGCATCGGCGATTAGGATAGGCATCATACCGCCCTGGCTGTGTCCAAGGAGAATGACAGGCTTGCCAATTTTGTCAAGAAGAGCAGCTCCAGCATCTTGCACTGCCTGTTGTTGGTATGTCGCATTGCTGATGAACTGAACATTTGAGCTATAGAAAGCGTCGAAAACCTCATCTCCTCGTAGGCCACTTCCAGGCCACTGGGTGTGATTTTTAGCCTGGGACCAGAGGCTAAACTTTTGGGGCGCGGTGAACCTCTGTTCGATAATATCGGCTGAGTATGTCGAGGGCGTCGCAGCAGCATTGGAGGGAGCCCATGCTGATCGCCCTCGAAAGGTCTGGTCAACGATGTAGACTTCGTATCCCTGGCTTATGAATTGCGAAGCCCAACCACGGCCACCGTCGGGCTTATTGAGGAAGTTCTACTTGTATCAGACTCGGTCAAGAACCAATGCTATATCCAAAAGTGAGTAGACTTACAGTGCCTGTCTGGGCTTGACCATGAATGAAGACGATGGGTGTAGTTTGGGAAGCGCCTTCGACTGGCACGAGCCTCTCCACGTACATCTGACCACGGAAGATTTCTCCACCAGCACCATCATTAGCATACCCTCCGCCGACCATAAAATATGACCGAACGGAAGGGACTTCGCCCTGATTACTATTTGCGGCAGCGAGACATGGGCTAAATGCCGCTGTGATAGTGATGAGTCTGGACACGATGTGCATGGTGAAGGGTGGCCAAGGAAGTTATGATGTGATTACAAACTAAACTTCCTAAGTAGCAGGAAAATGCTGGAATAAAGACAGAGATAAACATAAATCGCCACAAGATGCGGTATAATTGGAGGTGCCGAGGTTACCTAGCAACGAGCGAAATAACTAGGATTATCGTGACACCTATCCGTTCTTGAACCTCGATGTAACCTGAGTCGTGAAGACCGCTCCTAGACCTGTGTTCGTACCATGATCGTAACCACTGAACAAAACATGCTCAAAATAAGACGAGTGGAATTGCCCATTATTAAATGACTAGCTGTTGACCTTCCAAGTTCCGCGTGAAATTTGAACCCAGAATAGTGAATGCGGTATGGTCCAGTGTTGAGTCATTTATCAACGCGAGGCAGACAAGCGGTTTGAGCGTGTTCTATATAGCTATGGTTGTCGCGCTTATTATTTGGGGCCTAAGGTCAAGACAACTCTTCGTCAAGTCCAGTGATGCAATGGTCATAGATGGTAGTTTGGGCATCAAGATCAAGCAGGTTTTCAGTGGTTAAAAGCAAGGCGGTGAGAACAATTCCACCACCTACTCGACGTTCTCAAGTTGAGGATTATCACAAAATATTTCTCGAATCTCATAATTTATACTAAAATTCAATGGTACACTCAAATGAGTGTAATTCTAAACTTACAGGGTAGTAATCACCGTTGATCAGATAACAGTGTATTCCGATCTTGGCTTTATTACCGAAACCTTGGGCGACAATGGCGTCAGGCCGTCTCCACTTAGCCCACGGCTAGATCCGCCGCCATTGGACAACATGATCTTATCAGATTTCCGCATTTCTGTCACAAGGCCAAGTCACACCCAGTTTCAGGCAACAGGTGACAGGGGGTCATTAAGAAAATGCCGCTGTAATCAGATGATCAATAAGCAAGGGTCTTTTATATCCCTGGGAAAAACCCTCATCAAATTCTTCTTCACTTCACCATCTGCTTGAGACATTCTTCGTCATGTCTGCTGAAACAGCGCCTTTGTTAGGCGTCGCCGGACCGTCCTCTGATGTTTTCCAACAGAATACCTCTATTCGGCCGCCGAATAGCAAGAGATTATCAGCGGGGGTGGCGCGTATGGTGGTTGTTTCGCAGAATCTTACTACAGCGCACCGCATATGGCTTTTCGTCGGTATTTTCCTCGTCGGCTACGCATACGGTCTTGAGAGTCAAGTACGTTTAGCGTATCAATCCTACGCCACTTCAAGCTTCGATCTACACTCATATCTTTCTACGATTAATGTCCTGCGCAATGTCATCGCTGTGGCTGTCCAACCGACCGCTGCCAAGATCGCTGATGTCTTTGGGCGGTTTGAGGTCATCGCAATCTCCACGGTTCTCTACACACTCGGAATCGTCATCGAATCAAGCGCCCAGTCTGTGGAGGTGTTCTGCACGGGATCCATCATTTACCAAACAGGATATACTTGCATCGTGCTCCTTTTGGAAGTTCTCATCGCCGACTTTTCATCCATGCGAGCGCGCGTGTTTTTCAGTTACCTCCCCGCGGTTCCATTCTTGATCAACACCTGGATTAGCGGGAATATCACTTCTGCGGTCTTGCACGCGACGAGCTGGCGATGGGGTCTTGGAATGTGGGCTATTATCTACCCTATCGCGTCGATGCCTCTTCTGTCTTGTCTTTATTTCCTGGAGCGTCGAACGTGGGAATCAGAAAGTGGCAAGGAGAGTGACGAGGTTGTGCTGGTATCTCTCAAGACCAAGAAAGGAAGGGAAGATCTTTTCCATCAACTCGATATCGTTGGACTGGTTCTCTTGGTCGTCGCTTTCTCGCTGATCCTTGCGCCCTTGACCGTCGCCGGTGGTACTGTCAGCCACTGGCGCAGCTGGTACATCATCCTCCCTCTGGTGCTGGGAGTTTGCTTCATGGTTGCTTTTATCACATGGGAGCAGCGAGGCGCAAGACATCCACTCATACCATTCCACCTTCTGAGAGACAGGGGTGTCTGGTCTGCGTTAGCAGTTCGCAGTCTCCTTAACCTAGCGTGGTGCACACAGGGAAACTACCTCTACACCATTCTTATCGTGGCCTTTGACTTTTCGATTGAAAACGCCACTCGTATCTTATCCTTCTTCTCCTTTTTCGGAGTCATTACCGGAGTTCTAGCGGGCCTAGTCATCTTCAAGATCCGACGACTCAAGTTCATCATTGTCGGGGGAACACTTTTATTCATGGGCGCATTCGGAGTTTTGATCGCATACCCAGGCGGAGCTTCGATATCTTCAAAGAACGGAATCATCGCGGCGCAGATCCTCCTAGGAGTAGCCGGTGGATTCTTCGCTTACCCAACCCAAGCATCGATCCAGGCTTCAGCATCCCGGGAGCATGTGGCCATCCTCACAGGTCTTTACCTTTCCTTCTACAACGTCGGTAGTGCCTTTGGTACATGTCTCTCCGGAGCCATCTGGACACAGACTCTCTACAAAGCTCTAAAGAGGAATTTGGCTTTCCAACCTGACGAAGACCTCGCAAAGACGATATATAACTCGCCATTTTCGGTGATTGGACATTATCCTGTTGGAACGGCTATACGCGAGGCTATCATCGATAGCTACAGCTCTGTACAGCGGCTGCTTTGTATTGCAGGGATTTGCGTTTGTATTCCAATGATCATCTTCGCACTGGCGTTGAGAAACCCTCGATTGTCGGAGCAACAGATTCAGACGGAAGATGAAGAGCACCAGGAGGGTTAACAACAAGACATCTGGTTTATTACATAGAGGCATAGCGAATGATTCAATCAGTTTTGCATGGTTTAGAATTGATAGATAAATTTCATATATTTAACGCCATTTCCACTAGAAAGCGATTTCTTTATCACGCCTTTGCTAATAAGTGGTACTAAGCCTGTTGCTTCCAATGTGCCTGTAGCCTTCCAAGCATCATCTTGATATAATCCACATCCGTGACATCCGGCACATTTCTCAAAGTCTCACTATCCTCCCTCGACCTTTCAGTCAGATAATCCAATGGCCCCTTCTCAGCCGAAGAAGTGACCTTCTTACCATACTTACCCTCGAACCAATCCAGTAGCTTGATAGGAGGGTTCTTGGTAGGGTCGCGCTCTGAATTACGTAGACGCTCCATCCACTCGCTTGTGGGGAGAGTCTCGAACTTGTAGCCAGCCTTTTCCATAGAAGGGAGCATCTGGCGTGCCCAGTGGAATCGAACCGGGTTTATGAGGTGGTAGACTAGATCTGTATCTGAAGAGCGGTCTGTGGTTGGTTTGCCGCTGAGGTTGGCGAGGTCTAGAATTGCGGATGCGGCGAGATCGACTGGCAGCCACGACATTTCCTATAACAAGTTAGTCGCCATCTTCATACCACGTGAGAAATATTCTTACCTCGTTCAAAGCTGGCAAAGCACCAATCGTAACAGCCGTCTGTATCATCAAAGGAACACCCTCGGTAGTATTCCACTCCCCGACCTTCGTATCACCCACCAACTGGCCCAAGCGTAGCACCCTCGCCGGGGCACTAGCACTCTTCCGTGCGTTACCCGTGATATGCTCAGCGACATACTTCGACCTCGCATAACCCGTGTGCTGGGCATGCGCAGGGGATGCAACAAGCGTTTCAAGGACTTGTCCAGGTCGAGGTGTTCCCGCTGCAGACGAGACGGAAGAGCAGAAGAAGAAACGAGCTGGCTTGGGCGTTTGCACGGAAAGGCTTAGCTGGATGAGGTTGTGCACGGCTTTGATGTGTTGGTCCTCAAAGCTCTGAACGGAGATGTTGAAGTTGACGGCCCAGGCGCTGTGGATAATAGTTGTGAGTTTTGTCTTCAGCTCTTCGACGCGAGTTTCACTGAGACCGAGATCGGCGCGGCTGAGATCGCAGGGAAGAGCAAGGACTTTGCCGCGCTGTTCTTCATTCAAAGAAAGACCTCGGGCGTCCAGAGAACTGTTCAATCTCTCGGTCGCGGCAGAATCGCTGGTTGCTCGGATTAAAGCCCACACAGCGCCGACGTGTGGTTGAGCTGTAAGTTGCGCAAGGGCATGAGCACCTAGGGCACCGGTAACACCAGTGAGTAGCTAAACCTGTTAGTCTCAAGTCTTCCAACTGTGGGCGTTTTTACTCACCACAAGCTCTTTCTCGGGCTGAGGCGCAGAGCCAGCAACATGAGGCCTGAAAGAAGAATACTTCTCAATCAGCTTCTCCATCACCGCGAACTGATCCTGCTCTTCATCGCCCGCACCGCTCCTCAGCCTTTCAACCTGACGAGCGAGTAACTTGACATTACCAGTCTCGTAGAGGACATTCTGGCCGAGCTCGGATTGTCTACCACCAAGGTCAATCTCCCGCTTGATGAGACTCCACATCTGGATGCACTGCAGACTATCCACTCCCGAAGCGAAGAAGTCTGCTTCTGAAGATTCTAGTTCAACTCCGCACTTGTTCTTGACCTGTTCGAGGAGATAGTCTTCCAGCTCTTTGCCTTCGAGGGTGAGTGAGCCGGCTTGGTCGTCTTGGCCTTCGTATGTCTTGTATGCAGCTTCGATCTCCTTCTCAAACTGGCGGTATGTGGGAACTCGAATGAAAGTACCCTTGTCTGTTCGGGGGTATGCCACATCAGATTGGACAATAACGACTAATTCTTTCGGGATTCTTGAGAACGATTCAGCGCGAGAGTTAGCATCTTCGACAGAAGGCCAGATGGCCTCAAGGAACTCATCGTCAGACATGGCAGCCGCGCGATCAGCCTTGACGATCAGAATACCAGGATATGTCTTGCCATCGCCAAAGACAATAGCCTCCTTGACAATCTCCTCTTGTCGGATGCGACCCTCGATAGGAATTGGTAGGACCTTCTCACCATTGATGAGAGTAAACCGATCGTCAAGACGGCAGGCGAATTTCCATAGCGTAGGTCTTGTGGGATGCTGCGTAAAGAGATCTCGGGTGCGGAAAGATCCAGGCGGGTCATCTGAATTCGTCGTGCTCTTTGAGGGGAGACCGTCTAGAGCGACGCATTCGAAAAGCCCTGGGGCGACTTCATCGAACACTGTGTATGGTTCTGCTGGAGGGAGCACACGGATGTAGTTCCACGCTTTGTCGCCTTCTGGGCGTGCAGACGTGGCGAGTCTACCAGTCTCGGTACTATTAATCGTTAGTAATTATTCCTCCGTTTGAGACGATTACTTACGCTCCGTAGTTGCCACAAAGGTTGACACCTCTTTCTACCAAACGATCGCCAAGATCATCAGGACATCCACTTCCGGCGTATAAAACCAGCTTCATATCCGCCAATATCTGAATACCCTCTTCACTCTCAGCCAAGAGCTTGATAACATATGGGACACAGTGAAAGATTTCAGGCTTAGTCGCCCTGAGCTGCGCAAGGACAATTTCTCTCGTCAGAGGCAGGCCGTAGTTTGTAAAGTAGAGTGGCTTGCCCGAGTAAATCGCGCGGAATGTCTCGTAGAACCCATGACTGTGGAAGAGTGGCGATGTGAGAAAACCTCGCATGTTCATGTGCACCGCAGAAGCGCCGACAACGCTAGCATTGGTGAGGAAGATAGGCTTGGGCAGGCCTGTCGAGCCAGACGAGTGGATGATGACAGCGACTTTACGAGACTCAGCGTCGGGGTTGTAATCTCGTGTAAAGCGTGGTGCATCCTGGTCATAGAGATCGGCATTCTGCAATAGAGGTAGAATCTCCAATTGGCGATTTTGCTGTACTTCTTTGAGAACGGGGTGGAAAGGTGGTGTTGTGAGAATGACGTTACAGCTGGCTAGATCGAGAAGTTGTGTGATTGCCAGGCTCGCAAGGCGTGTTGAGATAAGAAATGCACTATAGCCCAGACGATTGAGGGCGATGATCTGGATAACAACGTGAATGCCAGATTGGCCCAGCATGCCTACCACGGGAGCTTTCTCCAGCGTTGGATCCTACAATAGTCAGCGCATCATCTTGACACATGGGGATAGTTCAACGTACCACTGACTTGAGGCCCAAGCTCTGAAGTTTCGCAACAGCCGCATCAGCATATCTATCGATATCCACAGCGCTATGCTCTCTGAAATCATCAACGCCACTCTCCGGCGCACCGAGTAAAATCGTATCTCCCAATTCCGCAGCGCGCCTCTTGATCATCTCATCGAGCGTAAACATCTTCGCTTGTGAGTGCTGCTGCACCGCGGGCTTCTGCGCCTCCACGGCGTTGGAATCGTGTCTGATAGTCATGATTTAGGCAATATTGTTGTGTTAATTACAGAGAACAAGAATAGACGCATCTCAGATACAATGTATGTAGTTATATCCAACTGGACGGATATTCGGGACTCCACCCCCGCGAATCACAGCGCGCTAAACGGACGGAAAAGCGAATCCCCCTCATTGTCGGATAAGCACATCTCGGTCCACGAACCAGCGGGCACCTATATGAAATAATCAAGATATGATATCCGTACTTGGATTTCCGACGATAGACGAATGGCTACGGTTTGAGAGTTATTGCGGACGTCTCGGCGATAATAGTAAGTATTTCCAGGTTACCCGTGATCGATAAAAAAGGTCGGAAAATTGAGAAACAGGATGATAATCCGTACCCGTAATGAGGCTAACCCCCAGGTCATTTTCTTACAAGAGTTTTCAAATGGGTTAATTGTATTCAATTATAATGCTAGAGATGTTATCATCCCTGCCGAGTTCATGCCTGGAGTCGACAATACCGATCTTAGGAGCCATTGCTTCCAACACTTCCGTTCAGAGCAAGAGCCAAAAACGGATCACGGGTTATGTAGGTATCTATTTCTTCTGTTGGTCTCATATGTACTGATTGATCGTAGCGTTGCTGAGTATAGCTTTGGAAGTAGTTCATTTCAGGAAGATGCCGTCCGAGCTCTGCAGGGGGTCAGTGTTGAAGCAGTGATTTAAAAAGGATTTGCATTTATCTATGTGCTAGTTCCGCTGAGTTGCAGGATACTGCTTTTAATACTCCCCAGCTGAAAGAAACCAGCTCAACATGGGCTTGTTTAACCTATAGATACAGGAACCAAGATTACGACGTAAGATCGAGGCGAAAATAACTAGGTCTGTTCATGCACATCTATTAACGAGTGACATTAGTAATGCACCTAATGGCTATCTCAGAACTCATAAGCGACTCAGGACCTGAGGGTGCTAACTAAATATCCTATTGATATGCCGAATAAGTGTCTTTGTAGTTTCTGCCACTAGAGCGTAAGCGACTTCTAGGTGAAAAGTGAGTCATTACAGCTAATCAAAAAAGACGTGAACCCTCTGAGCATCTCACGTGTTTCCTAGCCAGATGCAGCGATAAAAATCACTACATGCATAGCATTCCTTCTTTATGCTCTTGAGGACCTGATGCTGCCTTCACGAGAGAATCTAGACCTAAGATTGCTATACTCGGATCTCTTTCTCCATCTCACAGGAAGGATTCTAGGAGATGTCTCTAGCTTTTAGAGACCACGAGGTGCAGTGAGAGCGACTGAGTTGTTTGAGAACCCTTGACTTGTCATGACAAATTCAACAACCGATGACCCCCAAGCCACTAACCAATTATGGCAGCCGCAATAGACTATGCGAGCAGTGCTTATCTCTTGGCGAGGATTGCAACACCATGGATGGATGTGGCACAGCATGGGCAAGGCTAGCGTACGAAAGAGTCGAATATTATTACTAGAAGCTATCCATTGAATCCCGGTCCTGATACTGCACCCTCTTCTTCATTCGCATGCATTCTTACCGGAGTCTCAAGCAGGGTTTTGCCACCTCCATTCTCAACCAACTCTCAGCCTTTTAGGTATAGGATCGTTAACCTTGCTATGCATCCATTGGAGGACGCAGGATGACAAGGTTAGTATTCCTGCTGACCCAATGAAGACTAGAATGCGTTGAGTGACAGTGAAACGATCCATCAACGGATAAGGATACCTATTTGCATGTTAGCGCGTAGTAAGCCGGATTCTGACATAGCACGACATAGATAAACCTACCAGCCATTCTGAGAAAAGCATAACTCGCACCAGCACCAGTATAGCAGAGCCGAGATCGTACTTAGGGATAACATGCTGCGTGTAGTGATGATGGCATGTGGGCTTAGCAGTAAAAAGTCCACTGCTAAGAATGCTGCCGGCGCAATATGGAACCCAATATCTGGCCACGGATCCAGTCCATTAAATAGCTCTTGCGACATAAGTAACGCAGGATCATGCGATCGTATGGACCAATATAGAAAGGTAACGAGAACCTCTAAAGGCGTCGCAAGGATGGTGACAGCGTTTTTAGCCCTGAAGAACACATCTTGGAGCGTAAGGTCGGCAGCAAGTCCGAAGACAAATGTGATGAGAGATGTAGCGACGCCTATAACCGTAAGGAACTGGAAGTACCACCCGAAAGCTCGCGCATAGATTGAGTCCCAAGTCGTAAGGAGGTAAAAGCTATAAATGAAGGATAGAGACCCTGCAGCATGGAAAAGCGTGATCAAGGAGTGGTTACGCAAAGTCGCGCTTCTTGTTGAAACGTGTGCCATGTTGCCAAGATGTCAGAGTGCAACAGAGATATTAAAGTGCACATTGGAGACTTTTATAGCTATCAACGCCAAGGACATGTGCTTGTAACAACCGCAAAGAAGGAAGGTACTCTTTGATAGAAGGAATCACCCCATGCGCGCTAGGCGGTCTTAGGCAGGAGAAGATAACACAATCTTGACTGACACTAGAGGTATACAAATAGCTAAGTATTATCCTCAGCAGTTAGCTACCCCTGCCTTAAGTAATCCTGATTCCCAACCTTTTAAGACGTGATGTTCACTATCTTCGCAGTTGACGAACGGGCAAAAGATACACCGGGCCGTGTCGCGCTCGATTCTATGTGCTCTCCGTACGGTATAATACGCATCAATAGGGAAAGGTTTGGCCTTCATGTCTTAGGGGAAAAGGGACGTATATTCTCCTACCAAGGTTAGATTTAAAACGTAATTATAATATACATGTTAAAGTACTAGTAAGTTAATGATAGCTTTATAAAGATTTTTACATTATTAATTTAATAAGACTTAATCTTATTATTATATCTATGAAGATATAAGACCTACTATAAAATTACTATTGAAGTATTATATACATTATAATAATAATAACAGGAATATTAAAATTGCTAGTAGGTTAACTTTATATACCTTCCCTAACTATTAGCTTTATATAAACCTATGTTGCTAGTATATTATACTATCTAGGTAATTTTACTATTATAATACTAATACCTAGAGGTAATAATATCTTAGTAATATTTAAAATGGATTTCCTTGTTTAGTTTATCAAGGCTATCTTATTATCTTTTACCACACTCTAGGCTTATAAAACATCTGAATCTGTGTTTTTACATGGCATTATATTAAGATATAATATCCGGACCTAGAATTCCGACGATAGACGAATGGCTTCGGTTTGAGGGTCATTGCGGACGTCTCGGCAATAATAGCAAATATTTCTACGTTATCCGTTGTCGGTAAAAAGAAAAAAGGTCGGAAGATTGAGAAGAGCACCCGAGTACCAAGGCTACTAGATCCTTCAATGTATGCTTTCGGTCTGCAACCTACATCTCCATTCATCATCTAAACTTTCTCGACATGCACGTCATAATATCGATGTTCTTGGGGATGATGCTTCTATTGTCAGAGGGGGTAGTTGCCACAATATCGGTGTACTTGATGTTCTTGGAGCCTACCCTAGCAGGGTGAGTCCTTGAAATGAATGCCCGAAACATCGATATTGGTTAGGTTCTCGGTGTAGAATAGAATCGGACGGTAGTACTTATTGTCAGGATCGAGCATCCTGGACAAAGGAGGTTAGTATACGTTAATCCATCAAAGGGAAATCAGTAAATTCACGAACCTGGGCCAGACTCAAACTTGTTCCACCAGCGTTGTGTGTGGGTGTCAGTCAGGTTATGCGTCTATTAGTCTAGTATTGATAAAGCATTAACCCTTAATAACACCATGACTGTATATCTTATTGTCTGTTCCTGCCCACTTCTAAAACATAATGGACTTTTGGACGTCAAGTTAAATTGTAACAAATCACATTTTTAATAGGGTAGTATTATTCTCATGTAAATACATAAGGATATATCCACTCCTGTCGGCCCTACAGTAATAAGGTAGGCTCTAAGTTGAAACCCTTTCCCTTTTCGCGAATCTCTAAAGCTTGGCCTGAGTGCTCAAGGCATCTGGCTGTTTCGGTTTCTGTTCCGTTCTGGATAGGGTATCGAGTTGAAAAAGCCCTACAACAGAAATAGCATTCCAAGGATCATGCTTTTCGGCACTATTAAGCCAATTGCTCATCGAGTAGCTAATAGTATCGTCCTGCTTAGGCTGATCTATATTGCATCATTAGTATGGCGTAATGAAATAACACATCCTTAAGATCTTACGTTTGTTGTTTTCTTTATCCATTTGTAGTTCTGTATTCTTAAATGGGTGGGTTATAAAATAATGGGATAGAAGGGACTGACGGAGAAACCAGATGGCTTGGATTATCATGGCTTTAAATACCCATACAGTCTACTTAAACAACCATCTACGGCGAGCAATACCTTACGCTACCCTTGTTTAAATCATAGTATATTACTGCTTAAAAATCAGGCTAATTTTGATGATGTGTTTTCAGATTGGGTATTGCCAGATACCAGGGTTCAAGAATGGAACGTGATCGCAGATCCTGGGGAAAGGCACTTTTCTTGATTGGCCGATCCAACAGGTGTCTCTAACGCTTTAAAGGCATGGGTAATTGTCTGGCCATTGAGGAAAAGTGCCCAAAGGAACGGGCCTGTTTTGACGGCTTATAACACTACGGCACTAATCTCTTAGAACCCGATAAAGGTCCATTTTGGTGTGAGCTCACGCAAGCAGCCAACACACTAGTGGGAGGGAGGTAATCAGCAGAATGCACTATCGGTACAGATCGTTACATAGGTACCTAGGTTTAAATGTACTTCCTCTGTGTATAGCAATAGGTGACATTTTGGTCGTGTGACAAGTCTAGCTACGTGTCTAGGTACTATGCAGGGAGAGATCGATCAACCAGTAAGGAAACGTGCCATCAGATTATTCAGCTTCAAGGTGGACGCTAACAGGCAGCGGCGAATCAGAAAAAAAGTGCCCTCGTCAAACATGTGGTAGCAAGGTCACAACCATAATGCTCCGGGTGGGCTTGCGGCTTGGAAACGGTAGCATTGTGAGTGTCATTCATACATAAGTACATGTTGATGCCAAGGGCACGGTCCATGGCATATCAGCTCTGTGATCCAATAGTCGCTTGTAGGCCCATAGCTTGTCGAGATGTCAGCCTCACAGTTCCCGTGGGGTGGCTGAGACCAGAGCCTGGTGCAGCTTTCCCCTCTTCTCTTCTCTTCCCCTCCCCTTCTTTCTTCCTTCTTTTTCTCTCTTTCAACTTCAGATCCAGCTCTCTGCTGTGCAATCTGTGTCTCTTGGACCGGATTCTAGCTAGCTGTGAGCGCAGCTGAGTCTGGACTGCCACCGCTAGCCAACCTTCTTTCTTGTCTCCAGCACCTGCACCTGAACCATCGAAACCCATCGTATCACCAACGCGAGAAGGAGACGCAGTACAACCATTTTCGACCAGAATTCGGTCGGAGTACGCAAACGTCGTATTAGTTGAGGCGCCGGGAACTCCGGCGCACTCAACATACTAGACAACCACTATGATCATCACCTAGAGCATCGTGCGTTTGGCGATTGCGACCTCTGCTGGAACCTCTATACTACACCTTTCTATACGTCTACGCTTGATAGCCAGCCTGAGACCTCCATACTTGACAACACTTTGGCCACAGCATGGTCAAGTGACGTCAACTGCGACGTCTCTTCTGAATATCTTGGTAGTTGCGACTCTTCTGGAGAGTTTTTATCCACTTATTTTGACCTTTCTGCTGCTTGTTCGACTCCATCCCCTTCGTGTCCATCCCAGACAATTTCCGACCCGTCAGCCTCTCCCTCAACCCTCACGAGTATTAGCTACCCTACCACTCCATACCAGGCCCAGTCACGTTATGCCTGCGAGTGGTGCCCGGCGGCCTTCGATCGCATCTCCCTGCTTGCGTGAGTAGCTATTCCTCTGCTTCTGCCCAAGCTATTTACTGACCCTTTCAGTGAACATTATAAATCCTGCCACAGCTCTTCACCTCTTGGTATTTCAGCACAGTATAGTTGCGGCAGATGTAGCACCTCGTCCAAGCGCTGTATCGACTTCATACGCCATCTACGAAGCCAAGCCCATTTCAATGAATACCATCAATGTCGTTGCGATAGAACGTTTCCACGGGATAGTGGCTTCAAAAGCCATGTCGAGAAAAGTGAATGCCAAGGTCCCAATGCATATACGTGCCGTTGCGGTCATTCTGTTCAATCGTACGCAGAGGCTTTGACTTTGGTGATGACCGGCGGGCACATATACACATGCGATGGCCGGCGTCCACAGGGGCGACCGACAAAGAACAAAGACGAACAAAACCTTGCAGTCAGCAATTAAGTGAAAGAAAACATTTCAGAAGAGGTTCTGAATACCTTGTTACCGGGTTTGGTCCACGATAGGAACTGCCCAACGAGTGTTATTCACACCTCATTGAGTACGTGTTGCGACACGTGTGTATAGCGGTTCTGGCGTTGTTTCGATTGTCCAACGCATATGCAATTCGTTGAATGATCACCATCAGTCAATCTGGACCCTGACACTTCGCCTGCCTGCGGGTAAAAGTTCCATTGGGAATAAGAGGTTGAGAAGACCCAGGCAAGTTCTCGCCAATGACTGAAACGACAAGTATCTCAGGAACCAGAGATAACCACGAACTTGAAACTCGTGTACATTCTTGAGTTGGGTTGGGCTTCATGCACTTCCTTCACTCATATTATCATACCTACATCACTGTTGGCTTCATCGCCAACATGAGCAAATCTCCGTTAGGTTCGGCGATGTCATGCTTGATGTAGCACTCCAAGCACTCCTAGTCTGGCTGAACGATAGGGCAACCAGCTACGGCAGTCTCATATACGTTGTGACAGTTCAATTGATTCGCTTATTTGTGGAAAGAGTTCCCAGCGTAACAGACACTTCGTGCCAAGCTCTCCGTCTCACAGTAGCTATTGCGCCTTTGCTAGATGCCAACAAAGGTGTCCATATCCTTTCTAATCAACGCTGATGACCTCGTGACCACGGAAGATAATAAACTCTTCACCTAGGGATATTCTATTTGCAGTAGCTACTTGTAGTATAAACCACTTTCAATTCAACGATTCAAGGGTTAATCTCTCCAGTTCTTGTTCAACACAAGAAATATCCTCCCCAATCTTGTAGTAAGATGCGGATCCTATAGTGACATTTGAAGTCCATCTGTTATAGTTTTTGATTGTTTTCTCCAATTTCTTCTTACGCAACCGTCGTGCTTGCTTTGCGTCACGGCTTTCCCTAGCTTTGCGAGCGTCAAGCAATCTGGGTCTCAGTGATTGAACCGTTGTTTCTGCTTTTGTAATCAGGCCTGGCAAAGCATCCAATCCTGATTTGAGAATCTTGTAACGCTTTAGGAATAATGGTATGTTCTGTCCTTGTAGTTCAGTAGAGCCTATAAGCCTTTGTCGCAAAGCGTATTCGAGATGTGTGTGCCAATTGCTCAAGACTGGCTGGTACTGGTTTAGTGTTCGACGAAGAGAGACAATTTCTCGCTCTTTAATAGAGATGAAGTTATCCAAGGCATCTTCATCGTCGAGCACAACTTCTTCTTCTCTTGCTTCTATGTACCTTTCCAACTGGAATCTGGTGGTAGGCGGCAGTTCTTTTCGAGATTGTTCGTCGCCATTGGCAAGGTATAGTAGTTCGAAGAATACGAAGCTACCATCTACCTCAATCGGATCTTTGGGTGTAACTGGAGATTCTTCATCATCCTGATATTTCGCGAGCTCAGTTTCATCCTGCGAAGCCCCCTCACCTAGCCTGTTCTGTTTTCGGGTCCTCTCCCTACGAGACTTTTGCCGAAGTCGATTGGATTCTCGTCGACGTGTTGTCTTTTCTTTGGGTTTCCTATCACTTGGTGGTATGTCAGGGATAGTACTCGGCACAGGTCCAGTGGTTTCCTCTGGGTCGTGTTTTTTGCAATTTTGTACATCGCCTGTTCGATAGATGATGACTTGTAAATCTTGCCAAGTCGTATTGAGAATTGTCCTTTGTGACATTCGACGTACGGCACGTGCTCTGTTGGCCTTGACATTAGGTTCAATGTCCAGAAAGCTGTAGGAACGTGCTTCGTATGTGATGTTTGCGTCTGTATCAGGTTTGTTTTGTTGACTAACGGCATAAATGTCTGCATGTTCAGTCAATCCAATCCTCTGACCGATTACAAAGCTGTCAAAAGGTGTGCCTTCTGTAATCTTTGCCCAGGGCAGTCTGTCCGGGCTGTTGTTGGACCCCAGACCAGATTCCATATCAGGGGGGATAGGTTTGCAGATAAAGTATTTCCAATAACAAGATATTATAAATATGGCCACAGAATCCAAGGTCTTTTACACATTATTATAGCAGTGGAATAGTTACGTTTTCACCCCTGTACACAAGAATAAGGCGAACCATATTCAGCATAGCCTCATTGCCTTAAGAGGGCACTTTTTAACATCCAATCATTCTTCCCACCCCGCGTAAAAATTCTGAACCTTATTGGGTAGTGCTAACTGGTAAGTGAGACATTATTTGCGGCAAACCACGGTAGACCTAGCGTCCAGACGACACCCCTCAATTTAGGACTAAACTCTTACACTGCTTTGAACAACATAGCCAGTGCCTTCAATCAAAGGACCCTAAAACCTCCAAAACACAAGCTTATATAGTATTTCCAAATATTACTTCCATACTTTGTCGCGAGACTGGCAAGTGAGTTGCAAAGAGTACACATAACTCTGGTTCCACCCACGTTAATTGGTGGCTACCCTGGACAGAAGCTATTTGTTTACGGTCAGGCGCGTGCACTGGTGTACCATATCACCCATGCCATTTCATCGTCACAACACCAGCGCCTCAACGCGATGGCGTCTCGGCAATGTTCAAATTTTGTTTCTTTCTTGGGATCCAAAAGGCCACTCCATCGTATCTTGCCAATTTCTAAAGCCACGAAATGTCCAAACCCGTCTTCTCGCATGTCATCGTCTACTTTGAGCAAGCTGACCAGTTCCCTGGTGACTCGCTTCGTACGTGCGCCTGAACAACCACGCTCATTCCCAGCATCTGGATTTAACTCAATCGATGAGAAAATCAATGTAGAAGAGGAGGAAATTCCAGATTATCTCGCTTCACGTTTTTACCCTGTTCATTTGGGACAAGTCTTCCAAGACCGCTATCAGGCTGTAACCAAGCTTGGTTTCGGAAGCTCATCAACCATATGGCTGGCTCGCGATCTCAGGTATATCATTCTTGTCTCAGACTCCATGTTAAAAGCTCCCTAACACAGAACGACAGAGAACACAAATATGTCGCTCTAAAAATCTACGTCCACACTTCTCGCGTTCATCGCGAACTTCCCATATATGAGGCCATGTCTCCAATCTTCGAAAAGACGAAGAACCCTGGACGGAACAATATCAGACGCCTTCTAGGCTCGTTCGAAATTAATGGCCCGGACGGACGTCATGTGGTGCTTGTAATGCAACCTGCACAGATGAGCCTTCGGAACTTCAAGTCTGTATTTAGAAAAGATGGTGGATTTGACGAGGCCTTTGTGCAAGGTGCCGTCCAGGAGCTACTTAAAGCTCTTGACTTCATTCATAACGAGGCGAAGTTCGTACATACAGGTCTGTATTCCCAAAGCCTCTTTTGTTGATTGAGACTAACAATAAAAAGACATCCATCCAGGCAATCTTCTTCTGGGTCTGGATGATGATTCGCAGCTTCAATCTCTAGTAGATTCAGAGTTCAAGTCGCCTGTTACCCGAAAACAGATTTCAAAAGACCGAACCATTTATCTTTCCCGTTTCATGCGACCAAAGCCAGGCCCAATGCTTCTGTCGGACTTGGGTGAAGCAAGAACAGGCCCAGGACCTCACGCAGGCGACATCATGCCTATTCAGTACCGAGCACCCGAGACCATCATGTGCATCGCCTGGAGCTACCCAGTGGACGTATGGAGTGTCGGGCTGACAGCATGGGATCTTCTCGGCCCCAAACGCTTGTTCACTGCAAAAGACAGCGACGGAGATATGTATGATGCAGCGCATCTAGCTGAATTGATAGCAACGCTTGGTCCCCCGCCCCTGGAGTTTCTGCGAAGGAACCCTGAGAGGACAGCTGACTTTTGGGATGAGAAAGGTACGTTCGCCTGTTAATACATGGGAACCTGTGAACAGGCTGACACACACTTAGGGAACTGGATAGAGTTAGCCCCAATACCCGCCAATCGATCCCTGGAGGATTTGGAGACAAGACTTGAGGACAGTAGCGGCATTATTGCATTCTTACGGCGTGTTCTCACGTGGATACCTGAGGACCGACCAACAGCGAAGGAATTGCTACAAGATCCGTGGCTGCAATGAAGGACAGCTGTTGAGGTGATAGGAGAAGCTTCATATCTTACATCTACTTAGCGCCAATTCAGAAAAGAAACATAATATTGCAAACAAACCTCGTACCAAGATGAAACTAACCACATCACACATCCTCACCACGCCTTGCCAGAGATAGACTTCTTCTTCGTCGCCGACTTCAGCCTCCCAAAGAAATTTCCCCCCACAACCGCCGTCCTCGCAACAGTCTCATCCCTCTCCCGATGCTCAGCGCACTTCCCAGGCGGTATCTGACCCTGCGACTCGTAGTAAAACCTCGATACATCAAACTCATGATCCGGCCCAGGCGCAATACAGACAATCTTCTCCTTGGTCCTTTCCAACTGCGGCCAGCACGTGTCGCACCAGTTACACCCTTGATACTCATCTGATTTGTTCGCGCTGGCGACACGCACGATCTTGCCGCAGAGTTTGTTGGAGCAGCAGACTGTGTTGTCCATCGTGGGCCACCATTCGCGGAACTCGGCTTTCTCCGAGGTTATCATTGAGGCTTTGCTCTTGAGCTCGAGCTTTTCACATATCTCGTTGCAGACATGTGTGGCGAAGAAGAACTTAAACCCCTCTTTTCCAAGATTCGTGTCAGCGAGCTTGAAGCGCTCGGGGTCAAGAGTGTGAATAGCCGGGTCGGTGAGAACATGACCCACGCCTTGAAGATCACACACCAGGAAGCTTCCCCACGAGCGCTCGTAGGTAAAGTGCGAGAACGCCTGGGCAGCTTTGTTGAACTCATCATCAGGGTTATCCTCGTTCACGTAACTGCAGTTATTGTTGTACTTGACATAATCACCCTCAATGAACGGTTCGAGCGAGATGTAATCACTGTCCGAATCTCCATTTTTACCCTTCAGACAAGTCGTCACGATGAAATCGATGGCGTGCTTATCACCTGTCAAAGCATTAAACTCCAGCGCAAATGCCTTGCAAAGAGCCTGACAGCGCATGTCCTCGGCTAGATGCGCAAGACGCTTGCCACTGCGCTTGAAGGTCTTGACGACGTAGGGGTTTGTTGAGTGTCTTGTCTTCGCACAGTATGCTAGCCGGAGAGCGCCTTGGGCGAAGGGGCGTTGGCGCTTGTGCACGGTGAGTTCCATGACGCTGAGTTTGATGTTGTCATCGTGGGCCATCATATCGTTGAGGGTTCCTGAGCGATGGATGACGGTGTCTGGTGAGAAGCCTTCGACGCGGAGCATGTCCTGGAACCAATCAGGATTGGTCCATTGCTTTTCAAAATCTTCAAGCATGACTGTGCTCTTCATGCCTTGTTTCTCATTGATTTCATCTTCATCTTCCCCAATAGCATCGAGATGAGGCGTCAGAGTACTCTTACCACCCTTTTCTCCAGTTCGGGAAGACGAGTCTGACATTCGCACCGCAGTACGAGAAGCAGAGCTAGTAACACTCTTGACAACTAAATGGCGAAGAGCACTATAGGTAGTACCCAGCTCCGCCTCTTCAAAAAGCAAGCCGCCCTTCGCAGACCCCTTTGAACTACTCATCCCACGGATACTGCTACGTGCCTCGGAGTTGGACTTCAAACCGTCGAGATAGTGGGTGTTGGTCTTGAGGAGCTTGCAGTCCGCTGATGCAGATGCATACTCTTTGAGAAAGAGATACGCCATGGTGTCGGTGTACTTATTGATGCGAAGCAGAGCGTAGTTGACGTTGAGACGAATCATTTTCTTGAGAAGAGGCTTATACTTGAGACCGTGCGGTTCGCTTCCGACGGTATGGTAATCATCACCCTTCGTGCCCCATTTATGAAAGATACTCCCATGGGGAGGTGCATCGGCGATGTGAATTATACATCGTGTCGGATTCTTCCAGCTCGCATTGATGGCTTTTTGGATACCTCCAAGAACATCCTCCGGTACATCACCTCCACCACTAGCCCGCAGCCTATCAATAAACTGTCGGACTCTTTCCACATCAGTGGTAAAGTCAATGAACTGGATATTGATACTATCGCAGTGATCTTTGTATCCAACCACAGCGATACGAACTTCCGCCTCGTTGTAGAACGTCTCGGTGATATCCTGCATGATCTTCTTGACCTGCTCCTTCGCGGCATCGATATACGGGCCCATAGAAGACGTGGTATCCATGAGGAAGAGCACATCCGTGGCACAGGCTGTTTTGAACATACCCTCGTTGGAGGGTTTCTTCATCGCAGCTGCAGCCTGTGCTTCACGCTTGAGTTCGAGGACGCGCAGTTTCGCTTCGGCGGCGGAGAGGCCTCTGAAGCCTGCATCGCGGGTGCTCGAGGAGGTTGAGCTAGAGGTACCCGAGTCTCCTGGGGATCTCAACCTCTGAAGATGGCTCGTGATGGACGGCACGGATCGAGGTTCATGGTCTCTGCTTACTGGATATGGGGGCAGGATTGTAGAAGTTGTCGAAATGCTGGATGCCGAGGAACTATCGCTGGTAGAAGCTTGGCTCAAAGAGTCGGTTAGAGAGCGGATGTCTCTGGGTGTTGGAGGAGAGTATGGTGGAGGAGCAGTCATCTTGTTCTGTTGTCGTCAAAGTATGTCCAAGTTGAACGATATTGCCGTGTATCAATTGCAGTATATATAAGTTATTTTTATAATGATGATAGTTTGCTATCTCTCGAATTAAAGATTGCCCAACTATCCCATATCCAAACACCTTACCAGGCGATTTCCCTTCCAAAATCTGCCTTTTGATCAACAAGGCTCACATCGCCTACCATTCTGGGCGACTTGAAGCTTGGCATTGATCTCCATACAAGTCGGGCGTAAAAGCCGGCGCAATTCCGCGCTGTGATCGACATTCGGCCAAGAGCGCTCCAATGAAATTCCCCGGGCCCCTCTAAATATGGACGTTGATCGCCCGAGTATTGCTTATCAGCCAATAACGTCAATGCACGGATCCGCCAGCTGAAATGTGGTGTGCTCCATTTCCATGGTGTTGGTGGACTGACTTGTAAGTCAGCCTGTGCAATTGTTTAACATCCAGCTAACAGAGCTTTGCGCCCGGCTTCAGCCAATTTCTGCCAGTGGAATTGTTACTCTGTAGAGCCATGGGATTTCATGTTAAAAAAAAAGCCTGGAGCGGGGTGCCTTAGTCGTGCTGTGCCTCGTCAAGGCATCACACTGATTCACTGTTGGTTGTCAGCCCAGCGATTCGCCCTTGCAAGTTGGGAATGCGCCCTGGTCTTTCAGTTAGGCTGAACCTGCGGGCTGTTCTTGTAATATTCGCCTCTTTGTAAAATCTTCATCTTTTGAAGATATCTTCACAGCAGTAGACAAGGTCATCAACAGGTGCCTGATGTTTGCCAATCTCTCTTTCCCTCACTTATGTTTCTTTTCCTTTCCTACCTTTTCTTCTGCATCTTAGTATAGTCACAGCCAGAGAACCAAAATGGCCAACAGCAACCGCATCGAGTGGTTCTTTAGCAGAGCCGGCCTCCATCCTCCTCCCCGTCTCACCCGCCTAACAGAGCCAGCTGCTCAAGACTTCCTACCCTTCGAGGCCACAAACCGAGACTTAGCACGCCAACTGCTCGTGCAGCAAAGAACAGCTGATCCCAGCTTCACACCACCCGAGCGACAAAAACGACACATCTTCCGCTCCAAGGACCAAAAGGCTGAGGTGTGCAACACAACGCAATGGAGCTTCACAAAGCATGAAGTGGCCCAGGCTTTTGACACAATGATTTCTCGGCAAACCCTTCCTCCTGCGGGTGTTGCGCAGGCTTTGCTACTCCATACGACCCTGACATCGTTGGATGAACTATGGGGGCATTTTAATGATCCACAGCTGGAGAAAAAGATGAAAAGACAGCGGATGAGTTTGAATCCGACTGAGTTTGACTCTCAAGGGATGACGTGGTTGGACAAAGCGACCGCTTATGAGAACTTCAACTATATCCTCCTTCTTTGTCAGACGCAAGTCAGTCAATACGTTTTGGATAGGGCATTTGGGATCGCACTGTCCAAGTCATCGCTTCAGACGATGAAGATTCTACTTAGTTTCGGGGCCAAGGCGACCACTCATCAAGAATCCATCAACCAACAAATCCAGGCGAGAAATTTGGATTTAGCGAGCCTATTGCTATCAGCACCCAGTTCCATAACAACAGAGATTTGGAAAACCTGTCTTGAACAAGAGTTGGTCCGAGCAGAAGCAGGAGAAATCTTTTCGCTGTCATTCCTCTTACTACTCTTATCCAACCATCCAGAGCTGGCTTCAGACTTAACCCTTCTGAGTACACTACGGCTGCAGAACTTCCAAGCAACAGCTATAGTACTAGCTTATGCCTACTCCAGCGAAATCTTCTTCAGTGTCCGCCATCAAGCCAGTGAGCTCGTCTCCTGTTACGAAGACGCCAGCCGCAGAATGGCCTTCTTCACACTACTATCTGAGTCTGGACTTGTCAGCGATAACCTGATTCTTCGCGAGGAGCTTGTCAAAGACGTACTCGCTCGACACCTCTTACTCGTTAAACTTCTCGTCCAAGCCGGTGTTGTCATTGACGCCCCACCACATAACGCTCTGCACTGGGCAGTTGGACAACTAGACTTTGAGATGATGGAGATTCTCAAGCACGGAACCTTCTCATCCCCACCAGCACAGATACTAAACTACCTACCCGAAAATATCCCAGAGCATGATATGATCCAGTTTCTGAAAGTGTTCGGTCACATGAGCATGGCGGGACGTGTGCTTGACTTTCATCTTGTACGCGCTGTACAGAAGAAGCAGATCGATCTGGCTGCAACTCTTCTACATTGCGGAGCGTCGGTAGAAACTGGAAACGGCGCTGTGATACATGCAGCCTTAGAATCCAACGACTTGGATATGCTTGACTTGCTATTGAAAGTTGAATGTCCACCCGCTATTCTCTCAAGTGCCATCCCGCGCGCCATGACGATACTTCCCAAATCCACAAGGCTATCTGTAATGAGAGCTCTTGTCACGAAAGGGGTCGAGAGCTCAGCTCTGGGGACGGTTCTACAGAAGTTGATGTGTGAAGATAACATCATCGATTATGAGTTGGTCAAACTTCTCCTCAATCACGGCGCGCCGCTAGGACACACCACAGATGTGATAGACTCCCCCATTGTCCAAGCTACCACCAGAGGAGACGTCCTAGTCCTCAAGCTCCTCTTGGACGCCAGCCCCGACCACGAGTCTCTGGCCGCTGCTCTTTCCATCGCATACAACAGTATCGAGACTTTGGGAAATGAGGTCGGGCTTGAGATCATGACTCTTCTCCTCGAGAAAGGGGCATCTGGCCCTGAAGTACACGAGACCTTACTGAAGGCGACAGCAGATGGTCGAGTGGGATTTGTGCATCTACTTATTGACCACGGCGCTGATGTCAACTACTCTTCTGGCGAAGCCTTTGCGCAAGCCGCTAAGATGGAAAACCTAGCGCTTTTGGAACTCTTGTGTTCATCTTTTCCTCCCAGCCAGGAGAGCGTTGATACAGTTTTACCAAAGATTCTCAACCCCGAGTTGTACAATCCGACCACGCTCGAGCTCTTTCTCAGTGCTGCATCACGAGGTTCTCCAAGATCGTCCCTCAGGTCCGCGTATCCTCTTATCGAACGACATCCACAACTCGCAGAGATCTTACCTTGTCTTGTAAGACATGGTTTGGATATCAATGAGGAAGATGGTGCGGTAGTTCGCTTGGCTGTAGAGGGACAGGACCTACACCTTCTGAACGCAGTCGTCGCATTGGATCCCACTGTTGAGACACTGCGCAATGCTTTCGATGTGGCTTCCCAGATCGATACCCCAGAAATTAAACTAAAGATCATGAGAAAGCTACTCGACAAGAAATCTCCAGCCGAGATTGGGCAGTCAAAGATTCTCTTGCAAGAAACTCAGATAGCTTTGAACGGAAGTATGGACGGTCTATGGCTCTTACTCGGCCACAAAGCTGATGTCAACTTCAACACCGGCGAGGCTATCCAAGCAGCAGCCTCAAACGCAGCAGGATACCCGATCATTCTCAACATGCTACTATCAGCCGGGGCATCAAGCACTACTGTTGAAGCTGCATTCAAAGCTGCAAGTTGTGCAGACACGTCGCCTCACGTCAAACTGGGTGTATTCGGTAGTTTGTTTGCGTTCAACAAGGAGATCTCAGTCGAGGTTGTTTCTAGAGCTTTGGCCAAGGTTATGGAGATGCATCCTGAAGATGATCACTTGCCCGGAATATTGCTTGAGCATGGTGCACGGGTTGATCTTCCAATATTAAAGGCCGCAGCGGATGCTTCGCCTGGGGGAACCTTCCAGAGACTGATCTGTCGCCTCGATGATTTGGCTACTCGTAGCAGCATCTTTCAGTATGTGCGGGACCATGTTATAATGGATCCGGCACAGAAACAAGAAGCCTATACCACTCTATTGAAGCAAGGCGTTGATCAATCTCGAGTATCGGATGCTTTAATAGATACAATCAAGAACGACCCTGATAACCTAGAGCTCCCTAAACTACTACTCGACCACGGTGCTCAACTCAATCACGGAGGTAGCGCAGCCTTCATTGCAGCCTTTGGTTTCAGACACCTCACAATGGTCGAACTTCTATGCTCCTATCTAAAGAAGGGAGAGCATGATGGGGCAGCCGAACTTGTTTTCGAGCACCCATACCTTCGAGAGAATCCATGTGTGGATCCGATCATTCGAGCAAGCATATATCGCAGTGTTATCCCTTGCAACATCGACAAGAAAGATCTTTATAGGTTTCTTGTCTACACACTGAATTCCCGAAGCGCTATCCTCAGTATCGTGCGACTCCTTCTTGAGAATGGCGCCAACCCCAACGATGAAGAAGGTCACTGCTTCTACCTTGCGGCACGAAATAAGCTAGATTCCCATTTCCGAGCCATGTGTGAATACGCAGATCTATCCGTTGTCCTTCCTACACTTCTGCGGCGTTTTGACAAAGAGACTCATGTAACCCGCTGGTTCCGCATCTACTTCGATGTGCGGAAGCTTGAGGGCGAGAACGAGGTACTTGAGAAGCTTCTGTTTCAATGCATAAGGAAGTTCAAGGATGGCGACATGCTTCTTGGTTTGTTGCTGGACATGGGCTTGTCGAGTGCGGCTAAGATTAATTACCAAATTCGAAATGAATGGGATCAAGAGGAGATCACAATACTAATATGGGCTATCATATCTCCGCTCAAGGTCAGCAACATGGTAATTTTAAGACTCCTGGAAGAGGGGCAGGCAGGTAAGTTCACAGCTTTCTCTCCTACAATGAATCTTGCTGACAAGGAAAGCCCTTCCTGACTACGTCACGCCGCTCTCCAAGATACCGACAGTCTTCTTTGCCCTCTTTAACAAGAGCAGAGAACCAGTTTTAAAGGCTCTGCTCAAACTTGAGGGTGCCGATAACATCCATAGCACCATATCCGGATCAACATTCAGCTCATTGGCTGCCCCTAAGAAGAAGCCAAAGATGGAGTTCTCGAGTCTTTTTGAAGACGACGATGAGATATCACCCCGCGAAGCTTCTTTATTTCTAGGAAATCTCGAAGCCTTCAAACTCCTCAATACGTCCAATACCCCTGACGATGGAACATTACACCTAGCCTCACTCCTAGCGCTCCCCGACTTCGTCGCCTGGCTACTTGAGATTCACGAAGCTAACTACGAAGAAGAAAACTTCGGCTTCATGGTTCCCCTCGCACTAACATGTTTCTCCAAGCCCTTCCCCTGGTGCAAGGTAGCAAACGAGGAGAAAGAGTGGATCATCCGCTTAGAAGAGACAATGAGGATACTTATCCCCAAGACATTATCGGGGTGGAGGTACAGACAGAAACTTCCGTTGCATCTTGCGCTTGAGAATGGAAGTGAGGTCACGGCGGCTATGCTAAGAGCTTTAGATGTTAAGGGGGATTCGAAAGGGAAGTATGTGTATACGGATAAGACCGGGATGGATTACTCGCCGTGTGAGTATGTTGAGACGTTTGTGGAGGTCAAGGATAAGGAGAAGAGGAAGATTGCGAAATGTCTCGAGGAGCATGGACTTCAATAAACATCGGAAATACCCGTTCGCCTGCCAGGAACTCAGCATTAATTTCTTTACTTAGTTTCTCACGAAATTATAATGTTTTTGTTGCCTACAACAAAAGTCTTGAGTCATTGACTGTGCAAGTGGCTATGCAAGTTCTTTGTGCTGTGCGTATCGATGGCACGGCAACGCCAAGGCGCCCTCGTGAATGATTCGCAATTATCGCCATATCCAAATCTGAAGCATATTCATTCATAAAGTGATCTCTATTCTCGTTGGCAACCGCTAAGAATTTCCCCAAAGCTGTCTGAAAGTTTCTGTGGCTTGAGACCTGACCTGTACTCATGTGGTTGAGCCTCCAGTAACATCGTACTATGTGTAGCAAAGCCAATCACCACGCACCACAATCCAAGACTGTCCCAAAGAAGATGTTTGTCTTGTGGGGATTAATCCAACCAAAGCCGTTCTCATGTATTGCAGAAATTGGCCCCTACGGAGCCAAACATATCTATGTTACTGGTTGAAGAGCAGTGCCTGAAGCTTCATTACTTAGTTGTAGGTAGCACTACAGAAGCCCCTCTATCAGCATAACTAATGGGATCTGGTAGTGTTCCTAAGTCCTCCACTAGGTCAAGAGCCTACCTAGCTACTTTAGAACACAACAATCCACCTGACCAATTGAGAGTGCATGATGTTCTGAAGCGATGTGTAGATGTACGTTCCTCACCGCTCACAATTCCCATCATGCAATCAGTGTCTGTTGGGGTAAAGCGTTCTGTAGTCTGCATGGCCATGGACCCTGTGACTCCTGCGGTGGGTGTCGCTATCATTTGCTCCGCCTTGCTTAATCGATCGGTCGAAGTCCCATGTAGACTTGTTAGCCCTGATCTTTCAAAGATGCCAAGGCTGTGGGCTGTGTAGAGAATACCTAGTGAAAGCGCCACGTGTCGGCTTCTGGCATGATCTTGTATTCGTATCCGAGCGATAGTCCCGCGACTAGAGTGAAGGGGTCGAAGTGCATTAGTCTGGATACCAGAAAGCGTCAGAAGGTGTCTGAATAGACAAGATCCTGGCCCTAGTCTGAAAGATGCAGCCGATGGCGACCTTGATACCCGCATCTTGAGAATGGATACAGCTTGCACAAGGGTCCAATCCTTCTTCATCGTCAGTCTCCACGGGGCGGAGTCATAAAGTAGGGTTCGGGCCGCCCACAAACATCCGCTTGAAGAGTAGACACGAATCTAGCTTGTACGAGATGACTCGGGTTGCAGTTCTAGCATGTTATAACCATGTCAAATTGTAAATACTGTAGAAAAGGCAGTGTAAAATCATTACCAAACCTGTGTGGACAAAAGGAGGATCAAGGTTCTGCGGGACTATCTTCCAAACTCATCCGGCCCAATGGCGGATCTGATTGTCAACTTTTACGACCCCAAGACGTTCCCTGAATGACGTCGCTTGGATACATGAGCGACTTATCATACTCGGACCCTTTCAACTGTCATTTCTCCACCTGACAGTTTGAGTGCATATGTCGACCCGGTTTGTGGGTCACGGTGAGGTTTTCAATCCTCGCTTAGAAAATGACTAAAAAGATAGTAGATATGTGACCTGACCGGTGCGGGGTTATTTGTTAGACATGGTCGGTTACATATTCGAGCATGGTTAGAGAATAACAACGCATAGCTCCAGCATGAAGTCAAAGACTTGGTAGATCTGCGCGACTCGGAAGCTCCACCTACGATGCCTGGTCCGACAAAGAGTGCCAAGATTGTTGCCAAACGATGAAAATCGGGTTAGGACTGATTAGGACTGCCTAGGACGAATGAAATGTAAATCGTTTTAATTATGATTCAAGTGAAATCTAACAAATTCCGATGAAAGTATGCGATAGCTGCTTTGTGTTACTGGCGAAAATTAGTCGACTGCGATTTTAAATGGTTGTACTGCTTTCCCCTATGAAGGACTAAAAATTGCTTGAACTATTGAAAGAACATGTATCTTATGTATTTTATGTAACTGCCGTGGTTCTTTGTCGCAGCTGTATTCCCACATTTCTACATTCTTGTGGTATCTCTAGTACAGAAGCTGCAAATTTAACATTCAATCACAGCGGAGTTCAGTCACACTGTCATGACTATTTTTTTCAAAACTATCGTGTAGTCTATTCCAAGGCTAATCCGTAGTAGCCGCGCTACCAAAATATCTATGTAGCCAAAAGCCTCTCTATATCAGTTGTGACATCAACGGCACTTGCTAACGTCGGGCGTTTTTCTTTTTCGCCTCTCTCTCCTTCTTCTTCTTCTTATGGCACTCATCGCAGGTTGTTCCTTTATCGATAGGCTTACGGCATTCGGTGCAGACCGCTTGCCGCTTGATCTTGCCATGGCTTCCATATGCTTGTCTGGCATCCTTCCTCTTGTCCAGACAACCATTGCAACAGAACTTCCCTCTGTCCACCATTACCACAAAACATTCTTTGCAACATCCATGCTCGTCTCTCAGGGAGTTGAGCTCATCAGCGGTCAGGAGGTAGCTCTTATCCTCATGCTCACTACAAACCACCGAAAGCCCATGGGCACGCCCGTTGCATACAATGCAGTGATGTACTGGTGGAGGCCCCATACTATCGATCATTCGGGTCATGGTCTGTTGTTTGTGTAAGTTGCAGAATATGCTGAAGGGATTGGAAGCAGCTGTAGCACCACATTCATAGCAATACCGCCGCGCGGGTTGCTGAGCAGGAGAGTCTCTGGTATGTTCTGTGCCTGGGGTCCGAGTCGAAGAGGGTCCAGTGAATGAAGCCTGGAATCGAGGATGCTGGCTAACATTGCCCTGAGAGTCGTAGCTTGAGGAACCAGAAGCCTCTGCACCATAGGCTTGCGTACCAGAGGGTCCAGCAGCTGAGGGCTGGGAGGAGGAAGACTGCGCTCCATATATGAACGAACTAGGAGATGCTGCATCGGTCATCTGGGCATCATAAGAATAAGTGATCTCAGAACTGGTGACTGGATTCTCGTAGCCAGAAGCTGAAGGGTCATTTCCCTCCCGAAAGGGTGTTGGCCATCGATTGTACCAGGGGACATCTTTTGTTTGAACGGGTGGACGATCATAGTCCCTCCCCTTACCTTTCTCCCTTCGACTACTAGACATGGTTAGCTAGATGTTGAGTTTCTGAATTGTCTTTGCTTTGGAGTTGGGATGC
The DNA here is from genome assembly GCA_954870535.1 of Fusarium sp. VM40. Classification (NCBI taxonomy): domain Eukaryota; kingdom Fungi; phylum Ascomycota; class Sordariomycetes; order Hypocreales; family Nectriaceae; genus Fusarium; species Fusarium sp. VM40. The sequence continues at coordinate 4,132,385 of CATPAH010000013.1, forward strand.
TGTAGTTGTGCTTGCAGATGAGAGTTGATTGGTGAGTGATTGTGCTTGCAGATGAGAGTTAATTGGTGAGTGATGGAAATGTTGAAGCCCTCACCCTCATATATTTGATCGCAATCGCGTCATGATGTGATTCAAGGGCTTGAACAATTCCTATTCACGAACGGGCGCCGTTCTCATTCACTATGGATTGACACGCTTGATATCCTAGTAGTGATTGACCGGTGCCACATCACACTTAGTCGGGTGACTCAAGCCCTTTTCCTCACCTCTGCTTCAATGGCGAACAGTCTTAGCTCTACGCCAGCACAATAATGCACATAAGGATATCCATCATAGAAATTAACTACTGTGATTTATCTGCTACGTAATTCCAGCTGTCCACTATAGTCTTCGGGATCATGACCCATTCGACCTACCATTCCCAGGATAGTATCTAACAACTATGATACCTAGCCTTGAAATGCTACGAAAGCTCAACGACGAAGTTCAATACGACTATTTACATAGTCCCGCACATATAACACAAACCATGAGACCCACAAATCGCGGGTTTCTCGCATCGGACACAAAGTTCAAAATGACTGTTCAAGAAGTCCAAGCATTCGCGACACATATGCAGAGACCCAAAACTCCCTCGTTCCTCGCATCGGAAACAAAGATGTTTCTGGGGGCCTGTCTCTGTTTCGTCCACAATCAATTGTCCCGACCTAGCTCTGCAAGAAGCGCACCGGTCACTTCCCCGCTCGGCCTCCTCGATCCAGCAATTGCAGCACATACCCTCCTTTTCCAGCTTAGATTTTCGTTCTTGAGTGACGAATCCTGTGTCCTGTTTGTGTTCCCTGCAGAAAATATCCGGATGGTCGATGTCAGCAGTGCAACGGATGCAGAATACTGGCTCGCGAGAGCTGTCCCCACTGATCTGCCGATTGTAATGCCTACGGTAACAACGGATACAACGTAGGCTGAAATATTTCAATTCGCACTTGCAGTTCATGCAGTACGTGACAGTCTGTGCGGAAGACGTGTTGTGACTCTGAGCGTGATGGGGCTGAGCCTGGCTGACAGATTCCTGTGGGCTGCCAGGGACTACACTATTCGCCCACGATTCAACTCGATTTCTCTGGGCGGGTGTAAGGTCTCCTTCAGAACCGTCGTAACCCAGGTACTCGTAAGTACGGTCGGAGGGGGGTGGAGCGTTATGGGGGCGTGATCTGTGAGTCCGTCGCCCGTGATGATACCGAGGATGAGGACGGGAAGCCTCAGGAGCATATGATCTTCTGTGCCTTTCGGGCGGGTATCTTGATTCTTCAGATTGGCTTGGAGTCACAGAGCGAAGCCTGGACAAAGTCGAATGGCCCTGACTGGGACGTCGATAGTCATTCAAAGGTGGGGGGTAAAAAGGGTTGTTGTGCGCAGGTGGCTGACTTGGGTATTCGTCGTATTCACAATCTGTTCTGTATGAAGACACAGGCGAATGCCTATGGGCAATAGAAGCTATTCCATTGAGTACAGGATTGAAGACGCTGGTAGTTCTGTTCTGGTGCGAGTTCCTAGTTTGAGAGTCATACGGGTAATACGGTGTGCCAGGGAGAGGAGGTCCGTCATCGATTATATTGGCCCAATCCAGGTGAGGGGGATATCCAGTTACCTCTTCGCTGGCCGGAGTTGGAATAAGAGGCGAGAGGCTCCTTTGACCACTGCGAGACGCTTGGGGCGGGTTTGGAGGTGGAGGGGCGATGTAATTCGGTTCATAAAAACGGCGGTAGGGGTCCATTGTGGCGAGATTGTGAAGTTAGAAGTTGAGGGTGGTATTGTGATTTGTTAGAAAGAAGAGGGAGGGATAGGAGATTGGTGGTATTTATACTCGTTCAGTCAGGGTGTCTGTGATGATCATCGTCCTGAGCCAACGTTGATTCATGCAATCGTATGTTAATATAGTGAGGTGATACAGTTCTATTGTTGCTTCATGTTATGGTTAATATGTATATCGTGACTACCTCCTTTCCGCTGCATTCCCACACCAAGTGAGTCTCGAAAATATTTAGGAAAAGATGCAGGATGCAAGATTCAAGCTAGTAGATGCATTCCAGAATGTCTGATTTAAGGTTTCACTCAAGTGAGACCTGACTCAGTAACGTGCCACATGTACAAGAGTGAATCTTATCTTATCTGATGCCGACTGATGCTGTGATTGGCTTCGCCAAGAAATTGGGATCCGCCAGTGCTGTAAAAATTCATCAACCCCCTTAATCATCCATAACCACACTAGTCTTCATTGGTCACCGCATCACCACGACATCAGCAATATCTACAGAGCACTCCGTAGCTAATTAAGCATATCAGTCTCACCCAAACGGACTACTCAATCGGCCTACAGATACGCCGTTTTATCGTAGTGAAGCTGTTGAATTTGCTGATATTACTGTCCAACAATGTCTACCATCGAGCAGCATACTCAAGATGCAGCGCTACAGGAACTGTTAAATCCTTTTGACGCCAGTCAAATATCGGATGGTATTGAGGGTTCGAGTCATGGTACTGATTTCAAGACATTTCTGTGGGAGCTGTACTGACGTGAAAAGACAATCGTCCACCTATCCCTGGCCCGGCCTGCGAAATCTTCAAGTTCGTGGACGAAATAATCGTACCCTCAACACCACCAAAAACTCACCCCTATCTTCTCGTCAACATCGGCTCGGGAGTATCCTTTTTCCAAGTCTCGGAGAACAGCCAATGTCGGCGCATCTCGGGCTCATCTTTCGGCGGTTCGGCCCTTTGCGGCCTTTTGCTTCTTCTCACTAGAGCCCGCACCTATGAAGACATGCTGGAACAAGCAGAGAAAGGAAACAACGCCAATGTCGATAAACTCATTGGCGATATCTACGGAATGGATTACAACAGAATCGGAATGAAAATGACGGCTGTTGCATCGACCTTTTGTAAAGCCTTCAGCTTGGAACACCGCCCAGAGGCCGAGGAGCAAGACCCGTCAAACCCCACGCAAGACATCAAATCCTTCTCTGATGCCGACATCTGTCATTCTCTGGTATTCGCAGTTTTCAACAATATTGGCCAACTGGCAACACTGCATAGCCGTATCCACAACAACCCGGATATTTACTTCACTGGCCCTTACATCCAGAACTGCCCCTTGATTATCAGAACACTGTGCATTGCTGTCCGTTACTACTCCCAAGGGGAAAAGATGGCGCATGTGGTAGTTACCACGGAAACTGCCGATGCCAGTATCTGAAAAGCAGTGAGCGGTCCGGATAGATAAAGTAAATTTGTTCAAACGAGGAAAGTAGATGGAATAATGGCGTGGTCTAATGCTGCCCGGTTGAGGTCATTTTGTGGGAGCGAATCATTCATCGTGATAACACTCGATACTTGAACCTTAACAGGAAAATCTTCTTCTGGAAGGACATTTATCTGCACTCACAAAGCTTAAAAACACTTGTCATCAACACTATTGGTAGATAGACTCAGCCCTACGAGAAGCAAGCTTTGGTTCCTGAGCTGAGGGCTTTCTTATACTTTTGCTTGAGCAAGACTGCTTGGAGATGGCATTGTCGTGAGGGAATAAAGCAACTCTATAGATAATCACTCACATTAGGATCAAGTATAAATATGAAATATCTGGGTGATGTCCGAGCTGATGATTCCTGACTTGTTTGCATTACGGCAACTGCATTCACGACAACCACATCATCAACCAACTGCAATCATGACTAGAAATATCAATTTGCCCGACCAATCATGGAGCTTCCAGCCTTCCTGTCCCCTCGGGCCTAGCAGTGGGAACCTCCCCTCATGGAGCAATGCGAACAACGGCTTCGGAAACCAGGCCATTTTCCAGCAGCCTGTGCATCCTCTCCCGGTCCAGATTGCATATCCTTCCGCTGGACTGATCGGCACTTTCACGAATAATACGTCGTTGCAGCAAGGACTACAGCAGGTTGTACCCATTCAAGGTCCGCATGTTGTTGGACTTGCTCAACCTCAAGGGATTTCAATGAACTTTTCGCAGAATTTCAATGCGCAGAATTTTAACGCGCAGAATTTCAATGCGCAGAATTTCAATGCGCAGAATTTCGATACGCAGAATTTCAATGCGCAGAATTATAATGCGCAGAATTTCGATACGCAGAACTTCAATGCGCAAAATTTCAATACGCAGAATTTTGTGAACATCCCACTGGATACCAACAGCCTGCCTGCTTTCAATATCCAGCAGAATGCAAACGGCAATCCTGGAACTTCTGCATTCCAGAATATCTCTTCCGACTGCATCCCGATTTCTCAGGATATGTTGCAGAGGTCCAACAGCCAGGATTTTGAGGATACCTGGCATAGTTTCAACAGCCATTCCATAACTCCTCCATTGCAGAGTCTCTCTTCCGACTCTATTCCGGAGCGTCCCAGACCTCCCCGGAACAATCAAGGACAAGTTGGAGCTCCCGGCATCAGATTTTGCGTGGGATGTAGGAGCCAACTGGCCTACTGTGCAGTGTGGTGTCATTCGTGCAAGCAAGACATTTCGAATGGCCTGCCATCACCCCGACACTGCAAGTTCTGCCGGAGACCTGCTTCCGGACCAACGAGCATCGTCTGCCCAGGCCACCTGAGAAGGGGGGTCGGTTTGCCCGACGAAGAGAAGAGGGTTCTGGAGGGGGAGGGTATTTGCAAAAGATGCTATAAGGCTGACGCTTGTCCTGGGATCCTAAAGTGTGAGAGGTGCCGTGCTGATCAAAAACGATACGGCGCGACGTCAAGAGACACTCGTGCAGATCGCGGGATTTGTATGAATTGCAAAAAGGTTGTGGAGTGTACTCCGAACAATACTCCGCACAAGAATTGTGCGGCGTGTCGCCAGAAGAAGGCCACAGGGAGCAAAGAATCCCGTCGCCGCAAAGCCAATGGTGGGACTGAATAACTTCTATTACTCTATAATGTAATAGTCTAATACTAAGATCCCGATAGCGGCCTAAGTAGTAATAAATACAATCATAAATAAACAAAAGTTATGACATAATTTGAATGTTTTATGGATGATCTTATGAAAGACTAATGTAAGATTATATAAAATATGAAAGTTTATCATACTTTAAATTCTCTTAGGATGGATTAAGAAATACTTTGAATATTTTATGAATGATCTTATGGAAGAATAATATAAGATTATATAAAATACAAGAGTTCATCATAATTCATATTCTCTTAGGATAAATATAGAAGAGAGGAAGTTATTGGAATCTTGCCCACATAGTTTACAGAGTCCTCACAGGATGTCCCACACACGGTTTCACAGATGAACTAGGTTGTGGAATGTACTTGAATAGAATAGTCCTTGTAAGGACAGTGAATATTGAGACTAAAGAAATATTATGAGTATGTGAGCCAACCATGCCAAGCATTCCTCATGCGCTCCGCCCGGTCCACAGTCAAGTATGCTGAGTTAGCCAACCTCTGCTGCAACTCCTTAAACTTGGCTGTCGGGGCTCCCTTCTCAAACAACATGTCCAATTCAAGGTACGAGAGACCCTTAGTCTCAGGGAGACGGAAGTAGCAGTAAATGAAACAAAGAAGCGCTGTGGCCGCGTAGACAAAGCAGGACTTGCCCTGCATGTTCCACGCGGTGGGGTTCAGCATTTGAGGAACAACAACGTTGTTGATGATCATGAAAACATTGTAGACAACTCGCGCAAGGGCGATGGTCTTGACTCGGAGACGGGTAGAGGGAATTTCGGCGACAATGACGTAGCAGGTTGGGCCGATGGTCAGGTTGTAAAGGAAGGTTGTGGTGATGAGAATTGCCCCGAGAGACCAGTTCAGACCTTTCTGGCCCCCGAGCACGACGGAGATAATGCCGCCGGTCGTGAGCATGATAACGGCAGCAGCAAGACCAATAAGGTATAGCTTACGACGGCCGATATGAGATAGCAGAAACCAAGAGATGATGCCTCCGACCAAAGCCATGCCGTACATGCCAGTTGACAGACTGAATGACTTGGAAGAGTCAAAGCCGGCCTGCTCGAGGAAGTAGGGGGCGTAGCCAGTCAGGATCCAACCGCAGAGAGCCTGGACGGACCAAACCATGCAACAGATCTCAGTACGTCGAAGGTTAGCACCCTTGAACAGATCCAAGTAGGAAGAGCCACCGTAGTTGAGCTTGCGTTCAATACGGTTGGTATGCTCCATGACAGCAATGGTGTCGTCGATGTCGAGCTGAGATTGCTTAGTAAGACGCTGCAAAGCATGTCTCGCCTCAACCTTTCTCTCACGACGGATGAGCCACCCTGCGCGAATGTGTCAGCTTTGAATACGGGATGAACATGGAAGGCAACTTACAAGGACTCTCCGGCGCAAATGCGATGCCGATGAGGAGAGGAACTGCAAAAGCCCACTGCAGGGCAAAGGGCAGGCGATAACTCCATTCCGAGTCGTTGTGGACGAGGGAGCGGAGGATACCAGTGCCAAGAAGTTGACCGATGACCCAGCACATGTTGACGTTACTGAGAAGACAGGCACGGATGGCTGATGGGACAACCTCGGCGGCGTAGGTAGCTGCCAGTGTTTGAATGACACCCCATGCGACACCTGTGATGATTAGTCTTGAGTACTTGTGAGATAGTCATGCATGTTTGAGGGTCTTTATGAGAGCAAAGAGGAAGAAGTCGAAGGATGGACTGGTCAAAGATATGAGAGGGGGTGAGTGACGACTCATACATACCACAAAGAGCCTGAGAGGCAACCAAAACAGCAATGTTATGCGCAAAGAAAGCCGGGAACACAGCAAGACACATCCAAGCGAGACTGATAAGCATCATCTTCTTGTACCCAATACTATAGGTGATCCAACCATGAAGCAAGAGACCGATAACCTCACACGCAATAGCCGAGACCTGGAGAGCCGTCTGCCACAGTGGTGAGATCTCATACATGGGCCCATTCTCCGTGTCGTACAGCTCTCCATACCGCCGTCTAAAAGCCGGAAACGCCACGAATCCAGCAACGAGACTCTTGTCGTACCCCTCCATCACGACCGTGAGGAAGAGTAGTAGCGACCAGAAGATGGCTTTGGGGAATTGCTTGCAGCAGCCCAGAATCGTCATGTCCTTCTCGTTGTTCAGCGCGCGACGGACCTTCTCGCCCGTGTCGTCGGAGCTGTGAGACCCGCGTGGGAGCCATAGCACCTCGATGGCATTTTTGTTAGGGTGGTTGTCGGGGAGGTCAAAGGTCGAGTCCTGGACGGGGACTTGATTGCCGTTGGGGTCGTGGACTTTAGTCTCGATCTCGGTAACGCGCAGGATGCCCGTCTTGGTCTCGATCGGTAGCAGGACTATCTCGTCCTTGCTACCGTTGTCGGAAGACGAGGATTTCCCCGAGCCAAACATTTGGCTGACGGGATTGCGAGTAATCAATTATTATAAAAAAAGATCAAGTTGAAAAAGAACGGATGCCATGTGGCAGATACATGTAATGATCGGCGTCCCCAAGTTGAGGCTGCTTTCTCAAAACAGCGTTACATCTTGCTTCCACAGGCTGGCATATATAGGATCGGCATAAATGGAGTGCTCTCCTCCTCGGCTGCAGCGGTTCCATTGTACTCTGTTAGGCTGGGGTAAATCACCCATGCACCCCAGGTTTATTTCGTGCTCACACACTTCTAGCTTGCAACTATCACGGCGGTTCCTCGGCGGTGGCACATTTTACCAATGGCGGAGGTGGATACCTAAATACTGGAGAAGTCGGACGAGAAAAAAAAACGAGGGGGGTTTATTATGGAGGGAAAAAAGACCGCTAGCTGAACTTCTGCCCTAAACGGTTTGGGCGTCCGTTGGAAGCAACCAAAAGGTGGGAAGAAAGCCGACAATTGCTTCTGACTTCCATGTGGGCGATTCCAGAAGCGATGGTGGGGTTTTCTTCTTTATGTCGATCATTACCACCCGATGCGGCTCTTTGGAGACATTGCTCAAGCTCAAGCTGTCAAACGACGCCGATCCTGCGAGGGGCACGATTCACACGTGGCGCTCGAAAAGCACAACCTGATTTTCAGCTAAGCGGCCAGGGGATCCCAGATCACAGCACCAACCTGTTGGCTCCAAGACAAGACGCGGGCGCAGTAATATCGTGTCATCCTTCGCGTCTTGACACTGGGCCCTAAGCAATTTCCTTGCAGCAGTAGTAAGCATTCTAGTGCAAGCCCGTGGCCAGGAGACCTACCCTTTCGGGCGATGCGTATGTCACAGAGAACAATACTTTAGGTAAGGCTATGCTCCAGAGCCTCACTACGGTCCCTTCTAAAGAAAATCACAAGATTATTCCACGAGTTTTCCTCGTCGTCTCACCATCGCCAGCCGTATTTAGCCGCCACTCCCCCAGGCTACGATTTACCAAATCGAATCCACTCTTCTCCATGGGGAAACGTGCGGGGATTGGCTCGCAAGTAAGGAAGCCCTGCAAAAACCAGTTTAGCTCCCCAGGACTGCCCCTTATTAACTGGTTATTACGTATATAATTCCACGCGCTGTGGAATGGTCCTTTCCTTCACTTTTGGAACATCTGTTCCGGGCTTCCGGGAGCGTAGAAAGCGTTGACAAGAACGCCACGTTCCGGTCCTGCTTGCTTCGGTTCTAGTTACTGACTGTTAGTCCACACGCCTCGACCTCCCAAGCTGCGGCTGAGGACAGGTGATCAGTCAAGGTTTAGCGAAGGATGAATAGTCTGTCTTCTGGTCTCCAAGACAGGAGAAAATGCACCGGTATTGTAAGGCTGAGGAGGCTATACTGGTGTTCTTTCCCAAGCCCAGGCATCTCGACCCCTTTCGCGTGCCTGTGTCATGCACACTCCAGCTGAAGGACTAAGCTCCATTTTGACAGGTTTTGCCCAGGGGCACATGCAGCTCGCTGCTAACAGACGGTGGAAGTTCATCCGAGGTTACCTGACAACACCTGAGCGCCCGCTCCACAGCCCCTTAAGACCATGATCCCCGAGCCTAGAATCACTCCAGTTTCCAATATTCTCCGGCTTTAGGTCCATCTATAGCTACTCTCACGACCCAACAGTGGGTTTGACGCATCAGACATCGCATCACCGGATAATATGGATATAAGAAAACCAAACTTGAGTCATTGCCTGTCTCCGTCTTGCTTGCTGTGCTCCACCAATTTTTATTGTTAGCCATGCAAGCGACTGATCTGACATCAAGCACCCAGTGGATGAGCTAACCATTTGCGGGCACTGTTTTCATCAAACATGTGCGCGCTCGGGTTCTATCGGTTACATGATTCAGGTACCGGAGTATGCTTACATGAGTGAATCATCAGTCAAAACTATATCCAAAGCCTTGATTTCCCATGGCATACTACGTATGTTACGCGCTGTAAAAGGAGGGTAGTGATAGCAGGGTCACATCAGGTTATTGTTTCCATGCCGCTAACCTTGCACCTTCCAATCGCTGGCCAACTTTTGACTTTGGCTAATGTTGTTGTTCAACTTGGGGATTGGCTGCAGAATGTGATATGCGTCGCAAGTGCAGCAGGAGACAGGGTTCCGGGACGCCTTCGGCCCGTATTTTAATGAAACACATTAAACCGTTGAAATGGCGATGAATATCATTCGCGCCTCTGGGAGGAATATGTTCCAGAAAGTTGGTACATACCCTGTAGCTATTGTCGCTGGATTAAGCAAGTTAAACAAGCGTGGAATGTGCGTCTAACCTAGCTTCATGACTCGATTTGAAGTTGGATTGAAATGAAATACCAATCTAGGTAAACTATTATGCCACTATTACTTTTCGCCTGCCGCAGGTCTAGCATTGGGGTCTTGGCGGCGTGGGAATAGCTTCACCTGAATCGGAGTCTTACAAGTTCCCAAAGCTACTGCTTCCAACACCGGCATAAGTGAAAAAAGGATTTGTTTGATTCTGACTTACTGCTTACCCAAATGTCATATTCTCATGCTCTTTGAAAAAAGAATCAGGGAAAAATAGTGTGGTTGACCTTCTCGTCGCCTCCGCTGCGCGCTTGTTGTCGTAATTGAATTTCAGAAAAAGTCCAAGCTAGAATGCACCCCAGATCCCCCGGAATCTGTCTCCTCATTTTCATTTCAGCCAAATCGCTAGTAAAATGACGTGTGCCAGTTTTGTTGCTGGTATTCGGCCCTTCTCACAGACGATAGAGGGGAAATAGAGTTGACGCTGTAATGGGGCCAATGTGGGCTAACGGGGGCATTTCTTCTAGAATGAGGAGGCGGGGAATTATCGATCAAGGGTCTAATTGAGATGGAAATTGCTTCTTATGAATTGAAAGCAGTTTTTCAGAAGGATGCGATAATAAGAAAGGAAAAGGAATGAGTGTCGAGAGAATAGTGCGTGGTCGAAGGAAACTAGTGGTTCCCGCTTAGTACTACGCTTGAGAAAACACCAACTTCGACAAATAAAAAGCAAAATCAGCGCGTGTCTACGTGGTGACGATACTGATAGATATACAGTCTGAGCTTTACACTCAATTGTTGAGCTGATAAGAACACAACGATGTCAGTACCCACTGGATGTGACTATTATAATCATCTTACTCGTTAGCGGCAAGGATTAATCTTTAATTGCCAGTCCCTCTCACGATATTTGTTTCCGACTGTTTGACCCAAAACCCTAAAATTCTTTTCCATATTGTCCTAAATTGCTCTATAGCCCAGCTGTAACTACGTCGAAGTTTACAGGATCCCTACGTAATTCCGACTGCCGAAGCAGAGTTGAGAGATAGAGTTTCTAACTTGAGATATTAATCTTACCTAAGGTTGTATCGGCAACTGTTCAATTTACTGTGGTGACTGCCCATGGATGTGATCTACAGCGATAAGCCTGTCAAAGGTCTCAATGGTCACCACATTGTTGAGGCTGAAAGCAGACTTGGTTATAGCTTGCCAGCGAGGAATATCTTAACGACGTGTGTGAGGAGGTCTGCAGCTTGCGCTATGACAAGCTTACCCGGTCATAAGTCTTGGAGGGAAAGATTCATGGTTGACTTGACATACTTCGTTCATCAAAACTAAATCTGATCCTATGAAAATAACTCGCCTACAACTCCGTACCCCCAAGATGAATATTCCTCTACCGGTCAAGCAGAAACTTGAAGAACACAACGGCCCGCAACCTGGCCAGTCGCCAGTTTATTGATCCACTCATCAAGATCCTCCAGCTTACCCTTTGACAAAATTGGCTGTGGCAGTTAGTACCGGCATACCATACACGACCAAATAGCAGAGTACTCACACGAACAAGGCCTCTGGCGGTAAAGTCGAGAGCCTCCTCAACATCCTTCATACTACCAGTGACACTACCCACAATCTTTAAACGCCGCAGCGCAACAGCTATAGGTGGCGCACCAGCGATGATAGTAGGATCCTGAGGAAGACCCACCGCGACGACAGTTCCGTTAGGTCGGAGGAAATTAGGCGCGCTCTCGTATGCCGCTCGGGTAGCAGCCGTTACGATAACGCCGTGAGCGCCATATTTAGTGATCTTCATAACCTCAGCCGGGATGTCATTGGTGGTTTTGAAGTCAATGAAGACCTCTGCGCCAAGCCTCAGACATAAATCTCGTTTCTCATCTCCACCGTCGATGGCAATGACTCGCATGCCCATGGCTTTGGCATATTGGATAGCAAAGTGGCCAATACCACCACCGGCACCTGGGAGAACAATCCACTGTCCGGGAGCAACACCGGAACTAGGGTTATGTCAGTGAACCTTTCTGCGGCTTGTAGCAGTTGACTCACCGTTTGCAAGCTGTGTAAGCTGTTACGCCTCCACACATAATGGGTCCCGCCTCCTCATCCAAAACACCATCTGGTATTCTAGAAGTATATCTCCCATCTGCCACAACATACTCCTGGAACGTTCCCGCGGCAGAAAAGCCGCTGTTAGTCTGGTGAGGACAGTGAACTTCATCAGAACCAACTCTGCAAAAGTCACACTCGCCACAGATACTCGCAATCCACTTAATACCCGCGCGATCACCGATCTTCCACTGTTGATCCATGCCCTCACCGACAGCCACGACGTTGCCGGCTCCTTCATGACCGGCTATGCCTTTGCAGACGTCCTTCATACTAAGGCCAAAGTCTTTCCATTCGTTGCGAAGAAGAGATTTGTCAGAGCCGCAGAGGCCTGTCCAGTTGATCTTGACGAGGATCTGGCCCGGGCCTGGCTTGGCGACATCAATAGTTTTGATGGGGGCTTTTGCATCTGGGCCGAGACCTTGGCAGACTGCGGCGCGTTGCTGTGATGGTACAGACATTATCGAAATGTGTTTCTTGGTGTAGTTGTGGTGGTAAGCAGTAATTAGTTGTCTGATCTGAGCGTTGAGAGTAGAGAAACTGGACTGTTTTGAGGACATCGAATGGCTCATAAATGATCCTACAGATGGTGCCACTTCCGCCGCCTAGCCGAGACAGCTGTTACACAGGTGACACTGCGGACAGTCTTCCGCAGGATCTATCAGCGCATAACGGGAGCAGGGTTGTTGTCGGCGTGATTGCGGAGGGACAAATAGGGTGATTTCTAGTGGATCAGAAAGGGTTCCACGATCTGCGATACGACTGTTCCAGTAAAAGATCTGACGAGGAGAAGCGGACAAGAGGAGATGATTGGTGTCTCTTCTCTCACTAGATTTTCAATTTGGCATCATGTATGCCCGTTAGCCCGGTATGCATGATGAAGGAATGCGGGGAAGTTGAAGCTATCTCATGGTCTTCGTGGTGGACATCACCTGATAGCGGAATTCTAGAAACTCGAGTCAGAGCGGACTAACTCGGAGTCAAAGCGCGAATCTGGGGTAAAACTATTCTGCAAGAATGTAACAACATGGTTCAAACTAGAGATTGAGTTCATCGTGTATCTTGCTGATGCTGGGATAGCCGCGGAGGAGGAAACGCTGTGGAGTCGTACAGTCACACAGCAAGGATGCACATGCACCTGTTGGGAAACAAATCACAACAAATTTCTACCCTTGTGCGGTAAATTCCATGTTCTTACCGATATCAAGATATCACTGTCACTCTACTCATATCGTGATGGCTAGAAGCATGATTGAAGCAAATAACAGATGATCTCAAAGGCCAAGTGTTTTAAAACCAGACAGTGGGGCTACCTGACGGGAACAAAATCCGGGAAATGCGAAACCTGGTGATTGGATAAAGTTCCGTGGATAGCTGATATGCACTCGAGAACTATTCGTCCAATTACAATCTTTTAAGAACGCTTTGACTGGTTATCACCATTGAATTACAGCAGTATTCCCGGGTATCGAATTCCCGCGTGTGGCGTGTGCCGAGGGCCTCGTTCGGGCCGTTCGTGATCCCCTCTCTTTATCGGATGATTTGCAGAGCCATTCATATTCTGGGAAGCATTGAACAACTGATGGCAAGTTATGTCAGTCTGCATTTTTGAACATCTTCGTTTGGTTAGGGAACTCGTTTCTAAGTCGTTATACCTCGATGCTCAATCACCTTTTGGCCCAAGGCTTTCTTAGGACTAGTTCCAGGGTCTTCAGCATCTCAAGTCACAGAGAGTACAGTGGGTGTGCAAAAGTTCCAACAACTTCCTCTCTTCGAAATTTATCTAAGATGATACTAATAATGAACTCTTTTATTTTTATGATCTTGTAGAACTTTAGCATGGGAATATACGTGACATATCCTAACTGTGATTATCTTATATACAACATTCTCATTACTACATGTTCTATAGATCTATAACGATATTAATTCTGAGCTGGCTCGTTGCCGAAAGTCTTGCCAGGAACTGTTTCTCACGATCAGATCTCGTCTCCACTTACAGATCCATGCTGTTGTCCAGTGAAAGAATGTTCCTTCCCTGCCTGAAAGTTGCATTCACTCAACCCGATGGGGAGTGCCTTCCTGCACAGCATTTCAACTGGAGAAAGAGATTACGCAGCTGATTCCCTCCGTTTTCATTTTCATTTCTTCTCCATCATCACCAAAACGCATCACCATCCAGCATCACCAAAACACACCATCATCCAGCATGTCTAACCACGTTGACGAATCATCATCTCCAGACCAACCTTCTTCCGATGAGGATTTTCCAGATGCCCCCTCTTCACTTGAGCCTTCGTCTTCTTCGGAAGAGCCTTCAGAAGAGCGTTCTACACGAGAGTCTGATTCATTGCGGAGCACGCCAGAACAACAACCACACCCAGCGGACAGAGTGCACCGGTTCTACCCAGGAGTCAACAACAGATACGGCGGCATAGCCCACTCAGACCTCGTCGTCCAGGATCCCGAGACTCGATTGTCACATCTCCAATATGCAGTCCAAGAGTCCCCGGGCACAACCTCCTTCGTTACGGACAAATCCACGATCGTGGCCATCATAGAATTTAAGTATCGAAACGACGAATCCGGGAAGCTTCAGCCTTATTGGGATATATCTTTTGGCCACGGGTGTGAATACAATCACACCGAATCATATCCTGCTAGCACCGCAATGACGGACACGTGCGGCGATGTGCGTGCCTTTTTCGCCGCTTTGATGATCATCAAGGCTCGTAGCCTGGGCACCCCTCTGCGTTCACAAGTCTACATCGCAACAGACTCAGAGACACTGGTAGGGCTTTTGACAGGGCCTGAAGAACGAGATGAATCGCATGTCGGCGAATAGTGCTTCGTGGATCGCACTGAGAAGGTCATTGAGTTTTGTGGTCGGCCGGGGGAGCCAGGGAGGTTTGACGTCAATTTGTGGATTGTTCCTTGGGATATTCTCAAGAAGCTCACTACACCTCCTGCTTTGCCTGCCAACCCCCCCTCCAATCCTGGTCGTCATCTCGCTTGAAGAACAGACAATGACCCCTAGAATTCCATACCCAGTCCTACTTTTGACAACGAATGGGATGCTTGATCAAAGGAAGAGGAAGCGAAGGAGTACGAAGCGAAGGCGTATAGTTACATGATGAATCAAGGTTGTATTCTTTGAGAGGATTAGATTACTAATAGAAGCGTTTACACTGATAGACTGCCCGGCTAGTCCGTGAGCCTGCACGGTGTCCAGCACCAGCCCTGTATCCGTCGTTCACCATCGCCGTCTAGAATCTCATATCCAATTTAGTCAGACTATCCTCAACGATATGAGGTGCTTGAAGTGGCGATCTAGTTACATTCAGCATCCGCAGCACCACCTCCCTGGAGTTTCTGGAGAAGGTTTTCGACGAGACCACGCTTCCCCTTGCAAGCAGCGTTGCCCTTATCGGCACCAGCAGCAGCTCCATCCTCAGCAGCCTTGTCGCCGTTGGCACCGCCATTAGCGGCGTCGTTTCCGTCTTGAGCAGCATTGTCACCGGCGTTCTCTTTCATACCGCCCTGTTGGTCTGCGGCTGCGTCGTCGCCGTTGGCTGCGCCTTTGTGAGCGTTGCCTGCATCGGCAGCACCATCTTGAGCGGCATCATCCTCGGCCGCGCCATCGTTGGCTGCGTCACCATTTGCAGCACCGTCGTTTGCAGCATCTCCGTTGGCAGCGCCGCCGTTAGCAGCTCCGTCGTTGGCAGCATCTCCGTTGGCAGCTCCGTCCTTAGCAGCGTCGCCGTTCGCAGCACCATCATTAGCTGCACCGTCATGGGCATTTCCGCCGTTGGCAGCATCATCCTGACCGGCTCCATCGTTGGCAGCGCCGCCGTTAGCAGCTCCGTCGTTGGCAGCGTCTCCATTCGCAGCACCGTCGTTGGCGGCATCTCCATTGTTCTCGTTCGCATTACCATTGTTTCCCTGGTTGTCATTTCCGTTATCGTTCGCGTTACCATTATCCTGATTGTTTCCCTTGTTCTTGTTCTTATGCTTCCTGCCAGCGTTGCAACCGTTGGAAGCATCATTGGTCTGTGTAGCAGCGGCAGTTTCGGTTGCGGCAGCGGTCTCGGTGGCAGCGGTCTCTGTGACAAGCGTCTCAGTGGCAGCGGCAGTTCCATTCGCAGCGTCGGTCTCGACAGCAGCGCCAGTTTCGGTGACGGCTCCGTTCTCGGCAGCGGTATCAACAGCAGCTTGGGTATCGGCGGCAGCAGTCGTCTCACCAGCGGCAGCCTCGGTAGTCGTGTTGGCGTCATCGTTCTGGTTGCCTCCGCCGTTCTGGTTGTCTTGATCATTATTACCTTGGCCGTTGCCGTTGTTGTTTTGACCATCGTTCCCTTGGTTGTCTTTACCCTGATCATCTTGACCCTGGTTCCCTTGGTTCCCCTTCTGTCCCTTGTTGCCCTGACCATCTTGTCCAGCTTGACCATCCTGGGCATCTTGAGCGGCTTCTTCATCCTGGTCGTCCTCGGCATCGTTCTCGTCATTTTGGTTGTCTTGTTCTTGATCATCCTGGTTCTGTTGCGCTTTGTTCCCTAGGATCCGTAGATCTCGTCGATGGCGCGGCTTTCTTTGTTAGCCCAGAAAAAGATGTGGAAGACAGGTTTCTACTCACTGATCGTGGTTCAATAAGACCAATGATGGGTGCGCCAGAAACTGGCAGAGCTGCAGCAGCCATCAAAGCCTGAGAATTGGTCAATGGGGTCCATAGAGGATCAGATCAAGGCACGTACTGCATATTTTCCAGCCAGTGCTGGGCTCGGCCTTCTGTCGCCTGACAGGGCCTGAGCTGCTAGAAACCCGACAACAACGTTGGAGAAGTACATCTTGTAGGTTCAGAGTGATAGTAAGTAAAAGCGAAAAGAGTGCTGTTCAACAATTAAAACTTGGTAGAGTATTGCAAAATAGGTCCGGCCTAGGATTATGAAAGGAAGAGTAGGAAATGTCGCGTCAAGCGAATCTAGAGAGTCTGAATGAAAGGTGAGTTGGATAATGAAAAGACAACCCACCAGAAGACATCAGCTTCTTATAAACATTCTGCTTCGTCACGTTTTGCATCTAAACATATCCGCAAATAGATCATCTACCGAAAGCTTAACTCGAGCTACCGCTGAGACAACAAACGCCAGTGTTGAATCGTAATACAGTATCAGGTGTCTTCGGAAACACTCCAGACTCCTTGGATCTTGACACAAGTCCAAAACTGGGGATCACCAGCTAAGCTTTTCCTTGGCGATCTTAATCAACTTCGGCGGCTCCGATCATCTTGGGGACTTGGCTATAGTGGAGCGACGATGCAGTGTGGACTCGGCAGCGGGAGTTCCGAGTTTGGGGCCTTGTTTGATCTCCGTGTATGGGGTAGTATTACTGGGGAAATAGCTGGAAAGAAGCGAATTGCGACGTTGTGGCGGGCTTGTTTCATGTAGATGGGATGGGGTTGAGACGGACCCTGGAGATAAGCTTTACAACAGGTGTGTCAGATTGGTGATGAAACTTTGCTACGTAAGCTGTTCCCCTGCTTAGGCCTCATTCTATTCATTTATTTTCAATTATGTGTTGGGATTAAAGTATGTCACTGCCATGATATGTTATTCTTGGCCGATTCCATGACCTCCGCATTTGTCATTTCTCGGGTAGCACTCCGCCGTGTTGCAAGACGTGGGGATCCGTTCTTATCCGAGCATCACAATGGTTTCAGATCAAGAAGGAAGAAAACATACAAAAGTTCAAAAGGGTTTGTAATTCATATTCAACCCTTGAATCTATTTGTAATTTAGTTGTGAGAATATCGCTGAGGCTGGAAATACGATTGACGATTGACCACTAGTTTATGAAATCACCAGGCGAGCAACATGCCAGTCCCTGCCAATACGCCCATAGCCAACCCAAGTACACTCACGACCCCGTGTCTAGACATAGTCGAAGCCGCATTCTCATCACTCTCACTCCCTCCAGAACCACTAGTCTGCCCATTGCCTCCAGAATCACCACCCTCACCATCCCCCTCGCCCTTCCTGGTGTCGTTCTCAGCTTTGTCCAAATCAGACTGCTTGTAAACCAACGGTACAGCTGGAACGTAAGTTGCAATGACCAAATCATTAGACGACCGTGACTCGGTCAGAAAAGCGCCCGTCAAGACCGTCTCAACTGGTCCAGTCCCTGAAACAATGGAGAGAAGATCTTGCGTCAACGTAGTGCCATCCAGTGTACCAATCTGTGTAAGATCAATTGGCGCGTAAATCAGACAGATCTCTGAATAGGTACTGGTGAATGAACTCCTGGGGCCAAGTGTAGAAACGCAATTTCCAAAAGTGTCTGCCGTGTAATCGCTACATTTATTAGATATTGTTGTTGTGCTTGAATGTATCTATCAACCTACCTTGGACAGCAATACACAAGCGTCTCTTCAGGTTCCAGCACTTCCTTCCAGACTTCCGTTGGTTGCATGAGTCTGGGCCGCTGACCGCCTGTATTTTTCGATATCGGGGAGAGCAAACTTGATAGACTGGCGATGCCACTAGCACTAGTCGCAGTACTGCCAGAGTTACCACGATCCAAAGACCAAACGGTCTTCCAGCCCGAAGGACACGCGAGGCCGGGCGAGTAATAAACGAACTGGCCCTGAACAAACGTCGTGCTCTGACCATTCACAGAATCCCATTTCTCGCCGCTGGGAATACAATCCGCAAAAGGCACAAGCCCACAGGTAGGAGCACCAAACAGTACAGGCTCAGCGTTCAGACTCGCGTATACGATGTGGTCAGTCCCAGTCGAGCATGACGACGGTGCAGTGAAGGTCGTTGTCAAGGGGCCTAGGTTATGGACGCTGTAGCCAAAGTATCCAGTCGCGGTCGGCATATTGGTGGATGTGGTGATAAAACGCGTAGTGAAAGTTGGAAGGGTTTATGCTCAATGGATGAAAAGGTAGGATTTATGTGCTTGCCTCGCCCCGCGCTAGGATGAAGAGCCAAGAGATTTACCGGGTCAAAGGGTGAAGATCGCCACTTTAGGGGAAACGTGATCACAATTTATGAGCGAGGGATTTGCTAGTGTCTGGGCAGAATGAGAAGTATTGAGGACTACTCGTGCCAAGGGATATTATTGAGTTACCGTTTGAATTTGTGATGTCTGCCAAGTATATTCCTCCACTGAGCTGAACTTTGCTCGTCCAGGGTATATTGTTATGACGACCGGACTGAACGTTCCGTCTTTTTTCAATCGTTGGTGCGGCTGTCCTTTTACTTCAGACCGAGAACCCAGAATCAATGATGATGTTCGATCCAGTCATTGACTCCGACTTGATTAACAAGATAATTTGATCTGCCACATCCTGCTTGGGGTCAGTATTCAACTAATGTCGTCAATTTATTGCTCACTTACCTCGACTTGAGTGATTTGTTTGAGAAGGGTCTTGTCTCTAGTTTCATCAATCTTCGATTGAGGAAACCCAGCGATCCAGTTCTGTGATATCTCGTTAGTGAGGACGTTCCACGGCAGAATTGTGGTAGGCTACCGTCTCCATGAATCCCGGAGAGACAGAGTTCACGCGAATTGATGGCGCCATCACCATGGCCAGGGACTTTGATAGGTGTAACTGTGCCGCTTTGGTAACTGAATATGCCTGTAAAATTAAATCAATTAGCTCAATGCCGTAACTTGATAAAATCATAAATATGTCAATTCACTCACGATAGAACTCCCACTCGGCTTAACACCCGCAACAGACGACGTCATAATAAACGCGCCCTTGGCATCCTCCAGATACTTCCTCGCAGCATGGCAGAGGAACAAATGCGACTTGACATTTGCCGCATAACACCGATCCCAAATATCCTCATCGACGTTATCGTCAATGTCAAAAAAGTTGGCAAATTTAGTCCATCCAGCGTTAGACACAACGGCATCGATTCTGCCCATGGCCGCCACTGTCTCATGAACCAACCGATGGATTTCTGATTTTTTAGTAACGTCCGCTTGTATAGCTAAACATTTCTGTGAAGATTCTGTGCTCGCAGGGATTTCTGCTGCTGTTTTGCGAAGTTGCTCGACGACGTTGTTGGCTCGTTCTACGTTAGAGGCGTAATTGACGACTACACTGGCGCCGGCTCTGATCAGTTTGTCGGCTACGCAGAGGCCGAGGCCAGACGTGCCTGCGGTAATTAAAACGACTGAGCCGGGGATGGAGAAAGTCATTGTTCGTGATGGTAATAGTGAGTTGTGTATTTTGACCAGTGGTTGTAGAGGCGGAGATCGGCTGGTGAGGGGAGCCCGGGATAGCTCCGCATCTCGGAAGTAAGTCTCTAGTCTACAATATCTCCGTGAAATTCCGGGGAGCGTCCCGGCTAACTCCCATATAGAAAATGAGATAGACTGAGTATCATCCTCGCATGTTATTAAGTACTCGGCCTTGGTATGGTTGGTAATGTATATGCATATTATGTTATTAATCTATTTTATATACCCACGCATTAAACGTCAAAATCATCCCGTCTGTGTACCATGCCATGAATACTCTCACTAGACACTGAAACCTGATGCGTCATCAGGATCCCATTCGTGTCATTCAACTGCGTCTCACTCTCCATCATGAAATCCGACCCCTTGGCGTTTCTGCTCTTGCTGCCCTGCCAATAGTGGCCGGAGCCTGCTGTATACATGGAAGGTCTACGGGATTGCCCCACTATAGTCGTAGGGGCTCGTGAGCGTGCGTCGCTGATTGTGGCGCTGGTTGATATTGTGTTGCTAATCTGTCGAAGGAGTGGTCGGAGGGCTGTGAGAGCTACAACTATGACTGAGATGCAGATCTCGGCTGTGGCCCAAATATCTAAAAAGCTTGTTAGATGAAGTGATTCGTTTGATTATACTGAGCGACGTACATATGGAAATGTCGTTAGAGACAAAGGTCGTGGTGACAAATCTCCCAATGCTAACAATAATCGTGATAATACCGAGTCCGAAGATGACGGCGACTCCAGCCTTCTTACGGCGTGAAGCCATGATCAGACTTCGTACCAGAGGAATCGGGTAAAGTACGTCTAAAACAAACAACCTGTCAGTAAAATTCAAAGCGAGCCAGCCTGGCTTGATACAGAGCACAACTTACTGAGAACCTCGCTGGTGAAATTCATCCCCCAGTTGAGCCGCATCAAGGTCATGGACATGAAAGCTTGGCAATTATCCTCTCCTTCAGCCCTATAATCCAAAACATCGTCAGTACGGTGTTTGTGATTCAATCGTGCCGGGATGTGACGGACCAGTTGACAGAAGGATCAGCTCCGCACCAAAACGTATCGCCGAAGAAAGTAGCCAGCGCAAAGGATGTCGTTATCGCAGCCAGGACGTATAGCGCAGTTCGCATCTCCGGGTGCGTGACGGGCACGAGGTTCGCGTAGAATGTAATGATGCTGAATTTAGGAAAGTAGATGCCCGTGTCGAAGAAGTAATTCGTCGCAAATCGAATCTGCAGGGGATGTTAGTAAATGCGCCGCTGGTTGATTTGATCCATTCGTGACAAGTCGAGGATGTTGCTATTTCGGTGAGTCGCGCACCTTTTTGAGAGAGACGTTATTCATGGTGAAATTGTCCATGGCATTCATTCGAAATGTCAAAGTATCGCATATCAATAATCCCTGGCACGAAGCCAGCCCAACAAGCAGCCAGTAATCAGCGGAGTATAGTTTGGCGCGTTTTATAACAACTCGGACGTAGATGCGGCAAGCGACCATGAGATAGGCGAGGGTCATTAAAGTCCATTCAAAGCCCTTGAAAATCAAGAGTTAGTTTTTGTATGTCAATTGTCGATAGTACTCAAAAGTGGCATACCATCACAGCACGGCTAGATATCATCTTTACGGGGCTATCCAGGCGAAGCCTGCCGGTCAAACATGGGGCAAGATTTTAACAGCACCAAACGTCGTTCATGGTGAGAAGATTTGAATGAAACCAAGCAGGAACCTGGAACTGTCAGCCGCGGCGCAGCGTAAGGCTCGATATATAGGTAGCGCAGCACAGATAGTTACAGATCAGAACCAGACAGGGTTTAGAGTTTGCGCTACTAGAATTAAGGCCGCCACGATCTGGGCCGTCCATTCCGGAGCGTGGAATGCCCTGCTCCTGCATTAGCGAGTCTCGCCTCCAGCGAAGATGACAGCTAGAGCCGAGTCATTGCCTGGGGAGTTTGGAGTTGTTGTCGTAGATAAGTGGATAACACTGCCCGTGTTTGGTTGTGGTGTTGAGGGCACAGACGAACGGGATTGTGATATTGATCTTGGCGACGCATGTCTTATCTTTTTCGTACAATGTGGGAATGGGCACGAATAGGGGCAGCCACAACGGAGATAATACGGTTGGAGAGCATTCTTAGTCTACGCCATGAACCAGGTCATCGGGCTACGAGAGTGACGATCATAGCGACGGACTAATTTCGCGGATCTCTTGAACGTAGCATTATGAATATGATGCCCAATGATATGTACAATGATCCTTGAGTGAAGATAAGCACCTGACTCACAAGGATGCAAGCACGGGCTCGGTCATTACTCAAACAAACCATGCTTCAAACGCCCGCTAGATGGATCCCCAAATAACCCAACGATGTACATCCCCCGAAAAGACTAGCGAATCGGTTCCAATCGTCTAGCCCTACGGTATTCCCGTGCTGGCAATCTTCTTCAATAGATCAAGCGAAATGACAGTGTCGCACTGCTATTCCCGCCATGGTGAGGAACGTGTCTTGGATTTGACCCCTGTGGCTTGTGGGTTTAGTCCGGCTCCTCGCCCTGGTAAACTCTGTTTATGGCGCAGGGTGACGTTTCCGGACGCCAAGTTTTGGTCAACAGCAACGATTAAAAGTCTGTTCGAAACATTCCGTGTTCCGGGTGATAATAGATATCGGCTTGTCAAAGCTTATCGTCGGAGAATTACGAATGGTTCGTGGTGAGGTTCGTTGATCGACCTTGGGTTTCTGATTTAGCCCCATCTCTTGAGCGTAGAATGAGCGGCGGTTTGGGTAACAGCTCTAGGTGTCAACTCTCGTAGAGACAAGCGTGAAAGAACAAACAATGTTAGTAAGCGTATGTAGTCTGTTCCGAATTGCATTGCTAAATGTTTACGCGACAGTTTAGAAAACGAGATTGGTTGGAATGATGTACTCATAGAGAACAAAGATCCTCAGCTTGGTAGATTAGTAGACACCAGGTGCATTTCATGACAGTACAGGGTAGCAATGTCCCCAACCCGACGCTAGCCCTTTTCCTCACTTCCCAATGCAGTGACCGGTTCCGATTTCTCCTCAGTCACGCATCAACAATGCAACCGACACCTCGAAAAGTCCACTCAGACAAACGCCGCCGCCAGCAGCGAAAAGCATGTGATTTATGTCGTCGTCGCAAAGTCCGCTGCGACATCGTAGATAAACCCTCGGGGCCCTGTTCCGTCTGTGAAAAGTCGGGGTTCGAATGTCGGTAAGTTTGTCTTCCGACGGCTCCGAGACCGCAGCACACTTATGAATGGGATTTGTGGCTGATACTTGGGTAGATCAACGGCGAAATGGGCCACTGCACGTCAGGGTTCTGTTGCTTCCAGACGCGGCTTTGCAGAGTCGCATCGATCGCCAGGAACATCGCATCCGGATCTGGAGCCGGGTGCCGTTGAGGCACGGGATAGTACCATCTCAATCGTCGGACCCGAGCATGGCCCCTCGGATCCGCCATCACAGCTCGACAAGACATCCGCTGATCTATCCCGCGCCGATGGCCAAGAGAAACTCGCTCGCGAAGGTTTAGCACGCTTCTTCAAGCATGGCATTGGCGCTGCTGCTTGGGCTGTGTTTGCATCTACAAAGAGTTTTCGGATTGCCTACGTTGGGACCGCTGTGTCCAATCTGGTGCACCTTGTTGATTTGCACCGGTCGTTTAGGCAGCCTTATTCTTCTATCCTTGGAGATGAATCTCGGCCATTATCAGGGCCTACAGGGCCTACGGGGCCTGACACCCATGGCTCGTTTCCAGAGTCCGCTGCTGATGGAAGCACGGGGAGTGATAGAATAACGGGCGGAAAGCCGCTGCATTATCCCTATCCTCCTATCCGTCAGGTGAAGTCTTGGAAACCAACTCCCAGCTCATGGGGCATGACGCAGGACTTGGTCACAGAGGTATCTTCCTTTCCAGCTCAGGAAGTTCGCGATGCTTTAGTCACAGCCTACTTCGACCACATCCACCCATTTCTCCCTATTGTCTCGAAACCAGAATTCCTCGCCCGGTATCGCACACCTGACAACCCTCCGCCGCTTCTCCTCTTCCAATCCGTTCTCATGGCCGGTGCTCACGCGTGCGCCCATCCCCTTGTCGCCAACGACCGTCATGCAGTCCAGAACAGACTCTTCCGCCGGGCCAGCATGCTATACCACATGCGGCACGAGTCAGACAGGATGCATCTCCTCCAAGCAGCTTCTCTGTTCACATGGCACATAGGCGACGGGGACACAGTCGCCGGCGGACCGTGGTATTGGGCGGGAATAGCAGTACGTATAGGTACTGGACTTGGTGCGCACCGGAGAAGTTCTCAGCTTCCGTCGACGGAGATGGCTCAGTATCGACGATGTTGGTGGTCGGCGTTTTTCTGCGAAGTATTCTCGGCGCTTGAGACAGGGAGACCCTGTGCGGTTAGGGCGGAGGATATAGATCAGCAGCCGCTTCAGCAGGAGGATATCACCGACACGCCAAGTAGAGATCCTGCTATCGCTGAGGCTCCCGGAGCAGGACCTGACTTTTTGAACCATCTGGTTGATCTGGCTTACATTGGCCTTGACATCATCTCCATCAACGCGCCGGCGAGAGATCGCATCATAGACATCGCCTCAATCGACGCTCGTCTCGGCCTGTGGTCTCTACGCTCGGGCATATCCACCGTCGCTGAAGACGACGACTCCTGGACATGCCATCTCCGCATGCACTACAACCTCCTCTTACTACATCTCCACCGCAACCTCTACGAAACAAGCAGCCAGTCCATCTGCTCAGCAGCCGCCCAAGCCATCGTAGCATCTCTGGAAAAGCTCACCGCGCGCGACGAACTACGCCAATGCCACTTCACATCCGTCAGCGCCGTAACAGCAGCGGGTATCCAATTCGCAGGCGAGATCCGCGCCGCCGTGACATCGCAAACCTTCCTAGTCGCCATCAACGCCCTAGAGCGACTATCGCGATTGCTGCGATCCACGATGATGCTTGCGCGGCACTGGCCGAATGCCGAGGCTGTGCACAGCGTGTTTGAGGAACTACATCGGGAGTACGAGACGCTTGTTACGCAGCGGTTGCAGGGCGAGCAGGTCATGGTGCCGGAGAGTCCCCCGGATTGGAACCGGTTGTTGGGAGGGGAGGGGTTGCATCAGTTTAGTAACTTTACGTCGGATCAGGATTGGATGAATATCAATAGCTGGACGGAGTTGCTGTAATGTGAAAGGATTATAAAAGTTAAATGATACCAGATATTAAACTATCTTTGATGTTCCCAAAAGTTCCCCTCAGAGACATCATCATGGAACAGAAAGGAGGGATACAAAGTCTGTCACATAATCCCTGTCAGATGTGCCTGAATCGTACCAAGGACAAGGGAATAGAGGCGAGTATTGACAAGCGTGCATATTGAGAAAGTGATGTTTGGAGGAAGAGACCTTTGCTGGCGAGTCTGGACGATCCAGAATAGGGCTTTGGGGGTCTTGGATGACATGATGAGTTATGGCTGTCGAGATGGATGCAAACCCACTTTCAAACATATGGCAGATATGCGACGAAGAACCATCTCATTGTTGCCTATTGTTCTTGTGTACAATGTTACTGATGCAAGACTTTTATGAGTTGCGAATCATTCGAGTGTTCAATACGTTCATGTTCTGTCTAAAAACGGAGTTGTTCTCCCAGGCCTCTCGAGTCAGTTTCAGCAGTTTTAAACATATAAGTTGACTCGGTACAGCAGATGGAAAACTATACCCTACCTGAGCACCCCTGCCATGGCTCTTGCTGTGCATTCTTTCAGCTCTACGAACCAATCGAGGTTTGGTCGGTCCGCCAGCATGTTACTCGTTCTCTGACGAGTTCTTACCTGGCGCTGATAATACGTCTGCCCACAAAAGTGTTCAACATGCCATTCTTTATCTACAAGTCGGTCAGACTTTTGACTGAGTCATAGATTGCGATGCAAGATCGAAGCGATATCGCTGTCTTCAAATAAGACAAGCTGACCTTCAGCTTCCTGAATATGTAAGCCATAAGGAGTTCAAGGAGCACAAGATTAAAGCAAAAGAGACTCATTTTCTTATCAATCATCATTTCATAAATCTCCTGAATGAGATCAAGCAATAACATATCAACAGCCCATGGACATATCATCGACGTCAAAGCAAGATCGGCATAACAACCATTTTCACCGAAACGAATCTCGCCGAAAACCGGGTTGACGCATTTAGAAAAAGGGGATCGGTATCGGCCCTGTTTCACGGAACCGTAAGACCGTGCAAGCCCCTGTCGATTACGATCCAAGCATCGCAAAATCTCGTCCGACTAAGGAAATTCCCTTGTTCCTTCAATCCTTGCCCCTGTTTATGCCCTATGCACTATGGCGTTGTCGAAGCTTCTAGCCCGGCGTGTACCGAATGGGTGTGAACACCAGAGAACGACATGTAAATGATTACAGTGGGTGTTATTCTACATCCCGGAGAGGGCATCTATCTATGAGGGCTCTATAGTCCCTTCTATGGCCTTTTGTCTAAACCTGTATATCCTGTATCCCGTGGTATCTCTAATTATACAATGCAAACCATTACTCCCGTCTCGAAAAGCAACTTTTTCAGTGATCATCTGCATCCTCGTCTTTTCCAGGATACATGATATCACGCACAAACACAGCTCTAAGATTGAACGAAACAACGACAAGAAACGTGACGATGAGAATAATGCTCATGCCGCTTGCAGCCCAGAGAAGTCCCTCACACTTGAACTCCTTGCCGATGGAGATGGTGGCAAGTGTAAAGCCAGTGTTGGGAAACACCATTGGCCACCAGCCAAGATGGAAGTACTTGGGCGGGGACGAGACGACAGCAACCAAAGCGATGAAGAACCACCAGAGACTCAACGCCCAGAGAAACACAGCGCATAGAAGAGCTACCGTGCGGACGGTGTCGACATTGAGAGCGAGATTGTCAGCCCCGGAAATAGTCTTGGGGAGTGCGTTGGCCATTCCGATAAGAGCGAGGGCTGTGAATGAGGGCGGTCCAACGTTCATGAACAGAGCAGTTCTGTGCTCACGGTTGGGAAGACCAGACTGCATCAGACGACCAATCATGTGAGCGTACATCATCATGGACACACAAAAGCCCAAGCCTTGACAAGTCAGGCCAGCAAAGATGATGGGAAGTGGGTTGATATGGCTCTGAGTGTCCAAGATGACAGATGCGACAGTACCAGCCAGCATGACAGGGAAGATAGGAAGCAACCAGCCAGGCATCATGGCTTGTAAGCTGAAGCTGTGTCCAGCAAAAAGGTACGAGTACTGCCAGATAGCAAGGATGAATGTGACGATGACATAGGTCCAAAAGATAGTCTGCGTCGCCCATACGTATGAAGGATCGTCTTTGGGGATGACATATCGCTGGGTGCTGGTGATAAGCGAAGCGATAGCCAGGAAGAAAGTCGGCAAGAAAAAGGCTTCTCGGTGGTGCGTAACCGATTTGGTAAAGTCGCCGGCGTTGAACAAAAAACGACATACCAGACCCAAGCAGCAAAGAGTGAAGAGGAGCAAGTTAATGCAATAGAGCACCATGCCAATAGTTCTCAGGCCAGCGAACTGATGAGGCTGCACGTGGATCAGCAGAGCCAAACCACCGGCACTCATAGGCAGCGTGAACCAAGCCCAAGTAAAATGATGCAGGCGTTGTCGGAGGGATAATTCCTGCTGTGAATCATCCTCCTGTTGGGCGTCGCTGACATCTTTGTTGCCCTTTTCGAGAAGTGAGGGAAGATCTGTTGATGCAGATGCGGATTTTGCTGCGTGGTGGTTCAGAAACGCCTTCGGGTCGTGTTCAGGCGATGGCGAAGGCACGGAAAAGTCAACCGAGTTGCGGCGCGTGGGGGTGTTGGAGTCTGTCCAAGAGACATCTAGATCTCTAATGCGATCCATGTTAAGCAAGGATTTGATAAACGAGTCAAAAAGGTTAGCGAGTGTGGATGTGAAAACATTGAATCGATGAGGATGAAGTAATCACAAGAAGATAAAAGAAGCGATGCGATAATATTTATATCTTCACGTAGCGTCAAAAAACTAAAGTTTTGCTGAGCTATGGCCAGGTAGTCGGCTCATGCAGTCTCGTCTAAAGGGGCGATTACGAAGAATGCGAATCATGATATGGCCAAATCTCGTGATGAAACCGTGACTCGTTAAAGCGACCGCGATGGAAGCTTCCATTCCCTGTCCAAAAGCGGGTAATCTCACGCCAAATGCCGTAGTGAATGAGGCTCATCGGGTGCTAGCACTGCCAACTGCAGGGGAGGGAGACCCGCTAAATAATTAATAGCAGTGCCAACACTTTAGTGGCCGGATTTTAAAGTCCAGAATGTCTGATTGACAGGTGATGCCAGGTGTCGCTGTCGCGGAAGAGGCCCCGGTGCGCCGGACCCGGGTCCCAGAGGGTCGGTGCCGTGCCAGGGGACGAGATAAGGCCGAGCCTCAAAAAGTTAAACAGGTTTTTCGCCACAGCACG
Organism: Fusarium sp. VM40; assembly: GCA_954870535.1. NCBI lineage: Eukaryota > Fungi > Ascomycota > Sordariomycetes > Hypocreales > Nectriaceae > Fusarium > Fusarium sp. VM40. The sequence continues at coordinate 4,160,997 of CATPAH010000013.1, forward strand.
TCCTTGATAAGAGTGAGGCCTCTTGATGTGTTGATGGCAGACATGCGAGTTCAATTCGGTATGGGCTATACAAGCTAATGACACCACTGCTATCTGACTTACACGCAAGAATACAGAACAGTAAAGAAGAGTGTTCTCTGCTTGTTCGTACAGACATTGCTTATCTGAGACAGTACAGTCAACGTTCAAAGTGGAGTGCTCCCGATCAGCGGCCATCCCGTTTCGCCGCCCAACGCAGGGATTAACAAACCCAACTACAGGGCTTGAAATTAGCTACCGGGCACCATCGGATGCATTTTGAGCCTCAAGCGCCCGGTTTCTCGACGCTCGTCCCTCAGAATTAAGAGTTTTCCAATGATTAGAGCCCAATGCCAAGAATGTTCTATGGAGTCGCATAATTAAGGCCTCTAATAATCTAATCTGTGTGATCTAAAGAGATATAATCCCTGACTTATCATTTCATTTACTTGTTTTGCTATGGCGTAGTGTTTCAATTGTAGGTTTGCTTTGGTAAGAAAACTTTTTACATCCCTTAGTTAAGCATGGGTTTTAATGAGCTTGTTTGTTACCTGATGCCAAGTAGATATCCGTAGTACTCTAACTCAAGACGCAGTGGCAGACTTAATTAACTAACGAGTCATGGCCTCCCTTACACGGACGGTTAAAAACGGAGAAGACCTTGGTCTTTATCTCCATCCAAGCTGAAAGCCTTCCGGAATATTCAAGGTTATCCACATCCAAATAACCAGGGTTAATCCCGTTTATCAGGACTGTATAGAAGAGACTCCCTACCTAAAGAGGTATCTAGGTAAATAGCTTAAGATATAGGAGAATTGCGAATGGGTGCGAAGGGGTGAGGTTACGGTACCTAATATCAATACGCACAGGGAAAAAGACAACTTTAAGACCTATTTAACTAGAGATATTATATAACAATACGAAGCGCATTTTAACTAATTAAAGCCTAGATAGATAAAAGGAAAATTACCTAATTAGATTACCTCTTCCTTAGGAATAGCATAAGGTAAACTACCTAAAGGAGGGGAAATAGGCAAGATAGATCATTAATCAAGACACAGATCAATTTGACCACATTTTTACGGTTCAACAAGGCTCAGCACGACCGGGAGGTTTTCCACAACTCAAGTGATATAATAGGTTGAATCTTATTGCACAGCCTCAGCCTTTGCATTTCAGCTTGCGCCTCATTTTACGTTTTCATTACCCCGCAATATCTCTCTTCTTCCCAAATCTCGCCTTCAAATCTTATCCATCTTGATTCATTACCGATTTCTCTTTCGATAATGGAGGCCACTGGTCTCGTAATTGGCATTGTCGGACTGGCAGGCATCTTCAAGATAGCCCTTGAGGCATGGGAATTCGTCGACAGCGCTCGCGGTCAGGCGGAAAGCTTCGAGTTTCTGAGGACAAGGCTTGACAACCAGCGTGTAATCTTCCTGATATGGGCTGGAAGGATGGGCTTTGGTACACCAGAGGGATATGGTAAGAGCCTCGATCGGCCACCCTTGCGCGCCCGACAAATCGAGAGTACGCTAAGGCAGATTGCAACTCTTTTCTCCAACACCGACGAATTGATTCGACTGTATGGATTGAAAATACATTCTGTGGAGGCTCAAATTGATGGCGGAGATGCTCCTGCAGCGATATTCAGGAGTCAATACGATCGAGTACGAGCAATTATTCGCAACAAACGCCAGCTGAGCATACTTTCCGAGCCCTTGTCACAGCAACAAAGTACCTCGTTATGGAAGAAGGCGCAATGGTCCATCCGCGACGAAAAGAAGACCCAATCTTTGGTCGCAAAGATTGGAGAATTGGTTGCCGACCTCGAAGGCCTTACCCAGGATATCCAAGCCGCCAAGACCAGAGAACAGTACGCAACTGAAGTTGTCGCAGATATTAGTGAGACGGCCCTTCGAGCGATTAAAAACAGCTGTCGTACTGGAGAAGACGTCATCTCCAGTGCTGCAAGCATTCGTCTCAGCTCGCTCCGTCAGGCACAGACTCTCGCCTCGGCTAGTATATCATCGGCATCTTTCTTTACTGCCAAATCGCATTCATTATCGCAAATGGAGCCGAAAGCAGACAAATCAGGCCGCTGGGGCACAGATACACAATTCGTTGACTTTTCAACTATTAAGAAGGCGCACGATAAGATTTGCGTGGACCTCGCAGCCAAGGCCCAGCCAGAATGGTTTCCAGACTCTACGCCTAACAATTCCGGAAGACATTTATCTCGCCTCTATAACGAAATTAACACGATTGCCAGCGAACCGCATGGTAATGACTGGTACACTATCTGCCCCATCGACGATCATTTGGATAGGTTCCTCAGTACCTTTTGCGGTCCAGCAGGGACCCCATATGAAGGGGGTATCTTTCATATTCGTATTAACATCGGCGCGGGATACCCATTCAAATCGCCACAGGCTTGGTTCCTAACTAAGATTCTGCACCCAAATGTTGATAAAAACGGCGCTATCTGCATAGACATCTTCGGAGAGGGTTGGACACCGACGTATACCATGTCCACGTTAACCGTTGGTATTGCGTCAATTCTTAACGAACCAGGTTGGGATAACCCTATCGAAGGTGCAATGCCTGAGGAATTCACGGTGGACAGAGAGCTATTCAATCTTCGAGCGAGGGAATGGACTAGACGCTTTGCAGTAGGGAGTATTATTAACCCTGGCGAAAGAAATGATGGGTTTTATAATGTGACCGAGAGTGTATTATAAGAGAAAGTCTTTTTACTATTTTGCTTTTTCCTCTAGAATAGTTATGATATAATGGTAAGTACTTCTAAGGTAATATACTAGTCTATCCTGGGTATTTATTAATATAATTATAAGATATAAGTCAAATAGTAATAAAGATATTTTATTTTACAATAGTTAATAGGCTAAATTAAGTATACTAATATAGAAATGTTATATTAATAGCTAGTAAGTTATTATTCTACTCTAAAACCCTTTAAGTCAGTACTATTCTTTAGGCACGTATATAATATAGTCCTATTTTTTACTTAAATAAAGACATACTTTTTGCCAGTACGACAGACTTTAACCGCCACGAACTTGAAGGTGAGCCGGCAAGGAAAGATCAGTCGATACAGGCGTGTGGTGAACATTAACGTGTAGACAAAACCCATACAGGCCGCTGCGGGCACATAATGGTAAGGTCTCGACACGTATATTATGTTCATTACAATGTAGAGCTGAGATTCTTGTCTTAAAATATTATTATCGGGGATTCTAAATGGCGTAATCAACATTTTGGACCTGGACGCAGATCATCGTCCTTTCCAAATTTCCTCCGGGGTATTGGTAGCAGTATAAAAGATACAAACACATATCCAGCCTCAAGTAAGATATTATGACAACATCAAACGCTCACATACACTCAGGCGGGGACGCTCATGCCCTCATTGGCCTTGTAGCCCTCGCCGGATGCAACGTGAGCTTCACGATACTCCGCCTCCTTATCCTGCTGGATCAAATCACAGCAACCACAACAGCATGCAGTAGCGAGATCGACAAGGCAGCTTCCCTGAAGATGATGCTTCTCGCGAAGGTTGGCACGCTGGAGAGCGAGAGGAATCCAATGAAGACCGACACAAGTGGATCCCCAAAACATAAGGCACTATACAGATGTGTTAGCACTAATAGATGCGACGCATATTTGCAGTACATACGGAGGTGTTGATGGGCTCATATCCCTCCAAGCTACCGTTCTTACGAAGACGGTGATGGGTCTTGCCGAAGGTCACGCAAGGAACGCAACATGTAATAGCGCAGAGGCTGATAGGGCTGAAGCAGCCAAAGAAGCTGTTCTGCCAAGGTTGAGATGTCTCGGGAGACTTGGAGTTGACGTGCTCGCTGGGACGGGCTAGGACATCGTTGAAACGATCCTTCCACTCGTTGAGGTCGTTGTGGTCGATGGGGCCGTTGTTATGGGCATTGGTCTGAGCTGGAGTAGCCATTGTGGAGAGTTGAGTAGGAAAATTGAAGTGAAGGAGTGATAGGAAAATAGCGGGTATGCAAGTTGTAGTTGAGAATGTAAGGAGTGTGCTGATAGACGGGACAAGAGGGAACAATCCTCGCGGGACTGTCTCGTCTTTATGAGCAAAGGCTTTCAGTCTCACAACCCAAACACTTTGACTTTGCCAGAGTGCCTGATACTAGCGTCGTCAAGGCATTCCGATCACACATTCCGCACGCCCAGAATCAAAGGCGAAATTACAGGCGGAAGATGCCCAATCACATTCCAGCTTCAGAGCAATCATGCGCAAATGTTTTTCAGCCCTGTGCCAGGGTGGAACTATTTGATTCGGCAGTTGGAGGAGCTGAGGCGCCACCAATTTACTCTAGTCTGGTCTGGAGATTGAACGTTGGAGGCTAATGCAGGGTTTTTGTTAGTAGCTCTGGTCTTTGACACCATGGCGTTGATGATAAGGCAGTCTTGCAAAATGTCTCCTTTTTGTAACGGAGATGCGGTAATGAAGGAGTCACTTCATTGTCAGCGGAAAAAGTGTCTCTAGATAGGGATATATGTCTAGCGAATGGGCTGTAACGCAATAGTCAAACCACTGCTTGACTCGAACTATCAGATCATGTTTCTCTCGGCAATCAAGGTTAAACGAAACAATCCGGGGCTGTCAGTGAACTGTAATCTGGCCCACACACCTGATACACTAGGCTTCAGGTGACAATCGTGAACGCCTTTAATGCCGCTGCGGCTGAGAATCGGCATTTACCTGATATGGTTTAAGCTCTGGGCTGCCTGGGCCTAAAGCAATCGAATGACTCACAGGAGGGTCATCTTCGATTGGTTACCTTTGGCTGAGCTTTTATCTCTACTTGATATAGATAACAAATTCCTGAAGTGATAGGTTCCGCGGCGAAAGCCCAAAGCCGGGGGTGCGGTGCAACAGAACGTAAATGCAGTCCTTATATTGAAAAAGGCTACCTTTGATTAATGTCAAATTGAGAAATATAAATATTGGATATCGACGCACCAGTAGTCAGACGGGCAGAAAGCATGGTGGAGTATAGCACACTAACTCAAACCTGACTTTATTCCTCAGTAACATGACATTGACATGGCAAACAGTAAGAATATTGAGGAGTATCATAGTATCACAAAAAGATCTTTTATAAAAACTCTTATTTACTGCAATCTATAGTGCGTTCCTTTGAGATATCGGCGATGCAATTACAGGCAAAATCACGGCATCTGAATACCCCCATCCACAGGAATCAACTGACCCGTGATGTAGCTCGACGCTGGGCTCGCCATAAACAAGATAACACCAGCCACTTCACTAGCCTCCCCTTCACGAGGATCAGCTTGATGAGACCGCAACTTATCACCGATCGGCGTGCCAGTCATGGTCATGTCCGTAGCAACGGGGCCCGGCGACACGACATTAATAGTAATTCCCTTGGCAGCAAGCTCTCCAGCCATAGACGCCGTAATAGACGTCAAGGCCGCTTTGGAAGCTCCGTACACCGTCAGCGCGGGAATTCCCAGCTTCGCCACAATACTGCCGACGTTGACGATGCGTCCTCCGCGGGGCATGTAAGGAAGTGCTGCCTGGATGAGCAAGAACGGACCGCGGACATTGGCGCGGAAAGTCTGGTCCCAAGACTCGATGCCAACAGCGGCGATTTCGGGGTGATACATCGGGATTCCAGCATTGTTGACGATGATGTCGATGGTCTTCGTGTTGAGGCCCTCAAGTGCAGCCTGGACAAGATCGGTACCGAAAGACTCTGATGACGCATCTGCTTTGGCGGCAATGGCTTGGACGCCTAGCCCTTTGATCTGAGCGACGACTTTCTCAGCTGCCTCAGCGTTGGAGGCGTAGTGAACCAAGATCTGCAAATTGTTTAGTAAAATGGTAAAGTGGAGTTTATCGAGATAACTTACGTTGGCGCCGTGCTTGGCAAGTGCTAGAGCTGTGGCAGCTCCGATACCATTGGACTTTGATGCACCAGTGACGATGGCAGTTTTGCCGGCGAGGTATTGTTCGGAACTCATTTCGAAGTATGGTTTGGTGGATGTCTTGAGAATCGGTTGTAAATGAAGTCTTGGGGTCAATTAGACTGGAAAGTGATGATGAGGATAAAGTCTGTTACTATTGACATTCTTTACCTTATATATCAAGTTGAGTGTCCTCACTGGGATATGATTCCTACATCTAGTGCATTGCGCTCAGTTCACGTTCACGATGTTGAAAATCCGGCCCGTTTGTCTCCACCTCCGCGGAAGCAAACTAAGCGTATTTACAAGCAACCGTCTCCAACGGGGCAACGCCAGCCCTATCGGGTTCCCATAATCGGAGGTTACGAATATTTCACCGTTTAGGTCATAATTTCCGTCGCATTTAACAATTTCAGCTTTATTTACCATGCGGGAAGATCTGTCACCCATGACTAAGTCCCCAGAGTAAGCATTAAGCGATTCCGCTGCACACCTCAATACACCGAAATGGAAGCTCATAGCATTCCAACTGCAACCACTGGTTGGAATCCCTGCTGGTACAACACCACCGTGCAAGGAACGTCTACGACCACCGCTTGTAAGAACGTGCCGAGTGCCGAACATCGTCTTCCAACGGGGGCTTACTCATTTTCACGGAGGCCGTGTTAATAATAACATCTCTCGGCCGAGATGCACACTTATCAAGCGGCCACTGTACCCGGTCTAGCGTGAACTGATTCCTGCTTTGAAATTCACGATAAGGCTAACGTTATAGTTATTTCGCCTGCTTGACAGAAAGAGATGCGACACTTTACATAATGGAGCAGCTGTAAAATAATACGGAAATTGACATATGTAACACTGTGCTTTAGACAGTATGCAGTTAGCACATGTTGAGTCAATGTCTGTTTGTCTCTTTTGTAAACGGACACGGAGGGTGGGGATTAGCAATACCTCACGTTATGAAGGTCAGCTTCAATATGGGTAGAAGGGGTGGTTCATATACATATACCACGGACCCCAACATATGTGATCACAATCATCATCACAACCATCTCCAACCAACTCAGGGCTTGTGTCATCCTATTAAAAATCTCTCGATAATTTAAACAACTTCTTGTTTAACATTTTAGCACTCAGTCACATCATCACGATGCCTTCGATCATCGTCTTTGGCGCTTCCGGCTTTGTCGGCGGTACGTAAACAAACCTCACCTGACTCTTACAAATTCCTAACATACATGTACAGCTCCCTACACAAGAGCCATCAAGCAAGCCCACCCAGACTGGCAAGTCACCGCCTACGTAAGAAGCACCCAGCCAGAAAATGAGCTCAAAGCCAACCTCAACGCCGACCGCATCATCGTCGGCGACTTCAACGACTTCGAAAAAGTCAAAAACGCCAGCAAAGAGCACGACATCGCCGTCAACGCTGGTAACTCCTTCACCGGCGAGCCAGTCACCGCCATCATTGCAGGCCAGAAGGAAAACGCCAGCAAGGGCAAGCTGATCCATATCAGCGGTGCAGGAAACTTCATCGACTTCGGCACCTCGGGGAATTTCAACCCTGATAGCAAGGTTTGGAACGATGCTAGTGAGGAGGACATCAGGGCTATTCACAAGGATATGTTCAACGGTCAATCTGATGTGCCTGTCCTGGAAGCTGATGGCGTTGATACCTACATCGTCTGTCCGTCGGTGGTCTACGGTGGTGCGAGTGTGTCGTCACCGTCTGGGGGCATTGGCTATAAACTTCTCACTGGCAATGCCAAGCCTCTGGGCTACGTTCCCTATGTCGGCGATGGAACAGCTGTTGTGAGCACGGTATGATCTCCTTACAAACAACTTTCTTCTCCTCTTACTGACTGATGAGTAGACACACATTCTCGACCTCATCGAGTTTCTAGTCAAGATCACCGACGTTGCAGCCCAAGGCCCCGCCCAAGGAACTCCGTACAGTCGCTACTACATGCTCGAAACCAGCAGAGTCGCGTGGAAGGACCTTGCAACCGAGCTTGCCAAGGCGATGCATGCAAGAGGCATCCTCGCAAGCCCTGAACCAAAGAGCGTTTCTTTCGAGCAGGCTGGCGAAGGGGAGGTCAAGCATCTTGTTGCTGCAAATATGCTTTTCAAGGGTGATCGTGCTGCGGCGATGGGCTATAAGACGAAATATCCTAGTATTCTAAAGCAGATCCATAATGACCTTGAGGAGATTCCTATTTAGGTTGGCGTTTATGGCCTTATGGGTCTTAGGAGATAAGTGCTTTATTATTTAGAAATAGCTATAATAAGAACGCAGTATCCTGTCTGTGGCCTTTAAGGCTGGATTACATTTCTTCCAACGCTAAAGTTAGGAGAAATAAACCTTTAAAAAGCCTTTTTCCTGCTTACAGGTCTGCCTTAATAACAATAAATGTAGCCATTACCGAGATAGCAGACATCTTCCATTGACAGCTTCATTCCGCCGCTACTCTTGTCCTTTTGAAGCAATTGCAGCAACCTCTCTGGCCGCTAAGAGTCGACCTTCATATTGCCGTGCTACTTGCCCTAGTCTCTGGGCCGTTTCCTTTAGAGCCTCATTCGAAATAGCTCCTATCAAGGCGCTACTTAAGGCCTCGACTGTCCAGTTCGGTGCCGTCGTTTTAGTAGGCCAAATACCGACGCCGACGTACTCAGCTGTTGCTGCGTAGTTGTACAGGTCGAACCATTTTGGAAGGATGATCTGAGGCACCCCGTATCTAGATAGGATTAGCAGGTTAGAATCGGGCGGTGCTGGTGAAACTCACAAAATCGCTTCGTGGTAACTGTTTGCACCCCCGTGATGAACAACAAGCCTTATATCTCCAGTCGCAAGCAACGCAGCCGGATCGGCCTTGATCCAAGACTCAATCCTAATTCTCCCACTGGCCATATACTCTCTAATAGGGTTTAGAAAGGAGTTATCGAAGTCATGGCGTTTCTTTATTTTCCACAAGACCTGATTGTTGGTGGTTTCGAGAATTGGGAGCAATGCGGCTACCATTGACTGAGCCTCAGCGTTGTCAAATTTGACGACGCTACCGAGGTTTATAAGTATGGTTGGCGCCTGCTTTAGCCAAGCAGCCATATGTGCGTCTTGCTCCTCTAGAGGAGCCGCCTCAAGAACAATGGGGCCGCAGAATTTGGCACCCTCGGGCACATGCATTAATGGGAGGCTCGCTTCTGGAAGAGATGCTGCGAGCCAAGGTACATCATGTCTCTGATTGCCCATGAGGTCAATCGGATTATTAATGCCCTTTCCCAAAAGGTAATTCCTCTTTTCCTTAACACCCGGTGCTACCAAAACACCATATATCATGCGTAGTTGAAGATAGATATTGGTCGGAATAAGTCTCCATGGCACAGGGAAAGGATGACCAGAAGCAATGGGAGGATATTTCCAGAGCATAGCTCCCCATGGCTGCTTGTGCGGAAACGAGTCGATGAGAGTATTTGGACAGATAACGATATACCTATACCTAGAGTCTTGCACTGCTTCTGCAGCTGGTCGAAAGCCGGTATCCAACACTACAACAGCAGGGTCAACTTGGTAGATCAGCTCCTTGATAGTTTGATACAGGTGCCAGTGCTCCTCGGCAGTCCATGGGGTCAACATTATCTGTACATCGCTCATCAACTTAGTAAGGCCATCAAGGCCAGGAGGAGCAGCAAGCCCATCGATACTGCCATACTCGCGATCGACTGTTTGTAGAATATCTGGAGGCGGTAGCTCGTGCCATTTGATGGGATTATTAGTAGACGAAACGCGTTCAACATCAGGCTTCAGCTTCGCAAACGACGCGTAGTGGATATCCAGCCCTGGATATGTCGAAGATAGGACGTTACTAGTTGCTAGATGCACGTTGGCGAGGCCTTTGGCTCCAGTTGTAACGAAAAGGACAACATTTTTACGGCCGGATATCAATGGTGGCAATGTTGCTGGAGGACGTGTGGCAGACCAAAAGCTCAGGATGGCTATCAGAATAGCTCCCACAACGATTCCTCTTCTTAACATGATGGTTTAGAAGTTGTTCATCTACTATGCTGCAGTGTTAGGGATGCGAGAAGGGTTGAGCAAGTGTCACGAGTTATCTTCATCTCACCTCAACATCGATTTAATTGGCAGAGTGAGAGCGGGGTCATTGATGACACCACAAATTGTAGGATACAATGTAAGGTGTAAAGATAAGCACCAATACGACGAGTCAGAACAATTCTGTGTTAGGTACTTTCCTAATTAATCTTGGGAGCTTGAAGTCTACCTTGCCTAGTGGGGACTATAAGAAATGTCCGCTTCCCTGATTTCTTACTAAAATCTCTATTATTTCTATGATCTACAATAGAATAAGGAAAAATACTACGTAAATAAAATAACCTATGTATAATACTACAGAGCCTATAATATTAATTGATATTTTTAAAATAATTATTAATCCAATGTTTTATTCTATTTATATAAATAGATTATTATATTCTTTAATTTTAATTTGAAACCCTGTTTTGACCTATGTTGGTAATATTGTTAAGAAGAATAAGTAAATGTATATATTGTAGGAATAGCTCTCAGGGGCGATCGTGTTACGGCAATGGGCTATAAGGCAAAGCATCCTAGCATTCTGAAGCAGATCCACGAGGATCTCAAGGAGGTTCCTATTTAGGTTGGTGTCTGGCAGGATGTTTTGGATAGGCAAGCGCTTGGAGAGGCGGGTAGAGAGCTAGACGATAAGAGTATCTTTTGTCACTAGAGAACTTCTTGATCGCAGAACATGTATTACGTCGTGGGTTTGTCTGGCTTATGTTCAATGAGTTATTGTGTTGTGCTTTTAATAGCTATCTAAGCTGCCTGCAGCCTTCTAATCATTCATAGAATGCTGTCTATCATTATCGTGAATTGTATCTCGGAACTCCAGTGCCCCAAATGCATGCATGCTAATTCTTTCATTTCGTATCTCTAATCCTGTAACCAAGTGCTGTAGATAGCATTCGTCATTGTCTACCAAGCATGTTAGTAAAGATGGCTCGACATGAGAGTTTGAACACATACTTCTCTGCTTTGTGCTGAATTATATTGATTAAATGATCTGTCGATCGTCCGTGACTGTGTCTTAAATTGTGTGCGCACGCAACCGCCGGCTATCGTGGCACTTCCGACCGTCAAGAGAAGAGGGACGATCCTTGGGTTCGTTAGTATAGGAGGTCTTGGCGAGGAACGAAAAGCTTACTTTTGACCAGTGGGGACAACTCTTAGTACAGGCTGCATATTGAAGGTTGTGAATTTTGAGATGAGAGTGAATGAGTTGGTGTGTAATTGATGTATGATACTTCTTGAGGTTGTTCTTGTCAATGCTGTGAGAAATGATGAGTAGACTCAGAAGCTTCTCATCAAATATTATATACAACCGCATCACAACCAGTCCCTGAATCTTGCATTACTGATCTCTGGCAATCGCGTGGTGAGACGGCGTTTCGAGGCCGCTTGGTGGTGCCATCGACATTGCCCGGAACCCCTGGTCGGGTGCTTCCGGGACGTGCCTGGACCACGGAATCGGGCCATGAGCAGATGGAGGCTCAAATTATTTGTGGGCTGAACATGAGATGTGCATACAATAATGAAACACGTACTTGAATTATGCAGATTTATGGACTTTTCGTTTCCGATTGCCGATAAGAAGCCGCGTTACGCGTTGGCAAGTGTCGGTCAGATAAGACTCACGATTGCAGATACGAAGAGCTGTATGGTGTTGTTTTTACGAACAGATTTTTATCTCGATGCGTGCTGTCTCAATGGCTAGCAAATACTCAATAAAAAATCTTCTCCTGTAGATATGAGTCTACTCTTAAGAATGTAAACAAGATCTTCAAGCGGAGCTCGCCATGGTAGAATTTTCAAATAGCAAAAAAACCATCTGATCGATCCATTACCGAGCCCACCAGTGCAGGGGTCTAACTGGATCGAATCTGATCCCAGATCGCCATCAGGCAACAGATTCACCGTTCTTTCCGATACTGGCTCTATCGTTGATAAGGCCCGATTCTATTTCAATCTGTGGCAGTTCCCAGTTTGTTGTTTCAATATCTTGTAAGAAGACTATCATATCGTGGTGAACCTCTTTAATAGTGGGGCATCGTTCGAGGTATCGAACTATGTCGAGATATGATAAGTTCATTATCAGTAATCTTTGAAACACCAATGTTTCGTTAATCGATGAACTTTCCCGTGTCTCGATAGCTTCATTCCCATGTTGATATGCAAATCCACAATGAATGTATTTCTTGGTGAAGACTTGGCTTATCACTTCAGCCACGCTACCACGCAATCTCGTGACGTCATGCCAAGTCGTAAAGCTCACGATATTATCAAACCCCTCCCTTGAATCTGGAATCCTTTCATTACATCCCTATTGAAAAGCACAACATCTCATACTCTTACTCTCCCGAAACATCAACATGGCGTGGAAAGACCATCTCAAACGTTTGAAGAATGAATTCGACAACCTAGTCGGTGAGCCTGGGGCTCAAAACCAACAGCACGCTCCCCCACCGCCCCAGGGAAATCCACCGCCTCAGCAGCCCATGGGCGGACAGCAAGGACACGTCTACTGGCAGCCCCAGTTCAGACCTGATGCTCCCGTCACGACCGAGTGGGACGCAAAGATCGGGAACGGTCCAGATGGCTGGGGTAACCAGGAGTTGCAGTTTTACACCGCTGATCATCAGAATGCTTTTTTGTAAGTTGAGCCGCACTCGTAGGCTGTGTTGATCTGACTTTGTTTGAATAGTACTCCAGACGGCAAGCTTGTACTTCGCGCTGTTGCGAATAATGCTTCACAAGACCATGAAAAGAAATACACCTCTGCTCGTCTCGTGAGTCGGCAGACGCTCGCCCGAGATCAGGGAGTTCTCACCGCCTACATCCTCTCACCCTGCGCAACGGGCATCTGGCCAGCGTTCTGGCTTCTCCCCCAAGAGCCATTCTCCTGGCCCACCGACGGCGAAGTAGACATTGCCGAGACCTGGAACGGCGACCTGGAGAACCACTCGTGTCTCCACTGGGGCTTCCACCACGAGCCACACAAGCACCGCGTCCTGGGCACCAAGATCCCCGACATGCAGCACCGCCCGGTGAGATATGATTTCGCCTGGCTCCAGTCGGGTGGGCAGGCTGGTCAAGGGCGGATGGTGTGGTACATTGACGGCAGACCTGTGATGAAGGGGGATATCCCAGAAGGGACGCGGCCGATGCGGGATATGAATATTCTACTGAATGTTGCCATGGGTGGAAATGTCTGCGGTGGCAAGGTGCCTGCGGATGGACACTACGATATGGTCGTGCATAGTCTTTACATGGGGAGTGAGCCTGAAAATGGAGGTTGGCATCGCTTTGAGGCTGATTATGCTGCGGCGCCTCAGGGAAATACCTACTGATGCTCGCATCAAGAACATTTTCGCATAAAGGTCTATACACTATATGCTGCGTTTAGGTGAAAATTGGAAATGGATCAGCTGTAATTATTCCTTATATCGTCTTAACTGCGATAGATAATACGACTCGTGTAAAATTTAAAAAGGCAGTATAATATATAGTGTATATCACCGTTACCTAATCTCAATCGCTAATTCAGATATTTGTTAATGGCGGCGATAAGTCCGCGATAAGATAAGATAACGATAAGATAGGATGAAATAACATGATTGTGTGAACAGGCAGATTTGTTAATTTGGATGTGTTTTTACATGGGACCAAACCAACTCAATCCTCTCTCAACGCCTGGCTCCGCTATGGGCAGTAAATAAACTTGAACTTACACTAATTCCTCAATGTCATATACAATCTCAATCCTTTTTTGGTTTCACCCTATCTCGCTAAGTACATACTGTACATGCAAGTTTTGTCATACCAGTATTTCTCCACGTCTCAGAGCCTACCCTAGAGTAGCAATGCTTTGATTCTATGAGTAATGAAAATTACCCCGCACACTCGGCCCCAGGTTTGATTACGGAGTAAGAGCCAAGAACAAGTTCCACTCCCATTATGCTTCCATGTAAGGGATATCGAAATGAAGGTTTGGACAGTATCATCATCAGCCAATGATCCAACACAAAAGGCCGTTGAGCCATCGCCGTGTACTATTTCACCTCGCGTGCCGTTGCATCCATGACTTTACCACCACCTTATCGCGTAGTAACACAGACCATCGTCCATTTGGATAACACAACCGACACCCAAACAAGAGATAAGCCATCGCCACTCGCTAGCGTTCCGAAACATCGATAACCCCGGGGAAATAAAACCAACGGCCTATCTCCGCGATTCCCCCAATCTGCGGAGAGATAAAGCCCAAACCGCTTTTGGAAGGAACATGCGACAAGCTAAAGAAGCGTCGAAACCGCCGTCTCGGTACGCGCATGGCGACCTCCCCCAGATATGTAGAATTAAAGAGATAAAGTCTCGACCGTCCCTTCTCTCTCTTCTTTGTTCTTTCATTCTGTGAAACGAACGATTGCTCAAAATGGATAAGAATACACGCCCCAGGGCGAACAGCACCGCCAAGCGAGATGACGATATCCACGACTCAACCATCAAACCCATCAACCATGAAATTCCCATCAACGCCTCCGGACACGTCCAGGAACTCCCCCAGAACTTCAACCTCCTCTCCCTAGCCGGCATCGGCCTCGTCGTCGGCACAGTCTGGCCCGCCATCGGCGGCTCCATCCTCGTAGCCATCTTCAACGGCGGCCCCCCAGGCGTGCTGTACGAGTTCATCGTCGTCTCCGTCTTCTACTGGGCCGTCGCCGCGAGCATCGCCGAGCTGGCCAGCGCCATGCCCTCGTCCGCGGGCGTGTACCACTGGGCGTCCGTGACGCCGGGGCCGAAGTGGGGTCGCGTGGTGGGCTTCTTCGCCGGGTGGTGGAATTATCTCGCGTGGTGTCTCGGCTGCGCGAGCATGTCTTCTATTCTGGCGAATACGCTTGTGCAGATGTATGCTTTGAACCATCCTGGGTTTGTGGCTGAGTCGTGGCATGTGTTTATCACGTATATCATCACGACCTGGCTCTCGTGCGCTATTGTTTGCTTGTGGAACAGTGCGATGCCTGGGTTAAACAAGTTTGGTGTTTTCATCGTCCTGGCTGGCTTTATCATTACCGTAATCACATGTGCCGTCATGCCAGGTCGAGGCGGTCGTCCACCGCATGCCAGCTCTGCGTTTGTCTGGAAAGACTGGACCGCCGATATTGGATATCCAAATGGATTCGTCTTTGTCGCCGGTATGCTCAACGGAGCATACAGCGTTGGTTCAGTCCACGCAACGACCCAGATGGCCGAGGAGATTCCCAATCCGAGCCGAAACGTGCCCATCGCTATCCTACTACAGGTCGCCATCGGATTTGTCACAGGACTCTGCTATCTCATTGCCATCATGTACGCCATCAACGACTACGACGCTCTATTCGAGTCTGCGTATCCCATCGCCGAAATCTACCGTCAAGCTACCGGTTCTGCCGCAGGTGCTACGGGGCTATTGTCGCTGGTGATGATCTGCATCGCCTTGACTGTTATTGGTCTGTACATCACCTGCGGTCGAACGCTCTGGGCTCTCGCCCGCGATGGAGCGACTCCTTTCCCAGGGGTGTTTGGCCATGTACACGAATCTCTTGACATGCCCCTCTGGTCTACTCTCATCACAGCTGTGTTAGTGTCTGTACTCGGTGCTATCTACGTCGGCAGTACAACAGCCTTCAACGCATTCGTCGGAACATTCATCCTACTCTGCAGCTGTTCATTCCTAGCATGCATCCTACCCAATCTCCTAAGCGGACGAAAGAACATCGCATACGGACCCTTCCGTATGCATGGATTCGTGGGCTTTGCTGTCAACGGCATCTCATGTGCTTACTTGCTTATTTGGAGTGTTATTTACTGTTTTCCATATGCCTTGCCCACTTCTGCACAGAGCATGAACTACACTTGTGTGATTTGGGGCGGATTAACATTTTTAGTCAGTGTTTGGTGGTTTGCGGGTGCAAGGAAAGGGTACCAGGGCCCTACGACGGCTGGAAGAGTTGTCTCGGGTGTGGCTGTTGGTGCAGCCTGATCTGTTGATTTGATATGCGGTGGCTGGAGCCTGAATTTATCGCCTCATGTATTTATCATTGCTTGTAAAACAACTATCAGTAGTCCAATAAGAGCTCGTGTATTTGTTAATTTCTCAGTCACATGCACAACAATCAAAGCCGCGAGTACATCTGAGGCTGGCGATATGACTGCCTACATGCGCTGTGCGGCACAAAATACCATCGACCTATGAAACCGGCACTGAGCCTAGTCATATCTCAGCTGGTGGCCTTTGCCTATGTACTTGTTATATCTAATCTGACTCATCAAATCAATAGGATGAAAGACCCTCAGACTGCGGACTGGCTGGCCTCAGAGGCAAAGCCCCAGCTGTGCTCAGACCTACATGGAAATCCACAGATGACTGCAACAAATATTACGAGCAGCAAAGCCTTATGCAAAACGCCTGACAGACATTCGATACGATCGAGGCCTCTGCTTCCCGAGCGCTTATCAAAAATTCATGCATTTGAAGGAATGTGACTTGTGCCTATTACTCCATGGGTATGCCCTAACCTGTGCTCAGTCACCATTCAGATGTATGATAAGAGATAAATTACATGGAGTTTCTCGCTTCTGTTGCCAGGTTTCTAAAGCGCTCAAAAACATGGGTGACCAAGATTTGTAAGAACCTGGTTCCACCTCGGCGAGAAAATGCAAGGAACAAGGTTGGGTGACGTGATAGGTATATTGCTACGGCAATCTACCGAAACCGAAGCAGCAGTAAATTCACAACGTTGCGTGCGTGTTCACGACCAGTAGAGAGGACCAAAGAAATACGGAAATTAGGCTCATTTAGCATTCACTACACACCCTCACCCAACGTGTTTAAAGTCTGTGACAAGCTTTCTATGAGGCGCCGCATGAACCTCAAAATGGGGACCTTTGATCAAAAGTCGTGAACCAAGAATGTAGTCTAGAGGTGGTTGGGCATAGACTCAGATACACGTGAAACTCTATTTGCGGGGTGGTGTCGCAGATGGAACAGATAAAGCCGAGATTGATAGGAGGGTGGCGAAGGATCTACAGTCGCGAATAGCCTCATTGTTGGGCATGAGGCGCTTGACGAGTCTTTTTACGCGCCAGCCACAGGTGAGTAATATCACGCAAATGAGTCAGAAAAGCCTCAATTGCAATGCCTCAGCTATTTTTACGATGCTCATTTTGTGTGTGATTAAATCACATCCAAACAATTCATTTTGCCTCGATTTAAGGTATCCAATTGTTAAACGAGCAAATAAACAAGAACAAAAAAGAATCGAGGGTTTAACCCGCGCCTTCGAGAAGGAATTGGCTGTCAACGAATCGGAACCCCCCACATAAACGTTGCAGCCCGACGCCTAAAAAGGTCAAGGTACGTATATATACCTGGCCTCAAAATTAACCGGGGACCCCCCTGGTATTTATCTTGTCGCCCAAGACGCTGATCTTTTACTGGATGCCCTGGCTTTAACGATTGGGCATCCTGAGATGTCGGGAAAAGCCTGTGGGAATTGTCTCTCTCGCACTGCAGAAATATCGGTAACGGGTACGGATTGCACAGGAGACGCCCGCCCTCTTTACAGCGAAGAATTGTTGTACACGTAACTCAAAGAATGGAGTCGTGCAGCTGCGGCCCTTTTCTTTTTGGCCCTTCCGGTCTCCCCCAGCTCCCCTCTCCTGCAGAGGGTCGAGCTTGACTTGGTCTAGTTCTTCAGGCCAAGCTCACGGACGCTCACAGCAGAGACCCTCAGTAGCACCGGGGTGAGAAAGGGAAGATTAATGCCCTTCAACCAGGCCAGTCCACATGGCCGAGTTGCCACTTTGATACTCCAGCATCTTTCCACTTTCTCCCCCCGCTGACTCCGGGGATGTGCATAAGCTCAGCAACGAGCCCAATCGAGGCCTGGTAGCATGTCGGGTCACCGACTAGGGCGTCTTCCCGCTCTCCCGCCCAGGGATGAAGCCTCACGCGTCATGGCAGCACCGAGAGCCATTCACCAGATGGTTATCCTGGTGATATCTTCACCTGAGATTGGTCCAGCTGTCCACCCTGCTGGTCGTGCTGGCAGTGGCACCTGGGACGTGCCCAATGTGGTTGTGGTTGGGTAGTGGATCTATTAGTCTATCTTTTCCGAACCAGGGTCGCTGAACAGGGTTGTCACTCTTGAATTGGGCCTCCTCGGGCTCTCTGGCCCGGCCGGCAGTCCCTTGTCAGTTGTCACTCACTAGAAGCAAGAGCCGAATGATTGAACAAAACCGGCGGGTAGACACATGATTTTCTTTCTTCCTTTTTGAGGTGATCTTCTTCTCTCCTCTTTTTACTTTCTGTAAAAGATTGCACAGCATATCTAATCTAGCGAGGGCCTTATTTTGTTTCTGTCCCCCGTTTACCCTTATCCCATATATGTAGTGAACCTGCGACCTCCCTCCCCCGACCTCACCGCCGCCGATCATAGCACCCACGGACCCTCCCGTAGCATATCAGGACCCCACGACCCACGGAGTACACCACGAGCAAAACTCGTAATCTCAACAACAATAATATCACAGCAACGAGTCTCACCTGAAAGATGAGAAAATCACAGAAGCCCACCAAGCAGGCGGCGCCGCCAACGCGTCGCCCTTTCGATCCACTGTCGCAGTATGAGCAGCAGCGCCAGCAGGAGACTGCCATGGCCCTCACAATCCGGGGTAACCCACCCAGGAACAAGTCCGACGACAGCACAAGAAACACAGGTACCAGCTCTGCCCTGACTCGAAACCGATCCATCTCTCGGCCACCAGCAGTTCGTCGACCAGACAATGATGGTCTCTCAACTGTGTCTGAGGGCAGCTCTGCAGCCTCAGATGTGTCCTCTGTCACCTCCAGCAGTGTCTCATCCGCTTCCACAACACCACCAGTACGATCACAGAACCAACGACAGGACTCTGGTAGAGGTTTGATGTTCCAGCCTCCCACACTCCGCTTCCGCACCAGCCAGGACACCCGATCACCAGAGCCTTCACCAAGAGGCTCTTACATGTCAGACGACAACTATGATGATTCAGCATCAGAACTTGGATGGGGAACCTCATCAAACGTCTCCGTCTCTACCGTCTCTACCAGAGCCACCACTGTCATGAGTGAGAGTGAGGATGACTACTCCAAGACCCCCACACGGTCTCGCTCCATCGTACGTGGGTCCAACCTGAACTCATCCCAACTGTCTCGACCTGTCGAGAAGAGGGTTGAGTTTGAGACTGATCGTCAACTGGAGCGTCAGTCAGACCGTCAGATGGAGCGATCTTCTGGACGTCAAGTTGAGCGTCAACAAGAGCGTACCAAGGAAAGATCACGAAGTCGTGGACGAACCTTTCACATCCACATTGAGCCTACTGCCCAGCAGCCTGCCAACAATGCCACCAATAACACCCAGCAGCTGCAACAGCAACCGCAACAACAGCAACAACTACAGCAGCAGCCTCAGCAACAGCAGCTACAGGCAAACACCCAACAGCAACAGGCTATCACTCAACAACCTGTAAACACACAGGGTGCCGTGGTTCACTCCATGACACAACAGACCACCACACAGTCTACCTACACTCAGCCTGCGGTTCATCAACCCGTCATGGCTCAGCCTATCATCAGCCACCAGCCTGCTGTTGCTCCCCAATCTATGATGCAACCGCTCATGCCAGCCCAGCCTATGATGTTCACACAGCCCATCAGCCCTCCTGCGATGCCAATGATGCAGCAGCCCTTCCAGCAGCCCATGGCCCAGCAACAGCCTATCATCCAACAGCAACAGTCACTGCCTGCTCCACCTCAAAGAATCCCCGAGGAACGCCAGCTTCCTCAGCCTGAGCGACCTCCTTCCCGCCCCAGGGCTCGTTCACGTCATGATTTGGAAGAGACCATGTCTGCTGAGCTTGAGAACCTGCGAAGGGAACTCAAGACTCTCAAGGACAAGCAGAAGGAGACCCATAAGGATCTCAGTGATGCTCGGTACAGACTCTCCAACATGCAGACCGACAAGGATGAGCTCAGAGAGGAGAGGAACAAGGCTCAGGCTACCAGGGATAGGCTTGTTAGCGAGTTTGAAGAACAGACACGGCTGCTGGAGAAGACAAGAATCAGACTTGATGAGCAGCGTCGCACATTGGAGAGATTCGAGAAGGACCGAGACATGTCAATCGACAAGGTCAAGAAGGATCGTGATCAAGTCCTCGACAGATTCAAGTACGAGCGTGATCAGGCCATTGAGACCGTGGCCAAGACCAAGAGAGAGCGCGACCAGGCTGTTGAGCGAGCCCAGAGAGACCTTGACTCTACCATCTCAAAGTCAAAGAAGGAGCGCGATCAAGAGTTGATGAAGCTTCAGCGTGAGCGCGATGATGTGATCCAGCGCATCCAGCGAGAGCGAGACTCGGTCGTCGACAGACTTCATAAGGACCGTGAACAAATAGCTGAGAAAGCCAAGAAGGACCTTGACATCACCATTGCCAAGTCCAAGAAAGAGCGCGACTCTGCCATTGCCAAACTCCAGAAGGAACGCGACTACGCCCTTGAGCAGATGAAGAGGGAGAAGGACCAGATTATCATGCAAGCCAAGAAAGAGCGTGATATGGTCGTATCCAACCTTACCAAGGAGCGAGACGAGCTCATGGAGACTGAGCGCAACTTCAGTAACAGAGTCAAGGAGCTGGAGGACCATCTCTCCAAGCACCGCGAGCTCAAGGCTGCTCTTGAGAGAAACTACGAGGATCTCAAGAAGAACAGCCTAGAGACCACCCAGTCTCACAGCAAGTTCGAGGCCCGGGCTGTCAACCTGCAGAGAGAGCTGGACGACATCAAGTCCATCCGCAAATCTCAGGAGACAGCCTACACCGCTCGCATCGCTACCATGGAGATCTCTCAGGAGTCGATGCAGTTCCGCGTCGAGAACATGGAGAAGGACCTGCTTGACAATGCGAAAGAGCTTGGTGAGCTCACAGTGGATCGGGATCGCTTCAAGGCAGACAGTGAGAACTCCAAGAACCAGGTCGAGTCCCTCAACAAGGACAAGGCTGGTCTTGAAGATGACAAGAGGCACATGCAGAAGCAAATCACTGATCTCACAAGCGACAAATCCAGACTCCAGGAACAGCTAACCGGACTCGAAACCGACAAGAAGAGCCTCGAGGCACAGGTCACGGTGCTCCAGGCCACTATCGACGACCTGAGGAAGGAAAAGGAGACCTGGACCAAGGACACTGAGAGTAAGGAAGCCCGCATCGCTGGTCTAGATTCCGAGAACGGAGAGCTTAAATCGCAGATCGAATCAATCATTAGGGAGAAGGACGCGGTGACCAAGGAGGTGGAGGAGGTGGAGGGCAAGCGGAAGAAGCTCAAGAAGAAGTACGAGCAGCTGCACGGGGACAAGGAGTTGCTGAAGGAGCAGGTCAAGGGGCTGCTGAACGACCAGGACGACCAGACGTCGCAAGTTCTGCGTCTGTCGGTGGAGCTGAAGACGCTGAGGAGCGAGAACTCGAGCCTGAGGTCCTTCTCAGATGCTGGCAGCGTGGTGTCGAGCGGCATATCGACCATCTCTAGCTCAGTGAGCACGGTGGACGACACTGCCAGTGTGGTGTCTGATGCCACTGAGAAGCCTGACCCTGCGGATGTACCTCAGCCTGAGTCTGAGGAGGTGCCCGAGGCGAGTGAGGAGGTTATTGTTGTCGTCGAGGAGAATGGTGAGATTGCAGAGTCTGAGCCTGCGCCTGCACCTGAGGCTGAAGCTGTTGTTGAACCCGAGGCTGTCGTTGAGCCCGAGGCTGAAGCCAAGGCTGAGACCGAGGCCCCTGCTGAGGAGAAGGTTGAAGAGACGGTACCTGAACCCGAAGAGCCTATTGCTGCCCCAGAAGACCTAGCCCCTACTCCAAAGGAACCCAGCCCAGCTCCTGAAGATCCCACTCCCACTCCCGAAGAGCCCGTTGCCACCCCCGAAGATCCAACTCCCGCCCCTGAGGACCCAGCACCGGACCCAGCTCCCGAGTCTGAAGAGCCTGCCCCTCCCACCGTCGAGCAACTCCAAGAGAAAGTCGAGACTATCACCACAGAGCGCGACGACCTCACCTACAAGCTCACCGCCACTGCCGAAAACGCCGGCAAGCTGCAACTCGGCGTTGACGTCCTCTCCGCCGAGCGCGACGAGGTGACGAAAAAGCTCGACACTGTCACCGCAGAGCATGAAGAGGTAACCAAGAAGCTTGCCACCGTCGAGGAAGAAGCCTCCAAGCTGCAAGAGAAAGCCGCCAGTGTCGACACCATCACAGCTGAGCGTGACGACCTCAAGGGTAAACTCACAGCCGCAGAGGAGAAGGCAGCCAAGCTCAAGGAGAAAGTAGCCAGCGTTAAAGAGCTGACTAAAGAGCGCGACGAGCTGAACAAGAAGCTCGAGTCTGCTGAGCGCGAGGCCGTCATCCTGAACCAGCTGCGCAAGGAGAACAACAAGCTCATGAAGCAGCTGGACGAGGCCAAGAAGGCACAAAAGGCAGCCAATGCGGAGATCAACTCGCTGCAGACGCAGATTGCTGCTCTGGTCGCACAGATCAACGGGGGTAATATGACGAGGACGAAGAGTGGTGGTGGAACACGGAAGCCCATCAAGGATCCCAAGCGTCGCGAGGAGTTGGTCATCGTGCGGGATCCTCGGAATGGAAGTGGACTGTAAGTTTGACCGTATCCATTGTTGAAGTGAGGATACTAACATGTCACAGGAGTCATATTATACGCCGACGTAACCTCAACTCTTCGGCGACGAGGTCATCTTCCCAATCTGATGGATCAGCAGATTCATAGATGTATTAACTACCCAATGTCACGATACAATGACGATTACACTCATTTGAAACATTTTCCTTTGTTATTTTCTTTTGTCAACATATTTCTTTGAGTCTTGGACTGTGGGCATAGCAAGCGATGGGGTTCGATGTGTAAAGATTAAGATGAAGACGAAGCGATGCAATATCTGTATGAAGAACGATGCATGGAACAGGCATGAGAAGAGGTTTTGATCTGGGACTTGGTTTCCTTGTGTATGAGGTGTGAGATAATAAATTTGGATATGAAATACATAAATTGGTGGATTGTGATGATCTCTTTGATGGTGTGTTGATGTCTGAAGCTTGTGGTGACACCAGATAGCTCCCCTTTACATAGCGATACCATCACGGCATGGAAATTGATACCTCACTGTGCCGTGTAACCGCCATCAACTGGCAGACACACACCTGTAATCCATCTAGCCTCCTGGCTCGCAAGAAACACAGCAGCGCCCACCAAATCCTTGGGCGTACCAGTTCCATGAAGCGGATGTTTCGCTCTGATAGCATCCGCATCGTGGATCTTGGTCGTATCCGCAAAGATGGCCGTCTCCGTATCTACACAAGTCAGCATGAGAACCGAATCCAAGATTCAGGATACGTACAGCCCGGGCAGATGGCGTTGCAGTGAATGCCATCCCTCGCGTAATCCAGAGCTACGTTGCGAGTCAAATTCGACACGCCGCCCTTCGAAGCAGAGTATGAAGCTGAATTGTTAGTAGACAAGTGAGTTGAGGGAGAGGTGTTCTTACGGATGGTGTATCCTCCCACTTCGCCAAAGATGGACGAGATGTTAATGATCCAGCCTCGATCTCCAGACTCGGACTTTTCCTGCTTGAGCATCTGCGCAATGGTGTACTTGCTTGTCAGAAAGATAGACTTGAGATTAACAGCAATCGTCAAGTCCCACCACTCTTCTGGAGTTTCATGGATTCTACAAGGCTTTTTGCCCGCTTCGATGGAGATACCTGCATTGTTTACCAGTCTGTACCCATTAGCTTCATCCAAGTGAAAGATGGTATGTGACTTACACGTCAATACGACCAAATTGGATCACAGCCCTCGTAACAAGCCTCTCAACAGCATCGGCCTTACTAACATCCGTTTCAACAAAGATGGCCTGACCGCCCTTGGATCTGATCAACTCATCCGTGCTGATGTTGTCCTCCCCGTTGATGTCGGCACGAGCATTCTGGTGGAGATCGGCACAGACGAGGTGTGCTCCTTCGTGGGCGTAGCCCAGTGCTATTGCGCGGCCTAGACCGGAGGAGGAGCCTGTCACGATGCAGACTTTGTTCAATAGTCGGGGTCCGAAGGGAGATGTCATGGTTGGATTTGGGCTTGGAAAATGAAATGTAATGATAGAATCGTGCTGGTATTTATGCTCTGACAATGTGGGATGGACTCACGTTATAAGCCGCGGCTTGGTAATCTTTCAAAGCCCGTGTGCCAAGCTGTAGTGCGCTGTGTGGTGCAATTTCTCTCTGTGGTCGACATGTTGGTGTTGTGCCGTAAAGGGATATCAAGCCGAGTGACGTGTCTAAACCGACGCAACGCTACAGCTACAGCGTATGAGCTTGATGTGGTAACCAAGCCGAGAATTTAGTGTTAATTCTTATTCGCAGGCCCATTCAAACAAGGCCAGTAATATACAATTTAAAAGCGGTTATGGTAATAGGCCTTCTTCTTCTCCCTTTACAATACAAACAGAGCTGCTATTAATAATAAGGATAGTAAGATAGGAAAATACTATAATAGTTTATAAATAGATACTAAATAGAAGTTAAATTTAAATTGTTTTTTTAGTTATTATTAATTCTTTCCTTAAAAGAAATAATAAGAAAGTGGTTTTAATTAGATATTTTTATAAACCTTACTATATTTTAATTACTAGTTAGTATTAAAGCCTTTATTAAAAACCTTAGAGACTTAAAGAAAAATTAAAGAATAGAAAAAGAGGTAGTTTTAATAAATATTATTAGTAAAAAGTATTACTTTTTATTAATATAATAATAAGATAATATCTCTTTTTCTATATAGTTTAATAAGAAATCTTAAATAATATTTATATTTTAAATAAAAGTTAATAAAGCTTAATAAATTTAAAATCTATTTTTATTTAATAAATAAATTTAAAAATAAGTATTTTCTAATTATTATATTAATAAAAAGTAATACTTTTCCTTAATATATTTAAGGTTAAATCTTCCTTTTTTAATATTATATATAATTAGTAATATTAAAATACTAAATAATACTTTTATATTTAAATTAATAGTTTAAAGGGTAAATATCTTAAAATAATATAACTTACTTTAAATATTTATATTATTAATAAATAATTTAATATAAATTAAATAAGAAATGAAATATATTTATCTTAATTTTAATACTATTAAATTAGTCTTAGGTACTTTACTTATTTAAATATAATTATTTTAAAGGTTATTATATATTTAAAAAATCTATATAATAACTAGTAATATTAAGTTTATAATATCTTAATTATTTAATTTATATATTTACCTTTTTTAATACTATTCTCTTCTTAATAGTATTATTTATTATATAATATTAAAAAAGCCTTTTTCTTAATAATAACTTTAGAAAGTAATACTATTTTTAATTTTTAATATTATATTTTTACTTTTTTAGCTTTAATTATAATAAATAATATATATATATACTAAATAGCATTTTAATATTTATATATCTACTTTATATATATATTTACTTAAACTAATATAGTATTAAGTATATAAAAGTAAAAAGAGGTATTTCTAGGTAATTATATTAATAAAAAGTAATACTTTTCCTAACTTTAATTTAAGAAAAACCTTACTTTTTCTTTACCTTTATATTTACTATTACTATATAAGTCCTAACTATTATTCTTATATTAATATCAATAGTGTAAATAAAAGTATTTTCTATTTAGTATATTATTTTACTTATAAATATAAAAAGAGGTATTTCTCTAGTATTAAATTTAAGAAAAGTAATACTTTTATATTATATTTTACTAAGATAGTACTACTCTTTTCGATATATATATATTATATAGGTTATAGAAATAATATATAGTAAAGGAACTAATAGGGCTAAATTAAAATCTATATATAAAGAAAATAAAAGTTAATAGTTAAATTTAATCTAAAAGTGTATATTATATTATTATTTATTATTTAAATATATTACTTTTATAATAATAACAGTCTAGTCTTCTATTCTATTATATAGATTTATTTTAACTTATTACAAGAAAGCTTTACTTATATAAGTTATACAGTAGAGATTAAACAATAAAACAAACATCCAGTAAAATACAGACATTAACCTAATAACTACTACATCTTAAAGCCATCTCTTTATTCTGTAATACTATTAGTTTCTTATAACAATGAGTTATCCCTCTTCAAATTCATAGAATGGTAACGAGGTAGAATCCATGCTTAGCACCTGGGCCATCCAATTGTCCATGTCCCATTGTTCAACCATAAAATCAGATGCGTTCGTTTGCATTGACCCCAGTACTTCTCCTAGAGCTTCTACATCTCGTAACATTTTCTCGTGTCCTTTGCTTGCTAGATTGCCAGCTTTTACTAGGTCGTGTAGAAGATCTTTTGCTGTAGAGTAGGTCATTGGATCAGTGTCCTTCTCGCCAAAACTGCCGGGTATCCTTCTGTTAACCGACATTGCCAAAGAGAATATGGTCAAGCTCGAGAAAAGATGCAAGCTATCCCAGAACCCAAATTTGGCTGCCAAAGTTTGTATTAGAAGAGAAGTGGATTGCATTGATCTTGGTAGCTTACCAATTCTCTCACGTTGCCAAAGACCAATCTCGATAGAAAGGTTTGACCGAGCGGCACGGATACATGTGTCGCTAAGAACTTTGAGGTTGTGGTCCTGGAAAGGCTCACTCAGTTCATCAGAAACGATGTAGGTAATCTGCTTGAGGAAGAAAGGCCGGAGCAAAAGAATGAAACACTACAATAGGCAGGTCAATAAACGTTGTATATCAATGGGTCCCAGCACCTTGGGAATGTTACCTACCTGCTGCCACCGTAAATATAAAGAAGCCAGCGAGCGCATACTTGTCGCTTGTGCCATGGCATTCGGCATACCGACTTCACAATCGAACTTCATTGATGCAGGTAATTCGTGCAACCAATTCTCCAACTTCAACAAGATTGGCCGCACCCGTCGCTCGCCGTCAGGGATGTCATCTCTGATAGACTGCCAAAGGTCAATAAAGATGTCAGCTTCTGCCTTCATAAAAGTAAGTTGGATCGCACGCAGGAAATCTGCTTCGAAGAACTGATCGGCATCTCCTGGCTCAAGCTGTTGATCACTCGGGTAGTCCAATTTTATTTGGCTGGGCTGGAACGATGGTAGTAAGCCCAGCTCACTGCTTGTCATTTTATCCAGACAGTAGGAAGTCCAGCAAACGCGTTTGCGGTGTTCCTTGTCCAATTCGGAGTATGTCTGTGGTGGTGGTTGATGAAGTCCAAGCAGGTTACACATTCTGGCGCTCATGCCAGCATACATGTACGCGGCCTTTTTTCGGTTGAGCGAGTATGAATAAAACGTCTGTTAGACATGTGTCAGTTAGTGTGATATTAGATGAAGCTGGCATTAGACTTGCCGCAAGGTTCAAGATCTCGATATGCTCTAAGCTTGGCTCTTCAAAGGGCAACTTGAGTAGCACCAGTGCCTGCTCAAAGAAGGTGGTACCAGGAGGCGGGGGCGTTGTCGCCGCAGGTTGTTCTGGCTGAAGGTCTTGACCATACGGTTGGTTCGCAGTCGGACCCAGGTGAATGACTGGAGTATGGTAGCTAACAAAAGTCTCTCCAAGCGCGAAGACTATCAGCAGTCGACACAGCCACAGCCGGTCCCTTGATTCAGGCGATCCCGAAGTCTTGTAGGTCATGTCCATTCGCTCCTTGAACCTTCGTCTCAGGAGCCAATGGTAATCATGGCCCATGTATATTTCCATCTCCTCAAGTAGGTGATTTGCATAAGGATATGGCGGTAAGTTGAGAGAGATGGGAGAGTCTACTGCCACGGTTAGCCTTTGACCGTAGCCAGTCAAACACGATGTAATTGACGTACGCGATGTATCGAATTTCAGATTGCAGTAATCATAGCTAGATGAGAGAAGTGAAGATTTTGCGCTGTCGTTAGCAACCCATTGCTCAACTGGAGAAGGATCAGAAGTGGCAGAGAAGGTCGTATCGTGCCTCAGCTGATTGACCTTTGCCAGAAATGCTTCAGCTGCTGAGTTCTCAACTGTATGGTGTACCATCCCATCCTTGCGATGATCTGATGTAATGGTGCCCTTATCTTCAACCACGGCGTGAGAGCTTAGCTGAGGGCTATTTCGGAGCCTTCCCCGGTCAGCCTCTAGACTTCGTAGATAGCTCTCGGGAACAGTAAGCAGCTTATCGCGGCCGGCGTAAACACAGTCAACCTGAGCGGATTGACAGTTTCGACAAGGCCGTTCTGTGGTCAACTATGAGCCATCCACACGGAAAGTAACATTCCTCAAATCAGAGATAAACTGCATACCTCTGGAGCATTTCACTTTTTGCTTGTGGCAACGTTGACAAGCCGTACTCCGTCGCCCGGCGTTTCCGCGAATTTCAGGCAACGTGGTAGATGAGACACTCATGTCGCCGCCTTGGCTAAAACGTCTGCGTTAATTGTTGCTGATTAGCTTGCAGGATTGACCCAGCTCGGCTGAAATAGCACTGATCAATGAAAGGAAAGTGTGTGGCTGGCATCAGGACAGTGAAAATGCTGTGGGGGAGATGACGTTACTTAAGTTATCTCTCAAAGCCCACAGTGGGGTCATCAAATACAGGCTAACTTACAGGCTACAAGGGCACCAAAAGTTAAATTCCACGATAAAAAAGGTATTTTTGCTTCAGCGGAAATATGTAGAAGATATCTCACTGAGTACCTATGCTGATTCATATTGAAAGACTGAGACGTGATTTTCTGATCCATACAGGTTATTCAATAGAAGAAGTATATGATTTAACATTTGGAGCCCTTGTAGCCTGTACTATGTGCAAAGTTGATAGCAAACCTAGGTAAGCCGGATTTGATTTGGACAGCTACAAAACTACCCACGACAGACGCCGTAAATGGACCTCATATTGTCTCAATCCTATCCTATATCAAACTACCAAATCCGGCTGCATTCCGACAAAGACCCTTTGCTCCACAAAATCTTGAGATGTGGCCCTTGTCCTTCTCATGTGGAATACCTGAACAGTGGGCTGCGGTCGCCCATATCTGACAGCTGTTGCTCAGAGTACTTGGCTTGGATTTCCTCAACTGGAATTGCAGCCCTTTTCTTGTTAATTCCCTTCAGGATGAAGTAGTAAATGACAGGCCAGATAATGCCGAAAACAACAAGCATCCCAAGAGAGATGCCAAACCCGACCGGATAGGTAGGGGATTGGCCAGCGATGTAGATGTTAGAGCCCACAATCTAGAAATCAGAAAGTCAGTCAAGGAAGCAGGAATTCGTTTTCAAGAAAAGACCACTTACCCCTCCGAGTTGAGAAAACGAGATCATGGCTCCGATGCCCACGGCACGCTTCATTGAACCGGCACAGTTGAGTGCAATCCAAGCTGTCACAGCAGGCGAAATAGGATACAGGCCAGCTGTAGTGAGAAACACTCCGAACACTAAAGAAAACTGTGTAAGTTGACGTGACAAACTCAAAATCACTAGGGTGTTTGTAACTCACATGTCACTCCAGGTAAGTTAGGGTACCGGGAGGTGACCATCATAATGATAAAACCGCTATCAAATCATGTCAATATTTACCCAAGCTGAGAAGATACTTGTACTTTGTTGAGAACTTACCAAGCAGCTAAACTGTTGGGCAAGACGACTGAAAGCATCCGCTGCTTGTAACGGTCTGCTGCCCAGCCCGAGAAGACAGTAACGATACACGCAAAGATGTAAGGCGGAGCTGTCATGACCTGGGCAGTAGCAGCCGTATAACCCAGGTTCTTGATACTTTTTTGGGCATTAGCTGTTATAGTTCCTTTTGGGAGTCCTGCATTATCACTCACATGGTGGGTAGAACGAACGAATAGCCATAGACAGTAACACAAAGAGTGAAC
Source organism: Fusarium sp. VM40 (assembly GCA_954870535.1). NCBI lineage: Eukaryota > Fungi > Ascomycota > Sordariomycetes > Hypocreales > Nectriaceae > Fusarium > Fusarium sp. VM40. The sequence continues at coordinate 4,191,109 of CATPAH010000013.1, forward strand.
TCCATTAAGGCTCTGCGAGGGTCATTAGTAACTCTGCACTTATCATGGGTAGTACCAAAACTCACACCGCGTAGATGTGAAATGACTGCAAATATGTTAGTCCCAGTTGGGTAGAGCATATTAGGTGTAGGCGAAGGGAACATACCGTGAAGGCATCCTTCACAGCCTGCCATGAAAATTCTTCCTTTTCGGCGATACCGGTTTCTCCACCTGCTGCATACCGGTTGCGTAAAATCAGGAATTTCTTCTCTTCAGGAGTGAGCCACTTTGTAATCTTGGCCGGTGTGTCGTTGAGGATCCAGAAAGCGGCCAGTGCGAGAAGCAGCGAGAAGAGACCTGTGGAGCGGAAGGTTAGCATATGGCTTGGTACTTATAGCCATGCTTGTATCTACCTTCAATGCAGTAGATGAAACGCCAACCACGAAATCCCCAAGTGTAGTCCAGGTGCCCAATACCGTAAGCCAAGATTCCAGAGAAAGCACCGGCACTGTAGAACTTGTGAGTATTCTGACTCAGTTTGTGATGTTGTCAACTTACGCGGATGCACCACAGTAGAAGATTGTCATTCGTGAGTGAATCTCAGCAGGCGAATACCAATATGTCAAGATGAACGAACATCCGGGAAAGATGCCTGTAGTTTCGTTAGCTAGGTCACAATGTGCGTGAGTAACTTGTATATAGTCTCATACCCGCTTCGAAAAATCCTAGTACTGTTTTTGATCTGTCAGCTGAGCACTGTCATGGGTGTGAAAAGCGTGATGTACTTACACACTCGAAATGCTGTCCACCCAGCTCTATTGTTTTGCATCGATGAGAATATCAGGACCAATGACACGGTTGCCAGGAGTATAGGTAGCCAGATCTACATTCAAAGATTGTGTTAGGCAATGTGTCTTCCGATCGGCGGGCAGTCGCACCTTGGGGCCGAATCGTTTCAGTGCGATGTTCGAAGGTCTAGTAGGCCTCTTATCAGTATATGCACTCACTTCCGTGAAGTATTGGGTTTCAAACTTACACACCACCGGCCGCGTAGGTGATAAAAAACACAGAGAGAGCAGTATTCCAATCCTGTCCCGTCATGCCCATATCTGGAATCGCACCAAATAATTTGGCATTGCCTGCGCATGTGTCAGAATGTTTGTACTGTGGAGCACATTATCTTTGGGAGAGCAGCGGTAACATACCAACATTAGTACGATCGACGTAGGACATCAAATAGATTATGATCAACTGCGGCAGAACATGCCAACTATTTTCATGGTTAGTATGGTTGCCGTGTAGGTTTCAGCCGAAGGACTGAGTATTGAACTTCAACTTACTCGACCTTCCGGACAAGCTTTTGTAGACGGTGACCGGTGAACCCCCGGCATAAATCTAGATATTCGTCGTATTCGGTATGCCCACGAACTGATCCTTTGCCGACATCCATCGCAGTATCATGTATGTCTTTCACAGGAAGTTTGTCGTCGGTGATAGAAGCCATTGCAGAAGAGCGAGAGTCGATGTTCAACTTCTTGCTTGATCAGGGTGGAAGGAATCAATGATGAACATTAAATTGAATGACAAGCCAGCGGTTCGCACCTGATATATACTCGACAAGCTCAATGTCACTATCGTCCAATCCCAGTCTGACAGAGGAACGCTTTCAGCCCACTTATCTTGGCTCATCTGGGGAAACCCCGTATGTGCGGGGGATGCAAAGCCTGACATGCTTATCGGCGGAGTCGGGAAACTCAAGCGAGTCATCTTAGACTCGGTGGTATTTGCCTAGTGCAAGGCTTATCCTCTTTGTGGCTATGTGATTGGCCACTCAGCTATCAAGAAGAATCCTCTACGGTGACATTTCCCGAGAAGCCCAGACCTCACGGCGTTGTTTATCAGCAGCCAGTCGGACATATTTACCGCCCTGTGTGATAGAATGATTCTGGGACGTATTAATTCTAAAAAGTTGGCTGATACGCTCGAGCCACGGTCTTCATATCATTATTCTGGATCCATCGGGCCTGTATGTGGAGTACATGCAGCATCCCTTGTCGTCGATATGTCCTCAGAAGAAGATCCCCGAGTATAAAGTGGCCCGGAAACCATTTCTCCCCGTTTGTGTTCATGACAACTACAACACAAAGTACCATTACTGACATTATCAAATCACCCCTACCCTGGCCTTACGATTATCTGAACACGAAATCTTTTACGTTCAATCAACATGGGCAAGATTACTATTGTTGGTGCCGGGTAAGCTCTACTGAGAAACACCAGAAACATCATAACTAATTGGTATGTAGCATTGTTGGTATGGCTGTTGCCAGCATGCTATCGAGAGCTCATGAGGTGACTATTGTTGCTCGAAACCTCCCTGGTGATGCTGAAAGCCTGGATTGGGCGAGCCCTTGGGCTGGTGCCGTCTTTCTTGGCCTGGATGGTTCAACACCCAGGGAACAGAAGATGCAACGCGACTCGTTTGCTTATCTTTGGTCACTGGCAATCACAGACCCAGAGTCTAGTGTTAGGGTAAGTTACCTCCTCTCACAGCACAAGTTTCAAGCGCATTGACTTACTCTATCATAGAGAATTGAAATGCAAGACCTCCAAGACAGCACGACCCTCGATAAGATTTGGTATCGAGATCTAATGCCTGAGGTAACCAAAACTAAGAGTATGACATCATGACCCGACTCGTTGACGCTTGGCTAGTTCCGCGTGTTGTCACAAGAAGAGCTTCCCAAGGGTGTGGTCGTAGGAATGAGTTGTGAGTCTGATCCTTACCACCTCCCTCGCTTATATATCTGACCGCATTCTGTCTAGACAAGACTGTAGTTTTGACCCCTGCGACTTTTCTTCCATGGATGGCAAAGAGACTCGAGAACAGTGGAGTTACCTTTCTTCGACAATCGGTTAATTCGCTGGCGGATCTTAAAGGTCTTGGCCATGATGTCCTGGTCAACGCAACGGGATGTGGTTCGAAGTTTCTCCGCGACGTTGCCGATCCGAACATTCAGGAAGTCCGCGGGCAGACGATTCTCGTAAAGACCAACTACAACAAGATTATGATGAGGCACGGTAAAGATTATACATATGTCATTCCACGCCTAGACGGCACAGCAATTCTTGGAGGGATCAAACAAGTCGACAACACGTGAGTTATGATGTGTCTCCTTTAATCACATCGGTACCCCATGCTTACACCTACTAGGGACCCGGTCGTGGATGTAGATCTGAGGAATGATGTAAGTATTACCCTCAAATCATGCTCACGATATGTGCTTTAATATTTATAGATCCTGCGTCGTGTGCATGAGAATGCTCCTGAGGTTTTTAAAGGCCAGAAGGTAGAGAATGTGGAGATCATCCGCGATAACGTTGGAATCCGCCCCGCAAGAACAGGTGGTGTGCGTGTTGAGAAGGAGGTCACTGGTGGCCAAAATATCGTCCATGCATACGGTAGGTCCATTATTAATCTATTTCCCACTTAATTGTGTGGCATCCACTGACAAATACAGGCACTGGTGGTGGAGGCTATGTTTTTAGCTTTGGTGTTGCTCGGGCTGCTGGTACATTGGTCAACGACTATCTGTTCACACCGCCAGCAAAGTTATAAGAGCTAGATTTGCAGAGATACATAGTTTCATTTTTTAACTACTACAACAGTAATATAACTGGCCTACATTAGTTTCTCTATGTGAAGATATTAGTTAAACTACAATTAATGTTTACTTCTACTGGCTAATTAATGTTAAAGAAAATATATTTATTTCACTATTATATATTAAGCATATACCTCTTTTTCTATATAATTTAATAATAGTATTAAAATAGTACTTAAAGCTTAAATAAAAACTACTTTAGTCTTAAAGTCTTGAAGTTTATTATTGTTTAATACATAAAAGTAAAAAGAGGTATTTTCTACTTAGAATTTTAATAAAAAGTGGTTCTTTTCTCTAATTTTTAATAGGATAAATCTTACTTTTTTAACTTTATTTATAATAAATAATACTTAAATACTAAATAGTATTTTAGTAATTGTTTTATTATTCTACAAATAGTTAAATTTAGTCTTATATACTATTTAACATATAGAAAAAGTGAAGATATTTTTTAATATTTATCTACTAAAAGGTAACATCTTTTCTTAAGTTTTAAAAAAGAATATCTCTAGCCCTAGTAGTCTTTATAGTAGTTTTTAAACTATTAAACAATAGAATTATAGTAGGTATAGTAAGTAATCTTATTGAATCTAAGATATTATTGCTTTTTAGTTTATATAGCGACCTTTATTATTAATATATAAATACTAAAGAAATAATTATATTTAACTTAATGTCTAATTAAATATCTTTAAGTAAGAATAGCTATTCTTTACTTGTTATATTAGTAAAAAGTCATACTTTTCTTTAATATTTAAAGCTAAATGTCTCACTTTTTTAATATCTTATTTTATAGAAAATAAAGAAATATTATATAATACTTATATATATACTTAAATACTAAGTTTATAGTTAAATTCTATTTTTATTCTATTACATAATTATTTAAAATAAAAAGAGGTATTTCCTTAATATTAAATTGATAAAAAGTAATACTTTTATTCTAACTTATAGTAAAGTAATATTACTTTTTTAATACCTATATATTAAAAAAGGAATATATATAAATAGTATGTATTATAACTAATAGACCTAGTAATAGAATTAATAGGACTAAGTTTGAGTTTCAAGTTAACTTTAATATTCTCTTTTTAATAGTTTCAAGGAGAAAGCCTTTTTTATATTTTATAAATAGTTCCTTAAAGAATTCTCTTCCTTTTTTATTAATTCTAACTATAGTAGTCTCCAAGCCTTATTAATTTAACTTATATAACTAGGTCTTCTAGCTATAGCAAGGACTTCTATAGGCAGTACAGCCCTATTCCTATTAAATACGTGATTAGCGTAACTAATAAGAGCAACCTCCTCTGTCTCCCTATAGAAATCTTCGTTTAGTAGACTCCTTGTTAACTTGGGGAAATATTAAGAACGAATGTAAAAAATAAAATAAGAGTAATAAGAAAAGAAAGTAATATATATAGTTATAGGTATTTAAGGAATATTTCTCTAATTGCTAATTAAATATATTAATAGTATTTAATAAATTAAAGTAAAAAGAGGTATTTTACTAAAATAAAATTAATAAAAAGTAATACTTTTCTTAATATATATATTAAATAAGTATTTCTTTTACTTTATAGAATTAGTTATAATAATAAAATAATAATTAAAGGCTATCTAGAGTATATATATAAATATCTCTTTATAATATAATTTAAAAAGTAAAAAGAAGTAATTACTTTATATTATATTTATAAAAAGTAATACTTTTTCTTATTAATAAAGTAAGAATATATATTTTTCTTAATATATTATTACTTATAACTATGTTAGTACAGTTAAGTATTATTAATTATACTTTAATATTACTAATTATTTATTTATATAAAAAGAATTAAAAAATGAGTATTAAATCTTATGTAAATTAAAACTATAATAACTTTATAAAAGTAAAGTTACTTAGTATAGTATTTATATAAAGTCTAATATTACCTTTTAAAAATAGATCTAACTATTTTAATTAAATCTATAAAAATATTAATAATAAAGGTTTTTAAATAAATTAGAAAATTATAGTATTTTAAATCTAATAAAGTTACTTACCATATTAACTATAACTATATTTCTTAATAGACTTAATCTAGTATAGATTAATAAGAAAAGTAAAGTTACTTAATAAATTATATATAAGTAGAAAAAGAGGTATATTATATATACTTTATCTATAAAAAGTAATACTTATTTCTTATAATCCTTAAAGAGAATAAAACCTTTTCTATAAAACTTAATAATAATTTTGAAATAATACTTATAACCTATTTTAAACTTAAATATATTATAAGCTTAAGTTTTCTCTTTTTATATAATATATAAAAAGAAAAAGAGTCTTTTTATTACTATTTATTTTATAAAAAATAATACTTTTCCTTTATATTTTATTAGACTTTCCTTACTTTTTTTATTATATATATAATATATAACAACGTACTTAATAAGCAAGCATTATAGATAAGTAAGTATTATACTTTTCCCTTTTATATTATTACTTTTATCTAATTAATTAATTTTTAATTAGAAATTATATTATAACCTTTAATTAAAGTTAAAACCCTTTTTATACTTTAGGCCCTTTAAAATACCTTAAAACTAACTATTTAATATACTATAATATTATATAAGATCTCTAAGTATAGATTATATTATTACTATAATAGCATTTAATTATAATACAATTTTATTCTAAACTTATAGGAACTAACTAATCTAAAGGAATAAATAATAGTTTAATTTATCCTTAACCTAGATTTATAAGGATTTCCCTTATAATTACGTTTTATAAAAGAAATAGCTAATTCTCTATTTATAGACCGTAATATATTACCTATCGGTAAGTATTAGGCTTATAACTTTATAAAATAATAATTAAAGTTAAAAATATATTTATTTTATAAATATAACTATTAAAAAGCTAAATATAAAGATCTAATTATTATTTATAATTAGTTTAGGCTTATATAAAATATAATCGTAAAGTATAATATCTAATTAAATAATATCTAGAACTTTAATAAGACTGGCTTTATAATAGGTATTATATAGTCTGGGATAGTTATTATAGGGTTAGAAAGGTAAGGAAGATTTAAATTAGTATAGCCTAGAAATTAAAAATAGATTACTATAATTTAGGTAATTAATATAGAAGGTTAATAAATTATACTATTTATTATTAATATAGGCCGATATTACTTTATATATTAATATTAAGAATATAACCTTTTAGGTAATTAGGTTATTATAATAAATTAAAATAGGTAGATAAATAATAAACTCGGTCTTAAGTAGCTAAAGTATTTTAATTAGGCTATAAGTAACTAATTAACTAGTTTTTATTATCTTTTTATTCTTAATAGTTATAAAAGTTATTATTTTATTAAATTTAAGAAATATTATAAGGTTAATAATATTATTACGTTTTATATACCTATTTATATATCTTACTTACTCTAGCTACTTAATATTAAGTACTTTAGGCTATTTAAAAAGGTATATAATTAAGAAATAAAGTATTTAATTAAATACTTTATAATATATATTATTAAGACCGAGTTCCTTCCTATCTTTTATATTACTTTTTAAGTTATTATTATAAAAGGTAATATCTAAGGAGGTTTTAAAGGTATTAAACTTATTTCTTTTAATTTAAAAAATATTATCTTAAAGCTTAATATATAATTATAGACTTTAATACCTTTTAAGGAGGTTTTTAAACCTTTAACTTCCTAGACTTTAAGGACCTTAATAATAATAATTAAGATTAAATCTTAATTTAAATATCTTAATAGGTAAATTAAATAATATTATAGTAGCTCCTTAAAGTTAATTATTAAAGCTTTTAAGTTTTTTTTAAAGGGAGTTAAGGTAATTATATATAAGGTTACCTTATTAATAGTTAAAAATAAAGAACTTTAAGAAATAAATAAGATATTAAGCCGGCACTAAAAGGTAAAAAAAATTAAAATATAGAATAGAGGGGCTATAAATATATAAGATATATTATAAGTAATTAATTAGATAGATATTAATATATAGGTAGTGGCCGAATTATTAAAAAGTAGTAGTTAAGGAAGGTCGGTTAGACTAGGTATTTAGCGTTATAATATATACGGTAAGACTAGGTATAATATAAAGACCTATTAGGTAGTTCTAAAGTTATTTAGGTAAGAGTATAGTAAGTAATTTTAATTAATTAAATAGATTATAGTAATCTTATTATATAGATAATAAAGGATATAGGAAAAAGTATAATACTTACTTATCTATAATGCTTGCTTATTAAGTACGTTATTCTAATTTAAATTTATCTTATTAAAATATTTATAAATTATAAAACTATATAGTATTATATTTCTTATTAAATAGACTTTTAAAAGAGCTTTTATTCTAATTTATAATTAATATAAAGTAAGATTCTTTTATTTAGCTTTTATTTTAAAAATATAGTACTATCTCCTTATTTATTTATTAAAAAAGGAATTTATAAAGATACCGTTTAAAATTAATATAGATAGTAAAGGAATTAATTAGGTTATATCTTAGCCTGAAAGTAGCTATAGTATCTTCCTTGTAATAGACTTAAGGAAGAAGGCCTCTTTGTATCTTATAAACACCTTCTTAAAGAACTATTCCTCTTTTCCATGAATTCTAATTGCAGTAGTCTCCGAGACTTGTTGGTTTGACTCGTATTAACAGGTCTTTCAGTTACAGTGGGGACTTCTGTAGGCAGCATGGCCCCATTCCCACCGGATGCCCAATTATCATAGCTATCAGAGAGGGTCTAATTTCCGTACTCGACCTGACCATGTTCAACCTTTCTGTTGGTTCTGCGTCTGTTTTTATATAACAGCCTCTGCTATCTCTCTTCTATTGAAATTCCTGTTCGTTTTACCTCAATCGAACATTACAATGGCCATACAATCGCAACAGAACGAGAGCAACCTCCTCCATCTCCCCACAGAAATTCTCGTCAAGGTCGTTCAAGAACTGCGATTTATAACTGTCCCACACCACATCGAGTACCCGTACGTACACAAATACATAAAATATCCGTTTCGTGCTGACCGCATTCTCCAGAGAGATTAAGATCGAGAAAGAGACGTATCAGAACCTAAAGTCCTTGAGGTTGGCACACAGAACATTCGCAGAGTGCCATGACTTCAAGGGTGTCCTATTCAACAATATTGTACTGGAGCCTACGCGTGCAGCACTCAGGAGTCTGCAGCACGGAGACTTCTCGCGCATAGCCCCTCATGTGCGTTCAGTTACATTCACGACACCACCCAGTTGGGCGCTTCCATACAAAGCGTACGAGAAGATCCTCTGCAGTTCGCAGGAATCGTCTGTTCTTTTTTGGCCTAAAGGATTAAAGTCTGCATATGATGCATATATGAGCGATGCTAGAGATGCGGAGACATTGCTCCAGGATCCAGAGGGTGAGCTTAAGCAAGCATGGACAGAAATTCTCAAGGCTTTGGGAGACCGCCTTGAAAAGGTAAAGCTTCTCAGCTATGATTGTGAGAATATTCGCCAGGTCAAGTATCTTGACGTGCTCAGCAAGGGGGACATCGACATACCGTGGAAGCTTCCTCGACACGACCACAAAGAAGACGAATGGGCAGCAATTGGGCTCCGCGACGAGGACTCTGAGCCCACTGTCGAATATCATTGTAAGCACGCTACAGCCGTCACTGGCGATAAGCTCATTGCCATGGTCTTCACATGCTTGTCAGCATCGGGTGTTGCTATCCCTAATCTCAACATCCAGTTATTCATGACGGGCAACGTCGAGTGCAAGGATATCCCCGGCTGGGAGAAGCTCGACTTCACCAAGCTCAAGATACTCCACATCTCCCCTGAGATCCCCTCTGGCGAGAACGGATTGGTTGAGCGACACCTATGGGCTATGCCGGACTCGCATGCCGAAAAGATGAAGATCAAGGCAGGTTTATTCTGCCACGATCTGCTGGACAAATGTCACTCCAGCATACAGCATTTCGCTTATGGAATTGATCATGTTGGGAAGGGTGTTCTCTGCTGGCCTTTGCGACAGCCCAAGCATGAATATCCAGCGTTTACGCATTTGACACAAAGGGGAAACACTTTCCCACAAGGCCTTGGATACTGGGTTTTCATCTGAGGAGTCTCCGCCATCTCGAACTCTCTGGTGATGTGTCTCGAGGACACTCCAATTTCGACTGGCGCTTTGTATTCAGCGCCATACGTGAACACCCTAACGTATCAGGTGAAAGTCCGAAGGGTCTTAAAGTCGATATTAGAAAACTCGACATGGATATCAGTCTTTCGTATAGCGGTATAGTTTGCAGAGAGACTAGTGTCGCTACGAAGAGACATAAGCGCGATATGAGTCTGGAGCACTGGAACGATGTGAACTGTGGTATTGAAGCTCATTTTTATGGTGCGATGAAACTCAGCGAGAACACTGCGCTGCTTTACCGGATGGGTCGATGGGAACCAGAGGATGACCGGGAGGAGGATGGGGAAGAGGAGGATTCTAAGAGCGGGATAGAAGAATAGACTCTCGAATTTCATTGATAGCTGAGTACAAGCTGCTAAGCCGGCAGTGTTATCCTACACATAACTAACTGTCTTGCTAATCTAAGCAATCTCTCTTAAGTAAACTCGTCCTAATTTACACAAGTATATATACTAACTATTATAAACAAGTTCTTAGCTTTTAAAAGTTCTTATTTCTTAATATAATAAAGTAAAAAGAGTTACTTTACTTACTGTTTATTAATAAAAAGTAACACTTTTTTCTTATTAATTAATAATAATATATAACTTTTTTATTTAAAAATATAGTTTATATTTTATACTTTATAGTTACTAAATTTATAATTTAAATAAAGTTAATACTATTTTATTTATATATTCTTTAATATACTAACGGAAAAAGAGTTATTTTACTTGCTATTTATTTCTAAAAAGTAATACTTTTTTTAATATATTTACTTTCAAAATATTACTTTTTCTATATTTATATATATAATTTAAAATATAAATTATATATCTTATGGAAAGGGTTTATTTATTAACTTTAAAAGTAAAATAGAGATTTAAATTTTATTACTAGCTAAATATAAGTAACTAAGCCAGTAGAGTTGTTTTGTATATAATTAATTATACTATTAATTTAAGTATTAATTATTAAGATAACTTATCTAGATTTAAATAGGTATAAATGCTTATTTTTATTAATAGGTTTAAGACTTATAATATACTTAAATTATATATTATTAATTCTAGTTTCTTTTTATATATAAATAGGAAAAGAGGTATCTATCTTACTTTTTCTTTAGAAAAAGTAATACCTTTTTCTTATTTATTACTTTAAATATATTTCTTTTTTTTATAAAATAAAAGATTAAGATATAAAAATATATATTAATAAAATCATAATTAAAGTAAGTTTAGAAACTATTTATATTAATATTAATTAATATATAAGTATAAAAAGAGATATTAATCTTAATATTATTTAATAAAAAGTAATACTTTTTTTTAAATATTTTATTTTAAATATCTTTCTTTTTTCTTTTTAAAAAGAAATTTAATCTTATTATATAAATTAATAAGCTTAAAAGTTATAGAAATTAAAAAACTATTAACTTTAAAATGTTTTACTTATTAATATTAAAAGAGGTATTTACTTTATTTTAATTTAATAAAAAGTAATACTTTTTTAAAATATTTTATTTATAAAGTATTTCTTTTTCTATATAAAACAAGGTATATATTAATACTATATTTTATAAAAAGGCTTTATCTTTAAGTCAATTACTATTAGTATTAAAAACTATTTAGTTATTACTAAGTTTGATATTATTATTAATTTTATTTCTTTAGTACCTAAAGACTACTATTAATATTTCTAACCTATAAATTAGTAGAATTGAATATTACTTATCTTATAAAATCCTCCTCCTTAGGCCACTCATCTATTAACTTCGCCCTATGAAACCTCGTCGTCCATCCCAAATCCCTCTCAATATCACCCAACAGCTCCAGCACGGCATCCTGCTCACTCTTTTCATAAAATACCTGTCCCGCCACAAACAACGCCTGCACCGAATTCGCCCTCACGGGGTCCGATGCATCCGCCAGACTAACACCGCATATCTCCTTCGCGTAGCGATGCACATCTTGTTGAATCTGCCTGTAAGACTTTAGACGCGCTGAGACCGTTGAGCGAACGAAGGTTGACTCCTGTGGCTGGTTTACAAGTAGGAGAATCATCGCCATGTGGTAGTTCTGTATCGTGGCGGCACATATGGGTAGTTCGTACCAGATCTGCTGGAAGATGTTGAAGCATGACCTTTCAGTTTCTGGGTAAGGCGTCCTTGCGTAGGGAGTAAATGTTGCAGGGAGACTATCGTGCCACTTCTTAAACTCTGACATCAGCATTCTCCAGCGCTCGAGGAGCCGCTCTTGAGTTACCCCGATGGTAGGACGTTGTCCGATTGGCAGGGCATAGTCAGTTGGATTTATGGCATCCCCCGACGTCAGATGATTAGAGAGCTTGCCTATCAGCCAGGTCAATTCATTGCTTTTGGTGTCCTCTTCGATATCAGCTGAAGTGCGAATGTCCGCTGAGCAGAGCGGACTGAAGGGCATTAGAGTTCCGTCTTCGGTTGTAGCAAGGCCCGCGTTTTGCCAGAGGCGGACATCTTTTAGATCAAGCCGAGTCTGCGTTTCGCTTATAACTGAAAATAAACGTCAATAACTCGACAAGAGGTCGTAGGGAGAGTTCATACATGCACAGAGTAGATCCTGACGCGCCAAACTCCACAAAATAGGACCTTGAATGGCCGTTCTCGGAATCACTATCGGCGTAGCAGGATGCAAGGTATCCTCTGCGGGTTGAAACAGCGGTAAAGCACTCAAATGTGCCCTCCAAGCCGTCCCAGGCGCATTCATCAACTCGTAGATACAAAGAATCGCAACAGCCGCCAGCATATCCTCTTTCTCACCCAAGTCATTCTCATAGGTTTGCAAGTCAACTGCGTTCTTGAGATGGCGGATGGCTTCGTTGTAGTGCTTTGCCGATTCGTAAAACCAATCGTAATCTCGCCATCGGGAGTGGTTTGTTTGGGATTTGTTGAGGCTGTGTAGGTGTTTTGCAGAGATGGCGCAAATGGCTGATTTGAGGAGGGGGCTGGTTGCTGCTTTGACGGGGACTTTGCCTGAGAAATAGCAGCCGGTGTCGAATATATCGAACCTGCATTTGTTAGCCTTGAGGGCTTGAGAGGTGTGTACGACTTACCAGGTACCGGGACCTTCTTTATAATGCTTTATAAGGTGAAGCGTTGCCAATCTTGAAGTGACGGGATCATCAACAGGTTCGGGAGAATGTTCTGGTTCGATATTTGTAGTGTATGTTTCTTCTTCGACGATGAAAGAAGTCTGTTCTTCAGGTGCCCATAAGTCCTCTGAATGTGTCAGGAGTTGAGGAGTTTCTTCTACGTCTTCGTCATCAACTATCGTGTCGTGTTGTTCCGCGTAAGGATCCTCAATATAAACAAACTGAACTAAAGACACATATCAGCATAATGGCACTCAGATGGACCAAGAACGTACGATCATCTGGAACCTCCAGCCACACATGGTCGTCTTCAAAAACATCATGGACATCAATTGAGTCAAAACTCTCATCCCGACCCCGTTTCTTCGTCGCCCCAGAATAAGTCTGAAAAGGTCGAAAAACAGATCTTTTAGAGTAGCTGCATGACCTCGAACTCTTGGCACACGCTCCACAAACCGGTTTTGCTTCGTCGCATTTCAGTTTTCTGCTTCTGCACGTTTGACTGTTGGTCGTCAGTCCGTTGTCATGACGTGCAAGATGAGGGAATTCTTACCAACCTGAGAACGAGCGCATGGTTTTCCGAGGGATGAGAAATTGGATTTTGGGTGATTGAGCCGAGGGGTTGTATATGGCTAAGAGTCCAGATGCGTGAGGTTTGAACAGTGGAGGCTTTCGGTGGTTGATGGGTAGAATTTGTCAGGCGTGGAAGTCAAGCCGAGTCAGAGATCGGCGGATGAAATGGGGTATCAAGCCGAGACCGCAACGTGGGGGGTTACACTGGCTGATGCGACTACGGCTACGGCTCCGCAGGGTGAGGCCGGTACAAGACAGTTGTTGATGGACGTGTTCAAAAGAAACTATTTATAGAGTCCATTATTCTTCTATTAATTCATGAACTAACTACATACATTGTGGTTACTAGAATACACACCGTACCCAAACGTTCATCATGTCGTCTCAATCAACCAAATCATTCTCCGTCTCTGGCAAAACAGCCATAATCACCGGCGCCGGCTCAGGTACAATAAAACCCAATGGTTCCAAAACGTGCTAACTCGTATCCAGGAATCAACTTCGAATTTGCGCAGATTCTCCTCTCCAAGAATTGCAACGTTGTTTTCGCAGACCTGGCATTGCGACCAGAAGCCCAAGCGCTGGTATCTCAATACACCAAGCCCGGCTCAACACCCCGTGCAGTTTTCGTACAAACAGACGTCACGTCATGGAAAGCACTAGCAAACGCTTTCAAAACCACCGTGCAAGAATTCGGCGACTTCGACATCGTCTGTCCCGGCGCAGGCGTCTACGAGCCCAACTGGTCTAGCTTTTGGCACCCCCCAGGCTCTCCCGAAAGCAAAGACGATGTTGAAGCTGATCACTACAAGCTACTCGATATCAATCTCACACATCCCATCAGAGCTACCCAAATGGCCATTTCCCACTGGATGCACGGTAGTTCCGTTAAAGCCTCTGCGGGGAATCCAAAGCGTCTGATCCACATCTCATCTATAGCCGCACAACTCCCCGTCCTGCGGGCCCCCATGTACGGCGCGAGTAAATTCGGCATCACGGGTTTTGTCCGGTGCCTGACAGATCTTGAGACAGTAGGCATCCGCGTCAACGCTATTGCGCCGGGTGTAGTCCGCACGCCTCTTTGGACAGAACATCCAGAGAAGTTGAAGAATGTGGACGAGACACAGGATGCGTGGGTTACTCCGCTAGAATGTGCCGAGGCAATGCTGCAGTGTGTGGAGAACGATGACTACGTTGGAGGGACGATTGTTGAGGTTGGGAAGGGAAATACTCGCCGGGTGCAGGTATTTAATGATCCTGGTCCTGATATGCTGGATCGGACCAAGGGATTTACTACGAGTAATTACGAAGAGGGGAACCAGAGCGTTTGGGAGGGCCTTGGGGACAGGTCTATCTGGGGGTCTCACTTGTGAACGTTTAGTCGGCCATACGGTTCTATTCGACTTTTACTAAATACTGCCTCATCGGATCATATGCAGTTTGTCAAGAGAATCATTGACCCCGCACTTGCGTACTTGAATTGTAGTTGTGATATCTCTCATGCATGAGTCCTTTCCCCAGATCAAAAACGGATTACCAACTTGGGTAACCGGACATAGTCAAGTGATCCCTGTGTATGAGTTGTTCCCCGGTTCCCCTCTTGTTGACGTCTGCCACCTCAGCACTGGTTGCACTAAGATGCAGTACAGCTGCAAGCCCCATGCAAACACGACCAATCAAGTGTTCATTATTTCTGGATTCCCCAGCTGATCAGAAGCGGCCAACAGAGTACAGCATGGAGCGAATTTCTTTGAAAATTGAAGAAGCTATGCGTCCTTGAGTGCCAAAGCTGAGACGCCTGGGCTCGGCTTGTTTTCCCCAAGATGAATATGCAGGATTTCAGCGCTACCACCACACTTCGCCTTGATTGCCGTTTTGGGATATGATGAAGTCAGCGCAACGACCACAAATATATGATTTTGGAGGCATTGGATGCAGAGTGTGAAGAGTAGGCAATGGAAATATCTAGCAGAAGACCATATATAAATGACCACCTTGGAAAGGTCACATAGCGGTACAGTTGAATTTGTTACGAACAATCAACATCATCCCCCACGAAGACCATGGCCCAAACAGACATCCTCATCATCGGCGCCGGTATGTCAGGAATTGGCCTTGGCATCCAAATAATTCGCAAATACGGTACCAGGAACTTTGAAATCATTGAAAGAGACGCTGGAATCGCCGGTACATGGCGCGTCAACAGTTATCCCGGCTGCGGCTGCGATGCAAGTGATAATCTCACCGAAAATGAATAACTACTGACAAACTGCTAAACAGGTTCCCTCCCATTTCTACTCGTATTCATTCGCGCCCAATCCGAACTGGTCTGAGAAATATGCTATGCAGCCCGAGATCCAAGCTTACTTTGACCACGTTGCGAAGAAGTATGGTATCGAGAGGCAGGTGACTTTCAACTCTGTTGTGGAGTCTGCGTGCTGGGATGAAGCTTCCGGGACGTGGGAAGTGGATATTCGGAATCTCAAGACGTTTCAAGTCATAAGCCGTCGCTCAAGAGTGCTCATATCTGCTGTTGGCGCTCTCTCTATTCCCAAAAGCTGTGACATCCCTGGTGCCGTGGACTTCCAAGGGGCTATGTTCCACACCGCCAGATGGGACCATTCTTTCAACTGGAGAGGCAAAGAAGTTGTGGTTATAGGTAAGTTCACCGTAGGGATAAAATGTAGCCACTTACAAAGAACAGGAAACGGGTGCAGCGCAACTCAAGTCCTTCCTGTCATCAGCGATGGAAACGGCGCAGTCAAGAAAGTTACTCAATTCGCCAGACAAGCGCATTGGCTTGCTGAACGTCCTAACCCAACGTACTCGACCTCTTTCAAATGGGTGATGAGATACGTCCCGTTTGCTATGCGTGTGTATCGCGCATGGCTGTATTGTCAGAAAGAGCGTGACTTTGCGGGCTTCAAAATCGCCCAAGGACTCGTCACGCGAAATCGATGGGCGGAGGAAACAATGGAGTATATACGAAAGACTGCGCCAGAGAAATACCTTGACTTCCTTATCCCCAAGACCGAGGTTGGCTGTAAGCGAAGAGTTAACGACACGGACTATCTCGCCTGCTTGCACCGCGATAATGTTGAGTTAGTGTATAATGACCCGATTGAGAAGATTGAAAAGAACGGTGTAAGAACTGTTTCAGGGAGGTTCATACATGCCGATGCAATTGTTCTTGCGCACGGCTTCGAGACTCAGAAGCCTCTGTTTCCGATGAAGATATACGGAAAAGGCAGAGTCACGATTAATGAGCACGTAAGTATTCCTTTTCTCTCACCGTATCACGTTACTGATCAATCAGTGGGATCAAGTCAGCGAAGGAGCAGCATCGTCTTATTTCGGAACATGTCTCTCGCAGTTCCCAAACCTGTTCATCATGATGGGTCCAAACACACTAAGCGGTCATCTCTCGGTGATCTACACAACCGAGTGCCAAATCAATTTCACCCTTAGAGTTCTGCAGCCGATACTAAAATGCCAAGCCGACATTGTAGAGGTCACTGCCGAAGCTGAGAAGAGAGACATCAATAGAGTTCAGGAAAAGGCCAGAGAGCTTGTCTGGGCTACGGGGTGCACGTCGTGGTTTATCGATGAGAAGACGGGCAGAAACACAATCATGTTCCCGGACTGGCAATACAAGTTCTGGCTGCGGAGTGTGTTTGTGTCATGGGGTGATTTTGAGTATCGCAATGTCAGCACTAAAGGTCCCGTCAGCAGTTGGCGGAACAAACTACCGCTACTTGCCGTAGCTGGCCTTTTAGGGTTTGTCTCATTTTACCTCAGATACTGAGGTCATAGTTAAATTTGACAAAGGTCGGCAGCAGCACCATGATCAAATATGAGAGATATATGCTACAATGAAAATGTTTATAGATGATTATCCAATCTTGAATTACTGAAATATGCTAAAATACTAATTAACGTATCCAAATCCCATAAACTCATAAATGCTAAAACATGATATCCAAATTTTAAGTTTACACCACACCTAGACCAGACGGATTACATCATAGCCATCTACAATCGGGGTATCGTCTTCTTCGCACAGCAAGAAGCAGGCTCCTCCTTCTTGGCCCCAAAGGCATCCTTGGAAGCAGCATCAACACACAGAGCTGACGGGGGAACCCACAGACCAGGGTTCTTTTGGTAGAAATTTGACGCGCGGAGCATCACGCTCACGGGCTCGGCAGGCATCACAGGGAAATCCTCTGTGCGGGGGAAATGTGTCAGGCCGAATTGGATGTAGCACACGATGTCGGTGTTCTCGATGGACTCGTCGCGTGCGACCCAGTCGAGGATGGTGCTGTTGTGCGGGTGGTTCTCGGCGCCTGTGGACTGGCACACGTAGTCGCCAGCGGGGAAGATCTCGTAGTCCTTGTAGGGCGTGACCCAGAGACTCTTGCGGGCGAAGGCGGCGCGGTTGTAGACGACGCTGCCAGGCTTGGCCATGAGCAGCGGGCAGTTGTTGTTGAGGATCTTGTAGGCGACGGGCTTCTTGGCAGACGGGTTGATGCTGTTGGGGTTGGTGATGGCCCATGAGCGGCTTGTCTCGTGGCAGTAATTCGTCGCGGCCTCCTTTGATGTGCGCAGCGGGGTGTTCTTGGAGTAGAAGCCGTTACCGTAGGGGTTCTCGGCGGATCCGACCTCTGCTTCTGAGGGGAGAGCGTCGCTCTGGACGATGGAGTTGTTGGGGCCGTCGACCTCGGGGTCCACGCGAAGGGAGAAGATGTGCTGGTGGTTGTGCGCGTTGATCGTGGGCGCGACTTCCGTGCCGTAGGGAGCGGCTGTCTCGGAGGGGTGCATGCAGTAGGTGTTGAGCATGCCGGTCAGCTTGATCTCCAGCTTGTAGGTTCCGTCGAGGGTGAAGGTGTGGTAGAAGCCGTACTCGTAGTTGGCAGCGGTGATGATTTGCGAGATGATCAGCTTGCGATCACGGGCGGAGATGACGCTGCCGTCGCGGTAGTCGGTGTGCTTGTACAGAAGACCGTTGTCCTCCTCGTGGATACAGATGGCGTTCTTGATGATAGCAGGGAGACCCTCGCCGGTAGCCATGACGGCGTCCATGTAGTGAATGGCACCCTTGCAGTCACATCCCAGCTTGAGCGAGTTGGTCATCAGACCAGTTCCATACTCACCAACGTCAAATGCGTGCTTCCTGTGGTGAGGAGGATCAGGGTTGCCGTAAGGAACAACCATCTCGACAACGCTGATACGGTTGAAGAGTGTGCGCTCACGGTGCTCGTGGTGGTCCTCCATGCGGACATCGGAGAGGACAATACCCTCGCGGTAGTTGAAGCCAATGTGCATCTTGTAGCCCGCCCACGAGATCTCGTTGCCGTTCATGCGGAAAGAAACGCCCTGGGGCTGGGTGATGTTGATGGGCTTGAGCGTGCCGTCGATGTAGTTCTCGCCGATAAACTCAGGCATGTAGTTATGCGAGGTGAGAGGAACCTTTGTTCGCTCGCCATTGACATAGCGGATATCGACGGTGAGAACCTCCTCCTTCTCTGTGTCCACGACAACGGAAAAGTCCAGTGGGTGCGCATACTGGTTGTCGTTAGGCGAGGCGCGGTAATACACCAGACCCTGCTGAAGACGTCGCTCGTAGCCCCAGCGCTCATCAACACCAATGGCCCAAGCATCGATGTAGATCTTGGACATGTCATCGAGGCCAAGATCCTTACAGGCCTGAATGACACGGGGATCCGCAAGCGCAACACGCTCGCAAACGTCGAGGTCCTCAAGGGTAAGTGTGGGACCGACCTCAGCGACGGGCTTCCACAGCTCAACCTTGCCCTCTGAGATGTTGGCGACGGCCTCAGAGACCTCGCCGGTGCCCTTCTCAATGACGATGGCAAAAGCGCGACGCGCAGGACGGGGGCCGGTGCGGGCGCGGAAGGCGGCGTATTCGGCCTTGAGAGGCTCACGGAGGGTGAGACAGTTAAATTTCAGAGTCTTGGGCTTTGCATGTCCGCGGATGATGCTGACAGCAGCGCGAATCTCATCAATTGATAGGGGATCTGGAAGTTGTAAGCCAAGGCCAATTGAACGTGGAGGTTGGGAAACATACCGAGAGGATGCAAATGCTGAGAATTTGACAGATCGGGAGCAGCGTCATGTGGCTCGTCCCGAAGGATGGTGTAACCGGCGACGGTCTGTGTATCTTCAATCATGATGTGCGATGTGTGAGACTATTCCATACGAGTATATGCAAAGGTAAGTGGTCCGAGGAGCACGAGTAGATTATTAAGGCGTTGGAATGGTGGAATTTGGCTTGGAGAGTCGAGAAGAAGATATCACCAAGTTGAGGATGACAGCTTCTTATAGACAGTGACCAAGACAAGAATAAAGAAGAAACGACGACAGAACGAACGGATCCCACCGCCCGCTCCGTGACCGCTCCGCTCGCTCATTCTCCACCCTGTGTCTCTCCCAGTCCGGGGCGGGAGTCGAGTCCGCTGCGGGTAAGACAAAAGCAAATCTCGGCCAAGATCTAGCTTGGAGAATTAAAACAGGGTCATTCTCTGTGTCTGCAACCGAATAATGCAATCCTTCTGACACAAGCAGTATTTCACCCTGTGCCAAGGCCCTCTCCGGCAGTTACAAGCGCCCAGCAGCTATCCCAACAGAGGCATAACATTGCTGTACTGATCATAAAGGCCCCGCTAATTGCCTTGTCCCGCTGTTATCTAGCAGATTAGGATGGTTCCGCTGGGAGGCTCCGTGGTCACTTGACAGTTGACACATTATTACGAGACGACCGTGAAACATCCAATCATAAGCCTTCACTTTCCCCTCTTTGGGCGTCTAGCCGTTTCCAGTATCTGATTCTCAGCTTTGCTCCCCTGCTCATCCGCTAAACCCTTCTGAGGTAACGTTTTGCAGCTTTTAGCAACGGCCGATAAGGAGTTTACGGCCGAGATAACCGAAGCAAAAGGTGATGGCATGGATGTGATGCCACCCTCGCCACGAGCTGAACTTCTCTCACTCTCACCTTGAATCCTTGAACGTCTCCCGGCCCGGTCGACGTTATACCCCGTGGGGAAAGTCCTCTCAACACCTTCAAACCATCACGTAATAGAATGCCATCGCCCTCGTCTGATGCAATTCGCATCGCTCTTCCCCATGGGGTACCGTGGCTCCCCCGCAAACAAGCCCTGGAATGCATCGCCAAACCTCTAATTGTATGCGTCTCTGCCACAATAACTATACAGCGCTGTGTTCACTGCCAATTCCACCTTTTCACGCGTGCGTCGGCGCTGTAACGGGCCCAAAAAACACAGTCTAGACACCATGACTGGGGTCAGAGATAACGGTGCAGGAACCTTATCTCTGCCCCCAGCTAAACCTAATGCGCCCTTTTTTGCTGCGTACCAGGTTTTTCCACTGCCCCCTCTGTCTTCAGTGGCCTGCAATCAGTGTACAGTAATGAGCTACTACTTCGGTGGACTGCTATCACATCCCCCCGAGATTGGCATGTCACACGATTCCAACACCAGTAGATACCTAATCTCAATCCAGTCTCCGTGTGCTTCGTAACGTATGTCGTTGGTCCGTTCATATCCCGGCAAACTGGATATAAGCACCTTGCCAGCGTTCTTTATTTTCACTCTCTTCCCTCCTTATTCACGTTCTACATCTTGCATCCCCATCTGAGTCACAAAACGACTCCCCTCAAGGCTGCCCGTCGCCTTTTTCCCTCCCCCATCTACGTCATATTCCACCAACCCCAATAAACACCTCGACTCGGTTCATTGTCAGACGCGGCCATGAACAAAGACGTCGAGACCAATTCCGCGCTCAAGCGCACAGATACCACCAACGAGGCCATCCGCGATGCGCAAGACCTCGCAGAATTCGGTCATGACCAGACCATGACGCGCAAGTTCAGCATGTGGAGTATGCTTGCGCTCGCCTTCTCCGTGCTGGGCACCTGGTCGACCTTTGCCCAGGGCATAGACAGCGGCTTGACCAGCGGAGGCCCCATCGCCATCCTCTGGGGCCTGTGCCTCGTCTTCGTCTGCAATGTGTGCGTTGCTGTGTCGCTGGGCGAGATGTGCAGCAGTATGCCCACGGCGCTGGGCCAGGCTTACTGGATCTCGCGACTGTGGCCAACGCCGTCGGGACGCTTCTTTTCCTACCTTTGTGCGTGGATTAACATGACCGGCTGGATTACGTTGTCAGCGTCGCAAATTGCATTCATGACTGAGTTCATGCTAAAGATGAAGATTCTCTTCAAGCCCGACTGGACGGGTGCGGATAAAGGCTGGGTTTTATTCCTCGTCTATCTTGGTGTAACTACGGCCATGACGCTCTTCAACGTGGTGGCTTGCCGAAAGGATATCGTCCTCCCATGGTTTAACAACTTTGTGGGCGTGTCCTTCGCCAGTCTCTTCTTCATCATCAGCCTGGCCATGCTCATCTCGGTCGGCACAAAGGACAACCTATCTTTCCAGCCTGCCAGTTTCGTCTTTGGAAAGTGGATTAACCAGACCGGCTGGCCCGATGGTGTTACGTGGTTCATGGGCCTTGTCCAGGCCGCCTACGGTCTCACAGCATTCGACGCCGCCATCCATCTTGTTGAAGAAATTCCCTCACCACGAAAGAACATCCCCCGTGTCATATGGCTCTCGGTAGTCATCGGAGCCATCACCGGTTTCATCTTCATGGTGGTCTGTCTCTTCTGCATTGTGGACATGGAAATTGTCACCAACCCATCTACCGGCCTTGCCTTTATGGATCTTCTCAAGCAGACCGTCGGCCTGCAAGGCGGAACTGTCCTTCTGACGCTCTTCATCGTGAACGGAGTTGGTCAGGGTATTGGAATCGTAACGACCGCTTCGCGATTGACTTGGGGTTTTGCTCGAGATGGTGGAATTCCGTTTAGTGCCTACTTTGCGCACGTCGACAGCAAGTGGAAGGTTCCGGTTCGTGCATTGTGGCTTCAAGGTGGAGTAATGGCTCTGATTGGAGTCCTCTACACCTTTGCCTCAACTGTTCTGGAAGCTATTCTCAGTGTCAGCACCATCGCACTCACAGTTTCTTACGGAATGCCGATCCTGACACTCCTCCTCGTCGGCCGAGATAAGCTCCCACCAGGAGAATTTTCACTTGGACGATTTGGTTCCGTCATCAACTGGATCGGAGTCGTTTACTGCGCCATCACCACCGTTTTCTTCTTCTTCCCCGGCGCGCCCAACCCAGCTGTCGCAGACATGAACTACGCCATTGCGGTATTCGGCATCATGCTTGTCGTCACGCTTGTCTTCTGGGTCGTCAAGGGCCGCATCACCTATCTCGAGACCGAGGAGGCGCAGGGAAACATCATCTACGCGCAACGAGCGGAACGAGCCAATTACGTTGACGTCGATGTTAGTGCCAAGCGGGATACGGCAGCCCCAAGGGAAGTTTCGGAGGGAGGGCCTAGTACTTGACTTTGATTTGGTGTCGAGAGGCAAATACCGGGGTCGTTTTGGTGTGTAGCAAATCCATGTAATTTAGATAGTAGTTGAGGTTTAGGTGAATAAAGATGGTACCTGCGCGTTGCGAGGATCGATCTATTTAAACACACTGTACCTTTTGTCCTATCTTGCTACCACATTTGGAATAGCTTGATTTGAGTGACAGATTTTCCCGTTGTAGGTATTGTTTTGCATCTGGTAAAAGGAATCATACGAGGTGGAATTTTACCGTTCGAGGTTACTTTCGTTTATGCACCCATGGTCCAACGGTCATACGGTAAAACAAGCGGTAGATATCAAAAGTATACTGAAGTTGCATCTTGCAATTCTCTGCCCGAATTCTGCTTAACATGCGGCACGATTGCAAAATGACTGCCCGATACGGTAGCGAGGTGCATTTCGATATCGATCCAGGGTATCCCCCGTCCGTACCCACACCAGCCGGATGACAGGATAGATACACTATGCCGAAACGGGGTAATACTTTTCAGCTTTCCATCTGGGGAAACAGGGGTGGTCTCCACTGATAAAGGCGCTGAGATGGTGACACAAGACACGTCAAGTGACGTTTCGACGGTATAGATATACAAGGATAGCTAGCTTGTCCTCCTCAGCTGATTTTCCCCAGAATCTCTTCGCAGAATCGAATCATCCACATCCACAATGAGTCTAGCCGTTCAACTGACTGCCCCCAATGGGCGCACCTACAAGCAGCCCACCGGTCTGTTCATAAACAACGAATGGGTCAAGTCCTCAGATGGCGGCAAGATAACTTCAATAAACCCATCGTAAGTCCTCACCAGAAATCATAATAAGTATCATGATTAACAAACCAGAAATGAGCAGGAAATCACATCCGTCTACGCCGGCACCTCCCAAGACGTGGACAAAGCCGTCCGCGCAGCCCGCCGCGCCCTCCGAACACCCGCCTGGAGGGATCTCTCAGCAACCGACCGCGGAAAGCTCCTCAACCGGCTAGCTCAGCTCGTCGAGGAACACAAAGAGGTTCTGGCCACGATTGAGACCTGGGATAATGGCAAGCCATACTCTGTCTCTCTCAACGATGACCTGACTGAGGTTGCCGAGACCCTGAGGTACTACAGCGGGTTTGCCGATAAGGTGTTTGGACAGGTCATTGAGACGACTGGCGATAAGTTTGGGTATACTATCCGTGAACCTGTTGGTGTTTGCGGCCAGATCATCCCGTAAGTGCACCCTCCATACGCCATTCGGGATATGGTATTAACGAGCAATAGATGGAATTTCCCCCTCGCTATGGCAGCTTGGAAGCTCGGTCCTGCTCTAGCATGCGGTAACACCGTAATCCTCAAGCCCGCCGAGCAAACACCTCTCTCAATCCTCTATCTAGCCAACCTCGTCGTCGAAGCAGGCTTCCCACCTGGAGTCGTCAACATCGTCAACGGCCTCGGAACAGTTGCTGGCGCAGCTTTGGCGTCACACATGGACGTCGACAAGATTGCCTTCACGGGCTCTACGCCCACAGCCCGGCAGATCATGAAGATGGCCAGCAACAACCTGAAAAACATCACATTAGAAACCGGCGGCAAGAGTCCTCTTATCGTGTTTGATGATGCTGATGTTGATCTGGCTGCTTACTGGGCCCATGCCGGTATCATGTACAACCAGGGTCAAATATGCACTGCAACAAGTCGCATTCTCGTCCAAGAAGGCATCTACGACAAGTTCATGGCAGCTTTCAAAGCGCAAGTGAAGAAAATCTCAAAGGTCGGCGATCCCTTCGACGAGAGCACCTTCCAGGGTCCTCAAGTCACCAAGGCCCAGTACGACCGAATCCTATCTTATGTCGAGGTCGGCAAGAAAGAAGGCGCCAAGCTAGAACTCGGCGGCCAGCCCTTTAAGAACGTAGGCGATGGCAAAGGCTACTTTGTCGAACCTACTGTTTTCACTGGAGTGTCGCCCAAGATGCGGGTCTTCCAGGAAGAAGTATTTGGCCCGTTCGTTGTAGTGAGCAAGTTCAGTGCCGAAGAAGATGCCATTGCTTTAGCCAACGATAGCGAGTTTGGCCTCGGTAGTGCTCTGTTTACCACGAACTTGACTAGAGCGCATCAGGTTGCGAAGAAGATTGAGGCGGGTATGGTGTGGATTAACTCCAGCAATGACAGTGACTGGCGAATTCCGTTTGGTGGTGTCAAGCAGAGTGGTATTGGACGGGAGTTGGGCGAGGCTGGTCTTGCGGCTTATTCTAATATCAAGGCTGTGCATGTGAATATTGCAGCAAAGTTGTAAGGATGTAATTGAGATAGAAATGAATAGCCTTGAGTACACTTTCTAAATAATGAGAGCTTTGCTTATGATCCAACCTTCTTGAGTACCTCTTCTGGGACACCTTGGCGTATACTCCAGATGGTGTCATGATCCGTCCCTTTGACGGTATTAGTCTTGTAGGTCACCATCTCTTTGGCAATGTCACCCTCCCAGCAACTGTTCAACCACTGCGGTCCCTGACCCCCAGGTGACCCAATCAGAGAATCTTGTTCAGCATAAAACACCTCCACAGTTAATTGCTTGCCAGCTCCCTTCAGCGCTTCTACCAACTTTGGCATCAAATCGTCATAATCAAGCCAATCACCCCATCCAGATACTCCCTCAACCTTCTGCATGAGAAACTGCAACTCATCCGAGAATCCCTTGATACTCTCCGAATGTACAAAGCCGAAGAAATGAGACTCCAAAGACTCCTCAAGCGCAGCATCCGCGTTGATCTCTCCCACCTCCCCAGGTCCAGACCGAGCTGAACTTCTGAAGATCTGGCTAATCCCAGCCGACGGTGCAAAGACTGGGCCCAAGGTACCGTTTACGAAACCAATGACCTTGTCTGCTTGTGCCATGATCGTATCTGGTAATGCTTGAATGAGAGACGTGGACCATAGGTGAGAGCGTGATGGTAAGATCCAGGGTGCTCCTATGGCGATGTATGAGCGCTCTGGGTGGAGAATCTCCGGGTGATGGAGTAACATGTCGAGCGCATAGATCGTTCCTCCGCTGTGACAAGCTATAGATACGTGCTTTATTTCTAGATGCCGAAGAAGGGCCAAGGTCATTTCTGGAAGGTCAGTATCTTAAATTGGATTGAGGACATCCACCTACTTCGACATAAAACTGCGCGTTTGTCCAACTTGACCGCGTCCGTACCCCCAAAACCTGGCCGATCCATTACAACAATACGAACACGGTATTTCTTAGCCAAGTCGTCCTTCGCGCAGTGAAAGATACGCGATGCGCACAGTGGCGCAAAGAAAAGCAAGACGTGCTCATCTTGAGGGCTCGTCGGGTTGTGATAGCCGTAGTCGGCGTATTTCACCTGAAGACTCCCGTGGCCGTCGGAAGGATCCGCTGGGAGTTGGAATGTTTGGGAAAAGCGAGGATCTTTGAGAAACGTCTCTGGGTTTTTGGCTTCTGGTGTGTTCGGCATGGTGGACAGAGCGAGGGTTTTGGATGATGGCTAAGTGAGAGATCTTGGTCCCTTGTGAAAGACGGAACATTTGAGGGATTACCAGGGGACGAAAATCATGTCACGTGTCCCATGAGCTGTTGTTATCACTTTTTATCCAGTTGGTTTCGTGATAGGCTCAATTGCAATTAAAGATCTGACATGGATACTTGAGATACAGTATCCACCGAATGACGACGCTCTATTAGCGGCGCGTTTCATGTGTTGAAGATGTCTTATTACTGGGTTACTTATTATTAGCTCAGCGTTATCGCGCTATCAACACATCTATAGGTGAATTAAGTTACTGTCATGATAGGTGTTGATGAAATGTATCTCTTCTGGAAATGGCGGGTAGTTCATTGGCAACTTGAGGTATTTTAGCTGAAATGGTTTCATTAAAGTAACATTTTGTATGCTCATTCAATTGTCGTCATGACAGGGGTTATGTGACTATGAGCAAAGCTGGTATCAGCGACGGAGGAGCTAACTAACGGCCAAATTGGTTATCTTTTTATCGTCGTCATTGTACCTCTGCAGTTATACTGGAATTGAAGTGGCGAAAATCGTACGGATCCGATAAAGTGACATTAAAGTTGCAACTTGCCCCTCGCGTTGTCTCAGACAGGTACGTGAAAGCGTTGTGCCAATGTGATGGTCTTGGATCCCTTCCGATAGGTCCTCATATCACTTGCCAATAATCCCATAACGCGAGACATCTCACAAGCTATCAGGTAAGGTGACAGCATCTGTTGCGTCCAGACTTCCCAATCAGACATATACAAGTGATTCAAATCTGCAACGCGGTATGACAAGGCACTGTTTCGTATACTTGATGTATGCGCAATTCTCCAAATGTCTGCGGAATACGACAAATTTCTTTGAAACCTTGTGCGTCACGTCATGTGCTACGTACGTTGTTCTCTGACATAAACCAAACCGATGAATAAGCCCCTGAATGGGAACCCTAAGCTGCCCCTTGTCACATCCAGTTTTACGCACGGCGGAACGATGTCTCTGGTAACATGTGCTTTGCGAATTGCCAAGAATTCAGAGAACTTGTGGTTACCAGCAGTGGCTAACTGTCAGAGAGACGGCATAATAATAGCTGTAGCCCCAAATTTACTATCTACCTATTTCTCAATTCGAAATCTTCATATTTTACTCTTAGGTCACCAATAGTTCAAGAGTAGCACGCACAATCTTTTATCATGGCACAAGCTGAACAGCTCCCAACTCTCCTACGAACCCATGAGATCGCCCTAACCCCATGGAAGACTCTGTATAAGTGGCTTCCACCTTTCTCTGACGACAAAGACTGGTGGTGGAAGACTCTCGGGCAACAACTCACCACTCTTCTTACTCAGGCCAATTATGACCTGAACGAGCAGTATGAAGCTCTACTGTTCTTGTACCGATGGGTTATCCCCGGTATGGGACCCAGACCACGGTCAACTGTGGCATCGTGGAAAAGCTTCATGACTGATGACCATTCTCCTATTGAGTACAGCTGGAAGTGGAGCTTTGGTAGCAAGAAGCCTGAAATTCGATATGCCATCGAGCCCATTAGCCCCCTTGCTAGAAGTGTGCAAGATCCATTCAACCAAGCTGCTACACAGACTCTTATGCACAATCTTGCCAAATTCATGCCTGAACTTGATTTGACTTGGTACGATCATTTCTGGCGTGAGCTTCTGGGCCCTGGAACACCAGCCGCGTCTACTGCTGGGGGTACGGGAGGCACTTCAACCATGTTCGTTGCCTTAGAGATGCTTCACGATCATTTATCTGTCAAAGTTTACTTTATACCGGTTGAGACACCTGAGCTCAGTGCCTGGCACCAGGTAAACCGAGCTATCAGAAACTTAGAATATCAAAGTCTTGAGTCTTTGAACCACATGGAATCATATCTCTCAAATGACGAGGACGGGTGCCAGCTCCGCCCTTTCATGCTGGCAATAGACTGCGTCAAACCAGAAGCTTCACGGCTAAAGATATACGCGAGGTCGACTCAGACATCCTTCCGCTTCATTCGAAACGTCATGACTGTTGGTGGACTACGGACCGGCTTGGACCAGTCTTTAGACAATTTCTACGATTTGTGGAAACGCACTCTTGGCCTCGACCCTGATTCTTCACCTGAATCAGAGTTACTAGCAGTGAATCACCCAACATCTGGGGCTGTGTTTCACTTTGACGTTGGCCCCAAATCGCCCATTCCTGACGTTAAGGCGTATATCCCTGTTCGTCATTATGCTAGAAATGATCTGGAAGCTGCACTTGGACTTCTTGGGTTTCTCGAAGACCATGGGCGTGGAAATCACTCGCAGTCGTATCTCCGCGCATTGCATGCTTTGGCGCCGTCAGGAAGTCTTGGCCAAACTATTGGACTGCAAACTTACTTTGCAGTTGCGTGTCAGGGTGATGTTTTATCTCTGACCTCATACCTCAACCCTCAGTTCTATGCAGCTTTTGAGGAATCATGAAATCAGGTACATCGTAAAACAAAATCCCAGTTATAAAAAGGGTATCATAGCTTCGTGGTAATATCATAACATTTTCCGTTTACTCTGGCTTCCTTACCCAAATGGGCCCTAAGAGAATGAATGAACAGTATTTGCATTATTCGATCTTCTGACTAAACTTGGTGTTATGCACATTAAAAAAAAACTGTTCTCTGAACTACAAAACACTCTTGATCTTAAGAAGCAGAATTATTTATTGCGATATCGCCTAGACTGGGCTTGCCATTCACACAACAGAAAAAGGGGAAATACAAATAAACCACGCACTTATCTTAAAGCCAACATTCTGTTGACCTTGGTATGTTGCGCCCTTTATGACGAATAATCTGTTCTTACTGCAGCTCGGTGCTTAGTTGACGATGCTCTGAACCAATCAAGTGGCCTGATTTATGTTAATGGTTGCTAAGCGCGCGCTTTTGCTTTGTCCTGTTTGATTGCAGCCTAAATGCCTTAGCATACCTGCCCCACCTTCTTATAGCCCGTTGACAAATCATTGCCCACTTTCTAGACTCAACACGACCCTCCACCGACTGTAAAGAAGCCACAACATTGCGACTTAGATCTGGACTAAATACTAAACACGATGGGAGTTCTTGCCGTGTTGATCTATGTTCTGAAAGGTTTTATCGCAGTCCCTAGATCTCAAATACCTTCTCTAACGGAATCCTCAGGAGCTACCCTGCGCAGGTGCGTGTCAATGCGTCGAATTGAGGAAGATTGGGAATATCTCGAAGTATTCGCCCGTATTCTCGTCGGACTCCAGATCGCTACCTGTAAGTAGATTGAATGTTGAGAAAAACAATTTCCCTCCCAAATTTGCTGACCCAGTTAAAGCCGACATATCGACGGCCTTGGAACAGGGTATCGAATTAGAGTGGGAAGATGTGTACGATGTTGTGAACCCCTTCGGTGACCGCCGTGGAGGCAAGGTCAACAGCGTTTGGACTTTCGATCTTCACAAGGGTCGAATTTTTCTTACAAAGTCGGTTCATATTTATTCAGCCCCTCTCGAACTAAGCCTCCAACGACCACTCACCTGGGACGACTTTCATCCGCTGGACCCTGAAAACCAAACAGCTGAGAGTCTTCAGTCTCTTCCAGAACCCTACTGGGATCTCAAAATGGACGTCGCGCCTCGGCAAAGAGCGTTTCTCGGTCGGATACTCGCTGACTTTGGCCACACCTGGCGGCACATTCTTCGGAGACAGATGAACAGCACCACGTTCATGAAGTTGGCATACGCTGCCGTCTGGATTTCAAACATGCGATTTGACATCCATGAAAGGCTGGGATTCGAACACGTAGGTGGCAAACGCCGAGAAATGTATGTTTGGGTAACAGATTTACCGAAGTGGGATTCACCACAATCTTCATTCTTCCAGGTGGGTTCCACCTGGTTTGTTTTTGTACAGCAAATCCAGGAAGGTATCGAGATGGCACGAGATCATGCGCGCAGTCTTCCGCAGTACACTGAACTTGAAGCCAGTCCTGCCACATATGCGATACTGACTCTTCGGCAAATTACTCTTTGCAAGATGGTTCATGGGGAGGCACTGTGGACGAGACCTGAAATTTTATTCGGCGATAGTCCTTCTGACACGGCAATCGATATGATGATATGGGCCTCCGACAGCTCAACAACAGAGCCTGGTCCAAGTCGAATTCACTCTCTACCAGTGGAAATTCAGGACATCATTCTCTACTACGCCGCCAGTAGTTCGGTGTCTGCGGGCATGCTGGGGTGTATTCTCGATGTAGGGTCGCCATTTCCGTGGAATGAAAGTGGACTGAAGATCGAAATTCAAAAAAGAAAGAGGAAATGGACAGAAAACTCACCAGTTGAATGGTATATAATGTTCCATGGTATTATGAGCGGTATTTCATACAAAAGAGAGCAAGGGTCATCGACTAAACGATCCAGGTTTGGCGGGTTTTCCAAGTTGCAGCCCGGCCCTCATGCCTCTCCACAAACCATTCCCAAGGACTGAATCATTGTACTCAAATTACATTTACAGCCGGGAGAGGGTTCCTCTTCATATAGCCCGCCCAGTCCATGATCTCCTGTACATCATTTCGAACATGTAGGATACCGCTCAGGGGGGTAAGAGTCCATGAGCCCCACGTGTGGAACTGAACGTTCATGCCAACTTGAACCATTGCATAGACCTTTTTGCTTTCGTTTTTCGTATTCCCACAATGCCTAATGCATTGATCGGTTGCATTTTGCCATGACACTTTGTTTGTCTTACACTCCACTATCAAGAAGTCGTACGCGTCGAACGGAGGACCTTGTATGCATTCAACTTTGAACACGACGTCATCAATGATACCGTTTCCGCTGTGACGGTTCTGGACGACATCGAAACCCTCATCTTCTGGAAAGAGCCATCGGAGAATGCCAGTTGTTACATTTCGATATGTGGACTCGTCTGCACCGGGTTTTCTCTCCACTGTTTGGAGATGGGCCATGACATTCCTTTTTTCAAGGTATGTCCGAGCAGGCGGAGGGTTCGGGTTTTCAAAGATGATCCTGCCGGTGCGTGTGTTTATCCTAAAGATCTCTTAACTCCCAGGGTTTTGGGTCCTACTTCCTCGAAGAACTTACCATTGCTGGTGTGCTGCAGAGTGATTCCAGTTGTCCTATAATGGGTATCAGTATCTAGGAAGGTTATGAAGGAGAAGCCAGCAGCGCTTACACCAGCCTGATCCTCCCAGCCTGAGGGTATAGCGTACTGGGTTGCTCCGGTGGTCACTTCGACATAGTACATCTGACCAGCGTCATTGGAGTATTGCTGCCACTGATTTCCAACAAGGTTGCCAACATAAGACATAATGACAAGGTTGATCGTGGTAGAAAAGATGACAAGACAACAAAAAAGGTTAAGTAATAGCGCAGCAATGATGACTAATAACAAAGCGAAGATTGGTTATAAAGTGGATTGTGAAAGATAGATGATATAAGCTCTAATAACGATATTATTTTCAGGCGTCCAATATTTGAGGTTATTGGTCTTCAGATTGCCTTGTGGAAGTCATTATTAGCGCATGCGACCTGGCTCGCGATCATAAGCGCCCAGACATGCAACGACATTGTGAAAGTCCAACTATGAGCACGGTTGTTGTGGCCGCGGCAACTTCTTCATTGAGAACCATAACGAAGTATAAAACCATCCCCGTTCTAAAAATAGGAACACAGAGCGCTTAGAAAACAAGAAGTAGCAGTTTTATGTGGAAATGCACAACCAGGACGGAAAGAGAGCATGCCGTGTAGTGAGGAACTTTATCCCAAGCCGACCAGTATTTGTTCTAGCTCGGGACATCCCAAAGTTGTGGTGACTGACGATGCGAAAAAATTCAAAAGCTCTGGGTAAAAGTCTGTTTTTTGCACAGGGCATTTTAGTGGGCTACCTGGAGTGCTCTGTAAGAGATTTAGCAACGGCTCACTATCATGCAGTTACAAATGCATGATCACAAAACGGAAGAAGTATGCTCTAGACTGAAAATTCTGTTGTGGATATGCTCAATGAATGGTGTGGTATAATAATCTTAAAAACTCGTAAATCGTAGGTAATGAAAAAAATACATAAAAAAGTCCAGTTCTATAATGGCTCAAATGCCGTGTCTTGCCGGTTGCCCTAACCTAAGCATGGGACTTTCTGCGGACATCTCCATCCACAGCGGTGGGAGTCTTGGCGCCAAAGCTAAACATGTCAAGAAAAGAGCCTCGCCTCTGCTCGCCAGCGCCAGCGTCCTGGTCGTAAGACTCCCGTCTGCTGTTGGCAGGCGAGGCTTTCTTCCCCGCACCGAGATAGTCCATGATGGAGCTCCTCCTCTGCTCGAGGGGCTTGGGCGGGGTGGAGACCATGATCTGCAGCTCGAGGTTCTCAATGTCGTTGTCCGTCTCGACCTTTGTGCGGCCGCAGTTGGAGAAGCTGGTGCCAGAGTAGAAGACGTAGCCGCTGAAGGGGCTGGCGAGGGCCGCTACGACGGCGCCCTGCTGACGCGCTACCTGCAAGGTTTGCTTGCACAGCGTCTTGGCGTATCCTTGGCGCTTCCAGTGCGGGTGCGTGATGACGGCATGGAGGAAGATGAGTTGGTTGTGGCGCGCGAGGTACGTTTGCTGCGTCTGCGTAATGCCTGATTGAAGTGCCGCAAGACGTTTGGCGGTTTTGCTCTCGCTGTCGCCGTTTGATAGACCAAATACTGCAAGAAGTCAGTCAATAACGGCTTTTCCAGGGGTTGAGTTTTTATGTGGTTCCCTAAAACTGGGGTGAGTGGGCGCTGTAATCTTAATCTTACCTTGCTCGACTTGCTCAGAGATGCTCTTTTGCTCGTCTGAGTTGGCGTGAAGGGTTTGACAAATGGCCAAAGAAACAGGATCGTGAGTCTTGGGAGCGTCAACGACAAAACACAACCAATTGGTGTTTTCCTTGTCGATAACTCTCTTGAGGACCGTCTCGACCTGATTTGAGGCTGCTTCTGAGCGGCCGGCTGAGGGGAAGCAGTACTGCCAGACTGAGTCGTTGGTCAGCCCGCTGAGGATGACCTCCTTCAAAGCGGGCACATCTTCCAGTGTAGCAATACGGACGCCCATGACTGGTATGTTTGATGAGTTTGTGAGTGGAATGTAAGAGTATAAGATGAGATTTTGGTTGAGTCAAAACGAAACACAAAGTATTAGTTAGGGTCAGCTAGCTTTCATACGAAATTTTATTCACCAGCCGAAAAACCAAGAAGTGGGCTTCCGAAGGGTAGAGCCACGCAACGTCACACGTGAATGCAGATTTCTGATCATGAGCCGATGCCAAGAGCAGCGGAATGAGATCATAGCGGTGTCTAAAGCAGGGAAAGTCCCTGAGCGGCATTGGGCGCATCGTAACGTTGACCTGGCGGCCTCTGAGGGGAACTTACAGTACCCCACAAAGGATCGACTTTGTACGCCAAGTGTGGTGCATTCCGCCTTAGCCGTCTCATGTTTAGGGTTGTTTTTTAAGCTTAACATCCTTAATGCACGAGGTTAATTGAGCCTGATGAGCCCATGGGCCGATGTCTGATTGTCATGCTTTTGTTGTATGAGTGGTTTTTCATGTCAGACTAATCAGGACAATTATAGATGTCAATAGAAGCTGTAAACCGGTACTTTGTGGATAGTTTCAGACGCTTCTTGGCGCGGGTACTTGCCAAGAATCAAGGGACTCCAGCAAGTTGATGCGCCGTGATGATTTTCGGAAAGGATGCAACCTACGTGGAACAACATGCATCGCGATAAAGGTTTGTTTCACTTCTCATAGTTATTGTGCGAGGATGACCACCGTGAGGTATTTCTCACAATGTCACCTCGGAGCGACGTTCCGTGAACTGCCGATCAACTGACGTCTGACTCTGCAATGGTTACCAGAACAGTTCAGATCGTCCTTTACGGTTACGCAGCGTGCCATGGTTAGTAATACTGCTTCCCGCACAGAAAATATCGCCCGTGCAAGCTCTTTTCACTCGTAAGCTTAATTTGACTGCATCGTCACGAATTTAGTTCGTCCCGTTTGCAACATCTACGTAGTGACTTGCTACAATTTTAAGCAGAGAACTAGCTAAGACGGCATCATAGATGCCTTCTGGAGCGAACAATACATACCTATCGCATACCCTGCAAGCGTTTGCCAGAGTAGTGGCTAGGCACGGGACTATCCAGCTGTAGATCTTAAGAGATACCCGAAATATGGCATTCCTTAGCTTTATCTCAGCTGGCGGGCTCAGCCCTACCGGGAGGATAGGTAAGAGAAATAAAAGGGGATTTGATTGGTTCGTGACAAGTCTGTTAGTCTGGGCATAACGGTCTTGGAAGTCTGGGCATCTCAGGGTGGGCCACCTTCATGATAGTTGCTCGGCAGAAGTTGGATCTGATAGGAATAGGTGAGCTGAGCACTTGGCATGGGATACAAAACGTGACATTACGAGTAAAACACAATTCGGACAAGATTTACGTGGTTATGAAGATCAATGAAGATCGCCTAGGTGGCAAAGCCCAGATAAATAACTCAAAGCACCGGACAGATACCGTTTATCAGTGCCACATATATAAGCTATAGACTATGATGTAGCAGGCAGCACACAGTCATCCAAAAATGATAGTAATGCCAATTGAGGCCACGTTTTACAAACATTAGATCTTCGGGCGCTTCCCTCGCGGTAAGTCACAGGAGACTGTGGGCAGTAACAGTCTAACAAGCATGTTACCAACAACTATGTCAAACGAATGAAAGATTAGTTAATTAATTATGTATCTAATTCAGCCAGACATATTTAACTCTCAAGAGAGTAAAGACTGGAATTTGGGTTCCTTTGTAGTGATTAATTCAGGGGTGAGAATCAACTGACATTTTCGTTGCAAGCTTGTGGATCCTGGCTGAGGCTGTGATTTGCGCTCTAGATATTGCTCAGTCTGACTCAGCGTAGGATCAATGGATTCACTTGTATCAATAAATCTTACCTTGCTATATTCAACTTCCTTTCCAACTTTAGACCAAGCATCTCTTTCTTGAAACAGATTGTTTGTTTTGATTTCCCCACCATATTACAAATTAACCGGCAAAACACCTCACCGCCCACCAATGCGACCAACTGACAACCATGGCAGAAGCATTTCACAAAGTCTACCGACGGAAATATGGATGCAAATCATTTGCAAACGGGGTTCCGGACTTTCACTCGTCGATTTAACGAGGCTTTGCCGCGTAAATAAGAATTTCCGGCAAATTGCCATGGAAGCTATTCTGGAATCTGAAGAATTGCATTATGTGGGATATTGGGATCCCATACGCAAAACGACGGTATGGTACAAGCGGAAGATTAGAAAAGGACGTTTTGTTTGCACTGTTCGCAATGATGATACCAACACCGACGATGACACCTATAACGACTCGGAT
Organism: Fusarium sp. VM40; assembly: GCA_954870535.1. Classification (NCBI taxonomy): domain Eukaryota; kingdom Fungi; phylum Ascomycota; class Sordariomycetes; order Hypocreales; family Nectriaceae; genus Fusarium; species Fusarium sp. VM40. The sequence continues at coordinate 4,227,041 of CATPAH010000013.1, forward strand.
ACCGGATCCGTGTCACCCCATGGGAGTCTACCGCATCCTTCCACGTCCCCCGATGATTCGGAGCATAACTCATCAGACACCGCTATCTCGGAAGAGCAGGAGTGGTCCGAGTACAGCGAATTTGAGCATTCTGACGACTCTGGTGAAGCTGATAGTTTTGGAACGGAACAGCTTACTCCGGACCAAGACTTCTGGATCAAGCTCTTAGAGGCACGCACGATGGGAAAAATCAGAACCAAGCCTCCGACTCGAGATCACGTACTGCTCAGAAAAATAGCAGAATATGTCTGGCAGTGGAACGTCGATAACAATTCCCCCCAGGACGCACCCACTGAGATTGATTTTGAAGATATGGTGCGCGCGGTTTGTGAAGTAGCAGTCAAGTATGCTTACATCCATGACCGCCGCGCTTTCTTCGTCGGAGATGAGGCTAGGGGTTCTGAGGTCAAATCTACTGTTATAGATGAGTCTTGCGCTGTGTTTCGAGATGCGTTGTTGAACGTCGCAGTCTTCTTGAACAATACCAATCGTCTTGAGAATATACTTTCGAAGAGATACACGGTTCTGTGTCTGGATCATAGTGTCACAAACTTCACGTCCAATGAGAATAAGAAACACGAAGCTCCATTCCAACCCCGAATCCCTCGCGTGGAGAAGGTATCGCGCCACCGGTCGGCGGCATTCAAGCCGCCAGATTTTGGGAACAGTCTCATTAGACTTGGAAACCCGGTCAAAGTGGCGGTACAGACTGGGAACATGCAGTGTGCTTCGATGCTCCTGAACAGCCTAAAAGGAGACCTCTCCGAGCTAAACCTCTGCCGAGAAGATATCATCACCGCAGCATCTCTTCCCGACCGAATAGAGTTTCTTCGTCTTGCCATTGATGTTGGCCCACCACTTATCGCGTACAATATTCGTTTGCCGTCACTTACTGATCACTTGTTTCTTTTCGGTCGCAGTTATCTTAGCACAAGATCCAGAGCTGGCGTTGCGCTAAGCAAGATCCTCGAAACAACCACAGATCTCGAAGTCTTTGACCTAGCTTACAACACTATACTAGCTGGATACAACGAAGAAGAAGGCGTGTGGTGGACGAAGCCGCCCAAGACTTTCTCCTACGCAGCACTCACTCTATCGTCGTGGGGAACGAAACGAATCCAACGCGCGGTTCTGGATGATTGTCTCCCCATCGTGGAAAGGCTGTTCCAGCTAGGCTACAATCTAGGCCCGAACCACTCCTTAGCGGAAGCAAACGATGAGAATCGGGATCTGGTGAAATATCTGATCGATAGCGAGATCACGAGAGATAAAGCCCTCCTGACCGCTGTTTGGAATTGCAACGTCCGTATGGTGCAGCTACTCTTCAAACGGGGTGCAGGGAGAAATCGCAAGAGTGTTCGGAAAGCAATATACGCAGGCATGTATATAGCAAGCACCGGAGGAAGCACTGAGATGCTTCGTCTTGTTACGACTCAACCAGGCTTGGAAGGGTTGTTTAACCAAGGATATAGGCGGTGTTTTAGACGGGATTTTGACGTCGAAGGGAGGAGGCATGTATGGCAGTGGCTAAAGTCGTTGTAATGATCTTCATCTGGGAGTGTGGAAGGAGATTATCTGGTGAGATTAAAAGGCGATAGGGCCCAGCTATATCCACGCTGCAACCAAACAAAGCAAAGCACATAGTTTACTTTATTTATTCACACCATCTTCTTCCATAAAAATTATAACTGATACTTATTGTCAATAAAACCAATCCTTTCCTTTATTTCCCCTCAGTCCTTTGAAAATTACCTGCATCCAAGCTTTATGGGTGTGTCGCAGGCAGTTTTACTTGCCCCAACGTGACGGATTGCATCACACCATCACTCAACCTGCCAGCCACCTTATCCCACGATCCATTCTGATATTCAAACTGTTTTTCTTATGTTGATTATAATTATGTTGATTATAATTATGTTGAGTTGAGGGAATATATGTAGCCTAGATACTTCGAAAATGGCATGCCGGTTAAATGTACATACTTAAAGCGTGTAGACATATTCAGTTCCACATTGCCACTTATCAGCAAGCGCCTGAGTCTGACTACCACTCGGCGTACCCTCATGCTGAAGATCATAGTCCCTCGCCTTCTCCAACTTCTTATTCCTCCTTGCCAGAAAGAACCTCAAGATAGTGGCCATAGCGATACAAAGACCGCTGAAAGCCACATTCGCGACATTAGCCTGCCAGTACCGCGGTCCTTGTGAAGCTGGATAGAAGTACGATGCGTAGATCGATGCAAGGTTTGATCCAGCGTTGACAACGGCATACGAGATAGCTCGCTTTGTTGATGGACGCGGTAGAGACGATGAGACCCATGAGAGGATACAGCCGAAAGATCCATAGATAGACATCATCATGAAGGTTGAGATATACCGGGCAGCCGTATTGAGAGTGACGGCGGATATGATGAAGCCAATACTGCAGAATATCTGAGGCCACACCACATGCAGCCATCGCTCATTGACGCGATCGCTATGCCATGAATTTGTAATCCCCAAAGCAGCAGCAAAAACATAAGGCGGTGCAGAGAGAAGAAGTGTGATGGTGGAACTATACCCGAGAGTCTTGACGATGGTAGGAAAGAAGTTTGTAAAAGCAGCAGCCGTGTTGAGACCAAGCTGCATGATCCAAATCATATAAAGCGCTGGGTCCGTGAAGGCCATCTTCAAACCTTCTTTGCCTGACACGTCGGCTCGATCGTCTTCTTTGCTTGCGTCTTCGGCCATGCGGAGGACAGCGATTTGGCGTTCCTCGTCGCTGAGCCAACTGGTTGTGGCTGGGTAATCGGGCACGACGAAGTATGTGACGACGGCAGCAGGGTAAGTGGCACAGCCCTCAATGATGACTAGAAGGTTAGTGAGATCTCATCATGTAGAGCCATGTTAGGGGACGTACAAAGCCATCGCCAGTTGGCTAGACCAGCTTTTCCATCCATTCCAGCCATGATGGCACTTCCGAGCAGTCCGCCAAAGGCACCGGCCATTTGACCAGCGGCGTAGAGGATAGAGATACGGACGGCGAGTTCTTTCTTAGTATACCAACAACTAAAGAGAAACAAAGCACCCGCTGATATGCATCATTAGCAAGGAATACCAGCATTTATCTTAAGGTTGACTTACGAAAGAAAGGAGCCTCCACAAATCCAAGAATGAACCGTAAAGCAATCATCCCTTGGTAATTCTGAACAGCTCCAGTGCACGCACTGACAGTGGCCCAACATACCATGATGGTTGGCTGAAAGGTCAGTGATGATTTTGAAGTTACAGAAGGGGACGGTCATACTAAAAAGATAGAGGGCCGCATCTTATTCAAGATCATGTTGGTCGGAATTTGGGTAAGGATGTAGCCGACGAAGAAGATGCTGATAACAGTGTTGTACTGCTGGCCTACAAGACCAATGTCCTCTTCAAAGTTGCCCAGACGAGCAGTAGCGATATTATTCCGGTCGAGGTAATTCAGGATGTCTGTCAGGTGTTAAATATGATCGTCTCAGAGTAGACTGAACGTACACAGAAGCATCATCAGAGGCATCATTCGTTTGTCAATCCTTCGGAGAAAAGCTTTCTCTTTGACATCGCGGTTCTCGATATCAGGCGACGCGCCGTCCAGCGTCTCGAGGTGCACATCCTCGCCTATGTCCTTGACAAGATCTTCACCAGCCATTGTGATGTATAAGAATGTCGTAGAATCCGAGATCTGGCCTGATCTTGATACAATGAAGGAAGCGCCCCTTCTTAGGTATTTATCAACACTATTTCCCCGTGGCACAAGTTCCCCGGACAGATCACCGATGGGGTACCATGCGAACTGGAACCTGGGGAAAGGTCGGGGTAAAGTAGGTCAAGCGGGGAAGAAACCCTGCCAACGCAACCTCATGAATCGTAGCGGCTGCAGATCGTCGACATGAGCCAATCTCACCACGTTCCGATCGGCTTTTTGAGTGAAGGAAGGAACCCTAGTAGAGTAGTTGCAGTAAGGAAGCGAACCGATGAGATTGGCCAGTAGAGTTCTCGCTCGCGACGATAGCCGATGGATTAGGTGAGGAGTTGAGGAGTATGTTACAGTTTGTAGTCAAATGACGTCTACGAGTCCAATTAAATGTGCATGTGGAGATAATTAGATATATTGCTTTTACATCAGCTCATGGTACTTACCAGACTCTACGACACTTCTAGCATTGCCTTAAGAAAGTATCCTAAGTACACAACTTTCACTTGTTACACTGCCATTACTCCAACCATCATGACCCCAAGCCAGAAACCTACAATTCTCCATATTGGAGACCCGATCAAATACAACCATGATCTATACAAGGCCCTGGAACAGAAATTTAACATCATACGTCCATCGGAGGAAGAACGCCAACGAGGTCCATTTCTAGAAGCCCTCCGCCAAAAGAAATGGGGTGACTTCCAAGCTGTCATGCGGCCTTTCTGGATCACAGGCGGAGAAATGGGTCGTTGGGACAAAGAGTTAATTCCCCTCCTGCCAGAGTCCGTCAAGGTGTATGCCTCAGCCGGAGCTGGCTATGACTGGGCTGATGTCGACGTTTTGGCTGAAGCAGGTATCGTGTACTGCAATGGCGCAGCTGCATCCTCAGAGGCGGTGGCTGACATGGCGCTCTATCATATCATCTCTGTATTTCGAAATATGCAGTGGAGTAATATGGCCGCGAGGGGTAGTGAAGAGGACTTTCGAGATGCGCATGCTCATACACAGCTTACAGCTTATAACCCCCGAGGGCATACTCTAGGAATGGTCGGTCTAGGAAACATTGGCTATCAAATCGCTCTCAAGACCTGCAAAGCCCTCGGCATGCGGATTGTATATCATGACCCGTTCCGCAAGACCCCCGAGCAAGAAGCCGCTATTGAGGCGACATACTACCCCAAGCTCGACGACATGCTAGCCATCGCAGACTGTATTCTCATCGCTGCTCCGGGAGCAGGAGGCAAGAAAGTCATCAGTCGACCAGAACTTTCCAAGATGAAAAAAGGGTCGCGGCTGGTGAATATCGCACGAGGGAGTTTGGTAGATGAAGAAGCTGTGGCAGACGCTATGGACTCTGGGCATTTATTTGCAGTTGGACTTGATGTGTTTGAGGATGAGCCGAGACCTAACCCTAGGTTGCAGAAGATGCGGAATGCGTCTTTGACATGCCATACAGCTGGGGGTGCGCTTGAGACTTCGATTGGTTTCGAGAGGCTGGCCATGGAGAATGTTATGGCTGTGCTAGAGGGCAAGGAACCTATTACATCTGTTAATAGGCACTTGTTCAAGTAGTATGCGCGCACATATGTACTATTTGCACCATAGTAGTTCTAACACTGAAGTAGGCTTGAAGGTGATTAAATAGCACGATGTCGGAAATTGCGAAGATGTTGATAGCCTATTTGGTGGAGTTATTATGCGTTTCATCGTTGAATGGGTCTAGGATGGGTCAGCTCTAAGGTTACAGAAGTGGAGCATGTAGTAGGTTCCAAAGCAATAACACTTGTCTGCGGTTGGACAGTAGTACAAGTCGGTGGCAAATTATGGGGGGTAGGTTAACCAACATGTGGCAAACTAGTGAAGTAGTCTTGGATATGATTGAATAGTACGGTATCGGAAATCGGAAAGTGGGAATTAGAAAATCGGAAATCGGAAACGTTCCGATAGTCTGCTTCGCAAAGCTGATACAGCTCTATCGTCGAATGGGTCTAGAATGGTTCCAGTTTGAACTAATGGGCTCAATGATAGCGGATATGCGGCCGGCTTGTTAGTACGGCAGGAGTGGGTTTACCCCTCATAAATCCTGAAATGCTTTTACAAATTGTATCAATGACAGTTTGGGTTAGGAATTTTAACAATGCGTGTAGAACAGCATAATACTAGTACTGTGGGTAAAGACATGCAGTGCATCTTTGGGCACTCTTAGAGTCAACGCGCTGTAAGTTTACTATTCTAACTTACAGTCTGTATGTAAATGAATTTGGTGATTGATTTGATACTACATGTCAACATTGGCTAAGTATAATAAACAACCCAACCCAGCGTGCTTAGTGATTACTATCTTCCAGTTTCTCCTGCGATACTGTCTCATACCGCTTCGCAACGACACATTCCTTCGGCTGCCGATCCACACCAAGCCACAGAAGATCAGGTCTGCTATAATGGCCAACGATATCCAGGAATGCTCTAGTGGTCACTATCTTTGTGAGATCCAAGTCAGCGTAGAGGATACCCTCAGTATCAGCCTTCCCATCCCCGACAGGCTCGGTTAAGCGCCGTCCATCAGGGCCGATTACGCAGCTGTGTCCTCCACCAGGCTCACGACAAAGCAGTCCCTCTTTGGTCTTCAGAACATCGATGCCTTTGTCTGCACATACTGCAGTGCAGTGAAGCACGTAAGTGCTACTCTCGATTGCGTACGTCTGGGATAGGTTCTGGGCCCCGTCGGCGGTCATACTCCAAAACCCGGGATGGTCGACGCCCGTGCTCGGATCAACTGGAGGCCACATGGAGATGTGAATCGTCTCGCCTTGAGAGATGCTGTGGTACTTGAGGAGAGGCTGCGTATGCTCCCAACATGCCAGGCAGCCAACCTTGATTTTACCGTGCTCTGGTCCAAAGTCGACTTCCACGACGTTGTTGACGTCAGCACCTGTCCCGTCACCGAATACAGTGCGTTCCATGTGAGTAGGCTTGATCTTTCGTCTATGCAATAAGACATTGCCTTGTGGAGAGATGATGGCCTGAGAAATATAGACACTGTGTGAGGTAGTCTTCTCCGAGAATCCCAAGACGACAGCGATTGAGTTCTCTTTGGCAGCTGCCTTGATTAGTTCCATGACCTCCGACTCGATTGAGAGTGAATTGTAGATATATCGAGTCTGAAGCTCAAGGTCGACTGGGCGCGCCCTGCAGTTGCTTGTTAGTCTTGTGGCGAGGTGAAATTGGTGTAAACATACCATATCCACGCAGGGTATCCCGGCACCCAACATTCAGGGAAAGCAATGAGCTTAGCCCCATTCTGTGCAGCCTCAGCAATAAGTCCGCATGCTTTTTCTATCGATGCAGCCAGGTCAAGATAGACGGGCTCAGCCTGTGTAACAGCGACTCGGATCGGGGCTGACATTTTTGAATAATTAATAAAAGGGAAAGAGGTGTAATGGATGCTATGGTGTATCTGCTGATGTTGGATAGCTCCAGGTTTAAATACTTCAGCTCATTAAACCGCCATCCCCATTAGGGTGCCTTGAATGCTTAAAACTGCTTATCCATGGATTTGATTTTACCCCGCGGATGGACACCCAAATTTCCCTGACTGGCTAGCTTATCTAGCCCCACGTGGAATCGTGGTTTCCCCTCAAATCACACACGAGGCGCCCGTGCCCTTCGTAACAAGATAAGACTATGTTATATGACTCGTTATCAACGTGTCAAGGTTGAAAGTCACGCGACCTTCGTTCGGAATGAAAGTTGATTCCGGACAACGGAATCGATAATGGACTAAAGCCATTCCTCAAGGAATTGAACTCTCCCTCTTACATATGGAATCCGGTTTCAGAGATATCCTGGTAGATAGGCATAATTCTAAAAAGGGATATAGGGGGGCTACTTTATCTATCCTCTAAGTAACAGCATTTATACATAGTTAGTGCAACCTATAGCTTATCGTGCCAGGATCGTTGCATTTAACAAGCTGACATGTACAAAACATGCTATTGTATCACACATATTTTGGTTGAGTTCACATCCGGATGTTACGCTGAATCATAACGCATCTAATAGCATAAAAATAGGAAGATAAACATAGTCAGAATATCATACCACTGATGCTTACAGGATCACCTGGGTTACAAACAATGGGCGACGACAATAATGCATCGACGTATTATACACTGGCATACACATAATATAAACTTACCATCGCTTGAATGCTAGAAAAAGGAGAAGACGACCGAGAACTACACTTTGTAGCTCTATGGTCTGTAATATATCCAGATAACCACCGAATATCACAAGGAATAACAATGAAGCATGGGAACAGAGCAAAAGGTTTCGCACTCTTCACTCTTATTCACTTCATCATATTTGAGCCTCTTTTCAAAACTCCCAACTGTATAATGGCATGAGTGGGACATGCGACTGATAGAAGAGCCATTTATACCATCACGCATTGATGCCGCTAATGAAATTAGACTCATCACTTTCTGAGTTTTACACTATAAACTATTTGAATATGGCTCTAAAAATACCCTAAGCTCTTTTACCAGTTGACCTCCCCAGACTTTAAGAACCTGTCTATTTTCTGCAAAGCATGTAAATCCCCTTCCATAGACCCCGACAGCTCTTTGGGCACCCAGCCATTCGTATACCCTCCACCAAAGTCAATCAGCCATGCATCGTTGCTGTTGTCGATAAGGACATTATCAGGCTTCGCATCGCCCCAAATGATACCCGCAGCATGTAGTCGATTAACCATGTCATGGACTTGTTCGGCCCACCTTTGTCTAAGGTGAATCGGTGTATCTGGTCTTGCTGCACAGAGCAAGGTCTTCCGATCGCAATCAATATACGACAAGAGTAGGCCAAAAGTCTGACCGGTCTCATTTCGCACCAAACCCATAAGACGCGAGATTCGCAGCGACTCGTCAAGATGAGCATCGCGTATGCTCCTGTATTTTTCGAGCTCGTTCACGAAAGACCGATCGTCTCCGTGCCTCATGGGCTTGAAAAAAGCACTCTTGCCGTCCTTCAAGAAAACCTTGGACGGCATATATGAAGGGGGCCCATACAAATTCTTTTTCTTAGGCAGTTGAATATCCTTCGGGTCGTGTTGAGGCCAAGGAGCACAGCTATCGTCTGGCAGGCGGAGGCCAAACACGGAATCCACATCGTCGCCTCTGTCGGATGGAACAGCAACTAGGCTTTCTTGATCGCCTTGTATGTCATAGGTGTATGTTTCGGGGAAAAGAAAGTGTTGCAATGTTAGAGTTGTCGTGATCTCTGGCAGTTCTCTGAATTTAGGCAGAAGTGGCTCCAAAATCCAGTCGTAAAGGTCCTCGACAGTGTACCCATCTAATTCGAAATTATCGGCCACTTCTAAAAAGAACAAATATTTACTCTTCAAAGCGGTTGACTGGGAGAAACTGTCTGCGGAGACGGAGAGTGTGAATTGGTGGTAGTTGCACATAACCACCAACCTTGCGTCAGTATCCTGTGGATGGAAGCTGAATTCAATCACACTCCAGGGCGGTGGCGGTGATGCTAGATCCTCAGAAACCGCATCCATCTTTTTCGGTATTGGAGGGAGAAGATTGCGGGGACAGAATGGATCTAGATGTATGGCCTTTCCATAACCCCCCAATCGCAGCTTTGTCAGCATGTTAATTGCATTGAGGCCTTTCCTCAGACCTACGTGAGTTGGTATACACTTTCTCCAGTCACTTTAATTAAACAGGAGGAGTCTATAAGAGTTAAATAAATATATAGGCAATATTATTAGGCCCAAGGTTCTGCCATAGGCCAATTTAGTACAAATAGTTTTACAAGGCTCTCTACAAACTAAAAGAATTAGCAAAATGAGAATATAGAAATAATATTGTAAAGTGATATTGCTAGGGTTTAAAGCCACTTCACTCTACTACACACCCGCAGATATAGAATTATATAGCGATGCTTTAGCTACTACTCGCTATAAACTATCTTAAGAAATCTATTCCTAGTGGTTATAACAGTAATAACTCGCGATCACAATCTTTCTGCGCTCGCCCGCACTAATTCGCCATAGCCCAGTCGGCAGCAGCTATAGCATGTAGCTTCGCCGTGTCAAAGATAGGCAGCTCACTCTTGGCCTCATCTACCAAGAGTCCAATTTCAGTACATCCCATGATGAGACAATCTGCGCCCGCATCTTTGAGTCGTCTAATGACAGCATGATAGTCCTCGCGAGAGCTGTCCTTGATGATTCCGTTGCAAAGCTCACTGTAGATGATAGTGTGCACAGTCTCTCTATCCTTCTCATCGGGCACAATAACCCGCAGACCGTACTTCTCAGCCAAGCGCGATTTGTAAAAGTCCTTCTCCATTGTGAAACGTGTCCCTAAAAGGCCAACGGACTTGTACCCCGCCTTTATGATAGCCTCAGCGGTCGGATCAACGATATGAATGAGGGGCAATTGCGAGGTGGGTTCGATGCCGTGAGACACAAAGTGCATCGTATTAGTGCAGAGGACTAAACCGTCTGCGCCAGCGGATTTCAGTCTGGTTGCCGCGTCGTTGAGCATGGCGCCGAGCTCTTCCCATTTGTCTACGTGTTGGAGGGCTTCGATGCTGGCGAAGTCGAAGGAGAAGACTATGCATTGGGATGAGTGTAGACCGCCTTGAACTTGGCGCACGCGACGGTTGATTTCTTGGTAGTATGTTGTGGTGGACTCCCAGCTCATGCCGCCGATCAGTCCCAGGGTCTTCATGATGGCGTTTGTCGCTGAAGACACACGACTTGAGTAACTCGAAGCGAATTGTGAAGTTGTGTATTGTGAGTCTGTTGATGAAGGAAGAAAGCTTTGTGGTTTGGTACACTATAAGATCTCCCCTCCATGTGGTGGCTGACTCATAACTCTGAATCACCTACAGATTAAGGCTTTTGTCAGCGTATTGATTTACGCACGCAAACGAATCTTGCAAATGTATCAGGCAAAATCAATTGGCGCCAGAACAGATTCAAGCAAAACACAGCTGTGATCAACACAAGATCCAACTCTAGCGTCAGGTCCAGGGCGTATTATCGCACAGGGCATGTCATCCTTTCGAAAAAGCAGCAGAAGGGACAGGCGGGCGTCACTAGCTTCGAGGTCTAAGACACGGCAACACTTAGTCAAGGAACACAGAACGAATGAACATGTAGCAAATCAATTTTGATGCAACAAAGAACATAAATCCCTGTAGCAAATCGATAGTGCGGTCCCACATCGATCCATGGCTGACGAGAACCGGATACTAGGAGGCTGAGACAAGCGATAATACGATCATCACCATGTCGATCCATCGGAATGTGCCCAGATCATTCAAGGGGTATGCAAATTGGTATTAAGACACTGGTACCGCCAGACTGGGACACCAATTTCCCACCCCTCAAATAAATCTGGCCCCAGGCACACAATAGATACCGACTGCTGCCTCCTCTTCCTTTTTATCCTCTTATCCATCGCTTCGCCCATCCCGGCGATCGGGATACCAGGCCCGCCATGTCCGAGCGAACGCCACTGCTCAATCCCGATGGTGGCTATGTATCTCTACCTCCGCCTCCACAGGATGAAGAAATAACAATCATCGGCAAAGAAATCTCTTTCCCCAGGTTGATGATCATCCTGAGCACAACATGGCTCGGGGTCTTTCTAGCAGTTGCTGACACCACAGTTATCGCGACCTTGTCCGCAGAGATCTCAAGCGATTTCAGCTCACTCAGCTTGCTGTCTTGGCTTGCGACCTCTTATCTCATCGCCACTGCTGCCAGTCAACCTATTTCGGGTCGTTTAACAGACATCTTCGGTCGTGGTCCTGGACTGGTGTTCAGCAATATTGCTTTCGCCGCGGGAAACCTCATCTGCGGGCTAGCGACAAGCCAACAAGCTATACTAATTGGAAGAGTCATTGCTGGTATCGGTGGTGGAGGTCTATTGAGCATACCGATGTTTTTGGGCTCTGATCTTGTTCCTCTCCGTAGAAGAGCCATGATCAGTGGATTTGGAAACATATGGTACGGCTCCGGCACTATGGTGGGAGCTGTCTTTGGTGGAATCTTGAACGACCGTACCAGTCTTGGCTGGAGAATGGCCTTTCTGGTTCAAGTGCCTCCGGCTTTGCTGTCGGTTGTGATTGTGCACTTTCTCCTTAAGGTTCCACCGAAACAATCCGACAAGTCTTATATCAAGCGTATAGACTTTGCAGGCGTCCTCCTCGTCACCTCATTCATGGCGACTTTGGTTCTAGGTCTTAGCGTCGGCGGCAACACAGTTCCGTGGACGCATCCTCTACCAGTCGCGTGTATCTCACTCTCAGGGTGTCTCTTTGCTGCGTTTGTATGCTGGGAGCTCCGCGTATCTCAGCCGATTATACCCATCAGGCTATTGCAAAGCCGGACAGTGTTTGGCTCTTGCTTGGCCAGCATGTTCTGCGCCGCCATCGCCCTAACCAGCGTCTTTTATATACCACTCTACCTTCAAGCCCGCGGTGACTCTCCCACTGATGCTGGCCTAAAGATTGTCCCAGCATCTCTCGGTGCGGCTGTCGGGGGACTCATGCCCGGATTCATGATTAAAAGAACTGGCAAATATGTTGGACTTGCAATCAGCTGCCTCATGGCTCTGATTGTTGGTACCTTTATGTTTGTTCTCCAAGGTAGTGAGACTGCAACTTGGATGACCTGCGTGGCATTCTTCGTTGCCAGTATTGGCTACAATGCTACTTTTAACATCACTCGGACAGCCTGCATTGCTGCTGTCGATCACTCTAATCAAGCTGTGGTCACATCTATTGGACGTGAGTATCCAAACTCGAAAAGAATCTGACGCTGTAATGACGAATGTTGACAATAACCAAGACCTCGCCAGAAGTCTTGGTGGTACTATAGGAATAACGCTTGCCTCTGTCGTATATCAATCCAGCCTGAGCGCGGGTCTATGGGCAAGATTTGGTGATCAACCAAATGCCGCTAAGGAAATCCAACGAATTCGAGACGATCTAATGGAACTGAAGCGATTGCCGCATGGGTGGTATCCAGGGGTTCTTGAATCATTGATGACGGCGTTCGGGCACGTCTGGCTGATAATGCTTGCTTGGGCAATCCTGGCGTTGGTCGGTATCTCGCCCATCAAACAACATAGGCTTTACTCAACGTTGGAGAGAACGTAGATAATGATGATCCAGATGTATTTTTAAGTGTCCTTGTCGTCATGGAGGATATTCACCACTCTATTGTACACACTCAGAGACAATACTCTGTCCTACACAGTCAGCAGTCGGGTAAGTACATTAGGCCGGTTTTCAATTCTCTCATGCTTAACGATATGAACTATGATTAACAGTCCAAGCGTAAGATGGCCAATTCAGGCCGATACTTTGTCACATCAACTTTTCTAATCTCACTATCTGGCGTCATAGAATGATCCCCGTCGGGAAAGGCATCGACAGGGAATAGCCAGAATCCAATCACCGGTCGCACCGCCATTTCAAGATTCTCGTGCTTAAAGGCTGGAGTTTCCGAGGCGGGAGTCTGGTTAAGGTGCAAAGAAGGAAATGGTCCATAGGTTTTGTGTTTGCCTGTCCAGATGTCTTCTTACTTCTGCAGCCAGTTTGAAGCGTCAGCGCGGTTGTAGATTTCGACGCGAAATGGGCTGAAAGCGGATAAGAACCGATGTTGTATCCCTGGTGGTTCGATGTCGAACTTCTCGATCATCTTCTCCCAGGAATTGTATAGATAGTTCGGATTTAAAAGATGGAGATGACCCAAGTCGTTGCTAATGGCGCGAGGATCCGGACCTATCCGATCGAACTGGAGGGGCATGCCGGTGATGGGAACGGATCGTTCAAAGGAGGTTTTGAAAATGCTCGGCCGCCCAGTCTCGTAGGTCATAACCTGTCGATTGACACGCTGGATACAAACGAACCAGACTTCTTCTAGTCCGCTGATTATTTGTCGGAAAGTCAGTAACACTTCAGGACTGATTGTTGTAGGATCTATCGCGTGAAGACTTTGTGTGCATTTATCAAGTACGCTTCTGCAGAGTGCCAAGTTACGTAGAACAATATGGCGGGGGTCATAAACAGTCTTGAGCTTGCAAATAAACTCGATAATGTCCACGTTGTCTTGCTGAAGATGAAGAAAGTCATATTCCGGGTTGTAGTACATCTCGCCTGGAACCCATAGATTGCTCTTTGTTAAACTATGTGTCAACCAGCACGGTACTCGAACCCGATAGAATGCCAGTGCAGCTTCTCTAGACTCTTGGGTAACTCTAAGTAGCTTGCTCAAGACCTGAAACCCTTGAACGAGGGGGTAATAAGCTGGACCGTCCTTCCCACGCTCCATCGGCGGGACAGGGAGGCCATTATAAACGCGGTTTGCAACATATTGCATGTGACAATGGACATGTATTTTGATGATTCTCTGGACCTGCAACGAGCTCTTCCATATAGCGATACGTATCTCATATGGAAGTTTGGAGAAAAGCGTGAAGGAGGAGAGTTGGCTTGGGGTAGAATTGGGAGTAAATAGCTCTAGATGTGACTTGGAAGACATAGTCTCAACCATCTGAGGATTACCGACTGCATAGATGAACGGATCTTTCAAAAAGGTCGGGAGGTGGTAGAGAGAGTATCGAGAGAAGTGTTCGTTGGAGTAAGCTGACGGGTGCTCTATTGGTCTTAGTGGCGTAGCTACCCAACCTCACCAGCCACCACAACTCCATTTCAGACAAGGGCATTGGCTGCCGCGACATCGTGGGAAGGGGCAACATTACTCTATGTTAATCCGGTTGGTGTAAAGCATTCAAAATGCACTGGCGCTGATACATGCGGATGTATATGGATAAATAGATTTTTCGCTGTATGTAAGCCAATTGGCGCCGTTATAGTGAAGACTTTTAGCATATTGACATAATCATCTACAGATCCTTATTCTGTAACGATCCCCAACCCCTTGACCTCGCTCTCACAATCCCCATATCATCCATATTCAACAGCCCAATTTTGCTATCAATCAGCACCCGCCACGCAATATCCCTGACATTCGGAGGGTGAGACGGTGTATCCCAGTATCGGGCCAACAGCCCACGAGATGTAGCTTGTTCAATCTGTGTCGATGTCATGTCTCTTTCTCTTGATGGTAGGTTGTCCAAACCACTGTTGTTGTTCGCGCCGAATAAGATAGCGTTTTGGAACTTTGTTGAAGCAAAGTATGAGTTGGAGCGGTTGAATCTATAGATTGGTGGCTTTGTGTCGAAGTCGTCTTCCATCGAGAATAGCCGTTCTAGTTTGGCGTCCCAGAAAATATCCCTGTGTGTTGCGTTCATTGCGAGCACCGAGTCAAATGGGGCATTCCCGGTTGCAACGATTGTGAGAGGTCGCATAACTCTTGCAGTCCCATTCCAGTACGTTAGGTAGTCGAGATCTCGTAGTGGTTGTAGTTGTTCGTCAAGCTTGTCAAATATATGTGATCCCTTTGTTTTGAAGTCGATAAGCAGCGTCAGCGTCTGCTTTGGGGCCATATCGAAAAGTCCACGCAACTCTCCGGTACTTCCAGCATTCTGTGCCTCGATCATACGCTGCAGGGGCTTCAAGTATAACGATTGAAGGGTCTTTCCACTTCTAAGACTCAGTGTTGAGTGTCCTACTAGAAGGTCGTTGTGCTTGAGGTGGACATCGGCTTCGACGCTGATACAGCCTGAGCCGAGGGCATCGAAGAGAGGAATACTGCGTTCGTAATCGTTGTGGGAGTGTACCGGTACTGGACGAGCACCTCGGAGGAAGGATTGGTGGCTGTCGTCCCAGAGCTCGGGGCTTTTATACGTGAGACGGTCGAAGCGAATGTCGTAGGGATCGTTGGATATGCGGATTATTCCAGCATCGACACGGATGATATAGATAAGTTCGGCGATAGTCCTTCATTTGGTGAGTAGGAGACATAACAGGATATTGGGCATGTACTAACAGGAGGAATAAAAGACCCGCGACGTATCTGAGCCAATTTATCCGAAAATGGCGTCGAAGGAGCATCTTCCTGGAGGGGTAATTCCGGGTATCACGAACTCGCCCGTCCTCGGAACAGGTTGTATCGCTACAGACTGAAGCCATGATAATCTCTTCTTTGGTAAGGTCTTACAAGTAATGTCTCCATCAGAGGATCCAAAACGAATATTATATGCACCGGCTACAGACTGAAACTCCGCCTCATCGTCTCAGGTCTAGACTGCGGTCTTGCGTATCCAAATCCTACGTAAAAAGGTTCCAGTTTACTAACCAGGCAGCTCTATTTCCCTATTGCGGAAACACGGCACTGATACGGAGTGGGTTCGTAGTACTCCGTAGGCTTGGAGGATTTACGCTTTGACCAATCATACGACGCTTTTCGTACTAACACACAATACGATCTGCTTTGGCAACGAGGACAAGTTACGTACGCACTAGCTGATTTGAGAATTGGACCAACGGATTGATCAGCTGTTGGTTGGAATACATGCCATGGAAGAATACAAGCTATTCTTCTCGAAGGAATGGCGAGAGTTAATTATCAGGCATACCATATCTGTCCAGGCATCGATTTTCCTTCAAGACCCACTATGTAAGCCATGGGCCATTGAAGCGAGCTGCGCCTCCGCGAAACGTCAGCTCGGATTAAGTTTAACCGTCTGCCTTCGGCCGATACGAAAAAGGGGAATCACCGGACACCATTCCCCGCTAAGGGAACCTAACAAAACAGAATGACATCAAAGATAGGAAGGTGTTATGAAATTCTAGGCTAGGCTTTGATTGATCTTCTCTATAAAAAGTTATAATTACAAAACAGCATTCTTAGCTTGTAACAAAACGCTCTTACAACTTGGCCTTGGGTCCAGCCGCATTCTTCCTAAACAAAACATCCGACTCGGGATAAGGATCAAATACAATATCATTCACGGGGTTCACCTCCGAGGCACGATGGAACAAGTCCTCGTAGACCTTTCCGTCGTAACGACCCAGAGCGCTGTCAAGCTGCCAGTCGGGGAATGACCACGCATCGACAAGTCTCACGGCATGAGGTCGCACGTCCTCCAGAAGAGAGAGTGTTCGCTTGGTGCGCGCAAGCTGGATCTGTCGCACGGTTGTGGCAGCGCTGGTGAAGAACTCGGAGGCTGAGCTCTGTAGGTGGTGCAGGGCGAAGAGCTCGAAGAGCTTGTGCAAGGCGGTGAGGGTGCTGGGGTCCAGAGAGGACTTGGTGCTCTCCTCCTGGAGGGCCTCGTGGAAGTTCTTGACTACTTGGTACTGCGCGTAGGCGGTGGACAGACGCCAGAAGTCGATGAGCAGGCTGTTCCAGGACTGCTTCTCCTCATCTCTGTGCTTGAGAGCCTCGAAGGTCAGGAACGACACGCGCCATGCGAAAGCATCAACAAGATCTTGATCACTGTCGAGAACGTCGAATGCGGCGCCGATGTCCTGTCTTCGGATGAACTCCTTGAAGATTTTGGAGATGCCGTTGTTGGGGGCCTTGCCGGCGAGGACGGCGCGAGCGGACTTGAGGAGGTATCGGGCAACTTGCTGGGTAAGCATGTAGTTGTCGCCCTCCCATGTGACGGTGGGCAGGTAATCAGCATACCAGCTGCCAATGCCGGAGAAGGCGGAGTATCCGTGACCACCGCAGGCGCGACGGCAGACTTCTAGACCTTCGGCGGCTGTGGTGGATGCAAAGGCCTTGAGAGAGCAGGAGATGGCGTGCAGATCGGCGAGATGGTCGCTGCCGGGGTTAAGCTCCTCGGGGCCAGGCTGGCGCTTGCTCTCGGCGCCATCACGGGCTTGAGCCATGCGCTTCTGGTTGGCGTTGTAGAGGTTAATCATAGCACGGCCAGTGAAATGCAGGGCGTAAGAAGCAGCGAGCAAAGGAAGGAGACGGTGCTGCACCATGGTGTAGTTGAGGACCTGGTTCTCGCCAGTCTCTCCGGCGTCAGCATCGCGGTCCTGGAACTGTCGTCGCACGGCACAGTAGCGAGTGGCAATGGTGACACCACGGGCAAGTACAGAGCCTGATTGGAAGACGATGGAGGAGCGGATAAAGGTCAAGGTTCCGTAGATAAGAGCAGGGTTCGAAGGACGGATGTACTTTCCGGTATCAGGGTCGATACCAGAGAAGCGGTTCAGCATGTTGACGTGGGGGATCTTGACGTGGTTGAAAAGAAGGAAACCGTTGTCCATGGTGTTGTAACCGAACTTGGGACCAATATCACCAACGTGGACATCAGGGAGAGGCTCATGGGTCTTCATGTCGCGGATGGGGACGACGAAGGGGTGAGGGCCGTAGGATTTGCCGTTGAGGATCAGCTGGGCGACGACAACAGCGTGGTTAGCAGCCTTGCCCAGAGATCCAATCCACCACTTGGACGCAGTGAGATGAGGCGAGTGCATAGTGAAGGTCTTATCCTCAGGGTTCCACGTAGCCGTTGTCTCAAGACCGCGGACATTAGAACCGTGGCCCAACTCAGTCTGTGCGTAACATCCGATGATCTCATAGTTGCGCGCGCGCTCAAGGAAGAGCTTGTGCTGCGCCGGCGTGCCCTGCTCCTCGAGGGTCTTCAGAAACATGGTAGAGTGCAGACCGTAGGGAGTAGGCTCGCTGATGAGCTCATTGGCTGCATGGAAGTCGTCATCGTTCCACTGGTGCCTGTCGCGCAGACGCTTCAGGGCCTTTCCTCTGGCGAGGGCTGCTTCGAGTCTGTCTGTGCGGCCGCGGAAGTAGTTCTGCGACTTGTCGAAGACGGGGTCTGCCTGGAGGATCTTGAGGATCTTGCTATTCCTGGCGAGGACCTCCTTTGTGAAGAGGAAGCTGGCCAGCTGATCCACGTCAATGTCTGACTTGGCGCGTTCCTGGGCGATAAGCTCTGAGCCCTGGGGGCCTGAAGGCGTAAGGGCCTTGACCCAGTCTGGATTAGGAGGAGGCATTATGTAGATGATGTGTGAATTGTCTACCCCGGGTTGTGTGTGATGTGGTGTCTACCCCAGAGTTGAATGTCGGGGAAAGTGAATGTTAAGGGGGAGTTTGACTTTATGGGGCATTGCTCGGCTGGAGCGATGTCGGAAAATCGATGAGGCTAAGACTCCCAAACCTCGGTTGTTTATAAAAGGTGGGTCATGACGACGGTGGTTATCTTGGGGCCTCGGCTTGACCTTGGCAAATGGGTCTCATATCATAAATCACCACTACGTACAGATACAAGATTGATAAAACCGAAATAGAACCACACCGGCTTGTGCTCGGACTTGACATCGTGTAATCGACAACTTCTGATACCGTTTTGAGCCTGACGTGACCGATCTGGCAGCTCAAGAGAACTGCCGAACATTCTTCCGTTCCGATCTGATAAGATAAAAGATTGTGGAGTAAACCCCGTCGGACTTTTCCCCATATCCGTCGAATAATCAGGGGAAGGGTCCACTCGAGGCCAGACTCGGCAAATTGCCATCTTCTACTCTGTATCTATAGACTCATCAGTTATGAGACAAGATATTGGAAGGCCATTGTCCGCCAGGTTGAGATCTGAGAGGAAGGGCAATCGTCTCGGACATAGCAGGCTTTAAGCCCGATTTAGGCAGCGGCCTGGTGCCTACCCTAAAACCCAGCCCAACTTCTTACTGGCTTATCTTCTCAGCTTTCAACTATTTAGAGGCAGCTTAAGACATGTCGAGATCCGTCAGAGTTTGGTACGGGTACATACTCATACAATAATCTTTTAGTGTTCACAGTCCGTACGAGTCACCAAGATGACAACATCCGCTCAGCCGGAGATTGTCCTGTACGATCTCGCATGCACTAAAAACACGTGCTTCTCGCCTGTCGTGTGGAAGATCCGATTGATGCTCAATTACAAGAAAATCAATTACCGGACAATCTTCCTCGAATTTCCCGACATTGAACCCACGTTGAAAGAGCTGTGGGTAACCAGTTGCCTTTTCTCCATCTGGCTGTGCATGTGATAACGCAATCCAAACTAACAATCATTAGCGGCCTCGCGCCCCATGATCCAAGCTCGAGATCTCATGCCAGCTACACAGTCCCTGTCATTCAACATGTGCCCACCGGCAAATACATCATGGACTCACCATCCATCGCCGAATTTCTAGAAGCCACATACCCCAGCCCACCACTCCCTTTGACATCCGACCTCGGCCGCGAAATCGAAGCTCAAGCTCGAAGCGCAGTGGCTCCAGCGCTTTGCATTTCTGTTCCGCCACGTGAGATCCTCATCCTCTCACCGCGATCACAGGAATATTTTCGAGCCAAAACCGAAGCTCGGCTTGGATGTAAGCTCGAGGATTCTATTACTCCAGAGAAAGAGGACAAGGCTTGGGCGGATGTGCAGGGGAAGATGCAGGGTTTGAGTGGGCTGATCATGACGAACAAGGATGATGGGCCGTTTTTGCTGGGTGCTCAGCCAAGCTATACTGATTTCTTCATTGCGGGTTCGCTTCAGTCGACGAGGACTATTGATGAGGGGGTATTCCAAAGATGTGTTGCGTATCCTGGGTTCAAAGCTATTTATGAGGCTTGCCTACCCTGGATGGAGAAGAAGGACTAGGTAGGATGGGGTTGGTGCTATGCTTGTCAAGGTCAATTGCTACTATGGAGATTTCTGCTCTGGATTTTATCACCCTGGTTTCGAGTCTCGACGTACTGGTACAATGTTGTCGAAGGTGCGGCGCGCAACAGACAAGAACAGGAGAGAGAACATGGTGTATAGACCCATTTGCGCTGAATATGAAACTCTGGTAGTATGCCTCACAACCGAGATTATTGGCAGATGAATATTTGCACGCTATTTGAGAGGTCTATATATCCATAATAGATGAAAATCTTGTCCTGCGGGATGTTATGGTGGAGAATGGTCATGGGTATCTGGAGCTCTCGGATCGTTAAATATGGCAAGATTTAATTTAGCATTTTATCCTTTGCTTTGATCTTCTGATGCATTTCCGTGGTGAACGATCTGCGCCGCATCTAGCCCCAACGCGGCTCGATATCTGAAATTAGTTGTCTCTGTTCAAGAGGTTTAGCCTTGCGTATCAACAATTAAAGTAAATGATAGTAAACTCCAACTACGCAGCATAATCGTGTATATTCCTAGCTCTAAGAAAGTCACCTGCTTGCAGCCGACATAATTTCTGTTTCTGGTGAGAATGTATCAGAGCCTTTTGCCGTTATGTGAGCCTGTCATGCCGACTCGAATTTCCCACCCGGGATTACTTGATAGTTATCTATAGATTGATTTCTGAGCTGAAATATAGCACCTGTGAGCTAGAATGATGGAACCAGAAGTGGTCGATACGCAGCCAGTCAAAGTGGGGGACGAGCCGCTGAAGGCAACAACGATGTGACGGGCCCACAGTCGCCCTGAAATCGTCTTGTGCTAGGCCAATTTAGAACCCATCCGAGCAGCATACGGGGTATCCAGTTTCACGACCTGACTTGACCCTTCAAAGTATCAGTGAACATTAATAAGCACGCGGCAAGGCGAAGCCTTACAACCATGTTCAATTTCCACCAGAGCGCTAATACGAGCCAATCACCACTGTCACATTTAGCGAAAATTAGGTATTTCACTTCAATACTACCCCGCACCACAGTTAAGTGTGAGTTCTAAATCTCTCAGCATTTTTCTATATTTCGATATCCGTTTCAAGCAGGAAGCGGCTTGCCACAGATATCGCAATGGATCCCGCATCTATCGCCGGCATCGGTTTGGCGATAGTCCCGCTTGCAGTTCAGTCAATCAAATCACTCAAAAGCACCGTTGCTCGTTACAAAGGTCGTGATAACACCCTTGCCAGGCTATATCATGTGCTTGAGGATCTGGACAACATTATGGGTGCACTAGAACGAGCTGTCGTCGCGGAAGCAACAACGCGATCTCTTCTAGAAGGCCCTGTTAGCCGATGTAATCTTCTATGTCGCGAATTCGAGACCGCTATGCAAAAATTTAGCGGGAAGTCTAAGATGGGCTTTCTAGATTGGGCCAAGATGGAGTTTATGACGAGCGACATCAACGAGTTCATGGATAGGTTGGCAGGGTATAAAGCGACGATCTCGGTAGGCTTAGGCATTATCACCATGTTAGTCCCCTCAGCCTGGTTAGCTTGAATCCTATGTGCTAAACTTCGTCTTCCTGCTACCATAGGCAAACATCTACACTCTCCAACAAAGTATTGGAAGACTATAATGAGGTAATCCAGGACACAGTTTACACCCTCAATATGAATCTACAGCGCCTTGATGATAAAATGGAGCTTCTTATCCAAGAAAGCAATAGCACTAGAGCTTCAGATACGAGCATTGACCTGAAGGATGAAAGGGTAGTGACGGAGCAATGCATCCGAATTTGCAAAGATGCTAGCTCTTACATCGAGTCTCTAGCAGAACGGGAAGAATCTCTGAAGGATCAATTTCCCTCAGCATCCGTTACTGACAGCCAGGCTCCATTCGAGGCACAGCTACTTATACGCCGAACCTTGAATGAGAGTCGGGACAACCTTGCCCAAACCATCGGCCGGCTTCAGGAACGGTTGGAATCCATGGCGACAAGTGGGACCCCCAAGAGTGACCTCGGATACCAGCAGTTAGAGGAAGATCTAAAAACCTCAAAGCAATGTTTGGAGTTGTGCAAAAATGCATCCGAGCAGGTTGCGAATCAAAAGGTCTACACCGTCGGAGAGATGGTTGCTGACGGTGACAGCGATCAAGTCGTCATCACGACTCTTGCAGACCTCTTTGACGTCAGGAAAGCGTCGTCAACGAACAGATCAGCGCAGTGGATAGGGTCCTTGACGGACGAAACAGCGCGACAAGTGTCTAAAGATCGATACAGTAGTCGTTTTGGTGCTGTGACCACGACTGGGGCTGGCAATGGCATCAGTACCATGTCTTCGGCGTCTAACAGTCACGAAGTCAACAGTAGTCTGCCGCAACGACTGGGGAAGGCAGGGCAGCCAGCGGCGTCAGAGACACTACATAGGCGGCCGACCCCCAATGAGATGAGAAAACGAACAATGGAAGATGATGACGTAAAGGAGGAGCGTCGATAGGATAAAAAATACACCAATGAACCTGTCCCAGGAACAAGATTTCAAAACCATAATGCACATACTGATGCTGAACAGCAATAAATGGAACCATCTCTGATTTTCTCGAGCATATTACTTTCCTGACCGGTCATGTAGCGCGATACAGCTTTGACGTTGCAACAAGCCAAGTTCATCGCACTTCCTGGGCTTGCATCAGATGAAATAAATGACTGTCTGATCCACTGGTTCTACAATATTTTACAATAAATCGATAAGTGCTATGCTCAAGTCGAGTGCGATTTGAGAACCACAGCGTTGCGGTGTGACCTGCAAACCTCGTCGCGGAAAAGCGAAAAGTAGTCAATAAGCATTGGTGCATTTGCCGACTTCTCCGGTTTACTGCTTGTTTTGAACGTAATTGATCATTAATACACAGCAGAGCGACAGATTAAGATAATTAACCCAAGCTATTTTAAAATAGTAATTAGGTCCTGGTATTATAAGACGAAAACGTATGATGCGGGACTAACTGGTTTTGACGGCTAATGCCACCGTTCCACTGGAAGCTCATGACAAAACGATGCCCGGAAGCAGTCCAGCAAGTTGAGAAGGGGAAGTAAGTGAAACAGCTCCTTTCATTGGAATCTAATCTTATTATAAAATCAATACATGATTCGTGTCAGGAATATACCATGTCGAGCTAGAAAGAAGTATAAGTTTGACAACACCTGAAATCACGCTATAACGTCATTCTTGCTAGGTAGAAACCCCATATCATTCTAGGTAACATCTCCTATGGAGCGCCCGTTGTACCACGTCTCGAGCTGAAGCCTATGACTCCTCAGGAACAGGCACAGAATCCCCACGCAAAAGGGAAACGGCATCAACAAAGAACTCGTACGCATTACCCTGCGTTATGCTGGCAGAAATGCACAGATCCGTCGATTCAATATCAGGGCCAGTGTATCGGAAGACGGTGGAGTATTTATGATACTGGTTGTCCCAGTCAACTGGAAAGGAAGCGAATGCCGCCCCATCGATGCTCAGTTGAACCGAGTTAACATTAGGGTTGCAGTCGATGGGCTCTGACTCTCCAGCGTCATAAGTACAGCTCTGCCTGAGATATGCCGAGAAAGTGTACTCGTAGCCCTGGTCGATTCCGACGCTCTGGCAGATTTTGGCGGTGTTTCCGCTGTAGGGTCCTGGAAGTCTCCTGTTGAACGTTAGCAGACAAAAACTGCACATGGGTTGCTGGGATCACATACGCGCACTGGTTCTTCTCGTAGCAGTAACCTCCCTGGGCCAGAACTGCTGTGGTTCCTGTAGACACCCATGGCTCAAGGGTAGGGTCTTCGAAATCGCCGTTTGGCGGACTCTGTACGCTCTGGGCGGGAGATGTCGTAGTAGTCGTTGAGTCTTCGGTTGTGCGGGTTGGTGCCTCAGTGGCAGACGTCGAAGCCTCAATCGTTAACGTCGAAGCCTGAACGGTTGATATCGAAGCTTCAGCAGTTGTCGTCTCAAAAGCTGACGTTTCACCAGTTGACGTCTCCGTAGCTGAACTCAATATCGTCAGGGAGGATTCAATGGCGGTATCATACTCGGTGACGATCGTAGTCTCTTCAGAAGTGAGGCCAGAGGCAGTCGTTGCAATCTCGGTAGCGGTAGATCCTATCGCCGTTGAAGTAGCTGTTTCGCTGGTCCATGATAATGTTGTTGTTGATCGGGGATGCGGAGCGCAAGCCTAAACTAAAATGAGTTTTGGTAATAAGGCGTTGTCCAAGGTCACTTACGCGAGCGGCGCAAAGACCTGCGCTGAGAATTAGCGGACCTAGGGTGGTATGGACACGCATCGCGATAGATTTACAGTGGTAACGAGCGACGATGGATGCGGTACAGAGGAAAAAGAGATGGATCAAAGGGATGGGAAGAGCAGACTTATTAATTATTACTCCGAATTATCGAGTCATATTTGGTCGAAAGCCGAATAAACGAGTTGGGACTATTGATTCAAACTTGCGCTAAATGAACAGAAATGGCTAGCTAATTCAATAGTTTCTATATGACCCCTGAATCTAACTGCGTGTGCTAATTTCACAGCTGACAGGCGCCACAGATTCAAATAACTCCGAACTCTTCAATAGTCGGTGTAGATGCGCGGTAAGAACTATACCTTGAAGATACATATCATAGGTTTGATACTACGTCGACGGACTGAAAAACCTTAACGATCTCATTGACGGCTTTAGGACTTATGGTGCTACGCTAAAACATCAGACATACCACTGATCGCTTAGCCAATCCTGGTTGATTAATTGGCTAGCTATGGTGTTACCAAGACCCACAGGTTCTAGACCTGTTGATAAGCTAAAAATGCTTTTTAATCGGTTTTATAAAGAAAGTACCTGTGGCTAACCTACAGTAGAAGTTTTAAAGTTAATACGGAAGTGAACTTACTTTAATTGGTATAATTTCTAATAATATAAGAGACTACATAGTTGATTTCATTTAATCTTTAATATTAATATTGAAAAGATAATCAAGATTTTAGCTTGATTATATTGCCATTGCATCGCGTACGATTAACTACTTTACCTTTTAGTATCTTCAGTTAGAGTTGAAGTATCGGGCGAAAGTCTGTTTCTATATAAACCCTAGCTCTGGTGCTCGAGAAGGTCTAAAAAGATTAGGGCTAAGTTATTTAAAGCCAGGTGTCTTAAGTAAAGAAGCCGGATTGTCATACTTGATATCGCGTTCATCGAATATACAATTCTTTAACACCGACTAAATGCTGATCTCATTGGCACTGATATTGATTTCTGTGGCTTGATGATCCGCAGGAAAGATATAAATCAACGCTTGTTAGTGGAGGATGCCTCTTGGTGGAGGATGACTCAAGATTGTGATGAAATCACGTCATTCATTATTCTTGGACGGTTCAAAGATCCAAGCCACTATTGCTTCTCTTATTGATCCAAGTGAATAATGCTGTCCCATGGCTTGGTATAATCCTCCCAACTACAGGCTACCGGCCAGCCACGCCCCAGGGGGAATACCAGGACTTAAGGTAGGGATCCGAGAGCTGGTGTGGGATATAATGGCCTTCCATGTATCTCATGAGCTACAGGGCTCACAGTGACCCTATTCAGGCTTGGTAAACGTGACAACCTGGATTTGAGCGCGTCAGCGTCTCGAACTGACACATTATCATGCTGCTGCATTTCTGTTTTGTTGAAGACTTCATATGATCTATCCTCCATATGATTTAGCGGGGGTGCAACGAGTATTAAATGCTTCTTTGATATAAGGAATATACTAATGCTAATCCGAATCGAGATTCATAACGATACAGTTGTTCACCATACCCAGTTAGAGTCTAAGACGGTGCTTGTTCGTTCTCTGTTTGTCTGTCATCTAAGCAGAAGTACACTGTTTAAATGAGAACAAAGTTTGATGGCTTAAGTAGTAAGACTCCAAGTAGGCATATTTGACGAACTGCTACAGGAGTATATAGAGGTACAATTGGCTGATATAAAAGGCCACTTTGGAAAGATAATCAGTTATTATTAAGCTCTCCTACACAACAGAGTGCCAAATCAAGACACTCACTTGTATAGGACACTAACTTATAGGGCACATTATATAGCTACCTAAAATTTATGGCTGCTTAGAATGAGAGTTGCGTTCCGACCTAGAGTAGCCACTTACATCATACACAATACGGGTCTATGCCAAAAGTACAAGTTTGCCTGTACAATCAACCCCCTGTATTTTTATACGTGAGTGACTTCCCTACAGAGAACGTAACTTACTAATATTTATGCCTTATGAGGTTATTATTAGCTGTTGTTGTGAGATATCAAAAAGCAATTATATGTAAGCGCCATATAAAGATATCTCTATTAAGCTATAGAATATGTAGAAAAGTAAGTCTCTGGAGTAATAATCGTCTAGATTCTCACTTCTTACTCGCTATTAACGTCTCCGCAAGTCCGCAGGTTACATTAATACAGCGGTGGATTGTACAGCCTGATCTAGATGTGCAGCCTGGTTAACCCCTTTGGGGCCGCCCTACTTTCAGCCGCATGCCACCCCGCACTCGTCAATTCAGCTGACATTCTCCTTCTCCATCCTTCAAAACGCGTAGCACGCGATGGATCCGTTGTCTATCGCGACGGGCGCCGCCGGCCTGGCGATTAGCTGTGCGACAATCGTGAAAACTTTATACACGTGGATTGACGACACCATCGACGTCGACGAAAATGTGTCCAACTTATTCGAAGAGATTTCTAGTCTCTCGCGCGCTCTCGAGTCCATCAGAAGTGCTTCAGTCCGGGTTCCGCAAGCTATTCTGGCTGAGATTGACCCTGGCAATGGCCTTTGGTCTACAATTGGCGCTACCTTTATTGATATGAAAACGACCTTTAACAGACTCAATCAGCTAATGGCTGAACTCGAGAAAACGAGCTTTTTCAGCCGAGGCTTTCTGCGAAAACCAACAAAGCAAATCAGGTTTAGTCTACGGTCCAAAGATATCTCTACACATAGGGATAGGATCAAGTCATATAACACAGCTATGATTAGTGCTTTGCAGATGATCAACGTGTACGCGATAATCTCGCAGCCCAGAACGTTGACTAACTTTGATAGGTGCCTCCTCATCCATAGTAATTCATCGCAGGACTCGGTGTTTAGGGTTCTCTCTGGACTCAAGTCGCAGGTCAGGCGGGTGGAAGTCGCTTTGCAAACCAGCAGTTCTACAGATTCTGGAGATTCAGTTGCACGTGAGGAAGATGATCGCATGTTGCACAACTTACGACAGTTTGTCCAAGTCGCAGAAAGTTTCCACTCCAGCGCTAGCACTATCGTTAGAGATGGGCCCCGATCGACCATATGGGGAGGAAGTATTTTGGGAGTTCCTTTGACGGAAGCACAAAAATCAAGGATCGAAGGATGGATACGTCCACCAGTCCATGAAGAGCCATATACCCCAACCGATTCTGGCTCTCAGTCTGACACAGACAATGAAGCAGAACTTGCTCGGAGAATCGAAGAACTAGCAGTCCAAAACGACAAGAATGGGGATTACGCGAGAGCGGAGCAGTTCTACAGAAGCGCCATCGAGCACTGCGAAGCAAGTTCAAGACCGCCACGCGATCTCAAAACCATGAGAGTGCGACTTGCATATTCATGCATGCAACAAGAGAAGTGGACAGAAGCAGAGGAGATTATAGCTCCAATTGCCTTTGAGAAAAAGACGAACGACCTATTGGTATACCATAGCATGCACGCCTTGGCTATTGAAAACCTCGATGCTCTAAAGCTTCAGGAGGCCGAGAAATATTGCAAGCGTGCCCTTTGGGGAAAGAGGAAGGTTTTGGGTAGAGACCATTCAAGCTGCTGGGAGTCTTTGGCCCTCCTTGCTTCCATCTGTATGGCGAGGAATATGATAGTTGAGGCAGAAGCCCATAGAAGCTTTATCCCAAGAATCTCAGAGATCTCGGTTGATGTCAAGGCTCTTATCTACCTCGAACGCTCTGTCGGAGGTCCAGGATCATTGAGCGGCCTCGGAGATGACGATAAACCGACTCAGCAGCCACTGGATTCCGAACACCCACTGGACTCCGAACAACCACTCCCCATACAGCGTCCATTTTACTTCGAGGATCTGGAGGCTCCCGTAGACTTGGATGGCTCACAAAGTCTGCGGACACTGCCTTCCGAACGGACTGGCCTGATCGGGTGGCCCTTTCCCTTAGAGGATCCGATGCCTTTGAAGCACTTGGAGAATCGAGAGAGTAGACAGGATTTCAGGCCTCCAAATTCACTTCTCTCACTGACAACAAATGATCATTCCGGCGCAAGATGTTGCTATATGCAAGGCCCATTTGGTTTCGCAATGTTGAATAAGTTCGACCCCTCTTGGGATGAACATTTTGGCGCAGAACTTAAACTTCAGAACTTGTCAGATGAAACTTTCGAAAGGATTAAAGAATTTATTTTGCTCTTCCTAAGAGAAGGAAAAAAGACCGAGTCTCTTCATGTGGCACTATCACCATCACCATCTTGTTCAACAGCAGCAGAAACAGATGGCCTGCCAAAGTCATCATTCGGTACTTCTTCGCTAGATATACGGCAATATTACGAATCCGACACCAGGTCTTTCGCCCTTCCAAAGCCAAAGTTTAAAATCTTTGCTTCAGTAGACTACATACAATTGGGATGTGAGAACACTCAAGTTGCATATGTAGTCCATGGCCTTGAAAGACAAATAGCGGATTTGGTCATTGAATGGCCCGGCTCCTCCAATCATAATGCATCACTGGCAAGTTTTCCGCAATTTCCTATAAACATTTTTCTGAATTAATCAGGTTCCAACTATACTTTACTACGACAAATACGACAAGTTGGTCGGCTGGGGCCATGATGTCGCGCATGCGCTCGATTACAGAGGATACCAGAAACCAGGGATACAGAAAGTTGAATGCTTTCCTTTGCACCTAATAACACAGCCAAACGTGGTAGATCATAGCACACTACCCCCCCTTCCTTCTGGATTAGATTACTCTGATGTCTCAGCCGACTTCCTATGCGCGATCCGATCAGCAGTCCACCTTGCTATTCAGAAACGTTTGGGATTGACATTTGATCAAGATGACGTAAGCTATCACTGGAACTTTACCGTTCCAGGTATTATGGCAGAGGATAATAAAGAAATACTCCGACGGGTGATCGCCAGAGCTGGATTCCCCCAGGAAGAAATGGATGAACACTTATCCTTTATTAGCCACTGTGAAGCGACAATGCATCGGGAAATAGTGGAAGGTCGGGTCAACCTAGACCCCAAAAGTTCATTCATCTTCGTTGCCTGTGGGAAGACGGCGGTGGAACTGTCAGGTTATGAATTAGTCCAAATCTCACCACTGGCAATTTCCAAGCTCAGGGCGGGATCGATCCATGCTTGCGGGTAAGTTAACTCTTCTCTTCAATCAGTTTTATCTAACCCATCCAGATCCATCTCAATACAACGGAACTTTTACAAGCTTTTGTGCGACAAGGTCCGCTTCATGAAGCTCAGAGGTAATTACCGTTTGACCGCGAAAGCATATGCTAGGTGTATTCTAGATTTCACTAAGAGGATCATGATGACATTCTGTAATGATGGGTTCCGGTGGGCTGTCGATGTCGGAATTGCAAAAGACTTCTGCGTAGCAGGCTTCGAAGAAGGTTTTATGGTCTTCACGAACGATGAGATCTTATCCTGTTTCCGGCCCGTTACAGACATCATCGTAGAGATGATATGTGAGGAAATTCGCGAAGTCTCTAAAACGGGCAGGGCGATTGAGGTATTTAAACCCTTTTTTGTTTGACCAAGATATTAACACATATAGGCGATTGTCATTGCTGGAGAGCTGAGTTTTTCAAAGTTTCTGCTCGACGAAATCAAGTATGGTGTACCGTCAAGTTTGCGAGACAAGATCTTCCAATCATCAAATCCAGCATCAGAAGTCGTGACAGGGGCTGCCCATCTTGCAATGTCTCGTTTCGTGCTTAGCAATCAACACGCTCCCTCTGACGGTGGGAAGGTGAGTGTGTAGGAGGCCACCGGAGGCCGACTTTAATTACGGAAAGCTCACCAGCGGAGCAGCACCATCTATAGTTGACAAAAAATGTGGTTACTGCTCTTGTGAAGTTGGAGTCTATAAGCGGAAATTCCGGGAATATTTCTAATAATGAACTGTAAATAGTTCTTCGACCAAATGCGGCGGTTAGACCTGCGCCTCTATCCTTCAGAAAGCAGGTGGAGTATTAGTGTGAATACGAATCAGGGCTCATCAAACATTCTTGTTCATTCGGTCTGTGGTGCTTGTGCTTGTCAAAGGTTGGCTGTACCAAACCTGCAACTGTATCAACGAAGACTGTGAGGATATTCGGGTCATCAGGTTTCGTACTCAGCTCTTCCCTTCGGTGAATAAAACTGCTCTCGCGTTCTATTTAATCCCCCATTTGAGTATTGGTCCAAGCATTTATGAGCTATTAATTATTAATTGGAACGGACGGGTTGGCAGAGCTCGGAGTGACAGATCTCAAATCGTCTGGCTGACGGATTTAGACACTCCAGCTGTACAGGAACTTCATCATAGGTTTTGTGTAGAAGATGCCGAATCGATGTTTATACAAAAGGAGGGTAAGGAAGATTTCTACTGTCTTTATGGCCGGCTGCCGCTTTATCTCCCACGAAGCGTTTGGCGCTGAGTATCTAGTATTTCTGGTTTCTGAATGTCCAATATATATGTATCTGTGCAGAAGGACTAGCGATCGTCCCGTGGTATCACTTTTAGTGCATATCGTCCATACCTGGTCCCTAATCTTCGTATTTCGAATTGCAGTCTATTTTTCACGTACTTAAAGTCACAAGTAATACAGCTAATCTAATTTGTTCCACAGAACTTTAGTGAGATACAGCATATGTTCATCTCTCTTGAAATTATTACATAGTCGATAGATCATTATTCTCAACATTACGTGTTGAATAATTAAAGGCCTTCTTGAATGATCACATTATAAACTAGCCATTTCCTTTGATACGTCTCCTACGACAATGCTTACACTCATCTCAGCCCAGCGAAATAATAAACAACTGAATTGGCTATAAAAACTACAACGATTGTGTTCTTATTCCTACTTGACTCAACTTGTATACGTGGACTGCCTAGTCCCCGCGATCAAGTAAATACGCAGATAGGTAACAATACATGGTTTGCTGTAGCACATTTAAAGGGCCTTAAAAACTGCCCTTTGACAACGTCGTGCTCACTTTGACAAATTCACAGTCCAGACCCATCAGGTAATCCCCAAAATGGGGATCGACGGGTGCGTTGCCAGGCGTTGAGCGCACTCGGAGGCCGCAAAGCCTACCGTTTGCATCGATTCCATACAAAGCAACCCGGTTATTGCCCAATTGCTCAGCGCGCATGCCAAATGCCTTGTTCCCAGTCTGCGCAGAAAAAGTAGCTTGCTGACCGGAGAGGCTCATGTTCAGGGTGATTTCTTTGCCGTCATGGCTAAGTTGCATGCAACGGAAATATCCCTTGTCCCCAATCGGCCAACCCTGATTGAGCCGGTCGTCGCAATCGAAGCGTTGATAGCGGACGACCATCCCGCGGCCGGTAGGAACCGCCTGGATCTGGTATGGGTTACTTCCAGGATAGGAGATGCCGAGTTCTGATCCATCAGCGAGGGCGATTTTGTACCAGTTTTCTGGACCAGACCAGATGTTGTGGCCTTCGTTGTCTGTGAGATTCTGTGTTCAAGAGAATGAGTACGAAGGCTGGCACGGGGGTCTATCTCACACTTACCACCATAATGACAGGTGCTTCCTTGTTGATGGTCTGGTAGATGATATAGTGAAATGTGCTTGTTGAATAGGATGTAAAGTGAGTTTGTTATTTCTATTGTCCTGAATTGGGGAGGCTCCTTTCTTAAATACTTGTAGTTATCACTGCTGCCAGCCCTGGGCCAGTGCTGACATACCGTAATTATCACCGCATAGCTGGGTGGCGCCCATGGATGTAATCTCACTTCGTGTTAAGCGGGGTACTAGCTGAAATGATTGGTCTCTGGGTATGTTTGAGTTCAATATTTGGACGGTCATATTCGATAACTCATATGCGGCCCAGAGCGAGCTGGTGGGAGTGATTGGAGGGGACTGTCCGATTTATCTGCCGGTATAATCTGATTAGGCGAATGTGTGAATATTGCCGGAGTCTAACAGAGCTGAAAACAGCTCAACTGAACTTTTTTCAACAGCCATTTCCTCTTTGTTCCCATGATTTGGCCTGTTATTCAGGCAAGAGGCGTATAAGTCCCTGCTGGTGATGGCGACGCTGACCAGCCGCATAATGTATTGGAGGAAAAGGCATACGATCGGCATTTGAGGTGAGCTGAGGATGCAGCTAGTT
Organism: Fusarium sp. VM40; assembly: GCA_954870535.1. Taxonomy (NCBI): domain Eukaryota; kingdom Fungi; phylum Ascomycota; class Sordariomycetes; order Hypocreales; family Nectriaceae; genus Fusarium; species Fusarium sp. VM40. The sequence continues at coordinate 4,259,827 of CATPAH010000013.1, forward strand.
GGCTATGCAGATTTGTTAATCGACTAGCCTCAGGCCTCGGTTTGATCAGGTTCTCACTCCATCAATGCATAAATGTCTTGATCAAATTCCGGTGCGTGTGATTCTTGGCTTCTAGCTCCACTCATAGACTTACACGTCCCTCTGCAGGCTATCCACCGTGCTCCTTATTGTCAGCAGCCTCTTTACATAGTGGCTGGCTGAGTTCAAATACGACTGTCAACTATCAACTGCGTATCCAATCCAAGGACCTCTGTTTCTTTTCGCTGTCGTCACAATGAAGCCGAGCGGCAGGTTTTGAAGTAGGGAGATCATCCTTTACGTCGCACCCACAGAGTTATTGTTATGTTTAATACCATGATTGTTAATCTCATATTAATATCTCCCTGAAATTTCGAGAGCTCGCAACTAATACCTCATAGCCTGTGTTATTCTGCGATATGCGGGGTGGCCCTGTTTGGTGGGGGTGATGTTTGGTGGGAGTATGCTCTGGAGGATATGGCAGCAGCTTTTCACTGAACTAAAGCGTCGTTGGTCAATTCTCAACGTGTTTCCACAATGATGTAGTAGTGCCAAATCATATCGTGTAAACAAGTCGAGTCTATATGAATTATACGACTTCTTTGTTACACTCAAGAGAGCCAGCAGTCCAATGACTGTCAAACTTGTCAAAGGTCTTGGAAAACGCTCCATCCATAGAGTACCTTTCTTCATGTTTCAATCGAATTCTATGAATTGAAAAGATAGTCACCTCCCTATTTATCCTCCTCTCCAGTGTCTGAAGAGCAAGTTTCCCAATCAAAGTCTTCGTCCACGTCTAGTTCTTCTTCTTCCCTACGGCAACTTTCGCAGAGCATCTCTTCATCGCTCTGATCATCGCTCTGATCATCGTCGCTGTCAGTATCGCTCATATGACAATATTCGCAGAATAACCCTTTCTCGGACGATGATTTCTTGTCGTATAAAGATTCTGTGTCGGATAAAGATTCTGTGTCTGATGAAGATTCCGTCTCGAACAATGACGCGCTATCTTCCGTTCGACTGTCAACCCCTACCAGCTCGAAATCTTCACCGAGGAGACGCAAGAGCCTCTTTGGCAATATATCTAGTTATTTGTTATCCTCTGTGGCTTGTCGGTTTGTCATGAGATACCTACATTCCTCTACACCAGCTGAAGCTTTAAATCCTCTAAACGCCTGGTGCTGCTTCATCTCATTGATGACTTGCGGGTCAGGATCATATAACTCGGAAATTCGCTTCCGCCAATAGCCCTTAATGAAATGTTCAAATGCCTCAGGGCATTGGCCTTGTTGAGTCAACTGTGTAATAAACTCTGATATTAAGTCTTCGAGTAGACGTGAGCTTGATCTTTCCCAGGCGGAGGAACGAATATCTCGAACCTTCTTGTCTCTACAACGAAGTATCGCAGCAGGCCTGACGCTCGCTGTAGAAACCATACTTTCAATGACATCCTCACTGATTGCATCAAATGTGCAGCACGTATGAGTCATGTCAAGGGCCTCAAATGTAAGAAGACGTAAAAGTTCAATGACAAAACCTGTGGGTTTCTTAGCCCCTGATGAGAGCGAGACATCGAATATTCTGTGATGAAATATGATGTGTCGCATTAAACCAAAGTCCATTCTTATTCCGGGCAGACGCTCGTCAAGATGGGACTTTAGAAGTAGCTTGATGGGCGAGCATCCATGATCTGTCGCGTTACACCAACAAACACATTCATCTTCAACTTTGATGCTTGAGAGTGAGTTTATCACCAACCAGGCATCTGATAGTTGTTGGGGCTCTTGTGATTCTCCGGCATCATAGAAAGCACCAAACATTGCTCCGATATAGTGATACGCGGTAGACGAAAGGTTGAGCCCTAGTTTGAGTGGGTCTGTTGGCGTTTGATTGAGGAATCCCTTCTCATGTAGCCAGTCAATCGCATTCAAGAATGCCCGGATTTCAAATACGTTAGGAGGCTTGAACATACGAAGACGATATGTCATTGCCGGCAGAAGACCAAGGTTATCAAAGCTCTTTATGTGATGAAATCCATTTTCCCAAAAGAGGTAAAAAGAATAAATAGGGACAGCGATACATGAATAAATCGATTTGTAGTCTCGTTCGACTCGAAGACTCCGATGGATATGAATGTTGGCCTTTTCGAGGTATTCGCAGATTTTAGCGGCTTTCATATCGGCAAAAGCTACTGTAGTGCCCTCGAGAAATTTGCCAAGCTTTTTCTGTGCCATTTCGAGTAATTGAAGTCTTCTTTTTGCGAGATTAGAAGCGAGAGTTGCCATGAAGGATCTTGAGATCCCAGAAAAAGACTCGCTTGTTCGCCGGGAGAACTCAAAAGAGCACCCTGCCCCCATTAAAATGTCCACAGACGCAATGAAGTTAGCATAACCCGCTAATATGAATGGTGGTCTATAGTAACTAGGCGACAAGCTATCATCCAAGAAACTCTTCGCCTCAGTTGATAGTAGATATCGCAAACCGTCTGGCCATGCGATAGCCAAGTGAAGAACCGTGTACGAATCTGTGTACGAGTCGACGGACGAGTTTCCCTGGGTCACTATCAATGATTCTGTTAACGTTTTCGGCTTTTGGGTGACATATTCGACAAGATCGTTGAGAGATTGTAAAAGGATCGCCTTGTGCAGCGGCGATATATCATCAGCTAAGAGATCAATTTAGTTAACATTCAATAGTGAGTTCTGCCGGATGATAAAGTCAAGAGTAGTAACTAACAGGCTCGGATAAAACTCTGAATAGGATCACTGAGTCTGTCGTTTACCAGAAGAGATATATCGTAAGGTCTGCAATTGGCCACTTTCGCTATTTGGGATAGAAGATACTGGGCATTTTGAGCCTCTGTCGCAGTCAGACTTCGAGTGTCCCATTTACTCTTCTCGTACAGTATTGGACAAAATCTGTTATAACCGAGCAAAATCAGCGGGTAGCACTTCCTAAATTAGAGACTGGGAGTTGAAGTTCACCACTTACAAAGTTCCGTCAATATCATGATTAATTAGGAGTAGCGTCTGAAAGACCCGCAGGATCGCAAAGAGAACTCGATCATCTTTTATCATTCGGTCAAGTAAAGTGCCGTCAGGATCAAAATTAATAAAGGATTCAAAGAAAGTCTAGATGGTGTTAGTACCTAAAAAAAACGTCGAATTGTAATCTCCTAACCTCGGCATGGTTCATATTGACCTCGTCTCTATCGTTTGGAGAGGCTGTTCCGTCCCGATACATGGACAAGACTTGACGTTCAATCGATTCAATGTCTTGAATGATTCGTGTTGCTGGCCTCGATTTAATGTCCCATTCCCAGATTACCTCAAAAGTTTGAAGCAGAGGACTGTGATCGCTATGAACAACGTTCCTGTACGGCACTGAAATGCCAAGCTTGCTAGTTCCAGTTGTATATTCGACGCAAGCCAAAGCCATGCGAGCGGAAAACCAAGCAACCTTGTAGGGGAATCGTGCCAACGCCTTTCGCTTGTTGTTCCTTTGGATATCGAATAACACACAGCCTCGATGGTGCTGGTCTTGTACTGCAAGTTCAAACTTCAAATGCCAGAGCATGAATGAAGTTCTTGATGTGGGCAAAATCGACGCACAATTGCACCTCGATGAAAGACTCATGCCTAGACCCGGTTCGTCTGAGATAAGGTGACCAAGTGCTAGAGGGTTTGTGGCCTGTTGCTGCGCGATAGGACCAGTGCGAGCATACCCCTGGACTCGTGAAATTTGTATTCCCTTTAGGATAAACTAGTTAGCTACTGCTCCCTTTATAAGCTCAATTTTTTAAGAGTGCTATACCATATTCGAGAGTGATTCTGAGTGGGAGGCTAATGTCTGCGTAATCTCTTCGATCTTCGCAGCCGTCACACCATTGTTATGTGCGATGGAGCTGAGCCCTGTTTCAATCACCGTTAATCGTCCGTCAACCATTTGGCCAAAGTCACGGATAAGCCATTGTGTCTCGTGTTGCTGGTCACCGATGCCCACAAGAATTCCAGCTATTGTGGACTTCAAGGATTCGAGGTGATCGGAATTATGTCGTACTTGGGTTTGCAAATTTTGTATACAGTCATTCTGATGCGTTGAATTGCTGCGGGCCTCATGTGAAATAAGTTGAATGTCTTGGCTGATGTTGTGATTGAACTCCCTAATTGTGATCAGCGAGAGAGAAAAGTAAGGTACAAAAGGGGCCGGGGGCTCTATACAGTGACACAATCTGAATGGCGAGTCTTAAATCGCTTAGATCCTTTCGTAAAGACTGGTGAAGTGAGTTCACTTTCGCTTGTTGAAATGGGTAAACGAGTGAATGTCTCGCGTCTCTGACTATCCGTGAGGTGCCACTGGATTGTTGCGGAGGGTTGAGCTTGACAAGAAAAGCCTGCAGCTTCTCGAGACTCGAATAGCATCTTTTGAGACTGGCTGCAAGCGATTCTGTGTATCGCCTTGTGTTGATACCGCGGAGTGTGTTGTTGAGGCTGTAGATTAGTAACACAACTTGTTGTACGTCCTGTATGCTGTCTTGAATCTCTTCTTTGCGTCCTTTCGCTGCTTGAATGTAATTAATGAGGCCCTGGCAGACTTGTATTCCCAGCGACACAATTCCAACAGCAGTACCTGCTACTGAGAGGGGATCGGACATGTTGGAGATGTGCCGGACCAAGGCAGTCAATCAGACCGACTCAGGTATGCACTACTTCCCTGGAAATGTGTTGATTTTAAGAAATGAAGTGATCGAGAGGGGTAAAGGGAGTATGGAGTAAACTAGCAGTCTTATTGGACAGATTAATTGGTCATCTGACCAGCGCCACCGCAGTTATTTGGTTTTTAAGACATTAACTAGAGGTAAGGCATACAAGGCGGACAAGGCAACCAAGGCTTGATCTTCATCTGCGGCTTAGCCAGAAGCTTGATGCGGCGGATCATTCTACGTGGCCAGGACTACACCGACTTCCGAAGTCATAGTGTTGGTTATGAAGCTTTGATATTTCATGAAGGATTCTTCCTTCAATCCTTAATGACATAATAAGGACGTAGGCAGGGCGATGATCAGCGTTCAGCTGCTCGAAGGATTTACCTGATGATCCTGGCCCCACACGACAACAAGTATAAGTATGAAGTGACTATATGCTACTGGAGCCATAATCGATCTTCTCTTCACAAAAAGTTCTACCCCTCCTTCCGAAGTACCAGATCACATAATTATGAAGCTTCTCGCCGCCCTCACCTTTGCCCTTTCAGCCCTGGGCTTAGCGTCTGCTACCAAGTGCTGTGCTGACAAGAGTGTACGTATCTCTTTGGACGATGTGAATCTTAGTCTATATTCTTATTAATAATGTATTGGCAGTGCTCTGGTGATTGCGTCCCCATTGCGGGGATGGAGGGCGAGCTTGTCTCTTGTCCCTTGCAAAAGCCCCAGCCATGCGAGGGCGACCCTTAGACACAAGATGTCAATGACGAGCCGGGGAGGATCTTACAAATTCTATGGAAACCGAGCCAGCCACCTCATGCAGTTGAGACGCGTTAACAAGTCGGACCTGGGTAGGACGTATGTAATTAGGTGGCATAGCATCAATTTGGATCGAGAGGATAAGACAGCCCAAGCGCTAGAAGAATAAATAACACAGGAAGCTTATCGAAAGAAAATTCCAGTGAAACGTATGAGTAATATTCCTCCTGTTTTATGATTACCATCGTCCCTTCTAGAGACGTGGATTTAGCCTCCCTGCTGAGCATCTTACCCAACATTCTGGCCTAGCAACCTATATATAATAGCTATTTACCATTTCTTTTTTTTGGCTTTGCCTATGCGAAAAGGTGGCAAATATTTAATTATAAGGACCTAAATCCGGATGATGATTATTCGCATTCAGTTAGATCCGCATTCTCATCGGGCAATGTTCGCTTACATTTCCTGATCAGGACTCTTGCATAGCACGCTCCGCTTATTGGTAAGGCGTAGTTCCAGGCTTCCTTGCATAGCCTCATTGTCATTTTATCATCATTCATGGCAATGTAATTTCAGATTGCCTGAGCCCATTCCCCTCTCAATATCCACCATAGTAGGAAACCATGATGGCTGAGGAGGTCAGTGGACAAGCAGCATTTTGGATTCTACTATCCCTTGCCACCGCCGCAATCGCTCAACCCACCAGAAGTTGGCGAAGAAAAGAGCGCGATCTCTTTGGCGGCCATGTTGACCTCGCCCGATGCATTCCAACCGTATGCTTCATCGACGCGGTATGCGACCTGATATTTCTAGGTATATCTGCTCGACGGTCGCTGTCAACTTCAGATTCAGCACCAGCGCGTCAGCGAATATTGCCGAAAGCCAGTGCGCTCATCGTCAAACTAGCTCTGTCGGTATTTACTGTGTTGCCTCAGACAATCAAGGTCTTTAGTCTCAAGGGCGTCCCGGGAACACAGACCTGTGCATTCCTCTTCTTCCTCGCCTTCACGACGAAACTACTCGTGGATATCTGCGGGTTGGAGGAGGAAGAGGAAGAAAACGAGGCTGATTCTGTGGAAACCAAGGATGATTCATTAGATGGCATCGTCCTGGCGGCTGTGTTGCTTCAAACTCCCTTTGAGGTCTGGATTTGGTGCAATATCAGTAACTCCGGATCACTCCAGGCCCCCCATGATTTGGCTGCCTTTTGCACATGGTCTGCATCGTGTTGCGTCATAATTATGGTCCTTCAAATAATCATCTGGATTATGTATGTGCTGGTACGTCAACGATTCGATGTTACAGGATCTCCTCATGTGGTTCCGATGCGTGGGCTCTACATACTTCTTTTGGTCTTGGGAGTAGCCAAGAGTGGTCCCGAAGCAGAAAAGTCCACCAGCACTATCGTGCCACCTCCGGATTCCGTCCGAAATTTTACTCATGGGCTGAGTTTGATGTCGCTCACTGGCATTCTGAGTCTCGCAGTAACCAAGGTGTTGGATTTTGGCATCAGGGCGCTCCTATCAGAGAAAACGCAGCCAACAGTCCCCACGCTAGATACACAGTCCACGATCAATGAAGACAGTACCGTAAGAAGCGAAGAAGAAACTTTCCCGTCACCCCCAAATAGGCTTCCTATTAGTTGGGTGGGAAAGATTGGCACTGTTATGGATCGTTGGGTTGAGCGCATTCTCACTGCACGCTCAGCAGCCACTGTTACTATGATGCTAGCGGTTTTTAACCTCATCACCACGATTGTATACTATCTTGTGTGTTTTGATGGAACGGGGACAGAGAATCCCAGCTGGACGAGTGTGCTTGGCTAGGGCTAGGGAGATGTATGGCAGTGAACAATAGGGACTGTGATTGAAAGCAGTTGTCGTTTATTTATTGGCCTTTTCTGTCTCATTGGCAAGAAAGGAATATACATTGTGCTTCACTATAATAAATAGATATATAAGCAGCTTTAATATCCCACAAATAAAGTTTTATCTTTTTGTTAGCATTGGAATCCTGGAGTTAAAGAAGACCGCTACTATCTGAATTTATTACACCCAGAAACTAACTATCACACTTCACAGTGCCCATAGGTGTGACATCGAGATGTGCCGCCTCATAGACATAACACTTCAGTGTCAAAATTGCGGACTCGCCGTCGGTTGGGAGAATGATTACCGACGATGCAAGATAGCCAAAGAACAATCGCGAGTCGCGCGCTGCCCAGACGACCGATGTACCGAGAGCTCCAAAACAAAATTGGTACACTGGAGTCCCTGCGATACCTGCGTTGATGCGTACAATGAGTGGCTAAGAGCCCTTGAGCGGGAAGAAGAGGAGCAACGGCTGCGATACCGGCAACAACAGCTGGAGCGGCGGTAAAGGCCTCTTAATACCTAGGATGGTGATAGATCGCGGCACTGAATCAATCTAGCAAGATAGCATACGGCTCTGTTAAAGAGCGCCTAATCAAAGCTGGTCTCTGGATCACTGAGATATCTGATTGTATAAGTGTTATTACATCTCCCCCGATAGGTTCTCCTTCCCTTCATCAAACTGTTAGTAAATATTCCATTTTAGGAGACCAACGGGATTATATTAAACCATCATCATCATCATAGTACAACACCCTACTTAACTTCTTCAAGAAAAGACACCATGTGCACAGTTACTCTCGTAACAAGTTCTTGCGGTGGCTGCGACCACCAATATAAACCCCAGGAAAAGACGACTCATTGCGAGCTAGCCAAATTCATCCCAGTCTTGAAGAAGTGCCCTGGTGATGAATGCTGGTATGCCGAGAGACACGAGACAATTACATGGGAATCTTGCAAAAAGTGTTGGGCTGAACATCTGGCAAAATTGGAGGAAGAGAAAAAGGATGAGGCACAAACAAAGTGATAGGAAGGCAATCAACTAGCTAGGGGATGCATGCGGTTATTGCTCTGTAGGATATGAATTTTGAACTAAACAGGTACGTTCGAGACGCTTTCTTAAGGCCAGCTGTCAAAATTGATAATTAATGATATACTCACATTGATTATTACTTATATGTGTTGCGCAGACTTTTGAACATGTAGACGAGAATGGATCAACACCGGCTCATACAAACCTCCGTCGATCACGTTGCTACCAAATACCCAAAGGTTACCAGGTCTTAGACCGTGCAATATTAAAAGTTCCGTCCAACTACAAGTGTTTCGCGTACCAAGCTCTCAAAAACAGATTGTTTTACAACCGCGCCAAACCTGTTTGATCATCAGTGAAAGAAACGCATCATCATTGCCGCAAAGACTGACCCGTGGCACTTTACAGCCTTCTTCAATTTCGTAGCAAGCGTGCCCAAGCTCCGTATATCAAACCCACCAAAATTTGGCCTACACCGGATGCTATTCCACGCTTGAATTGGCGTCATGTCTCCTTCATCAGACAAGTCCGGCGCCAGAGCTAGCAATCGATCTAGCATACCTTTCGGTATATTACCAAAGGCCGGAGATACCGGCGGAGGGGAATTGCTGTTTGGCGATAGGTAGTCGCACGCGGCGACAAGGTGTGCGGAGGCGGTCATGGCATGGTTGGCTGGTTCGTCGGGTTTCTTTGGGTCGCCGTGGAAATGGCCTAGACAGGGCTCCTCAATCCTTTGTCACTTGTTAGCAGAGATGCGCTGATATGGTAAGGGAAACATACTTTAACACAAACTCCATGCCTGCAACAATCTGATCCACCTCACACACGCGAGAGTTAGACAAAACCCCTTGTGCAAATAGAATGGGACCCGGTGAGCTCCCAGGCGAATTGTAAAAGTCACCGAAAGAACTTGGCGAGATGAGCTGCGGAGAGGGTACTATATCCACAGCTTGGCCACCTGTGCCATAATTGGGTGACAGGCCGCTTGATGATGCGGTTGTGCTGGACAAGATGGGCCATTCACTACTTGTATAGGTAGGATCTTTGGACTTGACTTCGGAAGGGAAGCCTATGCCGTGTTGGGCGAGCTGATCAACAGCGACTTGAAGATTCGAACGAAGCTGTGCGCATTCACGCATTAATTCTGCCTCGCTAGACCGAGATTTGGCCAACTCATCTTCGAGAGTTCTAGCATATCTGTCCTTGCGGTTGCGATATGATCTGACGAGTACAGTTTAGTAAGAAGTGACTGGGTAGTGCGGTGGAATATTCTTACTGTTGCGCTCGCCGGAGCTGGGCCCGTCTTTTCTCAACGGGGTTTTCCTTCGGCTCTGTTGAGGTGAGTGATTAACAAGACTGTTAAGTACTAGCGAGGAGTGACTAACCGCCAGGATTAAAGATTCGGAAAATAGTATTACTCATCGTTTAAACTGAGACAAGTCAAGATGAACGGGGGTAAGAAAGGTAAGGATGAAAAAAAAGCATAAGAAAATCAGTGAAAGTCAGAAAGAGTGAGTGCAGGTGCTGGAAAGGTTTGGTCCTCGCTCATGATTAGTCAAACAACGAGTCTGACTCCACTGGCTATGCCCCTAGGCGCTAGCGGTGCAACTGTAACGCTGTATTGCTAGTGGAGGCTGGGGAAACAGGACTTACGGTTACAGGGGGCTGGCACGAAGAAACATTCACCCATCAACCCTCTTCAGCATGATTAAGCTCTAAGAATCGAACAGTCTCATACTATGAAGACTATGCTGCAGGTAGACTGGATCAAAACTCGTTTTACCCATGTTTTGGAAAAAATAGTCACTAAGAAGCCGTTTGACGGCGTTGAACGTTTGAGTTTCAGCGATGTTTCACAATTTGGTAGGTCAGCGAGTCTCACCCACAGCAAATGATGAGAATATCAAGATTTCCCAAACAGGAATAGTCGCCACACCCAGGCATGCTTTCGTGTGGCTTACCGTGATAGAGCGAAGCAGGGCGGCACAACGGCCTACAAATGGTAGAACTAAGGTGCCGAACTCCGTAGGGTATCCGTAAACCATTTTTAAGCTTAGAGTGGCCATGGGGTGACATCATTAGTTGGAGAAAACAGGGATTCTTATTGTTGATCATTGAGATATTTGAAAAGCCTGGGCTTGATAAAGTTGAAAGTTAAAGCAAAAAAACAATACAACCAAAAGGACTGACATAATGAGAACGCGGTTGAAAACAAAGTTGTGTGAAGTTTTCCCTTTTGTTTGAGCCGACACACTGTGGCTTGTCACTCAGTTATGTACGGACACAGGGAAATGAGATGACAACTAAATCCTCACTTGAAAATCATTGATGACAGCAACATCTTGTGCCCTGCAGCAACATATGCATAATAAATTCCTCTGTTCCAGTGACGTTTCCTGTATCTTGCCTCACAACCCTTGCCTACCCTGTGGTTTTCCCCATTCCAGCGCGCTATGCCGTAAGAGGAAATTATGATTATGAGGGCAGGGGGACTTTGGTTTCATTGCGCACCGTTTCACCGTGGATTAAGTGGAAACTTGACCGGTAGCCGGTTGTTGGAGAGTTTGTTTGTATTCCCAAAAGGGTAACTTGGATTACTCGATTATTTGACCCTTAATATTGTGCGACCATATCGCTCGAACGGAATCAATGTCGAAGACTTGTATAAAGATGGATGTCGCCAACCGCTAAATAAATGATCACTACAGCATTCACTCAACAATTTACATTCACAGTCATTCATTCTTCGCAGCAGGCCTGCTTTCATCCCAAACCATCTTCCTCTAGACCCTCTTTTCAACAAATCCTACTCCACCCTTCAAAATGGTTCCCTCATTCAGATCTTGTTTCTTTCTTCCTGCATTGACATGGCTGGCGCAAGAAGTCAGCAGTCACCCTGCTTGTCGCCCATCCATGGAGAGCGCTGGCGCAATGGGCAAAGCCATCTACCTCATCACCAACGAGGAGACCAACGGCGTCCTTGCGCTACCTATCGGCAAAGACGGCACTCTATCTAAGGGTAGCATCACCATGACAGGCGGTGCTGGCTCTGTGGCTGTTGATGCTGATGGTAACCCTGCTACACCAGATGCGCTGGTCAGTCAGTCATCTCTGACCATCGCAGGCAAGGTAAGTCCCCTCAACCCCACCACCATATGTAAAAGCTGAATTAACTCCCATTATAGCATGTCTTTGCTGTGAACGCAGGCTCGAACACCCTTAGCATGCTGACCATCTCGCGATCCGATCCCACCAAACTCGAAATGGTCGGCAAACCGGTCGACATCCCCGGCGAGTTCCCCAACACCGTCGCCGCCTCGATGAAAAACAAGGTCGTCTGCGTGGGCTCAACTGGCGCCAAAGCTGGTGTTTCCTGCAGTAGCTTCTCCAAGAAAGGCCTCGGTGCTATGGATGAGCTACGACCGTTCGACCTCAAGCAGACGACACCACCCAAGGGACCTACCAATACCGTTTCGCAAGTCCTCTTTTCCGAGGACGAGAGCATGCTGCTTGCCATGGTCAAGGGTGACCCGGCGGTCAACAACACTGGTTTCCTCTCCTCTATGAATGTTGAGAGGTCCAACGGTGCTGCAGCCGTCAGCAAGGATGAAGTTCGCAGCTCCCCCGAAGGAACCGCCGTGCTATTTGGCTCCCAGATCATCCCCGGTACCTCAAAGGTCTTCGCCACCGATGCCTCTTTCGGCGCCGCAATCCTCAACGTCGACCCCAACAGCTGCGAGGCCACAACCGTAGCCACCGGAAAAGTCGATGGCCAAGCCGCAACATGCTGGGTGGCCATTTCACCCAAGACCAAGACAGCTTTCGTGACCGACGTTGGCAAGAACCGAATTGTCGAGATGAGCCTTGAGGACGCCAGCGTTATCTCTGAGCTTGACTTGAGCTGCAATGGCGACCCTGGCCTGATTGACCTGGCTGCTGCTGGTAACTTTATCTATGCGCTGTCACCTGGAAACGGTACCACTGAGGCTGCGGTGTCTGTTATTGATGTGTCGGGTGGTTCTGGATCAGCCAAGATGGCGCAGCACTTTGAACTGAAGGGTATGGCGGGCAAGACTGCCATGGGAATGAAGGTCATGGTATAATGGAGGTGGCTTGATCGAGGATTGTCGATTTCAGAAGGAATTTGTTTGTTAGAGAATAGAAAATGTAGTTAATGCCGGTTTTATTGATTCAAAGCTAATATTGCTTTGCTTGTGGATAAGAAAAGTGATTAAGAAGTCTTTATCTATATATTTAGTTTTAAAACACCTAAACAGTGTTTACAGACTTGGGGCAAAAGACAAAAGACACCGCTCTTCTTATTGAGGCTCTACGCTCCATCGCTGGGAAATGACATTGTTAAGGGCTAGAAATGTGGTGACTCGTATCTGAATAATTAACTTCGCTCATATAGCACTCTTGAATTAGTGACCATGTAATAAAATTCGTGATAGCGATACCAGCAGCATATTCTTCTTTTCCGTCCAGTCACGCGGTTCTACGATATGCCCTTTAGCCTTTTGTGACGCTGCTTTATTAAACATGCCACCTGCTTAGGCTGGTCCACTTACGGGTTTTAAACCTACCCTTGCATTGACCAGCGTACTCCCTGCAATTAAGGAACAATAACCTTATAAAATCCTAGTAGCCCAGCAACTGCTCACAACACGTCCCAACACCCTTCGATAAGTCTGATAATGTTAATTTGCAGGAGTAATAAATCTGTTGCTATAATCAATCGACCTACTAATAAATCTCAGTCAAAGACATGGGCTGCCAAGCCAGTAGGAGCTTAGATGCCCTGCCAGTTTATATGTCAGCGATGTCATACGAAAGGCGCCTATGACCCCGCTTTAGTCCCGGATGAGAAACAGCCTTCTTGGCTCTATGACAAGTTACCCTTGACGCTGCAGCAAAATGCCGTCATTTTAGTGATCCTTCAGAAAGGGCGCCCTTGAAACGCGCCCTTCATGTGATGTCCCTATAGGGCTGTAAGTCATATAAAATGTTCTCCATACTATGCTGCGATATAAAGGTCATTCAGATTCAGGTCATACTTTAAGCTCACACATTGTCTTCAATTGAAGACTGTCATTCTGCATTTCAGTATGGCGACTACGAGTACAATCACCCATTCAATCACACTATCCCCTCTTGACCGGTCAAAACCTCAAGATGACAATATTGAATTGTCCCTGACCCGCGATAACGGGGTCAACCCACCCAACAGTTCACAAGACGCCATCGCCAACGAAGAAGAAGCACCTGAGCATGCCACAAGCGCTATCCCTGACGGTGGTTACGGCTGGACCATTGTCGCCGCCTGCTCAATTCTTCTCTTCTGGATCAATGGCTACACAACCGCCTGGGGTGTCTTGCAAGCAGCTATAGTCCAATCACCCCAGCTAGACACCAATATTCGCACGATTACTTTTGTTGGGAGTTTGTACATGGCTTGTATGGTCGCGTTTGGCCTGGCATCTGTGCGACTTGCCAGATCGTTTGGTATTCGATCGACCAGTCTTGTAGCTACAGTACTCTTCGGGTCCGGCTTGATAGTCACGAGCTTCACGCTTGAACATCTCGCTGGGCTGTTCTGCATCGCTGGACTCCTCGTGGGATTATCAACGTCCCTCTTGTATACCGCAACCAACACACTGCCAATCCAATGGTTCAGTAGCAAGCTCGGTACAGCGAACGGCATGGTAAAGGCAGGAGGTGGTGTCGGTGCGACTGTCCTCCCTCTAGCAACACAAGCCATGATTGATAAGCTTGGCCTACAATGGACATTCCGAATCCTCGGCTTCTGCATCCTGGCGACTGGAATTCCCTGTGCACTATTCCTCCAGGAGCGCAACCGAGGTGGCTCAACATCACGATTTGACTGGTCCCAGTTGAAGAGCATGCCCTTTCTGACTCTTACCATGGCCGGAGCTGTCGGTGTGTTTGCATTATTTGTGCCTCCATTCTTCTTGCCCGTCTTTGCCAGATCCATCGGCCTCTCGGCGTCTACGGGCGCTGGGTTGGTAGCTGGTTTCGGTGCCTCAACGGCTGTTGGCCGGCTTGGAGGGGGCTGGGTATGCGACAGAATCGGTGCATTTAATGCACTTGCACTTGCAGCTTTGATGAACAGTGTTTCCATGTTGGCAATTTGGCCCGTCAGCTCATCACTCCCACCGCTGTTCGCCTTTGCGATCATCAACGGATGTGCAAATGGGAGTTTCTTCGTCGCACTCCCTACTGCCGTGGCCGCACTTGCTCCAGGCTCAGCTGCAGCGTCTATCAGCTTGATGACCTCATTCTGGACTCCCGGGTACCTGATGGGAGCGCCTCTGGCCGGTATTCTGATTGATGCTTCAAAAGCATCGGAGGCGTCTTCGATTGAGCCATATAGGGGAGCTATCTTCTATGCTGCAGGAGTTGGGACGGTTGCCACTCTTTTGATTGTTGCGTCCAGGATGATGTTGAGCAAGAAATTGATTAAAAGGCTATAGATATCGGCAGATAGTTAGAGTTTAGTAATTAAACGTTCAATTCTTGCCCCAATGGCAGTGCATAACCTCCTATACTAATGTGATATTGATCGGCAGGTTCCAATTTATATCAGCGGGGGTACCCCAGGGCTTTCCGCGTCGGCTTGGTCGGCATATGATTAGATAGCGCCTAGATAAACTCACAGCCCCCAACAACTCGCGACGATCGTGTCTAAGCCAGCCGCGACTAGCCAGAAGGGGTAAAACCATGCGACACGTCACTCTGTGATACGCGATAATCTTGTGTATTGGAAGAAGGATTCGGACTCGAGTGGCACAGAATGAAACAAGCAAGATTACTGCCTTGTCAACCTGTTTAAACTACCACTTATTACCAAATAAACCCGAGCTTGAGGCTGTGAAAGACGTCATTTCTGCTGTGACCGCTTACTTTTGGAGGCCACTAGCCGTTTGTCTCTCGTGATACCTTAGCGCTCACCCGAGTTTGCCGTGCTGAAAGCTTGTTGGGTGACATTGTCCATACAGCAATCCAGACCCCTGTCCAACCTTTAGTGCAGGTCTGAAAACTTATTTATATCATCATGCATCTGTCACTTCACTCCATTTCTTGTTCAGATAATCTCAGATAACCAAGTTTGAAGGATGAGATTCAACGTTCTTGCTTTGTTGCCGTTTTTGGCATTGGCTTCTGCAAAGTCTCAAGTGCATGATGGGAGCTTTACACCGGATTATGTGCTCGAGGCAACCCTGGATGACATCAAAGTCAATTGCATGTCAAGGTCTTCGGTGGTTTTCAATGGCACTTCTCCCGGCCCGACTCTGTACCTCAAGGAGGAGCAGACCACCTGGATCAGAGTATACAATCGAGTACCAGACAACAATGTCACAGTAGTACGTTCTCGATTCCATCTCTGCAAACGCATCAGCTCACAATAGCAGCACTGGCATGGCCTGAGCCAACGAGCCGCACCTTTCTCCGACGGTACTCCTCTTGTCAGCCAATGGCCCATTCCAGCGAATCAATTCTTCGACTACGAGATTCGTCCCGAGCGCGGAGATGCAGGATCATATTTCTATCATTCCCACGTCGGTTTCCAAAGCCTAACAGCTCATGGCGCCTTGATTGTCTGGGATGCCGATAAACCAGAATATGACTACGATGAAGATGTGTCGCTCCTTGTGGGTGACAACTATGTAGCAGAAGACGAAACAATCGAGGCTGGACTTCTCGCAGACCCCTTCAAATGGTCTGGTGAACCACAATCTATCACGCTGCAGGGAAAGAGCGGTAACAAAAGCTCTGACGATGCACCGGATCTCAGCTGCACGCCACACATCATTCATGTCGATCCTGGTAAAACCTACCGTCTTCGCTTCATTAGCGCAACTGCTCTATCGTTGATCAAGCTTGGAGTCGAGGACCACGACAACTTCACTGTCATCGAAGCTGACGGCTCATATACCAAACCTGCAGCTATCGATCATGTGCAGGTCTCTTCAGGTCAACGCTTCAGCTACCTCCTGACGACAAAGTCCAAAGACGAAGTTTGCGATGGAGAGAAGTCGCAATTCTGGGTTCGATATGAGAGTCGTGACCGACCAAAAGTGATACCCGGTTACGCCTTGCTCAAGTATCGATGCAACGATGAAGTTGCTTTACCGAAAGCCCTCCCCTCCTCGTCGCCTGTCGAGTTATCTAACAAGACCTACGACTATCTTGAGTATACCCTCGAAGGATTGTCTGAAAAGAACAACCGAGCATTCCCTCGCTTGTCGGAGGTCACGAGAACTGTTACTATCCAGATCAATCAGATCCTGACCACTGGTCAGTACGAGAACGGAACATTGAACGGAACAGTAGCCTGGGCGTGAGTTGACACTGGAGCCACATTCTGCTTTACACTACTAACAATAATAACTAGTCAAAACGGACTTCCGTGGAAGGAAAGTGTCCAGGCTGAACATAACCAGGTCCCGTATCTCATCCAGGTATACGAGACTGGCAAGACTCCCAACTACACGTTAGCCTTGGAGCACAACGGTTTCGACCCTGAGACGAAAGCCTTCCCAGCCAAGGTCGGTGAGGTTCTTGATATTGTATGGGAGAACAACAATGGACCTACCGGCGGCTGGGATTTCCATCCCATGCATGTCCATGGCTATCACGTCTACGATCTAGGTTCTGGCAACGGCACCTACGACGCGCAAAAGAACGAAGAGCATTTCAAGAACTTCACACCCGTTCTGCGAGACACCACGAACCTCTACCGATACGCCGTCAAAGGCGTTCCACACAACACTGCAGGTTGGCGCGCGTGGAGAATCCGAATCACCGAGGATAATATCGGAGCTTGGATGATGCACTGCCACGTTGCCCAGCATCAGGTCATGGGTATGGCTACTGTCTGGGTGTTTGGTGATGCTGAAGATATTCGCGGCAAGTTCCCAGCCGTACCGTATACGCAGGGGTACTTGAACTATGGTGGTAGCGCTTATGGCAGTGAGGACACGGAGCCTGTGGTGAACCATTATTACGCCTCTAAGGATGATTGAGAAATTTATTATTAGATATACTAGATTACGAAAGCTTGTTGACCTTTTGAATTCTGCTTTAGTTGAATAGAGTAAATAAAATCACTGAAATAACAATTCTGGCAGTGTTTCGATTTCCAACCGAGGGCTCAAAGCATCAAGTATCATACACAGCAGCTTTGTAAAATAGTTGTAAGACTAACTAAGGTGCTTCGTGTAATCCCGGAACGGTTCTGATGGGGTGGTCATAAGGGTTCCGTGAGTCGCCTGGCAGCTCAGCCTTTTGTTCCATAGAGTATACACATTGTTCTGGCTGGCATTCAATACCGTTTGCACTATCGCGTCCGTCCCTTTTCGTGATAAACCTCTTCCAAATCAAATATCCGAACCCCCCAAAGATGAAGAGTCCTCCAAGTAATGCGCCGATGGCTATGCCTGCAGTGGCCCCTTGAGATAACCCGGGGTTGGCTGTGGCAGTTGTGCTCGATTTTGTTTCCTCGCTCGAAGATATGTTGGTTGTCGTGGGTGCCGTGGAGGATTTTAATCCGGACTCGGTCAAGGGTCCAGTCGTGGATGATATGTCTCGGTAAGTCAAAGTCGTCGCGATGGTGACATATTTGGTTTCGTCAGGCTTTGGAGCGCTAACATTTAAGTTTTGAGAAGTTGCTAGCGCGCCTTTAATGCCATGCTCGTATAGCACGAAGCTGTAAATCGAGTCTTCATTGTTCTTTGATAGGCCGCCAAAGTTGTATTCAAAAGTCCACGACAAGCTTGTCGACTTGGAAATCTCTATGAGGTGAATTGTAATTAGCATAATGAATCACCAACTCAGTAGAAATTGATCCTCCTTACTGAGAATTGGACTGTAAATGTACTGGTCACCAACTTGCTGCCAAATCTGGAGACTGATTATGTCTAGATCTGTTTCCCAAAGGATGTTGATTGTATCACCGTGAATGTAACGTATGTTGTTGGCTGGTTCTGAGTCGGCGTCTTGGTTCTTGTCCAACTCTGCGGGACGGATGAATCTGCTGTCACACCATATCAGATGGGCAAATATAACGGAAACTAGAGTAAAGGTGGAAAGGAGGTGCATATCAATGAGGATGCCCGGCCTTGGCTAGGAATGTGTCACTGAGACGCTCGGATATGCTTTAGGTATCAGAGAGCATCAACTGTATTGGAAATTTCGGGTGGGGTATGGTGTCTTTTGAATATTAGGTGAGGTCGTTAAACGGGCCCTTTGAAATTACTCTGCAGCCAATTAATAGTTTATCATGTAGCTCATGGTCCATAAGCAGTCTAGTCGAGATCAACCAACAACCAACGCCACATCGCATTCACGGCCTGATTATTGGCACATCAAACTTGCGAGACATCTATTGTTACAGTTTAATACATCAGAAAGATCTTCAATCATGGTTAAAATGGAGAATCAAGTGTCTGATCAAGGGGGGATTAGCTTCCAGTAGTTACGAAATTCATCGAGCAGTCGTACATATCTTCGATCCCAAAGTTTTCGCTAAAGTTATATCTGTATAACCTTGACTACTGCCATTATCTCCAATTTGCGCCCTCAGTTACCGTATAATTCCAGGCGGTTACCTCGACTTGGCGGCCGCATTGATAGGTTTCCTTATTGGCTTCCTCGAAAAGGGCCGCCCGGCAGCTCGCCTTTTGACGAATCATGTGTCGAATCTAAACTTATCACGGCGCCTAACCACTGTCGGATGAAAATCCTTGTTTAAAGCATCTTAGTAGTATTATATCATGAGTACTGTAAGTCTGCTATACAATTGGTGGTCTTCTCCGTGCTTATTCACTATTTCAGGTTATTGTTCTTGTATGTACCATAACTTCCAGGTGCCTATTATTTTATGAGGAGATGCAGCATGTAACGAGATAGTCATGAGCGTCTACATTGATACTCATATTGGTTTACAAAATTCGAACTTCCTATGTTTCATGACATCTTTATAGTAGGATATAGTTATTTATGCTAGATCAATATTGGGGGTTGACAAGGTTGTCGGAGAGGTAAGTCTGGATTTAAGGGACGACGGCGCTTGCACGTTGGTAATGTTATAGGATGCAAGATTGTTCTTTTGGAAGAAGAGAAATTATCAAGCCAATGGATAATATCTATCATTAGCATTTTGCGCGTGTGATGCGACTTGCGTGTACCAGTTAATGGTTAACATAATTGTCGTTGGTCATGGCTTTGCTGGGTTGCCTACTCCGTAGGTAGTGCTATAATAAGATAAGCTATCTATAAGGCTGGGTCTCTCTTTTAAATCAATTAAAACGTGTTAATACTCTAGCAGATAATTCAATATTCTTATAAAACTAGTAACAGGTTAAGAGAACCATACAATGATAAATATCCAACTATTATTCATAACCTTTTCTTCTTATTAATTTCTTCCACTACACTTTATTCCCCCATTTATATTCTAACTTCTTCAAAACTATAACCCTTACCAACCACACCAAACTTCGGGCCTGGAAATGGAAACCATTATTAAACAGATGATTGACGAGGTATGGTTTTTCCCGCGCGGGGGGACCAAGGTTGGGCCTGGAGGGAGAAAAAATCCCGACAATTTTAAGCACTACCGCAAATGGGGCTTTACTGTCTACCGCACCTACTACGGAGAGGAGTCCGACAAGTATTGGCAGTCGCTTCTGTACTCTTTAAGACATCAAACCAAACTGGCATTTGGATCTTTTGAAGACGAGAAAGACATAGATCAGGATGATAGGCGACGAGTTCAGGAGCTATTTCAACTAGATGTCTGTGACGATCCTTCACTACTTGGTGGACTTGACGTCCGAGGTCTACGGGAAGTCTGCAACGCTCAATTACTCAAGGAGACCCAAGTTATACAGCAAGGTTGTCAGACAGTCCGCGTGACCACAAGGCCTCGTGAGGATCAAGCTATGGCGGACTATCTTTTTGGTTTCGTTTTACTCGCTGATGAAGCAGTCCTGAAGGATATAGAAAGAGGCGAATACATCGTCAAGGCCGTCTCATTGCAATGGGATGGTTATACTGGATGGGGATGGGTGAGGATCCCAACAGGCTATCTGGTGGAATTGTGGACATACCTCATGTGGCATGATGACCGATTAGAGAGATGCCTCTACTTTCACGGATCTGAAGAAGATCTCGCGGACCGAGTTTGGCCCGGAGATATGGCACTTCACAATACAGGGGGTTGTTCCGAGATTCGGTATTGGCGACACTACGAAAACCAAGACGAAATGTATTAAAGAAGCATATGAAAGTGATCACAATGGTATCAGATCACGCTGCAAACATCCATAAGGCCTAGCTACCCCGGGAGGCAAAAGTTGGCATATACGATCTTGTGAATTATGAGCTACATCGCACTGGGCATGTCTCCGGCCCTTTTCGCCTCGTCGGGCCTTTCAACCAACACAGCATTGCATTTGAATGGAGGGTTTGTTGTCACGGTGCACTACTGCGGCTCCGCTTTTGCTAGAGCCAACAGCTTTAGATCCTTGTAAGTCATGACTCTACCAAGAATGGACACAGACACAGCTCCACCTGTTGGTTTTGCGAATACGTAAAATCACGGTTATTAGCATTCACATGCTAGGAAAATTCACGCACCTGTTCCTGGCTGCTGCCTAATTATTGACTAGCGCCAACACAACCAACGGGTAAAACAGCCCCCCGAGATTGACTCACGGGGTAGGGGACGGGTGCTTTGATTATTGCTTGTTCTGCAATACCCCCATCAAGGAGTGTCAACTCTAAGCATTCTAAAATGCACCAGCAGGTACAAGAGAGACTTGTGTCATTTACTCAAAGCTCCCATTAAAGCCCTTGCCAAACAGGAATATATGCTGGTGAACCTACCTCGCCAGTCTTACCCTTTGCAAAACCGCCTTCCTTGGCAAAAGCAAAACGCTGCTCGTCAAGTGCAGAACTCCACTATGGACGAGTAAATTGGAGTCAAAGTCGGTTGTAAAACGGGAAGTTGGTGTCTGTTGCTCGCTTGACTCTTGTGAACGGGTCCACCTAAAGAGGCTAGCATCAACGGATCACTGCAATCGCACCCCTGCAGATACGAGGCGAATATCACATTTATAATCGCCCGCCGTATCCCCTAATCCTCAGTTGTTCCTTACGTTATCACCTTCTGTCAATCTTTAGACCCGGTGAATTTTCACGATGCATTTCTCTTCCATTGTCGCCCAAAGCCTGTTGGCCACTGGCGTCACTGCGGCTAGAAGCAAGAAGGTCCGTCGCGACATTGAGCCTGAAGGCCCCACTGACCCAGGCATCACATCGAAATGCACATATTATGATACATGGCTCGATAATAACATTGATTGTCGTTTGTGGCTCTCGGATTGGAATATTAAGCCGCAGCAGTTCTCGGAATATGTAAGCATTTATTTTATTCGCCAGATCTCGTTGTGATTCCCAGCACTTATAGTCTAGTTTCTTCTCTAGAACCCTGTTATCGGTGATGGCTGCTCTGGCATTCAGTTTGGCCACTCTTACTGTGTTGAGATAAACCATGGCATGCCTGAAAAGCCAGACGAGCCCGAAGAGCCTGAAGAGCCTGAAGAGCCCGAGCAGACCGCGGACCTGTATAGCCCTATGGAAGACAGGCTGATCGAGAGCTGTGTAGCTTCTCATAAAGCGGCCAAGGACGATATAGGTATCAAGATTGTCTTTAACTTCGGAATATTCAACTTTAATATCTTCTTCAAGTAAAATCTAGTTAGGAGATAAAACTATGATGATATCTAGGCTGGCTATTACTATTGCCATATTATTCTGAGAATACTAGTTAGTACCTTAATAAAGAATACCAATAGCCATTGAAACCTATAGACTCTAAGTAGCCTAGCATACTATAGAACGGATCACATAGTACTCGTGGTGAAAAGTGTAATGCAACATCTAATATATTATATCTCTTAGGATCCTGTAGTTACTTTTCCTATAGTCCTCTTATTTGCACTTTCTGCCATCTGCTACTCGCGCATCTGTAGGGGACTTCTATGGAATACAAATAAATATAACTTGTTTTGGCAGGTAGCGTAAGCGTTCATGCTGTTGCTGGTAGTTTTGCAGCATGTTGTTTGTACTCTTGGTTTGTTGTAGCAGTACATCTGGTTGCTGCCGATCTCGACCATGTCGCTTGTACAGGACGTCACCTTCTCGCATTTACAATCGTTATGACCGTCCCATCCACACTAGTAAGACATGATGTTGGGGAAGTCAACCGTGCTTTCCTGGACTTGGTAAGTTGAAGTCTCCTCTCGGCAATAAATAGACTTACCAGATACCTGATATCAAAGTATTGTAGGTACCAGTAGGATGCAGGAAGGGTGACGGTCAAACCCTTGTCGGCCGTATTCATCATGCTCCTCAACTTGGTCATGAACTTGGGAAGGTTATGTAATCACGTTCTTTTCCGCCACGTTTTCGTTCTCTGCATATTTATTGTAAGCGTGAAGATGGAATAATTTGTTGAGTTTTCAAACTCCGTTTTTGTCACCCTCCTCAAGGTATCCGGATGCTAACTTAGTCTGCTGCTTCAACATCTGCAGAAGAAGATTTTTGCTTCCGTCGTCCGAGCAGTGAGCGCCGTAGAGGCCGATCCTCATCCGAGCTGTTAGGTGAAGTGCGTTGTCTGTCCAGTCAAGTCAGCCATTTCCGAGTGTTTGAAGCAAGATGGATGTTTTTGGAAAAAAGATAAAAGCCAAGTGAGCTAGCTGCGCTCGGATAAAATAGAAGAGAACGGGAACAAGTGAGAAACGTGGTTGTAGTTTATCGACATAACCGGATGCTAATATCTCTTGGTACTTACGGATACAATTGCACAAAGCGCTGTTGGTTGTAGTAATGTGGGAATTTTCGGATCTCAGAATATTTCCCAGTGCCATCACGATTATCATCACCAGGCCAGATCCAAGAGTGGAGCTCTTCCTCAGAACCATGGAATTGTAGCGCGATTTCTGTACGGTATGGCCAATCACAAAGGAGAATCCACAGGTCCAATAGGTAGCCTGTTGGGATCCTCATCCAGCCCCCTGGCCATCCGTAGTCCCCCATCCATTGCAACGGGACAGCTTTAACGATAAATTCGCCACTCGCTACGTCCCTCAAAGTTGCCTCGTCGGCTAGCAGCACATATTGATGGACGCAGTCTGCCATGCCACGGCTTTTAATAGGTCTGGTGGTCAAGCGGCGCCTCTTACCCGGTATCTGTACTACAGCTTGCTCCTCTTTGAGTGACTCAGCATTGCAGAAATCCCGAATACCTTGAGCATCGAGTCCCTCTAGTTGCGAAGGATCCTCTCGAACATCGATTCTGAACAAGTCCTTCAGTCGTTGCACGTCGTCTTGATCAACATCCTCTCGTTCAAAGCCGCCGAATGCCAATCTGGTCTGATGTCTCAAGGAGCGCACCAGCATTTCCCAGGCCTCTTCAGACTCCTTAGCGTAGTATGTCCGGTAGACTGTAAAGCCCCATTTGCGGTAATGGTGATGATTGTCAGGGTTCTTCCTCCCTCCAGGATATCGTTTAGCCTCATAGTCCGGCCTATAGACATTCTGAATCATTCCTTCGATATGATCAGTCATTCTCAGAAGGCTTTGGTGGAGAGGGCTGGGGTCGTGATGGAGGCGGTGTAAAAAGTGGTCGATTGTTGAAAACAGAGGAAAGATAGGTCTGGGGGGTGTAACCAACAGATATTTTATATGGACTACACGGCCTTTGGTTACATTACTATTTCTGTTACTAAGATATTGCATAGGCAATAAGCAGGAGTAATAAATAAAGCCTAATACTATAGTCCAAAATTAATCATTACACAATTAATTTGATTTACCCTATCTTACAGGGGGTTGAGTTAAATTTTATTAAGAAATGGACTTGATATCAAGAAAAAATAGTCTAGTATTAGGACAAAGTAAACCTTAAATTGTATGGATAGTATGCAAGTAGTATAGTGCGATATCAGTAAATAGTTCAATAACAGTTCGCTACATATATTTATTATCTACGAGAATAAACTACCCTTGTATGCAAAGTAATAAGCAAGAGAGTATTTCTCTATGTGTCCCATTGCACCCCAATTCTTGGTGCCAATGTCTTCCATCGCCGCGTCCGCCCCAAGCTTTTTTCGTACCTCATCATAATCTTTCCGACTGAAAGATGTGGCTTGAAAGAGCTCACGAATACGTTTCACAATGGGCTCTCCATCTCCTGTTTTGATTGCTTTGAGAACCGTTTTCATCTTCTCATGATTGATCGGGTTTGGATCATCGTCCTTTGGAAGGCCGACCCTTTGGAGATGGCCGACTACTGGGTCAACTTCAGCAATATGGTCAAGAAGTGATACCGGCTCGCCTTGCTGTCGAGGATTAACATTCGTTCCGTTGGCTTGAGTAGGTAACCTACGTCAATAATTCTCCAAAGTTTGTATTCTTTGACTGTATTTACCCAAATGGTCGGACTGATCCAGAATTAACATTAGAACCGGAATGTTCGACAAGAAATCATATGAACAGACAGTTGAGAAAGATACGGACTTACTTTGAACACAGCGTAGTATCACCCCCCCTTGCTGTCCAGGCCATGCCGAGACTCTTGGTGGCATCACTTTCGCTGTCCTGAGAACCGTCTTTGTTCTGACGCACACCATGTCCTTGACCACTCACCCAGGGTGACTGGAAGCTAGCACCTGCTGCCTCTCGCAAAGAATTCTTGATCTCGGACACCTTACTCTTCTCCGTCTCCTCCGTGACACGACTGCTTTCAAGTCGAGCTCCCAAGGTCACATCGACACAAAAGAAATGGCCTGGTAAATGAGTATGGATAAACATAAATTCGATTCGTGCGGAGTACATACCGTATGCTAGGCAAAACGCTTCTCTATCAGCCTCAGATGAAAGATGTTTGGCATCCCATTTAAGCTCGTCCGTAACTTCGAGTGTATAGGGAGAAAACTCGATCGTTACTCTAGGGAACTAGACACATGGTAAGCTCTCTGATCCATCACGAGTCAAGCCTAGGAAGGTTATACATTATACGTTGTGTAGAGTAGAGTTTGGACGCCTCTCTCAACCTTATCTTCTATCGTTTCGTTGGTGTCTTTGTGTTCCAGACTAATACCGAAATACTTCTTGATTCCCCTTAGAGCAAAGGGTGTTAGCCTTTAGGCGCATTTAAAAAAGGCAAGTGGATTTATAACTCACAACGAACCCTCAATCTCGTGGGATTTGAAGCCGTGTGTGGCCAGCCTTTTTTCGAAGGCAGTTTGTACTTCCACAATATCTATGTTCGAGTCGTCGTTGATAGCAAAAGAGGGGAAACCCAATGGCTGGTTCTAACAGCGTGGTAGCGTCAGTCGTGTAGAATTTCAGTTTACACCACTATTAGCTCACAGTGAATGGTCTGGGCGGGTTGTGTAACTGCTGGCGAAGTTTGAACGCTAGGAAATTATTGTTAGATCCGGTATAAAGCCCAAAGTGGATAAATAACACATACCTGGCTTGGATGCTTTCTTGAACGTTTTAGTCTCCTTATTAATCACGTAGCCATGGAGAGCTCGATTGTTAACTATGAGCTCATCCCACTGTACTTCGGTGAAGTGGTAAGGGTGGTTGACTTCGCTACAAATCGTAAGTTTCCACAAATCCTACAGAGAGAAAACTTACCCTTCGGCAGTGGGAGCTTGTATCTTGAGCGCTTCAAATTCATGCAATAGCTTGACCGCGTTGATTGCCGGGTCCCCAAGCTTCAGATCCGGGGAGGTGTCTTTGATCTTGTCCAGTAGGTTCTTGGGAAGGTCCAATAATTTCCTTTCACTTTTTACCTTTTCGCCCTTCAAAATTACCTTGACAGTCACTTGCCGCACTTGCGGCCGTTTCTTGTCTTTGATGGTTTTGTCTTCAGATCCATTTTCCTTACTCTCTTTCTCGGGGTTGTCGACCTTAGTATTGTCGTTGTTTTGTTTGGTGTTCGCGCTGGTCTCCCCTTGTCCTGATTTTGCGGGATTCTTTTCTCCGGCATCCTGAGAGTCTTCCTTTTTGTTTCCCTCATCATGTTCCTTTTCGCCATATTCAACATCCTGACACCTATCAGTAGATTATCCGAAACATCGCTTCTTCCCCTACTTACCTGATCAGTCAAATCCATATAATGATCAAGCCTGGTCCCATCTTCTAATGAGCTTTTATCATCGGCGGTGAATAAAAGCTTCTTAGGTCTATTTCATATTAGCCAAACCAAGTTTATCCAGGTCTTTTTTGACTTGAGAAGAAAAAAGAAGAAAGACAAATAAACACACAAATTGATATGCTTCCTGATATCTCCAAGGGTTGGTCTTTCGGGGGCCTGAGCCAAGCTGTCACTGGAAATAGCTGGGAAAACACTCTTTTCGGAGCTGCTTATAGTAATGTAGAACATCATTTCCTTACTAGTTGGGTTTCATTCGCTTGTGGTAATCATAAACTCAAATGCAAGGGATGAGCCTGGAAATGTATCTATAAGTTTCTCCTCTCCTATAACTAGACCTTAACCCACTTTAGGAGCCAGAGCTTATGACATTACAGTCAATGACGCGGGACACATCACAGTGCAGACGTAGATCATTGCGACGCGTCAGATTATCGAAGTCTAGTCAGTGCATAGAGCAGCTGAAAGGCACATCGTATGCACTGCTGAGTTGGCACCTGTCTCAGAAGTAAATCCTTTCCACAAAAGGAAGGCACTAAAAGAAATGTCGTCGGGTATATAAATTGCCGGTTGAAAACCAAAGCGGCTGAAAGATAGGCACTGCTGAGCTGGCAAGTGGGTTGCAATTTGATCCGCACACCAAGCGAGGCTGACAGAAAGACTCAGTCCAATTTTGACATATGAGCGATCTATAAATTTTGTCAACATTCATATCATAAGGTGCTTCAAGTGCTTTGTTTTGGTATGCGGATTACTATGGTAGGGACCATAAGTAGAGGCCAAGCAAAGAAGAAAAGTGGACTGGTAATATGTAGCCTTACAGTGTGCAAAGTCGATAATACAGTACGAAGATTGAATAATCGGGCTTATAAGTAACTATCTTATCGATAATGGGACCTTCACACAGTAGAAGTACTAAAAATCGGGCTCAAATCGTAATGGGGGGGCCCCTACTTATGGTCCCTACCGTAGTATAATTCGACCCACCTGGCTGACCAGGTTGGCACTTGACCTGAAAAAGACCATTCTGATACACGGGAAGTCCTAACAGGTTTTGCCTCATGTGTGAACAAGTACTTGTATCCACTACTGCGTCATAGTGCTGGTGCGATTCATCTTTACGGAGTACCAGCACGACAGCTACGTTCTTTAGACTTAGCCCTCTATATAACTACGAATCACCCTCTATGTACTAGGTAGAGCACAAACATTCCCAACGCTCATTTGCCTTCCTACAGTGTTCCTTCTTCATTTTCCGAGTCCATGATGGTATCCACATCCTGGAATCCCCAAGCAGGGGCTGAACTCAAGTTCAAAAATGCCCTCCAGAGCATCAAGGGGCTGACTCAGAAAGCTACTGAGCTCGCTCCTGGGTCCAATCCCACCAAGGAGAAAGAGTTCCTACTTAATGCTAGAGGTTATCAGGGTTGAGCTTTACCTCATCAGTCTTCAAGAGTTAAACGATTAATTATTTCCAGATATCCAAGCCTATCTAAGCGCTGCCATTGCACTTCCTGCGACCGAGAGCGACTTTTCTCGTACATTCATCTCGAAATCCTCGTCTGGAAAAATTGATGATATCGACGATGGTGTAGTTCCGGTATTTGCCCCCCTCACTCGCATCCATGACTTTGCAACCATCTCACAGTCTTTTAGTTCCTGCAGAAAACGACAAAAGAAGTACAGAACAGATGTCTAAAGTTTCGTGATAGCGACTTGAGCGAAATGGGTAAGTGCTTACACGGTTACTTGTCTTTCTCTGTGATATTAACGTCTTATTTAACCTTGCAGTCAACGTCGCAAGCGATGTAAAGGCATTTGCCTTGCAAGCCCAAAAGTACCTTAGTGAAAGTGGTAGGATCAGTATCAAAGCAAAACTGAAAATCATCTATGATCCGACATACAAAGACGGCACCTCTGATGACAAGATGAAAGATGCAATTGCATCAATTAAAATTGTCCTCGACAGTTTAGCCACAAACTCCAGGCTGAAGGAAGAGAGAATTGGCAAGTCTGTAAAAAAGATAGAAACAGTATGTACCATGTACTGTCTTGTGTTTCTGCTGCTAATTGCGTTTCTCATAATACCAGTTTCTACTAGGTACCAGAGGCGATCACACCAACGTGCAGTTTATTCAACAACTGTTTTGGACTGGCCCCGTTGTTAATGTTACAACCAAGAAGGAAATCAAAGATCATCACGGCATAAAGGTCGAAAGCTACTCCAAGTACCTCGATGCTGAGTACACTCGAATCTCTCAGGTTGTACAACAGAAAATCAAAGATAAGGAGGAAGAGTTGCGTGATGAAAGGGTAATTATTGATCCATCTGTATTTGTTACCTATGCAAAGTAAAAGGCTGATCAGTGCTATTTTCACACGATCAGTTAAAACTTGGGCTTTGGATTGGCGTTGGGTGGGTCGTGTTTCCAATTTGGGGACTAGTTCTTCCTGCTACGATTGCCACCCAAGTCGATATCGCCAAGGAACTTGATGACCTAATGAGGCAAAGCAAATCTGCCTCTAAGGAGGCTGCAGAGATACAGAACCTAATCGGAACGACCGCCACGATGGAAAAACAATTCAGCCTTCTCCTAAAGGGTATGGAGAAGGCACTAGCAGCTCTTAAAGAGCTGCAGACCATGTTCGACAGCCAAGCTCATTCATTCGATGCGGCTGCCACGTCGTGCACTGACGCCTTGGATGCTCTCGACAAGTCATGGGCCACACGCAAGGAATGGCTCGAGGAATGGGTTGACACTACGACCGAGGAATGGCAACATGTAAGTGAGAAAGTTCCGGAGGGTGGCTGGGCTAAACAAGTCGACTCAGATTGCAGAAGCTATCCAAAAGTTCATGGATTACAAAGACATAACAATTGCCCCGGCCTGAAGAAAATGGTAACCTTCAGCAATCGGTTCAATATTATTACCAGCTTTTTCGCATTGTTTTCAACACATCAATAGTACTACATAACAAAACTAAATCCTTTAACTACAGTCTAGGGTAGTTAAGACTGTAACACTGTCACTGCTGTCAATTGTTGTAACCCTGCACCTATCTTATAGGCGATTCGTACTATCAGTGAAGTTCCCATAACAAATGAACTAGCAACTAGCAATGTTGAATGCTTTACCTCGAAAACTTTTCTGTACAAAGAAGAAACCAGGTTTTAGGTTGTACTATTCCTTTTGAAAAATCAATTACAAGCGAAAGGGTTCGACGAAGCTCCTGCTTTTGTTACCACAGTTAAATTACCCACATTTACAAAAGCTCTTCAAGCAATGCTTTATCTAAGTTGAGCACCAAACTCCGCCGGTCTAATAAAAAATCCGTTGCGCCAATCCACCCACCTTCCTAGAAGATTATGTCTTGTGGGATTAGAGGGTGCCAAGCCAAGTCTAGCAGGGTGGTTACGGAGTATGACTCTCTTTAAGCACCATATGCAAGAACAGGGGCTTCCCCCCGCCCCAATTTCGGGTAACGTCTTGCAGGTGTCCGATCCTCTTTCTGTGCCAGGATGACAGCTCTGAGGTCCAGGGCCCGTTGCATTGGATGGAACCAACAATAATTGATGGTTATCTCCGTTCGCTTTTCTTTCGCTTTCCCCCTTCATCACGACCCAAATTCTACTCTACCCAAGGAGCGCGTGTCTCATCAGAGAAACTTGAAGACAAAGCGCAGAACAGGCGTCATGTCTTTGGCAAAGTACTTTTACTGGCACTTTGTCGCTATCAGCTTGTTGGTAGCGACAGCGGCATGCAGTTCCCGGGACTCTTTTCGCAATAGATGTCTGGCCTTCAAACCCGCGCGATTTATCCGCAACTCGACTTTGACGCGTCAAGAATTTGTTTCGGCTGATACCACCTTAGATTTATCCGACAACGTCTCATCCTGCAACCGCCGCTCCCAGCTTGTCACAGTCGACCTCTGCCGCATTGCTCTACAAATCCCTACCTCAAAACGGTCCAGCATCAGTTTTGAATTGTGGCTGCCTCGTGAATGGGAAGAAAAGCGATACCTTGCGACTGGCAATGGTGGCGTTGATGGATGTAAGCTGCCGAATGCGCATGATAACAATGAAGCTAAACAGACAACCTAGGTATCAAGTATGAAGATCTCGGATATGGTACATCGCATGGATTCGCTACAATGGGTACCAACGGTGGCCACAATGGCACCACAGCAATTACTATGTTGAACAATCCCGACGTTGTTAAGGACTTTTCTTACAGAGCGTACGTAATTCCGTCATCACCACAGGCACACCAGCTGACCGTCTCAGTCTTCACACAGGCACCGCATCGGCCAAAAAGCTGATCAAGTCTTTTTACGGTAAGACTCCTGCGAAGAACTATTATATCGGCTGTTCTTTGGGCGGTCGAATGGGGATCAAGGCCGCGGAGAAATACCCTAAGGACTACGATGGTATCGTGGCTGGAAGTCCTGCTGTCGACTTCAACAACCTTCAAGGGCAAAGGGCTATGTTCTACCCCATCACGGGCGATGCGAACTCCGCCAACTACATACCCCTCACGACTTGGACTGGCCTCATTCACGACGAAGTCCTTGCACAATGCGACAAGATAGACGGTGTCAAAGACGGCATCATCGAGGTTCCAGAGAAGTGCTTGTTCAACCCCAAAACTCTTCTCTGCAAAGGCACGCAGACCAGCAAATGCCTAAACGCGGCCCAAGTAAAACAAGTGGAACGAATCTACGCTCCGTATACCTACCCTGACGGCAAACTCATCTTCCCGCGCATGAACCCTGGCAACGAGCTGCAGACGGTGTCCAAGCTCCTCGCCGGAAAGCCCTTTGACTATTCGGTGGATTGGTTCCGCTATGTCGTGTACAATGACCCGGAGTGGGATGCAAGCACTTACAGCGTCAACGACGTCCGAAAGGCTGACAAACTGAACCCATCTGACATCCGAACGTATCCCAAATCACTTCCAGCCTTCAAGAAACGCGGCGGAAAGCTGCTCAGCTACCACGGCGGCCAGGATAACCAGATCACCCAGTTCAACACACATCGTTTCTGGAATCACATGGCGGCCTCTGACCATAGTCTGCGCGATTATTACCGCTACTTCCCCATATCAGGCATGTTCCACTGTAACACAGGCCCTGGTGCCTGGGCAGTGGGGCAGGGCGGTGGTGCTCCCGCTGCGGGAGTTCCTTTTGAACCCGAGTACAACGTGTTGGCGGCTATTGTCGCGTGGGTCGAGAAGGGAGATGCACCCGAAAGTTTAACTGGTACCAAGTTTATCAATGATACATACACTGAGGGGGTTGACTTTCGCCGCAAGCATTGTCTGTATCCCAAGACGCAGACATATGTTGGTGGGGATCCCAAGAAGGTTACCAGTTGGCGATGTAAATAAGTGCAATCACTCGATTACAAATACGTGATTACAACTATTACAACTAAAGAGGCTTGTTTGGGCTAAGCGGAATCAGTAATATTATTAGATCATGCATCCACATGGGAATATATTTGAATGCCTCGAACTATTGAGAATTCTGATCTCAATTGAAGAAGCCCAATGTATTGAACACATTGCCTCGGTCTACTGTAAATACTGTGCGTATGTTGCGTCTTCCATCCTTGTGCGTTGCCTGATGATGAACAGCTCTGACTGGTGGATTATCAGTCTATCGGACAGCAGAAATTTAGAGTTTTGGAATCTGACTGATGGCTCGACCCTTGTCCATCAAACATGCTTCGGCACGCGCCGCAACAGGAGACCCAAGTCCAAATTTCGATTGAATATTCTCCAAGCTTTCCAAGTGGCGCGGTACATAGCCGATTCATTTTTTTCTCGTGAACCAACACCATTTGGAGGATCACGCCCCGTATATGCGCACTTGCGGCGCAGCCCGGCCATCAAGCGAGATTAATGGATGTGACAGCGTTGAAGCCTATGTAGAGGGTTGTGACAGGGGGCTCAGGGCATTTCATCAAGCCTCGTTATGTGCAAATAACGGTATGTCATGTTGTCATAGCTGTTGAGTCTCACTAAATGTTTTTTCAAGAGTGAAAGTGATCTCAGTATCGAAATTCATTAAGTCTATAAAACTGATACCTAAGACCGTGCAAAGCGGTGATCTAGGTAGGGTCTTTGAAGGCGGTGGATACCAAGTATGCAGGGGGAACTGTGCCTCCCTCATGTATACAACCTTGAGCTAACAACATAAACAACCCTTGTTCTGTTGCAGTATTTGCTGTTCGTACCGGCTCGTACGTTCCTATCTCGTTTGGTCCGCGCATAATTCAATTATTTACCGATGAGCCCGACCAATCAACAAGTTGGAAATTAGAGTGTATGTAGTAACAGAAATTCCAACAACGGCAAGGAAGCCGGCCAGCTTTAACTGCCTTGTGGGCTGGCTCTCCTCTGTTCAAGGTTATACGGCGTCTGACCATTTCGAGCATGGTTGGCAGTTGAATTAAAGACACCTCTTGCCCCAGATACCCGCTTTGCTCTCTGTGAAAAATGCCTGCGTCTGTCTTGGTTCAACGGCCATGGCAGAGTATTACCAAGGACCCAATAACTCGGCCCAGCTTAAAGCTGTGACAATTACTTTACCAATTGTTGCAGCTTTTTTTGTTACGTGGAGAATATCATGGCGAGCAAGGAAGAGAGTTATTGTGATTTCGGATTATTTATTGGTTCTTGGCTTGGTAAGATACTGCGTCTGTTTTGATATATGCTTAGTATTGACACTGATGTAGTGTCTGAGCTTATGCCTTGCTGGATTCAATCTGGACCGTAAGTTTCGTGTCTCCCTCGCAAACACCCACTAAGGCAACAAACAGCGTACTTCCGATGGGGATATGGATATCACAAAGCCGACTTACCGCCCGAGATTCAGAACGCTCTCACTCCAAAGATTGTAGATATATGCAATGCCTTCTACTCTGTTTGTTACTAACGATCACAGTGCTTCTGGCTTAATCAAATTTTCTTCAAGGCTACCGCAGGTGTTATAAAGCTCTCGATCTGTACTATATATATGAGCATCTTCAAAGACCCCGTCTTGTTGCGAACGAGAGTCGCTCGATACTGCAACTTTGTTCTCATGTGTATCATCGCCGCCTATTACACTTCAGGCAGCCTGGTATCAACCTTCCAGTGCAATCCCATTCGCAAAGCGTGGCTCAAGGATGTGGCCGGAGAGTGTATTGACAACAACAAGTTCCGCGTGGTAAATGCCTATATCAATCTCATCACCTCTGTTCTACTCGTTGTTTTGCCTTTTCCCGTTTTGCTGCAGACAAATAGGCGTAAAGAGACATGGCAGTTTCTCGGTCTTATCGCCATCGGTCTATTGTGAGTTCATCAACTTCTGCTGGCAGCCACTCCATAGCTGATATACTAGACATACGGCCTGTGCTTTATCTCGAGTGGTTTTACTCTATGTACCTAACCCAGGAGCCTCGAAGGATCCCCATTGTATGTTTATTCCCCCAATTTCTCGACCATTTTATAACACTACCAGGGTATAATACAACTCCAAACACCCTCGCCATGTCGGAGATCTTTACCGCCGTTATTGTTGCCACGATCATGACAATGCGGCCCTGTTTTCTGGTCTTTGCTCGTGGCGTAGCGTCCACAATTACGGAGGCGTCAAATTCGAGAATTACCACCAGTCGGTTCACGCGGTTCACGGAGACTGAATTGGATACCATAACATCACCGACTAATACCCACCACCAAAAGGCTGGCCGCCAAAGGTTGAGTGAAAGGGAAATCGCAGTTAGTAGAGAGCCATGTACGGTTGAGCTATACACAAGGGAATGTAGTACTGAGAAGCTATTTGTATCCGAGTAGGGTTTTCTTATCAATGATATACCTATAATACTACAAGCATTGTTACCAAGTATTAAGATAAACTGAGTATTTGGAAGAGTACTTGAGAGTAGTTACAAACTTCCAGCTCTTAGCTTGTCTAATAGTAGATAGAGTGATAGATTAGAAGAGAGTTATGAATAATACAACCTTATAGCTTTGTGAATATCATCTCTAGCTTACCTTATTTCGTACTAGTTGATCTCAATCTTATCATAGACCTAAAAGGTCCAGTACTTGTTTTAGCATTGCAGCTGAAAAAGGGGGTGCTGTCTAGCTTTTCAGAAGGCGATTCAGTGGCTGTATCCAGTGGCTGTGTTAGTGTAACTAGTTCCTAGAGGTGGGTAGAGTGGTTATGGCTAACCATCTCTTTTTAGCTTGACTTATCTATCATAATCGCAGATCATTAGTTAGCCTAATAGATGTTGTGGGTTCTTCTCACGAATTGTATATATTAAGTTCTTACTTTTCTTCTGTTTGATATAATTCCCTGTACTGTAACTATGGCAAGACTTGACCTTGAACACGTTGAGGCTAACAGATTTAGACTATAAAACTAGCTATAGTGGCGTCAGACTATTGTCTTTTTAAGATTAACAAGTACTCACTAAACGCTCAGCCCTAAGAGTATCTACATCTTAAAACCTTTACCTCACCTCATTCCTTTTTCTTTTCCTCCTTCCAACTGCATTACCTTCATCAACCCTCACTTTAGGTGTTTCTTGTTCTCTTTGTCTCCTTTCAGAGACTGCCATTCATTAAATATCTCGTCACTCGTTACATTCTCTGTCTATCATTCATAACCATGAATTCAAAGAAGCTTCTGTCTTTGGCCTTGAGCCTCTTTGTAGCAGAGTCGGTAGTCGCAAGTCCCTGCAAGCCTCCCTCATCTGCCACTGATAAGTCTCTTACCATCAAGAATATGATGTTCGATCTCAAGACTCTTACTTATGGACTTTAGGTTCCATTGCCTCGACTACACTATCTGAGTCTACAACCAAGATCATCTCCGTGGTGTCCACCACAGTCGCGGAGACAACCACGGAAACCAGCGAGGCCGAGACTGATACTACTACTACGCTGGCAACCAGCACTATTGCCACAGCTGTAGTTGACACTACCACTGCCGAAGTTGAAACATCCACTGTCCTAGTCGAAACTTCCACTGCAAGCAGTGAGGCTACTACCGCGGCCAGTGAGACAACCACAACAGCCGCAGAGGCAGGAACTATGACCGCAGCGGAGCCTTTCTGTGCCCAAACCAGAGTCCTAGCGAATCCCACACCGTTCCCAAAATTTGAGTCGGAAGCGGAACTTGGCGCCGATGATGACTACGATTCGGTCACGCTACCTTTCCCTGTCGGGATATTTGGTTATTCTTCGTCCACTGTCTATGTCAGTACGAATGGATTTTTGTTATTAGACTCTGGTTCATCCGCTTTTTATAACCGCGAACTGCCAAGCACAAATGCACCACTTGTTTCTATCATGCCCTACTGGACCGATCTCTACGTTCCCAGTAATGCTATTTGCGGGACCGGTATCACTTACGAAGTCCATGAAACATACAGAGGTCAGACGTTTACCGTCGAATACTACGTGGGCAGTTACTCTGCAACGGCCTTCAGTGAGCACTTCACGGTCAGTCTCTACGAAAACTCTCCTGGGTTAGTTAGATATGTCTATTACAAGACATCTGGGCATGGCGAATCCGCGACTGTTGGTCTACAGAACGGGGACAGCTTCTCTCAATTCTCTGACAGGTCCCCTGGCTCCATCCCTGATCAGTTCTTCATCGAGATTGATACAATCAGTGGAGATGCCGTCACCACAAGCGGCCAGCTATGATAACTTGCTTGGGCTACGGCGAGTTTCGGGACAACCGTCTTTTATAGACTAATTAGCTAGTTTTGATTCTCTATTGTATTATTAAGTCTTCTTTTTCATCCCGATCACTTTATTAAGTCGGAGGTATAAACATTTGCACCAGGTTTCCAGGTAAATGAGCCGGTACTTCTACAGACAGGAGATGTAGATAAGAGTACAAGTTATGTCAATTAGATAATACACTAGTCTTATGAATTATTAACACTACTTGGAAGGGATAAACTTGGAGGGAGTCTTTTACGGCAACCGTACGGGTACGATTCAGTGTAAACTAATAAGTACTATATAGTGCTTGAGATCGGGATCTACTACTATCCTTTAAAGTAATAAGAAGGCTATTACTAAACAATTAATAACCAGGTATTTGTTTTATTTCTTTAATACTTCTAGGCTTAAATAAACTAATAAATTTGAAAATCTTTTAGATTGAGAGAAATAAGCAATTACTCAAGTATGTTTCTAATTCTATTACATTCTCTTCTCAAACCATTTTAAGAAAAGAGTTCAGTATAGCCTGAAGCTAGCCATAGCTGATAATGAGCTCTATAGTACAGTAGGCAGGTAAAAGTTTTACTAACTTCCTCTTGTATAAAGTTTTTACAAAGGTAAAGCTTTTTATAATTTATATAATTCTACACAGTATTAAGATGATATTACAAATAAAAGATTCTAATTATATCATGTTTTATTTATCTAAATTGCTCTATAATTCCTAGTCAACCGGTTGCCGGAACTTTTCCATGGGGCTGTAGTGTGGAGCCTCCAGAATATACGCCAGTTAAGTACCAGCTAATAGAACAATTTACCTTTTCCTTTCAATAGCTATACAATCTCAATTTCAGAGAACATTCTTAATTACTCTTGACTTGGTAGAGAGCCGTAGGGTACACGCCTGAGCCTCATTATTGTAAATTGGCGGTCAGATCAGGGCGGTGCTACAGCCACAAACCTTAAAATCCTGCAGTGCCTCATGAGGCGTTCTTCGATTAATCGGACTTAATACCCACTTCTCCCACTTCTCAACTTCCCACTAAACTCTTCAATTATGATACACCTCTCTCAATAATGGACTCCGCTAGCGATGACGCAGGAACTCCAAGCTTTGAACTTGAAATCGAGCCCAGGTTAACGACACTCTCAGATTACCCGCTATGGGAGCCAAAGATGCGGCGACATGTCAGTTGGCTTAGAGAAACTGGGCTTAACGACACGATTTGTCGCGAAAGAGTATTGAATTCTATTTCAGATGCAAAACCATTTGAGCATCTTCAGACAACATGGGATATATTTGAGGCACTGTCTATGTCATACCGGAACTGCCTTTTCTATGGCTTTCGTCGCGATGAGGAATGCCGAGCATGGGGTGTCACGGATATTTGTCAATACTTGTGCTGCGAGCGCTGCAAATCTGTTAAAGCCTCGGTAGTCAATCTTATCGACGGGACATTACCAAAGGAAATCTCGATACGGGAGAGTAAACGCATCATGTGGCTTGGAAGTAGTGGGAATACTCTACTGCGTATGTCTCTTACCCTTCATGAAGAAGGCAAGACAACCGAACTACATACTTTTGAAACGATACCGCATTGTGGTGAGTGAAGTATCCACTTTAGTCGACAATGTCTTGGAGTATGCTAAGCTCTATCCAAGACAGCGAATGGTTCTTTTCTGGCACAGTTAATCGGATATGCGAGGAGAGACTGCAACTAGCTAATTGGTGGTTCCAAGAATGTACCAGCTCACACACCTGTCGTCCAAATAACACCGTGTTCACTCCTCGGCGTTTGATCCACATTGGAGATACAAACTAACAGCTGCGTCTTCTTGAGACTACCTCTGGTTTTCTGGAACCTGATCTCCAATATGTTGCGTTGAGTTACTGTTGGGGCCCTGAAGGGGGAACCTTAACAACGACATTGAACAACATTGAGGCCCATAAGAAGCGAATCCCTTTTGATCACCTTCCTAGTGTACGTTCTTCCACTAGCTCATATATCTTACTGGTAGTTCTAACAGCAAAAATAGACTATTAAAGAC
The DNA here is from genome assembly GCA_954870535.1 of Fusarium sp. VM40. Lineage (NCBI taxonomy): Eukaryota > Fungi > Ascomycota > Sordariomycetes > Hypocreales > Nectriaceae > Fusarium > Fusarium sp. VM40. The sequence continues at coordinate 4,298,249 of CATPAH010000013.1, forward strand.
GATGTCTTTGTTTGTCGAAATTTAAGCATCAACTATCTATGGGTTGATGCTCTTTGCATTATCCAGGATCCCGGCAATGCAGATTGGGTGGAACAATCTGGGCGGATGAATTTGATATATTCCAATGCTGCCTTAACAATTGCTGCCGACGACAGCCCAACATGCACAGCTGGGTTCTGGCTTTCAGAAAACACCAAGTTTCAGAGGGTCAGTGAGGACTATTGGATTAGAGAAACTCCGCCTTCTAGCAGGGATATTCTTTCCACGAGAGGGTGGACCCTGCAGGAAAGAATTCTTTCACACCGAATTCTACATTTCTCGAACGCCCGCATTAGTTGGGAATGTGACGCCAGCTGTCGGTCTGAGGATGGTATAACAAAGATCGACTTCATAGGACTAAGCTACCGCGCTTTCCGCCTCTTAAACCGCTGTGCACCGCATGAAAGTATCGGGAAGTCTTTACTTGGAGATGGATTTGAAGATAGCAGGGAGGGTGACTACGACCCAGTGCATATAACCGACTTCCTCACGTCAGGCTCCTGGAAATCAATCTTCTTCGCATGGGCCTGTATTATAGAGAACTACTCTACAAGAGACCTGACGCAACTAGGCGACAAACTATCTGCAATATCGGGGCTGGCAAGCTTTGTGTTGACCCAAGCAGGTCTCGGGGCTGAGTCATATCTAGCAGGTCTTTGGAGGGAAGATTTGGTCGAAGGTCTACTTTGGTACGTTTCTACCGCTCGACCCTCCCGATCAGCGGCCCCTTATGTAGCGCCCACATGGTCATGGGCTTCAATGACGGGAAGCATTCATTACTTTCGCGACCGATACCAGTTCCCCTTCATGCCACACGTCAGTATTAGCGGTGCCAACTGTACCATATCCCCAGCCGATCCTACTGGGAGAGTAACCGGAGGGACCATTCATCTTGCTGGCTTAATGGTTGAGGTCGAACTTGCTGTCATTGCTTGCTCCCCCTCACTCAAGTCGAGCTACAAAGACACAGGAGACATTCCGATTCGCGCTCAAGACCAGCAGGTAGCATTTGTCCGACCCTATCAGAAAGCTGGAGACGACAAGACACGCTGGTATGAAGTGATGCATGATGAGGAATCTAAGATCAACAGGACAGGGGACCTTTTCTATGGCCGTGAAGCTGAGATCTCTGTTAATAAATCACTCGATGATAGAAGCGACCGTGGCACATACTTTTGCCTCAGTGTTGGTGAGCTCATTGACTCTTTCACGGGGGGGCAAAGAGATTGGTTCTTGATCTTACAAAAGGCCATTGGCAACGATGTTTACAAGAGGGTTGGCATCGGGTATTTTCAATATTCAACTAGCACAGAGTTCTCATTGTTTTTAAACGGTGATGTGTATGATATCGCACTTATATAGCATAACACCGTCCACGCAAAGAAGAATAGACTGGAATCCTTCGTCTGAATAAGAAATGCCTATACCATAGGATTTCTCAAATATAGCAATGATAACATCTAGACTCTTTAAGTAAGTGGCAGTCCAAGGTTATAGGTGAAACTAGTAGAGAATACAAGTGTTTCGTTTTCACAATTTCTTTAACGTGCAAATTTTACTTACGAGGATAAATTGAATGAGAGTGATATTTAAAGAAAACTTCAAGCTAGTCAGATCACTGCCCTGATATGAGAAGGTCTATTTGGCCCGTTCGCTACCTCATGCATCTTTCTTTCTAAATAAAAGAAGAACCCCTGTAACATCCCCTGGGACCATATCTTTCCCCTCATCCTCGCCCGCCTCAGCAAGAATCTTCTCGATCTTTCGCCTAAGCTGCCGCACCACATCATCCTCAGTACCGACTGCTCCAGGGTGATCCTCCCTCCATCTCGTCACCGGGCTACCAGTCCCAAGAGCCATCTCGAGCACATCAAGATTCATCGGCGGCTGTTTTTCATAAAACTGGGTTTCGGCATCTGGCCCAGTGTTCCATTCCTTTCGCACAAATGACTCTGGGTCGAAAGTAGAGACCGGAGAGGGTAAAGTCCACGGTAGAGCTAGTTCGCGGTAGAGATCTCTACCCAGTATGTTTCCCGGCAGTAGGTAGTCCTCGAGCGTGACGTCAAGCTCGTCAATTACCGCTTGGAGAGCTTCATGATTGGGCAGCGAGGTGTCAACGCGAATTGTTCCACCTGTCCACAATGCCACTGTCCCTCCCGGCTTAAGAGCCTTGGCTGCCCGCTGCCAAAATCCTTGCATATCAAACCAGTGGGCGCATGTCGCCGCCGTGATCAGATCGACAGTCCCATCTAGGATCGGATCCTTGAGATCCGACCCCAGCGATTCAGCAGTGGAAACTTCAAAGATCACATTGCCGCCAGTGCTGGAACTTTGATTAATCGAGCGGGCGGTACGGATCATACCCTCAGAGGGATCGAGACCATAAGCTGTTTTAAAATTGGGAGCAAGAGTGTGTGTTGCTGTGCCTGGTCCGCAGCCAATATCGACCAAGACGTCAAACTGGCCACTGCCTGATTTATGGAAAGAAAGAATTGAGTCATAAAGCTTGGGGTGGTAGTTCCGGCGATACTGGGCATACTTTGTACCCTGAGCCTGACTATAGCCTCGAAAAGTCTTTTCAGACTCCTGAGTACCGGAGGGCTGCTGAGCTTGAGACATTTCGAAGGAAATACGGCTTAGGCAGACAGTCTAGTTTAAGAAAGAGTAGGAGTCATGATCTACTCGTGGTATGTCGTTTGGGAGGATGCCCGGTGATATATACATACTTGAGTTCGGCATGAGTCATATCCGCTTGTTAAAGTAATTGCCGGTTCCGAACTCTGGGGAAGACAAATACACCGAGATAACCCATGGCCAGGGATCGGATTGCAGGCGTCCAATGTTATGAGATGTGCAGGTCTGATCGCTAACTTAGTGCTTACTTTGGGCTTTTTAACCACGGATAAATCGGAACAATAATATCATATTGTCCGTCTCAACCAACTTTATGTCGATGCCATGACGATAATACTATTTCAAGTTTAAGACACGCGAAAATGAGCGTTGAGAATAAATCGAATATAAAATGTACCGTACTCTATTGAACCATAAAACTCCACATTACCCGCGCATACATCATATAAGCCCAATTACCAGCCTGACCCCTCAACTCCTTTGTTCAAACACTTTAAACACCATGGCTAGCAAGGGGAGATGCCTCCTGAACATCATGCTTCTCAGTCCTGTAACCCTGGAATTTCCTGGCCGGTAATCCCATCGCAAACATCTGATCAATCTCAATCGGACTGCGTCCCTTCATCTCGGGGATGAAGAAGAAACTCAAAACAGTGCCGATGAGAGACAGAGCTGCGAAAGGGAATGCACTCTTGGCTCCAAGGTCTGCGCTGTCGCGACTGTATAGCAGGGGCATTATTACAGCCAGAATAATAGATGCACCCTTGTCAGCAATACTGGCTATGGCTTGTGTAAGAGAACGCAGTTGAAGAGAACTTGTCTCTCCCAGGACAGCGTATCCTGCAGGCCAGGCACCCAGACCACAGATAACGATGACAGCCATCATGATCCCTCCAGCTGCCCAGGTGAGCATCTCTCCAGTCCAGAATCCAGTGATGCCCATGACGGTCCACAAGAGAGTCGCTATAGCCAATGAATAGATGATCATGTTGCGACGGCCAGTGCGGGAAAGAAGCCAGAAACCAACGGCGTTTCCAAACATTCCCGCGACAATACCAGCTGTCATAAAGATCATTGCCGGCATCGATGCCATGCCCATACTTCTCAAAAAGACATTAGCGCTGGAAAGAAGTTCCAATCCGAAGAAAGCAGGCATAAGAGCGGCCAGTGCGACAATGAGTGTTCTTCGGAGGTTTGTGCCTTTGAGACAAGCCCAGTAAGACGCGGAAGCAGTGTTGGCCTTTTCCTCTTCGATGGTAGCGCGGATCTTCTCGAGTTGGCTGTAGGGGTTAATCTTGGGGGCGTATAGTCTCTGTGCTGACTTGATGGCTCGCTGCTCCTGGCCGGTTCGGATCAGATGGGCTGGACTCTCGGGCATGAAAATGGAGAGCAGGAGAGGTCCAATGGCGAGAATCCACTGCGACCCGAATGCACCGAGATAGCCGTTTTTGTTTTCGACGCCGCTAATGACGAGTAGTACGAGTGCGCCGATGAGTTGGCCGAGTAGTGTGAAGATGGGGAATAAAGCCATGGCGGATCCACGGAGCGCTGTTGGCGTGTTCTCTGAAACCCAAGTAACACACGTTCCTTTGATGACACCAACTGTGAAGCCCTGGATGGTAAGACCAGCGGTGAGAAGCATACGCTTGGTAGCCAAAGGTTCGGGGACATGAGAGAAGAACATGCAGGCAATAGCGACGACAGAAACCATGGTTCCCATGAAAAGAGTCCACTTGCGTCCGATTTTGTTCTGCAGCCAACCACCCAAAATGGAACCAAATGCTGCACCAGCTGGTGGGAGACCCATCCAAAGTGATAGCCAGTTCCCCGGGATATCCATTTTACCCTTGATCTTTTCTCCGTAGTCATTTACGAAGGTATCGACGCCGACTACAGATCCGACCACGACAAGATCGTAGCCCCAGCCAATAACGGGGATGGTCATGGCCAGACAGTAGCCTGCGATCTTGGGGTACTTTTTGAGTGCTTTTCTCAGCGGTAATTGATCGTCGCCGTCATCTTCTGATTTGACGCTTTGTTTTGTGGCAGAGTCCTTCAGGGACATTTGAGAAGTGTAGGGGTCATAGGCATTAAGCTCTTCGTCCTGTTGTGGGACTGTGTGCCATGATCGTGATGTTTCCATTTCGTGATAGGCTGGACGAAGATCACCCGGCATGGGGTCACTGTCGCGGCGGTCGTGGTAGCTCATGGCGGTGACAAAGAATTAGGTCGAAAGTCTGCTGCGCTGAAGGGAATGAACGCAATGCAGAAAAGGATGTTGACAGATGCGAATGCGAAAGAGATGATTTAAAGGTGAGATGTAGTCACTATTAAAGTATTAAAGTAGCTCACATTTTAAAGAGGGGCCCTCGGACTCTGTAGATCGCATCCTGTCCAAAGCCTACGGGCAGGAAATCGTTGGAGTCGCAATTATCTGAGAGCTCGAATCCTTCAGGCGGTGATGAGACCCTATCTTGCCAGTAGAGCCAATCACGTCGCGACTGGTCGACAATGAAACAAGGTTAGCTTGGGCTGACAGGGCGCAGTCGGTATTAAAAGTGGCAGACCCCAATCCTTAGGCGTCCGATCCCTGCTGGTGAGCCCTACGGACCTCGGACTAGGGCCTTGCACGGCACGGAGGTGGGCTCTGTGGCTGAGCCGGAAGGATTTTGCATATGGAAAGGAAGATTTGGATAAGATGAGAGTGGATAATTGATTCCAGAGTGATATCTGTGTTTTGCGTGATGCTGCTCACCAGGTGTTGAGCTCAGTCCTGTGAAGAATTGAATTTCCATCTGGCCACAGCAATGCAGCAACACCATCCAAAACCCAAGATAGACAACATTAAGCTAACGAATCTAAAGCCCCCGGCACATCGTCCAATTGCCGTTCGCTAGCTGCTAGTGTGAGACTGTCATCATCCGTTGGGGATTGATCCCTGCGAGGCTTGTCCGTCGGACTCTGTTTGCGAACGTCTCACCCACAATCTGCGGGGTAAATTTTGCGATGGCCGCTCCAGAGTGCGAAATCCGCTTCAGGGTAAGGTGATGGGTTGGCTATGTAAGGGCGATGAGGTCACGTAGGACGAAAAAGAACACATAATTCTTAGAATTTCTTCATTTTATGTTGATCCCGACACTTGTGTGCACAGAAACACTCCATATTGTGACTATTTGAAGATGCTGTTGGTTACAACCAAGGCGGACACAACAATTGCAGCCAAGGTCACATCACATTGCCAGCAAGCTCTGTCACAGCCCCCAGCCGATCAACTTCAATATCTTCGTCCAATCACACCCAATCGATCAAAACCATCCACCTGATATAACATTTTTCTGCACGACCATGGACCTCAGCCCGATATGTCAGATAATTACACCAGTGGGCATGCTGGGATACGGCTTCGACGAGACCCTCACCCACCACGAACTCGCTGGTCTTGTACAAAATGGCATTCCAACAGCAATCATCCTAGACTCGGGATCAACAGATAGTGGACCGCAGAAACTCGCCCTAGGGTCCATGTCGTGTCCTCGCGAGGCATACGCCAAGGATCTTGCTAAGCTGCTTCGGCTTGTGCATAAATTTCGTGTGCCGCTCATCTTTGGGTCCGCTGGCGGGGATGGAACGGATGAGCATGTGAAGGTGATGGAGGAGATCATAAATGAAATTACGGCGGAGGAAGAAAATAAGTATGTCGTGAGTCACAGTATACTAACAACCGCTGACTGACCTTGCAGGGATTATTTGTTCAATACGATATCTTTATTCTCCAACATCGACAAAACAACCATCATCGAGCGATTTAGACAAGGTCGTGTAACCGGATGTGGTCCATGCGTCCCTCCAGCATCAGAAACCGAGATCGAAGCATCGCTCCGAGTTGTAGCTCAGATGGGATACGAACCCTTCCTCGACGCCATGAACGCCAATCCCGAATTCGACATCATCATAGGCGGCAGGGCATACGATCCAGCTCCATATGTCGCATATTGCGTATACCAACTAACCCGACAGTCCGGATCTCTCAGCACCGAAGAGCTAGAGTCTAGTCTGGGCGGCTTCTACCACATGGGCAAAATCTTGGAATGTGGAGGTCTATGTGCCCTGCCGAAATCTCACGGTGCTGTGGCTACTGTCTATGCGAACGGCTTATTCAACGTTAGACCTACAGCCACAGAGTCTATATGTACCCCTCTATCCGTTGCCGCTCACACTCTGTATGAGAATACAAGACCCGATGTTCTGAAAGGACCTGGGGGCTCCCTCCATCTCCAAGATTCAAAGTACAAACAGTTATCTGATGAGAGGTCAGTGAGGGTTAGTGGGAGTATATACCGCTCTTCAGAAGCCGATGGGAAACCATATCAGCTCAAGCTCGAGGCTGCACGCATCGTGGGCTATCGCTCAATGTTCATGGGTAGCGTTAAAGATCGTATGAATCTCCTCTTTTTGGTTTTCAAACGTCTCTAATATTCACAGACATCCTCGTTTCCCAGATTGATAGTTTCCTCCCACGGGTGAAAGCATATGTTGACCAACAGCACCCCGAAATAAAAGGTCAATACAAGCTCGACTTCCATGTGTACGGCAAAAATCAGTTTACTCCAAGTGGACCTGGCCAATTATTCATCGTTGCAGAAGCTCTTGCGCCGACGCAGCGTTTGGCAAACAGCATTGCATCCAAGGCAAGAGTTGGCATGATCGTAAGTCAACCCCGGCAAGCCTTGACGCAGCTAACATATCGTAGCATGCTCCTTATCCAGGCCAGAAGGCCACAGCTGGGAACTTTGGCTTTGGGCTTGGTGGACTCATGGAAATTGAGCTGGGACCTTGTGCTGAGTTTTCTTTGTATCACTTGATGGATTTGGAGCCGAATGAGCAGAGACTTTCTCTTAATCAGAGCGATGGCACACTCGAGGGTTCTTTGTTAAGAGGCAGGATTTCTACGATCGGAAGAGGGTCTCCGATGCAGACCAGAGGAGACTACGTTGCGCCGCAGACCGACGACAAATCCGCTCAGCAGACACCTAAACGTGATCAACATGTTGACAAAGACACCCTAAGCCAACCTGTCCAAAGGCCCCAGACACTGTCAGATCTATGCCACATCATCCGATCCAAGAACGCCGGCCCGTACGAGATCACCATAGACGCAATCTTCTCCTCAGAGGCGGAATACCAAGAGGTCAAAGCTTCTGGATTTCTCTCACCGCGGAACGTGGCAGATGCTCTTGGAATTCCGGAGGGAGATATTATCTGGATTGGGTTCTTTGATCCTGCCATATCGTTCAAGGTTACAATCCCGAGGGTACGTTCAGGTAGGCAGAAATCGGCTGGTGGGTTCATGGAGAATGATATCCATGGGTCGCAGGAGCATATGGGATTGGCGAGTCTTAAACTCCCTGGGGCTGGCTTTCATCTTTAGTGATTGTATATATATTGTATCTTACTTTATTTGATGTCGAACCGCAAATAGATTGGCCTATGTTGTCCTTTTTCATCGCAGCCTTCCATGGTCAAACTAAATTACCATGTTGGAGAATAGTCTGCTCCAAGTGACGCCGGATCAAACTGAAGTAAACTCGTATAGGGATCACTCCAGAAGCTCTTGGCAAACTCTTGGTTTCCGTCCATCTGGTTGATAATATCCCCTTGAGCCTCTTGGGATTGACCCGGTTCCTCATCAACATATCGTTGCTCGCCATCACGCATCTCCATACGCCGTCCCCGGATTTTGCCCGCCGTGTTAACAGCATCCAGCATCAATGAAACCCCCATGCGATGATTCAGGACCAACTTGGTCTTGTCTTCATCATCAGACCCTTCTCGCCCCAGGACTTCAAAAACCTTGGAGCTCCTGCTGAACTCATCCTTGGCATCGATTGTACAGGCTCGGCAGAGCGTCTGGGTCATGGAAACATGGTTAGCGACGATCTGCCTCTCTTCCGGCGGATCCACATTCTGTCGGATGAAGAACTTGAGAAGGAAGATTGTCGAGAAACCGAGACATCTGTGGCGATCTTTCGGTTGGCATCGTTCGCGCCGGACAGCAGTGGCGTCCTCTATACTAGTGGGACTGTTACGTATGGCCCGTGTGCCAATGTCGACTACTCGCAGCGCTATATCTCTGGCTGTCCTCAAAAGAATCTGTCGAGAAGATGAGTAGTTTGAGAACTTGGTAATGACGAGTGTGTAGATATGTATCTTAGCGTCCAGGATGGCGTACTCGACAATGCTCTTTGCTTCTTCGTCGTGAGGCATTTCATTCTTGAGGGCATCGAGCTCGGTGTCGAATAGTCGAAGAAAGGACGAGCTTGTACCATCTGCTAGTTCATGGTTTAGTAATGAGGTGAATTTCGCCACGACGAGTTGGATCCGAACTTCGAGGGCATATGCAGGGGGGACAGTATCTTTTCTCAGAAACGCGTGGATAGAGGAGAAGTCAAGTTCGGACTCGATTGGGCAGGGGAGGCCTAGGTGGAGGCTCAGTCTGATACATTAGCACATGTTGGTCATATTGTCTTAAGAGGTCAACTCACGAGGTAGACACCTTGAAACACACCAGCCAAGTATTAATTCTTGATCGGATACTCCCCGATGTGACTCCAATGACACGCAAGGAGGGAATTGTCTGCTGGCGATCAAGGCTCAAATATCTCGCTGCTTGAATAGCTACACCACAATAGAGCCAACTGGGATCTTTCCACTGCTTCTCGGTGGGTAATGGCCAATTGCAGAGTAGCAGCAAAGCCTGTACTTTGAACAGAGGCAGCGGGGCATCGATCAGAGTCTCTTGTATAAGCCTCTCATATGGACTCCGGAGTAACTGGAATAAGGCTATGTTGTGTTGCTCAGGCAGGCGACATAGAACAATCGTCACAATTGTCCAGAAGAGAAAAGGCTGGTTTTCATAAGCTTCTTGGGCGTACAGAGCTCCGACGACTGGGAGTCGGGGACGCATATATTCTGCGAATCTGCCGCACAATAAGCAACATCATCCGGACGTGGCGGAATGTAGTGTACGTACACTATAAATGCCTCCGTTGCGACAGAAGAATCAATAAGCATACCCTTCAAGTCCAGAGTGAAGGACGATAATCGAAAGTCATCAGCGCCTTCATCCTGCATCGACGGAGAGCCAGTCTCGGCCGAGGAGTCGGTCGCACTCGTTGCATCCTCACCGCGTCCTTGGTTACGTAATTCATGGAGCTCTTTACTCATAGCTTCCAACCGCCTGTCCTCTGGTTAGTCAAAATATGCTAAACCTGTGGTGGCGTCGTGCGAAACTGACTTTCTTGCTGGCGTTCTTTTAAACGCGGCGTCTACCGTGCAGAATAAATGTCTCGTGTGGCATCGTGTGCACGGATTGGGGAACCTCTCTTTGGAATCACATCGTAGCTAGACCAGTAAGTTCTTATCTCGTTTTTAAAATGGTCTGAGGGTACCTTGGCTTGCTTGCATTCTGTGCAAGCCTTGACGGGTCGTGATGCTAAGTTATTATATGACATGATGTAATTCGTGTTGCTGCCTGTGAAACGTGTTTCGCGGGTGTTGATTGGTAGGTGTTACAAGGCTGGATTTAAGCGACAGGTGACCTGCCATATATTACCGCTTTTATGGCTGGGTGGCTAGAGATAAGCTATTTTTAGTACCTGTTAGGCTAAGTTAGCTGAGAAAGTTATTACATAGAATCACATAGCGAAATTGGCCACTAATAATAGTAGAACTAATAAAGTAACTAATAATTAATAAAAACGAGAATACTTAGAAAAAGAATACTAAGAATAATTGTATTAGAATGGATTTAATTTCTTAGAAGGCTTTTACAAGTCCTAATTTAAATACATTATTCTTTTCTTAATATCTTATCTCCTGTAATAAAATACCTGATAATTAGTATAAACCAAAGTATTTTATCAAGTACCATAGCTAAACTATACAATAGTATTCTGCATTCAAGTAAGTAGTAATTGCAATACCTATCTGAGCAGTAGTCTTATCAGTCTTAGACGCTTAAGTCATAGGCTATTAAGCTCACTTCTATTTATAGATTAATCTATTCATTACTATGGTCTTTCAAAAGTTACAAAATTAGCAGTTTTTAATTGTTCCGTAATAATCCTCAATTAGCAGTTAAAAATACAGGATAACCTAGCCTGACGCTCAGGCACAGGAATCACTCTACTTGTAAGTGCATCTAGACTGTTCTAGTTTCTCTTCACTTCCCCTTTTGATAAACCCCTTTGGCCGTTCCTTCAAGTGCGGCCTTGACGTAATCTTCAAATTTGGTAAATTTAAAATCCGGATACAGTTCCTTGCCGTCGAGGTACCCCAAGTATTTGGCATATTCAGGTGTGTTATCTCCACGGATGGCCCAAGAAAGTAGAAGCTGGCTAGTAGAGAGACGACTCAAAGCGTCCAGGCTCGACGGATCAGCTACAAGACCCGATTGAGCTTCCTTGATGCGAGATGTAACCTCCGCCTCGGTGATCTAGAAGTTAGCACGTTAGCCTTGAAGGAATCTTCTTTCTTGTCATTTCTGACCAACAAAAACGGGCGGTGGTAAGGAAGAATGGGGAGACAAACGTAATTACGCTCTAGCTTCTCGCCGCTTAGCTTCTCCACTGTATCATAAACCTGGTTTCTGGTAAGGACTTCATTGTAAACATGGACCCTCTTGTTCAACGTGCGTGGGTCTGCAATTACCCGGGCAACGTATCTCCCAACGTCCCGGATATCGGCCAGTGCACTCGGAACATTCCCGTCCACACCAAGTCGCGGCTCTGAAGGGTACGAGGGCAGCGCGTGGTCCAGGCGGCCTGATGGTAGTCGAGGCAAGGTAAGCTGATACCACCAGCCAGCATCGATATATGTGTACGGGAGGCGAATCTTCTGGATGTAGTTAAGAATGTCTTCCTTCTGTAGGCTGTGTTAGCAAAGAGAGTACCGCCTAGAGTCCTCACGTCTAATACACACTTGCCTTTTCGCGAAAATCAACAACTCCTGTTGGAGAAATCACGACCATGAAGGCAGACTGGAGGAACCGCTTGACACCCGCACGTTTCGCAGCGTCGGCAAGAGGGATCTCATCCTCGAGACTACCAAAGAATATCGCGGAGATCACCACATCGATACCAGAGAGAAGGCTAACGAGTGCATCTTGAGAACCCTTCAGGTCGGCTGAGACCACCTTGACTCCACGATTCTTAAGCTCTGTATAAGCTGGCTTCTCAAGAGACTCAGGCCGAGCGAGGGCAGTGACCTCCTGTGCGGCAGGTATTTAGCAAGCCGTCTGATACTGTATAAATACGAAATATTAAGGGTGTTTACGCACGAATTTAGTAGTCGGCGACTCAAGTAGCCCGTCCACGATTGAAGATCCGGTTTCTCCAGTGGCGCCGACGATGGCGACTCGAACAGATGTCATGATGATGTTGAGAGTATAGTTCGCGTGACTTGTGCTCACTAAGATGAATGAAAGAGGTAAGTTTTGATACAAGCGTTGCTGCTCAGCAAAACCAGAGGCATTGGGATCATTCTAATATAGGAAGCCCAATGCTCCAAGATCACGACTAACACATAATGCATACAATTACTAATGCGCGAGAAATATATATTCCGCATCCACCCTATTAAAGTGGAGACATATTAGCAATTCATTTACAACGTTGACTAGAGTTAATAACCTTCCATTTTGATCTTTTTCACCTGAATCCTGGTTCTATGATTATTAATGCTCAGTCGTTGGGTTTTTTCATTGCTATTTACCCACTGGCCCAGGTACCTGGACGCTACTCTGGTAGTGCGGTTACTTCTGGGGATATTCTCCCATCATGGGGAGCACACAAGACTTTAAATTATTAGTCCCTAGACGTTGTATTCTCCGTTATCCTATCTTTTTCCATTTGTTATACGTGTAATATACCTGAAATATCTTAATCAGTAAAAGTATTCTTGATATAATTCACAAGCGACTAAGCTTGCATACTACATTGCCACCACAAGTATAATTGCGTAACTAAATAAGATACAATGGTGGATTACTTCCTCAGTTACAAACTTGCATCTATCTCCTCTTAATCGCTACTAAGCTCCGGTGTTCTTGGCACCATCCGGATCATGTGCCACGACTTCAATCTCCACTCTCATATCGTCTTCCCCCAGCCTAGAAACTCCTACACAAGTCCAGATAGGCTGATGATCCGGCATCCACTTCTTAAAATTTCTAGACATTGCCGCAATAGCTTCGTCGTTGATCGGCACATGATAAGAGTTCACTCGAAAGACTTGGGACCATCCTTTTCCACCAGCATCCTTCAGGTTGTGCTCCACGTTCTTGAACGCTTGGTCGATTTGCTCGTTGATCTCAGTGGGAATTCGATCAACCTTTCCCTCCGGATCCCATCCTCCTGGCATAATCAGCTCCGGATCTATAGCGAAGCCTTGCGAGTGGAGTTCATTGGAGGATACCAACTTACCTTGCCCAGAGCACTGGATGGTGTCTCCAACTCTCACAGCCTGGCTGTATGAAAATCGTTCTCTGTTGCTAGTGCCCACCCCAGGGTAGCTGTAGTATTGAAGATGGGCCATAGTGGTCCGGTGCCAGGATGTTTAACTGTTGCAGAGTATGTTTGTAGACGAGTTGGGTGATAAAGGTAAAGTAAAGCACACCTGAGGCTAATTCCAGGATGTACGCGGTTGATCCCCGAACCTTTATACCGGATGTATCGACGTATGTAAATTGAGTTCCGCGACTCGTGAGGTTTGGCGAGTAAACTCAAAATGGAAAGTGGGTAAAATCCGATGTGGGCCATCCGGAATATGGATTCCGCAGAAGCGGGTCCGCCCCCGTAACACTGTAAAGCATCGCATCATCATCCTGAGACCCGAGCAGGAGTCTCGCTTCGATCTGGCGTGCATGTCACAAATATTTCCTCCCACGATGACGGATCAAGCTCCTGCTACCCAAGGAGGCACCTCGACAGCCGCTACGTCATCCAGCACGCGGCCAAATCTATCAACGCCTTCCGGCAAGGGGGGAGTACGGAGCAAGTATGCTCCCAAGGCATGTCAGGAGTGTCGTCGACGCCGTGCGAAGGTGGGTCGGCCTTGTCTCCACGAAACGATGCTTTTCCAATCTAACCGAATCCTAGTGCGACGGTACCAAGCCGGCATGCTCCCGATGCCTTGGTCGCCAGTTGACATGTGTCTACACCACTGAAGATGACGGCCGGGGAACCGCCCCCAAGTCATACGTGCGACTATTGCAGGCTCGCATTGACCTCCTGGAAAAGATCCTGTGGCTACATTCCATCGATGTCGGCGCTTCTGCGGCCCAGTTGATGCAGCAGAATAGTGTGCCGGCTACAGCCACGTCTTTGGCTGCTGGCGGCTCGACTGCCGCCTTTGACCAACTCTGTGATGCTTTTGAGGGCACTCTTTCTCTTGATGAGTCGCAAAACTTCCATCAGGATGGAGAGGCACGCTACTTTGGTCCTACTAGCGGCCGACTTGATTTCAAGACGTGCAATGGTAGCCTTTTACCCCCCCCCCCCCCCTACCAAGCACTTCATGGCACCGCTAATGCTGTTCCACAGAGCCAGGTGACTCTCCAAAAGAGTATTCCTCGCCAAGTGCAGACCTCTACCCCCAAGATCTAGGTAATCAGAATGACATCGACGAAGAGCTTGAAACTCATCTTCTCGAGCAATATTTCACCTGGGAGCAGCCATGGTTACAAATCGTTGACGAGGCTCTTTTTCGTGAAAGCAGAAATAATAACGGGCGATATTTTACTCCCTTGCTGTTGAACTGCATGTTGGCCAGCGGCTCCCGCTTCTCTGATAGAATCGAAGTTCGTTCTGACTCAAACGATGCCAATACGGCTGGACGTCGTTTCCTTGAGACGGCCGAAGTTCTTCTCCATTTCGATCTAAAGCGACCGAGCATCACAACCATTCAGTCACTAGCCATCTTGGGCACCGTGTACCACGTTAGTCGATATCATTCATGCAGGCAATAAACCTTTCTGACATTGGCAAGCTTTTGGACAGGATGCAGCAGGCTGGCTACACTCAGGCATGGCTAACCGACTTGTGTTGGACATGGGACTTAATCTCGACCCTAGCTCGTTTGTTGCTTCAGGCCGCATGAAAACAGAGGAGGCAGAGCTTCGGAGGCAAATCTACTGGGCTTTATACTGCGTCGATAAGCTAGCAGCGGGCTACACAGGACGTGTCTGTTGCATGCTCGTGAGACTAGCCGATTCTCACTCTCATCACGATACTGACAATTATCCACAGGATTTTCAAGGGTCCGTCAGTATGCCAACGGTGCCAGTTCACTCGCAGAAGCAGGATCGCCGGTATGCATTGTATTCTGTGCGACCAGAGCTCCTGGTGATGCTCCATACAGGCCTGATCAAAATATGTCAGGTCTGGGAAAAGATTCTCCTAAACCTGTGAGTCGCACATAAGAGTTGACCGATTTCCGTCTAATAGGTCGCAGCTATGCTCCGAAAAAGTTATGTCTTGGTGACCAGCGAAGGGATTTCTTCGACTCATGCCTGTTGTGGCTGAAGAGCTGGTTGTATGGCCTGCCCACAGAACTCAAACCTGTTCAAAGTGGAACGCCTAATCAGTTCCCTCAAGCGTACACTCTCTGTATGGTCTATCACACAGCTGTCATCCTTCTTGCAAGACCATACATCCAAAGTCAAGCACTTGGAAGCTCAACCCCTGATCCATTGGCGGAAAAGGCCACGGCTTGCTTCCTCGAGGCCGCACGGAACATATCGATTCTGGGTGACCAATATCGCCAAGTCTTTGGCAGTTTTCGGAGAAGTCCCATCACAGCAACCCATGCAAATCTCTCCGCGGCGTTGGCTCTACTCAATCCTCAAAACCAATGCAGAGCTCGGCTTAATCAGTCCGACAATGGAAACATCAAATCCTGTATCCAAACATTGAAAGAGCTTTCGACTGCTTGGACACCCCCTGGTAAGTTCCACTGCAACATTTTGAAGATGATACAAGACACAGCAGACCAGCAAGGGATGTCAACCACTTCTGATGCCCTGACAGATCACCACGATGGCGGTTCAAATGCCACTTCTGGAGGAAGCCACTTAATACCACCTGGAAATGGGATATGGTCTGGCCCGTCGATCGAAGAAGTTGGTTGGCCGTTGTACATGTCGACAATAGGGGATGAGACAAGTATAGAACAGTTTTCAGCGACGACAGAGTCACTACCATTTCAGTCAAGAAGCAATGCGTTGTGGGAACAGTTTGATCTGGATTGGTTTGGGTCTTCATTGCCATGGGACTGTCCATCTAGCTGGAATTAATGGTATAAAACGACGAATACTTAGCCTCCCTTTGTCTTGACATTCGCACAACAATTTTGCCCACGGCCGTCCCATGCTGAAGCCTATCCGTATACACGGGCACATCGCTGAGACTGATCTCAGCTAGCAGAGACTCGACTCGGTCTGATTTGATTAGCTCCATCCTCTCGAGAACTTCCTGACGTCTACCCATTAGGCTTCCAGAAATTTATAAGCTCCGCTCAACAAGAGCCCACCGAGGCATGGTGGGAGTGTTTTTGGTGCGCGGAACAATAAACTACCAATGGTAAGCCGTAATAGTTCAGCGTGTAGACCTCTTCTTTACCCAGAATTTGGAGTTGATATCAGGTTACCATAGGCAACCTATCAAGGGTAAATAATGCCGAAGCAGAATACACGGTAACCAGAATCCTAAGGGAATAGCTATTGGCTATTGTGTACTGTCTGTGAGGTTTTGTTTCTTGGTTGTTTCTTGCATGATGTGTAACGGGTTGGCAAGGTTCAATAACCCAGTGTGCTGCAGAGTGTTTCTCAACACCTTCCGCTTTAAGGATACATCCCTAGTCAGGGCACTTGATTGGATTTCGCGCAAAAGTTGTATTGTAGTCAGATCATAAAGTACTATCTTTGAAAAAATCTGTTGGTTCATACCGAATGAGATTTGTTACTTGCTGTACGGAGTAACAGAAATCTCTATTTGCCGTAGTAACGAACCCAATTAGGAAATGCGCAAGGGTTAGGACCGGACTAATGTTATTCCGAGGCCATAGAGCCCCTGCTAGGTCCTCTCAATCTTAACACCAATGCTGTCTGTATGATCTACATAGCTGTCTTCGCCAAGTTACACATCACATACAAATATAAAGGGGGAAAGAACTCAAGGCAGATAAGGCCCTAGTTGCCAAGGAGGTAGCTTTAGCTTTATTTTATGTAACCTATCTATATTAGACGGTAATACCTTTCTCAAGATATTTAATTATATAAATTAAATGAAGCCTTATAAACCTTTAGAAATAATTATTGTGATGCTGTTGTTTATATACTAATCTGTATGTGTAGGAGGGAAAAGGCGAAATTTGGATTGAAGATCATAAAGAATTTCGGTCTTACGTGATAAACTATGCCTAATCAGGCATTATTACGGCAAATAGAAAAAGTTGTTACGGCAAGTAACAAATCTCTACCGAATATCAAGCATTGATTACCGGTGGGATATCTCGGTCCGGCTTACCGGATCCATACCTGGTGGAACCGTACTGCTGAATTCCATCAATGACTGGAAGGCTGCGGCGCAACATTGCCAATAGGGCTGGCTCCGGCTTGGTTTGCAGGGGTTCTATGGTACGTGCCCTCCTCATGCATTACAGGATATACTATTACAATCTTTACCGGAATATTTGCCGATTGATTATGCGTTGCTCTCCTGCATTAGGTCTCACCTCAGCTCAACCTTTTATTTTTCGCATTTGACTTATCTTCCTCTCTTTCCCATTCACAGATTCATTGAGGTTAACTACCTAAGAAAAAGAGACAGTGAACATGCATATCTCCTCGGGAATCATCGCTGCGGTACTAGGCACCTCTTGGTTTGTGGCTGCAGCACCCACTGAGGCATCAGCAAGCGACTTTCTACAGGAACTCAACGACAAGGCGACGACGCAGTTGGAGAGTACCGAGCTGCAGTTCAGCACGAGATCCAGCCACAAGACATGTACAATCGCCAACGCCGCTGTACGTCGTGATTGGTGAGTTTACTGATAAGATATCTTCAGGTCACTACGTAATCCTAACAAAGCAGGAAAACACTCTCCCGGAAAGAGAAGAAGGCATATATCAATGCTGTGCTATGTCTTCGCAAGAAACCCTCCAAGGCGGACCCGACTTTCGCGCCTGGTGCACGAACCAGATACGATGATTTCGTCGCCGTGCATATCAACCAGACCCTCAGCATTCACGGAACAGTAAGAGTTGTGATTTGCGAGCTTTTAATTATATCTAACCTTTATCTCAGGGTAACTTCTTCACCTGGCATCGATACTTCACTTGGGCATATGAAAAGGCTCTCCAAGATGAATGCGGTTACAAGGGCACCCAGCCAGTAGGTAAAATTCTCTAAATTTTGGTAAGAAGACTTTCGAGCTAACAGTTAACTGTAGTACTGGAATTGGTTCGAGACCGGCGACTTTTCCACCAACCCCGTCTTTGATGGCTCTGATACTAGTATGAGCGGCGATGGAAAGTACTTCAAACACAATGGGTCCGTCGCCGGCAAGGGAAATATCGACCTCCCCAGTGGTCGCGGTGGTGGCTGTATCAAGACTGGCCCCTTCGCCGGTGCCACTGCCAACCTAGGTCCCCCTTCTCCTGGCATGAATGGCATGAAAGCAACCACCACTCCTCTTGAGTACAATCCTCGTTGTCTCCTTCGGGACCTGAGCAGCTACACCATCGATAGTTGGATGACTCTACCCAACCTATATAACATAACCCTGGGCGACGCTTCGCATAGCATTAAGGCCATGCAGGATGAGTTCCAGGGTCGATTTGCCGATGGATTCTTAGGCCTTCACGCCGCTGGCCACTTCGTTATGGGCGGCGACTCATCAGATCTCTTCTCTTCGCCAAACGATCCAGTCTTCTTCCTTCATCACTCCATGGTGGACCGCATCTACTGGATTTGGCAAGCTCTCTACCCCAAGCAGGCTAAGGACATTGCTGGTACTATCACTATCCTCAACACGCCTCCCAGCAGAGACACCTTGAAATCCGATCCGCTCAACATGGGAGTTAATGCACAAATGATCCCCATCGGTGACGCGCTCAACACTCTTAGCGGCTCGCCCTTCTGCTATATCTATTTGTAGGGTTTCGTAGAGTATAATAATTGGGTATCAGTATGTTTATATAGGGTAAGGGCATCGAGTACTAGGATAAGATTAAACATTGTTAATATAATCACCCTATTTTTATACTGAATACTTACCCAAACTATCTTCAAGGTCTAATCTAAACGGATCCTCTGCTTTATTTTATGTTACCAATTAGTGGAATATTATATGTTCTCCTCCGTTCTTTTGGCAACATGCTCTTTGTGCTAATTCATTTCTAAAAGGGGGTAGATATAAGTAAATTGATACTCTTCCATTCTGATGATATGAACTCCCGGAGGAGAAGTTCTTCTATGCGACAGAATTCTCATTCTATTACTAATTCAATCCTTAAATCACTTGTCAGAGACCAAAAATGCACGTGTGGTCAGTTACATAGTTTTCTAGTCCTTGGTTTCCAAGCCTTCTCACAACAATCGTTATATCATAGCTTGAATATTCTTACAAGCATAATATTGTCTTAAGCGAGTACGGCTTAATAAAACTATTATCTCTCCATCAACTCCATTCCTCTTCTATTAAACCCCTCCACCATTACAAAACTTCCCAATCCAATCACTAAAATGGCAGCACCTCTCTCGGAAATCACTCAATACCTTTGGCGACCCCCACGAAAAGAACCCGGGTCCAAGAGCCGCGCACTTAATAGGTCCGATCCTGAGAATTACAAGTATTACAGAAACTGGGGTTTCAATATCTACCGTACGTACTACGGTGAGGGTTCAGACAAGCATTGGCACACTCTTCTCGACGCACTAAGGCGGCAAACACATCTCGCCGTTGGGTTCTACGACGACAGAGAAGTGATGGAGAATGACAAGTACTGGAAGCAAGGCCCTTACCGTAACGAGGCTCGTTATATGAGCCACGTGAAGCTTTTCAAAGAACTATTCCGCCTTTTTCCTCGAGAAGATCCAGTATTACTCGACGGCCTTGGTGTCGACGGCATACGAGAGGTTTGCTTGAAAGAGCACCCTGACGCTAAGGAGAACATGGAAGGAGCGCGGTTCTGTTTCGCGCTTGTTGCCGATGAGGCGGTACTGAAAGGGATCTCGCAAGACAAATACTTTGTCAAAGCTGTTGGTTATGACTGGACAGAGAGCGATGGCGGCTGGGGCTGGGACAGGCTACAAACATGCCAATTACTTGATCTTTGGGAAATGCTTTTTGTTACAGATTCCGAAGGCAGGAGCAAATACTATGATATGAACCACAATGGCCCGGAAGAGGAGCTTGAAAAGCATGTTTGGCTAGGGGATTTCGCCCTACCCTTCTTCGGCGACTGCTCTCAAGTTGAGTATCTAAAGCCTAGAGGCACTCGTTCCAGTATCGGCTCCTAGCTGACAGCAGTTTTGGATTGGATTTCATTGTATACAAAAATATTGGAGTCTATGGAATACCATGGTACAAAACGTCCAATCTCATTTTGACGTGTCTCACCCTTCATCCATATCCATTGGATCATCTCCTTGCTCCGAATCATCCTTCAGAAGAGGAATGTCCCAATCAGTAAGAATACGAAATCCTAAGCTTTTGAACACTTTTTGAAGGAACTCAACCCTGTTCCTCACATTGTCACCATACTCACTAATGTCATTTTCATACGATCTTGCCATCTCCACCAGGACATCCGTGAGCCAATCTCTCGCCTTTTGTTCAACTTGGGTGTAAAAGTCCTTCAGCCACTCAACAAAGAACTGAGCTATTGATACCCTTTCGTGGTAGTGAGCTTCGTAGAGGATTTCGGCGTCAATAAGCTGTCGAACTATTCCGTTTATGATATTGCTCAGCTTGGTCTTGGTGTTTGGGCCTTCCTCCACGTCGGATCTGGTTCCGTCTTCCATTTCCATATACTCAGGTAATGCAAGAGTTGCTCGGATGAGCTTCAGCAGTCTATCTGTACCCTCTCGCGTACTTAATCGCATCTCGAGTTTGTTCTTAATTAGGCTCGCGACGTCATTTAACCCCATCAGCTGGTGGAGAATATAAATTAGTTTCAACTTCAATGGAAATGTCACAAACACTGTACTTACCCTGCCCTTAACGGCATTAATATCTGTGTGTGCCACGACAAAGTTAACAAAATTGGTCTGGCTTCCCAGAATCTCGAACAGGCGGTTCCACAGATTCCCGTCATTAAATCCTGGATTGCCAGGAATGTTACTGTAGCCTCCATATTCTTTGCCGAGCCGTATAATCTCTTGGAAAAATCTCATCGATACCGGGCCGTGTAGAGGAATAGCACCAGAAGGCAATCTGTTGAACCGCAGTTAGCAACTATCTTCATACTCGACTGTTGAAAGTGAGATCAACTTACTTTCCCGCCACTGCATCTTCCATAAACCGGATCAGCATTCTTTTGTCGAAAGGATGTTCAGCTGCCCAGTAGAGTTAGCTCAAATGAATCAAAGAGAGGAGAAAGAGACTGAGTTTTGCTTGACTGGCCAATACTATACGACCAAAGAGGGAGATACTTGCGACTCTATCTCCAAAGGTGCAGGTGTTTCTGGCGCCCTCCTATACATGGGCAATCAGGATCATATCCTTGATTGTCGCGACATTCTTGCAGACCAAAAGCTTTGTCTTCCAACAACATGCGACACATACTACGTGAAGCCAAACGATACATGCTATAGCATCGAGAAGGCTCTTGGGCTCCGTATGGAACGTATCACAAAGTACAATTCATGGATCAACCGAGATTGTACTAATCTCCAAGATGGCACGGACTTCTATGGCAAATCCATTTGCGTTTCTCCTCTGGGCTCCAAGGCCACGATCGAAGCCATCTCAAAGCCATCTACGGTCAAGCACAAGACGAGCAGTGGTAACGGACCATCAGTCTTTCCTACTGATCCACCCAAAGACGCAAAGGTGGCTGAAGGCACGACCACGATGTGCGGAGATTGGCATGTTGTTGTAAAGGCAGATACTTGCACTACTATCTGCAAGGAAAACGGAATTTGCGAAGATGAGCTGATGTTTGCCATGAACCCTTCTTTGGATAAGACGGATTGCGACAAGAGTCTCGTCCTTGGTACAGCTTTGTGCGTTACCCCTATCTCTGGATGGGACTCTGCCAAATAATGGACACCATATGCTTCCCACTGAAAGGTTACAGTTCCTGGACGATTGAAAGGAGCTTAAAAGAGATACCGTAAATAGGCATATAGATCATAGACGTTTTGAATGACGGGTTTATTTTCGCCGTTCTGTCACTTTTACTAAATAACCATATCCTACATAAGCTTAACTGTATCCTGTACAAGCCTAACTAGATCCTGAATAAGCTTAACTAGATCCTGCATAAGGTTTGCATCCCCTAGCATAAGCCAGCATGCTGGCCTACATCTGAACCCGCGACAACAGCTACTCAATAATTGAACCAACCGACCCCTAGCCCCCTCTGCTGCAGAATGGACATGGTAGTGTGTTTTCTGATTACCGGCTGATGTGCAGGATCTTTTGACAGGCTTTCGGAGTCATAATTCCTTCCAATGAAGAATTCTGCACCCGTGAATTCACGCAACCCGGTTCATGACCCGACTCATCACGCTAAACGAGGCTCGGTAACATGGAGGGCATGGACCCCGGTTGAAAACCGCGTATTCATGAATCGCCACAGCGATTTAAGAAATAACCTCGGGTCGGGGGGAGGAAAAGCACGGCACGGCTCCACATACAGATTTGGTGTTGTGAGTGAGGATTATCTGCTATGTTTCCTCCTCCTCTAGACTAGACAAAGATTTCAGCCGTCATGCAAGACAAAAGTTCGCTCCTTTTCTTTTGCCAGGGATGCCAATCGCCGAGCCCCAGTCTCAGTGCTCAGGGCAAGAGGGTCTATAGTGGGTCATCGCCAACCAACACTCACCAGTCTAAGCCTATGTAAGTTGAAAAGACAACCAACAGCATACAAAGTACCAACAGGTAAAACGTGAAAATGGATAGAGGGGTATGTTATAGAGTTTTCGGTCAAATGATCGGCATCACATTGAGGTCATTCGAGAAGAAAATTCTGTCCTACATGGGGCAACACCTTGTAAATCATGGTGTTGGTATCCACATACCGAACAGTACTCAACGGAATTTATGTCATAACGGCTAGTTGGGTCATCTCAGTCAAGCAGGTCGACCATTGATGCTCACCGCTTGATAACCCTTGCCATAGAAGTACGTTTGTAGCTTTGTGGTCGCTGCGGCGAATCTTGACCAAGTGAAGTATTCGCCGTAGTCCAATGACGATCCCAAGAAAGGCTGTTGGTTCACAATGCTAAGCCGGCAAGTCCATCCTGGGTGTGTCTTGGCAAGATTAATGCCCGCGGATTCTATGACATAGTCACCCGACGAATTAATGACCTGACCTAGTAAGTGTCAAGTTAGGCAATCAGTTCTGAATAACGTAGTCACAATATTGATAAAACGGCGTGAATGTCGAGTGTTCAAGGCCCGAATGTGTCATCCCAAGTCTGCTACACAACCTTGAATATTATCGATTGGCCTATTTTTATCTTCATTTCCTCCTTTGTTGATATTCCTGCCGGTCATGCATCTCTCTCACTTGCTGGTACCAGGGCTGCTTGCTATCACCGTGGGAGCGGCTCGCAATCAGAAGGTCCGTCGACAAAATGGACCTACTGATCCGGGTATACCCTCAGACTGCACCTATTGGGAGCCATCAGAGGATGTCAGCCAAGATTGTGCTTACATCGAGGACCTCTGGGAGCTGGATCATGACACGTTCGTTGAATATGTAGGTGACCGCTTTATGCCACTCAATGTTGTTTCGCTAAATCATTGTCACAGAACCCGAGTGTCAAGAATGACTGTAGTGGTATCCAGGTTGGGCACTCATACTGTGTCGAGGTCAACAACGGGTTCCCTCGTGAGGAAGAGCCTCCAAAGGCGACTTCAATCAAGCTCACCTCGACCAAAGCAACTGGGCCCGAGCCCACCAAAGGCGTAGAGCACAGCCCTGCCCAAGATGGCTTGATTGAGACTTGCACTGCCTTTTATAAGGCCAAGAAGGGTGATACTTGCGCGAAAGTCATCGCAGCATATGGCACTTTCAAGTTTGATGATTTCTTCAAATGGAATCCGGCTGTCGGGGAGGACTGCAGTGGTATCTGGGCTGATACCTGGTACTGTGTCGGTGTTCCCGGGACCCCGACTGGCGTCCCAACAAAGACGACTACAACTACAACGGCAACAAAAGCGGCAGGCTCTTCGAAGCCCAGTGCTACACAGGAAGGGCTGATAGAGAGCTGCACTTCATTTCACCCCGCTGCGAAGGGCGAGACGTGCGCTAAAATCGTCTCCAACTTTGGTACTTTCGACTTCGATACCTTCTTCAAGTGGAATCCTGCTGTTGGCGAAGATTGTAGCGGTATTTGGGCCGGGTATTACTACTGCGTTGGCGTTCCCGGAACACCAACAGCTAAGCCCAGCGCGACTGCTCCTAAACCAACTGCAGCTGGTGGATCTGGGGCTTATGAGCCTCAACAAGAGGGATTGGCCAAGAACTGCAACAAGTACCATAAGATCGCTTCTACAACGACTTGCTCTTCAATAGAGTCTTACTACAAATTGCCTTTCGCTCAGTTCTTTGCCTGGAATCCTGCCGTTGAGAAAGACTGCTCGGGCCTGTGGGTAGGATACTGGGTTTGCGTCAGTGTCGAGGGCTATACACCTTCCATGACAACCGTCAAAGCCACCACAACAAAGCCTGCAAATGGCATCTCAACACCACCGCCAGTTCAGAATGGTATGGTCAAGAACTGCGACAAGTTTCATCAAATCAAGTCCACCACTACCTGCAAATCTATCGAGGATTACTATAGTCTTCCATCTGCAACCTTTCACTCTTGGAACCCTGCTGTGGGCAATGACTGTAAGTCCCTTCTGGTTGGGTATTGGGTTTGTGTTGGCACCGTGGGATGGAAACCCCCTACCAAGACTACTACCAGTCCTACAACACCTACCAAGGCCTCCAACGGGATTACCACGCCCTCGCCTATACAGCCCAAGATGGTTGGTAACTGCAATAAGTTCCACATGGTCACTTCGACAACTACTTGCTCCTCCATCCGAGACTACTATAAGATCTCCTTAGCAGACTTCGGAAAATGGAATCCTGCCGTTGGGGCCGACTGCGCTAATCTATGGGCTGGCTATAATGTCTGCATCGGTGTCATTGGTGGGACACCTACCAAGCCTGGCAATGGTATTGAAACACCCTCACCAATCCAGCCCAACCTAGTTAGTAACTGCAAGAAGTTCCACAAGGTAACTCCTACAACAACGTGTGCCTCCATCCAGAAGTACTATAAGATCAGCATGGCCCAACTGGCTAAGTGGAATCCGACAGTTGGTAGTGGCTGTGACAAGCTTTGGGCGAACTACTGGGTCTGTGTTGCAGTCTAAATGAATAGATCATATATATACTGATTGGCGCTCCTGCTCAGTGCCACCCAAGCCATAGACAACACCATCATTTTCTATTCCCATCTGCCTTTGTGTCAACTGCGCTTTTTTGCACCACAGCCTCTAACTAGACGTTTTTCCATTATCACCACTAGCGAAACTCTCATTCATGTCAAATATTCGTTTGCCGTATTTGTGCAATCGTCAAATTCCTTGAGAAGCCTCATGAGGATCTGACGCAAAAGACATACTGCTAGGTTAAAAACAATAAATGTAATTTGGCCGTGGTTATTAAGAATCTGGCTACCGAATGCATGGTAAGCCATAATATCTGAATCGAGTCGTTGAAGCTTAGTAACACGTTTGTACTTCTGGTTGCTAGTCTCGCTTGATCATAAAAGGTCAGGAGTGAATTCTAGCGAAAGCAAATTTTACATGTGTTTAGAGATTGATGGGAAGTTCAGGAGAAAATCGGCTTATAAGCTGAAACTGATTTGTAGAAAGTCTATCTTGTTCATTACCATTCACAAGGTTGAGAAACTATGTTATAGAAGTACAAAGTTTCTATGATAGTAATAACCCCATGTAATACCACTCTCACCACCACTCCATCCACGACACCGATTACCATGGGTTATCGTTAATATCTGCATATTTGTATCCGCCGTTCTGCGCGAGGGAGCTACGAATCTGCGCAAGAGTTTGAGTCGCGCTACCGCCGTAAGGGTACCCATCCAAGCCATAAATAATACCGTCGATACCCGCGCCCATCAGCTTTTGAACCAACTGCACTTGATCCACGACAGCTGTCCAACTGAAAACCTTGCCAAATTTACCGCTGGCGACCTCCTGACGCAGCTGAGTACATGTCAGATGAGCATCACCCGGCTCCGTACAATCGCCGAATCCTTCGCCGAGCCTCATCCAGCCATATGAAGCCACACGCTTCTGAATGCTAGATGGCCCATTTGCGTTGAAGAATTGCTGCAGAGGTGCTGCTCTGCCATCGACGTTCAGGGCCTCGTTGCCAGTGAGGCCAGAGCGCAAAAGGCGGTATGCGTTGCCGTGCTCGTTTTCATAGAAGCCATAGAGCACTCGTACACTTTGAGGCTCCAAGACCTGTCTCGCCATGTCCCTAAGCGCAGCGATCGAACACCCCCATTCTGCCGGTTTCGCAGGGTCACAAGCATCCGGGTTTTTCAAATCAAGCCACACAAATGTGATAGGCTTACCGGCTTTGCGATGGCCAGCAATTGTATCAAACATAGCCTTGGCTCTGTTGCCATTTTTGCTTGGTCCGTCATGCGAGGCCCACCAACCATCCTGGCCTTCGGAAAACAAGTCCATCTCGATGGCATTAGCACCGTCGTTTACAGCGCGCTGAATAGCGCCAATGTCGTTGCACCGATGAGCAATCGCGTAGAACGGCTTCTTGGAGCCTCTGGCATTGAGTTCGGACACGGTGTCGTCAAATGCATCATTAGAACTCTGTCTCGTAGAAAGGACACCTCCCTGTTCAGGAAAAGCAACAGGGCCGGCTAATGCGAGAGTGGCTACAAACAAGCCTGACAAGAGATGAGAGAGACTTGGCATTGTGATACTGTTCTGAAGAGATGATTGGAAGTGGAGAAAAGAGGAAGAACTAGTTGAAGTTCTTTGGATAGATGTGAAATGCTGATGGTTACTTACTGTAGTAGGAATACCAGACTTTTATAAGATTTTCAACTAATTAGTTTCACTATGAGTTACTTCAAGTCAGTTCTATATTATGCCAATGCTTCCAGAACTAGAAACACCCGAGTATGCAACACCTCGTAATTATGTGCTATTCGTATAGCATTACATAAATAATAACAGAATTAGAACACACTAGCTACAAATGTATTAGAAGAGTTTGAAATAGGTGACGGGTCTTGTACAATCGCATGTGAATCTTCGTAGTACCTTCCTTGATTGGCCTTCTTTGTTCGTATTCATGCAGTTGAAATCACAGCCTCTGCGCCCAACTTTCTTACTGCATAAAGCAGTTGAAAGTAAGACATCTAATGCATAAACGAGTTGATATCAGGCCATATTCGTATGCTACTGGATGTGGCGTATAGGATTGCTCCGCTTTTATGTTGTCTATTACTAAAGTTGATTCTAGCGCTGGTATCTGCTGTGCCTGCTCGAGCAGGTGACGGGATCCAGTAGCAATGTAGAATATGAGTTTGGAGAAACACTGGTCCGAAGTGGGAGCTAACTGCCTTTCAATCCATCGGTCACAACTGGGCATATTGGAAGAAATACGCGGCGCTTGGCACATGAAGACCAATAGTAACAGGCTGTACTCTAGAGATTAAATAAGCTTGCCAATGCAGGCCATTTCCTGGGTTCCCGAGGACTTTTAACGCCGAACTTACTCAGTGGGTCGCTCATCACCAAAGTTCAATTCCTCCAAGCGGCTCGTGGATACACTCACTGCCTTAATCCAGAGGATAGAGAATTACACCATTGATCGTAAGAATGGACAAAACAGCACTGGCTTCAGCAAAGCATGATATCCTGAATGGATCATTACACCTTTTTATGGCATAATGGAGTATTATGTCTCTAGTTTAGGCACTCTATTAAATTCAATTGTATGGTAACCGTGACAAGCCTAGTCAAGGCGCACGTAACAGAGGCGGGAAGAAAACACGTGGATATTACCTACATTTAAAAATAAAGATGATAATAAAGCATGTAGGCCCCTAAGGGGCTAGGATAAAAAAAAAAGGTAAGAATATATTGCTAGGAGGAATATATCTTTAGACTTGAAGTTAAAGTTAAGGTAGTCCTAAGTTTAAAGACAGTTTTACCCTATAAGTTCAATTAGATTGGATTATATTAACTTAATGAAATTCCTACTATACCACTACATAATATATAATAGTACCAATAGTGTTTTTAGTAGGGCTATGTAATTAGCTAAAAAGTTTATATTCCATAGCCTGTCTCTTTTATACCTTTAGTATCCCTATTCTTTAAAAGCAATTTAAGTAAAGATATTTTCTTATCAAGCTAGTAATGCTAGCTATAACAAAGGTTTGGGTTTTCTAAAACATTACAGCTAGTATTAGTAACTTACTAGCTTAATCTCGAATTGACTGATGTCTTTCTAGTTCACTTGTAGAACACCAACGTGTCACGAGACAACGCGCGTTCGTCAATGCCTCCCCCAGGACTAACGTCACGTTATTGGTGCCTTGCTGCTCGTTACAACGCTCTGGGCATTCGTACTTCTGTGAATGCTGCTAAAGATCAGATCGAGTCCGCTGCTAAAAATAAAAAAAGTGAACATACCGGCAGCCGCAGTCTTAACTGGCAATTTTGCAGAATTTGTTTTGAGAATGATGTGAGACAACACCAGAGCCCCACCCGTCCCAGGCTGTAGATAGGTTGCTGACAGTTTATCGACAAAGGGTTATGAGAGTGGATTACCAAGAAAATCAACTCATATACGCAAGTGGAGTGCGATAGACGTGGGTGCGCACAGTGTCGAAGCGGAAGTCACGCAACCTTCGATCTTCCGGTCTCGGAGATACCCTAGTCAGTAAGCACACCCCTATAAAGGAGTAAAAGGAGGAATGGTCACTTTCCCCCTCCTTCAAGTAGCAATATTCAACTACATCAAGTGGCACCATTGGCTTTGACACACAGACAGCACCATCGTGATCCCCTTGCAGACCTGCCAACATAAACCTAGTACAGACTCGTTTTATACCTTAGGAAATGCAGCAGCACCATATCAAGATTATTACTGATTCCTAAAAGCTTTAGGTTATGGGGCCCGAACTGAGGATGTAAAATGCGTAATCCTTGTGATCTGTGATATTACAGTCTCGGCTGTTCCTGGTCCTGTTCCGTATAGGCCCGAAGTCTAGCATCGCCTAGATTATAGGATTGGAGATAAGATATGCACTACCTAGGGTAAGAAGACGTCTTTCCTTGCTCACAAATTATCGATTATAAACCTCTCGACTAACGTTAGATAAACTAAGCAGCCAGTAAGTAATCATAACGCACGGTAAACACTTTCACGTCCTGGTGAGACCTTTGATACGAATGAGTGTGCCTTCCCCGTTTGCGTAGTATCTCTTGTGCTGCATACTTCATTTCTCTGAGACTTATTCTAACGTTTTTGAGTCCCACATGCAGCTTCTACTAACAAGTGCGGCCGTGCTCCTGGCTACTTCTGGAGCCCTAGCTGGAACAAAGCACGAAGTTCCTGGACCAACTGTCTTTATCCGCAACGGAACAATTATTGGCAGAAATGTCAAGACCCTCAACCAAGACCTTTTCTTAGGAATCCCTTTCGCGCAGCCTCCAACCGGAAATCTTCGCTTTAATGCGCCTCAACCCGCAAACGAGACCTGGGCAACGCCTTTGAATGCATCTACATATGGCGGCCACTGCATTAACTACCTTCTGAGCTTACCTTTTGACCCCTCCGACATGGCGACGAGATATCCCCAGAGCGAGGACTGCTTGACAATCAATGTTGTCCGACCAGAAGGAACGAAATCTAATGCCGGTCTTCCTATGTTGGCTTATATATACGGAGGCAATTTCCAACAAGGAGGCTCCAGCGACGACAGGTACAATGTTAGTGCCCTTGTCAAGAAGTCGGTTCAAATTGGCCGACCGTCAATTGTGGTTAGTATGAACTGTCGCCTACAAGGATGGGGCATTTTGGCTGGAAATGATGTTAGCAAACAAGGTCTCCTGAATCTTGGTATACAGGACCAGCGACTTGCTCTGCAGTGGATTCGGGACAACATCAATGCATTTGGAGGAGACCGCCGGAGAGTCACCATCCAAGGTGAATCAGCCGGTGCTGCCTCGGTAGGCTTTCACTTGTTAGCCAATGGAGGAAGGGATGACGGCCTGTTTAGTGCTGCCATTTGTCAGAGTGGCGGACCCTACTACTTTGGCAGCTTTACGCCAGCTGCACTGGGGGAGAGGCCGTATGAGAGCGTCCTAAAAGCAACCAACTGCACGAATACGCATGACAAACTAGAATGCTTGCGCGCCGCGCCTTTCGAATCTTTGAACATGGCCTTCACTGATCTTTCATTCCTTCCAGTCATAGACGAAACCCTCATCCCTGAATATACCTCTACAGCTCTTGCGAATGGCCGTTTTGTAAAGGTCCCTCTGCTCATCGGTGCCAATACCGATGAGGGTAAGATCTTCGCCGGCAGGGGTGTTAACACGACCGATGAACTCGGTACTTCCATCATGCAATACCCATATATCCATACGGCCAATAATGATACCATTCGTGATCTACTGGAAGCCTATCCCGAGCCGGGTACCAACTCGACACATGGCCAATCGGATGACACCCTTCCAGTGCCCGCACCGTACGGTAAACAATTCCTGCGCACCGCAAGATACACCGGGGATGCCCTATTTATTGCTGGACGGCGGTACTCGTGCGAAATTTGGACTCGACATGGGCTCCCTTGCTACAGCTACCGGTTTAACACGATTCTTGGCGACACCGATCCGCTGTACCTTGGCGCCACCCATTTTCAGGATGTCTCATTTATCTTTAGTAACATCTTGGGACTAGGCATGCCATCAAATGCTTTTGATGTTCAGCCTCTAGAAAGAGAAGAGAGATACAAAAGGTTAAGTGACTTGATGGGTCGGATGTGGATGAGCTTTGCTGCAACGCATTCTCCCCATAATCACAAAGGTATTACACATATCGAACAGTTGCTAGTGGGACTTCTGCTAATTATCACATTTTGACAGTGAAATCGTTTCGGACAGCCTGGCCTGCGTACAGCATAAATAACCCCCGGAACTTGGTGTTTGATGGGAACACAACAAGCTTTGTGGAAAAGGATGACTGGCGCGCCGCCGCATTACAGATGATCATTGAAAAATCGTTGGACTTCAGTCGCTAACATGCTTAATCTAATTGGCATACGTCACAAACAAGTATTGCAAACATTGCATGCCCTGTAACCAGAGCGATTATGAACACGTGAGAATAGATACAAGTAATACATACATGTTCTGCAAAAAGAATTGAATATTCAGGTCTTAGTATTAGTACAAATAGTAAGCGGACATTTGACGCTAGGAGTGAGTTGAAAAGTATAGCGGGAATGTACCTATAAGAGTCAACTCCAATCCCAGCACAAACATCCACGTTACCGTGTCCCGTATGTCGATCAAGATTAACATGATATTTGCTATCCCCAAAAACCTAGACGCTGGAGCGCAAGAGTGCGCTATTACTCAGAATTGATTATCC
This sequence comes from Fusarium sp. VM40, assembly GCA_954870535.1. Classification (NCBI taxonomy): domain Eukaryota; kingdom Fungi; phylum Ascomycota; class Sordariomycetes; order Hypocreales; family Nectriaceae; genus Fusarium; species Fusarium sp. VM40. The sequence continues at coordinate 4,329,873 of CATPAH010000013.1, forward strand.
ACGTCACCTAGGATTGCTGCGATGCTGTAGATCTTGTTCCATTAACTACACTTCTCGTCTGGTTTGATCAATCAGTGATTCGTCCTTCTCTGAAAACTTTGTTGCTCACTTCTTTCCGACCATCCATATAGGGGATTAAGCTGTACTGTATATTATGATTACTAATAGAGATTATTATGAATTGATCCTAGTTCAGGCCGGAATACTTCGATGCCTCTCTCAAACTCCGAGATGCCTTGCAGACAAATATATCTTTCCCCTTTGACCAGTAGGCAATTCTATTGCCACAACTTTCACAATGATGTTCTGTATTGAAGCACCATTTTGTAGCGTAAGGGAGAGCAGCCCCGGGCCCGGTGGCAATGAGCAGAATGGCTGCTTGTATACTAATCAAGCTTTTTAGACGTTGTGGTCGGGTTTTGTTAAGGTTACTTACTGCGTTAGGGTAGAAGGCGTCCTTTTTATCAGAGTCATGGCGCGTCTTTCGCAAAAAGGACAGTCAATCCAATCGGGCTGATCTCCAAGCAGGTGTAACGGCGTTACAGTCTCGATAGACAATTCTGGCGTTGCCACGACCTCAAGGCCATCACAGATATCCATGAACCGGTTTGATAGCTCTGGTGCGACACTGTAGGCCACTTCCGGCAAATCATACCCATTGACCGCCTTCACTAACCTCGCCGGCTCCAGGTCGTCCGAGACAACGACTTCCGGAAAGCAGTCACGATCAATCTTCCGTTCTTTGGGCCTGGGAGAGTATTAGTTGTCAAAGTCTCCTGTCGCGTTAGGTTGGCCACTCATGCTCACCGTCGATCTGATAAATCTGTCGGGAAACAAATTGAAGGCGACTCCGGTTGATGAATCAGAGTTTCGGATCGCGACAATGGGAAGCCGGTTGGCGTCGAGAGTGAGGGCGATGTTGCCACAGACCCTATGGGACTCCAAAAACCTTTCATTGGGGATACGGCGTCATCTTGTGATGGCTTGGGCTCAGCATACCCGCAAAACCTAGGTTATGTCAGCTACTCGTTGAAGTTACAAAGCTGAGGGATATTTCAAAACTGACGTAGCATCCATCTTTGCGCTGGATCTCGTGGTCAAGGCGGGTGAAGAAATAAAGCGACAAAAGGAGGACAAGGAAATCACTTCTCAGAGTGCATATGCTAGTAATGTATTCTTACCCCTATACATAGTAACATAACAAAAGCTTATTAAAATTCGATAAAACTATTTTTTCATTGAATTAATAACGTTTAAGGAGGAGTGCGACTCCCTGTAAAGGGAAATTACCGGTACGATAACGAGGTGGTTTATCATAGCAACGTTACCCACATCAGTCGCTAGCTAATGCATGTCTCTAAATTATCGGAGAGGTATACAGCTGGTAATCATGTAAAAAGCTTTTTTTTTATAGCTTTGGTCTTATCGAGTACTTCGTACTCTGTAGCCACCGGCTTAATGAAAGGAGCGATAACGATAACGAGAGCGATAACGAGAACGAGACGAGGAGTGACGATAAGAACCAGGGAAATCCAGGCCCTGCCCCTAGCCTTTACTACTGGGTTCTTCCGTCAGGGTCGTAGAAATACTAATGTCATAGCTCCGTTCTCCAAATAAGTCTCGGCTCATATCGATACGATAACGAAAGATGAGGGCTTGGTCAAAGTAAGCTTCTAAGCCACTATTTGCATGTCCGTAGCATAATTATGAATATTGGAGGATTATATAAACCTAGAAGCCATGCTGAAGTATAGTTAGTTAGAATAATTATATTTACTGAGTTTCTCTCTGAACTGTGTCTCATCTTTACTCAAATTTCAGTAACCCACTGCTTCCAGCGATCAACATGCTCCAAAACCTTTTCATTTGTGCTCTCTTCTATGCGGCGACAGCCTTGGCTGCTAGGCCTTTTCTCAATGAGCCTGACACTTTGTAAGCCAACTCATTTCTCTCAGCTATGTTGGACAGATCCTCAACTAATGAGTGCAGGATCGATGAGTCTTTCGCGACCTTCCCCATTGTCAATGGGAGTTTACCAGACATATCTCGACTCCTTGGTCTTCCGGACTTTGACTGGGCGGCAAGACAGGTCATGAATGACTCGGCATATACCAGGTATCGCACTGGCTCTGGTGGAGAATGGTCCTACAGAAACAATCTAGAGGTGTTTGAGCGGTACAGATTCAGACCTCGAGTTATGGTTGATGTTTCAAATATCGAATCGTCTATGGAGTATGTTAACACGTACTGGACTGAAGGTAGAGTAGAGGATACTAACTACTGGCTAGGACTACTATTCTTGGCTACAAATTCTCTGCACCCTTCTTCATTAGCCCATGCGCTACAGCAGGCCTCGCTCATCCCGAGGGTGAGATCGGTTTACTCAAGGCGGCAGCGGACCAGAACATCCTATACATCGTAGGTGCACTGTGGTCTTATAGAGTGCCTAAGCTATCTCTAACCACAAACAGCCTTCACTTGCCACCAGCGTTTCTCTGGAGGACATTGCCGCTGCTAAAGCCCCTAAGAGCCAGGTTCTGTTCCAGCAGGTATGCAATTCCCGAGCTTCTTTTGATGCGTGCTGATGCTTCACTAGATCTATGTAACGAACAACAAAACAGCCGACAAGCTTCTTTTCCAGCGCGTCGAAAAGACTGGAGCAAAGGCCTTGGTTCTCACTGTAGACTCGGCTGGGGACCGCACCCGTCATCGCGCCCTTCGATTTGAAGAAAACGCGAACCAGGCACGTTCTGACAGCTATAGAACCATGACTTGGGACATTTACAAAGATCTTCAGAAACTTACAAAGCTTCCAATAATCCCCAAAGGTATCCAAACTGTTGAAGACGCTCTAGCAGCTATCGAAGCAAAGGCACCAGCCATATTCCTCTCTAACCATGGAGGACGTGCTCTTGATGGTTCCCCTTCGAGTTTCGAGGTGGCTCTAGAAATACACAAGAGAGCGCCCCATGTTTTCAAGCACATTGAGGTTTATGCTGATGGCGGTATCCGCTATGGTACCGACGCTCTTAAGCTCCTTGCTCTAGGTGTACGAGCTGTTGGTCTCGGCCGTCCGTTCATGTATGCCAATGTGTATGGCTCAGAAGGTGTTTCCCGTGCCGCCAGTATTCTCAAGAAGGAAATCACAGCTTCTGCTGCTACTCTCGGGGTAACGAACTTGAAGACTATCAGCCCAAGCTTTGTAAGTTGGCGTTCTCCAGCAGTCGCATAAGTCAGTTTGCTAACAGGATTAAAGTTGGAACTGAACCAAAATGGGTGGTACAGCTAGGTCGGTATCAATGTTCTAAATACTAGAAGATTGATAAAATGGACTCTGGGGCGATTGTATGTGCTGAAATCTTTTTAGAACTATGCACTTATCAATCTCCACACCCTATTCAGTCTTCATTTCTTTTCCTTCTTTTCCTTTTTTTTCTCCTTTATATTTAGATCTGCAAGAACATAGAATTCTTTTACAAATGATTTGTGTCCCGACAAACAATTATAGTATTATGCGACAGTCATAATTGGCCTACACAGCCTTTATCATATGTAGCTCGTTCTCGTATCTTACTGTGATTGGCCAATGTGCTGGGATACTGGATACTGACTCGTAAAGTATGGTTTCAGAAATAGTCTGACCTCCACTAGGGCTTAGTAAATAGCAGCCTATTAGATAATAACAGGGCTCTCCTGGTAGTTTGGCTAGAAGCTTAAGAAGCTTAGCACCTTCGGACTTCCCAGCATGAAATTATATGCATTGCTATTCTCTGGTTTTCTATTACCATATAGTATTGTCTGTTAAGTATCTGCTTTTACTTACCTATTAAATGTTTTATTATTTCCTTAAGTATTGTAACACTAACGTATTAAGAGCTGAGGTGCCACTGTACAATCCTGGCCGGTAATATCATTAAATCAAGGTGATGCTATTAAGAAGGTTTGTTATATTAAGCCCAAATGGTCTATAGGGAACGAACAGGGTGCAGCATGTGTAGCCAGTACCAATGAGATATTTGTGTTATATGCGTCTGTCTTGGTTTGTAAAAGAACTCGCAAAGAACTACGGGAACAAATTATCTTTTCAAGCGGAAACGGTCCATCCTGTTATTTTATTCTCAACGTTAAGGCGAGATCCGTCAAAATTATATGAGGGTCATGCCCCTTGCTAATGCAGCCAGATATTGAGTCGCAGAAATAAAGCTTTATCATAATACCACTTCACAACAAACTCACGGTCATGTTTCGATCTCAGTCGTGAAGTAGCAAAGAGACTTGGTATGAATAAATGATGATTGAATATGGTAAGGAGAACTGAAATGTAGACTAGAAGCGTGTGAGTGCGTTGGAGTCAATGAACCTCAAGGATTCTGTGTTTGGAGAGCGGAGAACTAAGAACCCAAGACTAGGCAATAGGTACGATTTTTGAAGGAAGACGTTGTTGTTCAACCAAATCGGTTAGATAAAGGCCTTGTCCAGATTGTTGACGAAGTTACCGTCCTTGAAGGGAACATTGGCTGAGCCAAAGTTAGCATTCTGGAGGGCTTCCCTGCCTCTGGCTGTCATAGACTCCCACTGCGAGAGCCAATGAGTATCTCCCCTTGTGTTGGAAATTTGTAGTTGATGGTTCATTCCCAGCTGAGTAAAGTATTCAACTTTGACCCTGTCACCTTCGCGAAGAGGTGTAGAGGTTCGCGCATAGTTGCCATGTCCAGAAGCTGCAAATCCGACAATTTTGGGATTATCGTTATTTGGGTTATCGAGCCAAACCACCGCGTTTTCCCAGTCATGGCGGTGGCCCCCAATGACGTTACCGGCATTGGGCTGGTCTTTGGGGAAATACCATGCGTACATGATGCCAAACTTTCCTTTATGCCAAGCCGCACGAACATAAGTCTGGCCTTTGTTATTGTCTCTGCAGCCTGCACTCGGGTTTCCTGTATCCTGAAATCCACCACTGACGGATTGGTTAAGTTCAAAACTGAAGACTTGTTGGTTTCTTACCTGATATCCCCCGCATCATTCGAGGCAGTATATGGCTGGCAGCCATGGGCGATATGGAGGCAAGGCTGGAAGCGCTCCATGGAATTGCCGATCTTTCCACCCTGAGTCCTAGGAAGAACCGGTCCAAGTGAATCGTGGGCGACAATAGCTCGCCGCTGCAGGGCAGTATCGACCGGAGTGCTACTAGCGAGGCCAAAAAAGGCCGAAACAGACAGGAAGCCGATAGGACGCATCTTTCGTATAGAAGTTAAAGGATAGGGCTCAGACGAATAGTAATAGAGCAAAGATAATGAATAATCTCCTGGGTGCTTGTAGTACGGAGATTAAAAGCTTTGCAAGAGAGGACAGGTCTTTTATATAAATGTCTGCCACCGACAGCGTTTAAGGTTCCTCGTTAAGACATCCACAATACGAACATCACCACTGAGCTATGCCTGAAAAAGAAGCTATTATGCTTATAGAAGAGCAGAGGTCAGATATGGTTTCAGCACCGCCATGATAGAATATCTAGATTAGTATTTAGCACTTCGACTAACTAGGGCGAGTTTACCAAGACTATGTAATTCTTTAGAATAGAGTAGGGAATTACCACAATTGTAATTAATAGAGTAAAGAAAATAAAACGAGGATAAAATAAAAGTACCTACGGCAAAAATCTTATCTATATGTCTCAGTAATCATCTAGGCCAACACAGTTGCTATTGCAACACTCAGGGATTTATGTTCCTAAATTACAAAAGTTCAAGCACCGTATACAGTTAAAATGCTAGTAGGACTCCTTCTTTGTATTGTTCAAACCCTGTAAGACGTGTGTCCATTCTACTCCTCGCTGCTCACTCATTTATTACCCCGATGCTAAGTTCAGTATATGCTAGTCCGCTTTCGGTACAGGGATGACCAAATCACAACACAGCTCGTTTTCGGTTACAAAGTGTGATAGTCAATTACCCCTGGAATCACTAGACCATTTTTGGTGGCCATTTCCTTCTCTGTATTCGGGCATCCCGGAACCCTTGACGACGTGCATGCTCGGGTTCGTTCTCGTTATTGAGCGCCATCTTCAATCTGATGTTGGCATGTACTCCTCATTTGACAGCCACAGATACCATGAGGTAGTCATTGGTATGCGCCATTTTACAAGTTGTAGTCCTATTATCGTTAAATTGAAATTGCTGCCCTACTCCTTTCAACTTGTCGATATTCCTCTACTTCTGTGAGACTTCACTTCCTCCCTATCAACCTTGTATTGAACTTGCCTCCTGTCATTTTACTGCTAGCCGATGAACCGTGCTCCTGACACTATGGCTACGCCTCGGGGGGCTGCCACTCCCACGACGGCAATTCAGCATCAGTCACTTCCATTCTCTGAAGATGCACGTAGGAACAGCGGCAGATTTGATCCGGAGGCTGTCGTATGGGATCGTCCCGACGATTTAGAAGACCCAATGAACTGGCCGACCTCCCGAAAGGCGGTCAACATCGGTCTCATGTCGCTTTTGACTATCATTTCGTAGGTCCGCTGCTTCATGAAACTTGGGTACCTGAGCGTGTGGCTGATAACGTTAACTCAATTTCTGACTTTAGCCCGCTGGTTAGTTCATTCAATGATTTCAGCACACGCGAAGGTTCTGCTGATCTGACAAAACACACTCTTCCTTTAGGGTTCTTCCATGTTTGCCCCCGGGGTCGCCCAGCTCATGGCAGAGTTCAACAGCACGTCTAAACTTTTGGCTACGTTTGTGGTATCAATATACATTCTCGGTTATGCGTTTGGACCATTGCTATGGGCGCCGCTAAGCGAAATATATGGGCGCGTCTACATGTACCATATCGGAAATTCTGTCTTTGTTATACTCTGTATTGGTGCCGCACTTAGCAAGTCCATGGGTACGCTCCTCACTCTTCGCTTATTCATGGGGATATTTGGGTCAGCACCAACCACTGTTGGGATAGGGAGTATCATGGATACGGTCACACTTGAATGGCGAGGAAGGATACTGGCCCTGTGGGCAATGGGACCTCTTCTTGGTCCTTGTATTGGGCCGGTCATTGGTGGTCATATAACTGAAGGCCCAGGATGGAGATGGGTCTACTGGTTTCTGGCTATTCTGGTAAAAGTCTCCCTGTCTATTTTACGGCCATCCAACACCATTCATTGTTTGGAATATACTTCTTTCTAACTGGTCTTGTGTAGGGAGGTGTCTTAGGCATCTGTGGAATGGTTTTGATGCGAGAAACGTATGCCCCTGCGATCTTGGAACGAAAAGCCCGTCATCTACGCAAGACGACAAACAATCCCAGTCTTCGAAATAGCTTGGGCACGCGCGATTGCCATCTAGTCAAGCTCGCCATGATACGTCCTCTTAAGTTATTATTCACAGCACCATTGGTTGCCGTGGTATCGCTGTATGTTAGTGTTGCCTATGGTACTTTCAACCTCCTTATTGCCACTTTCTCATTTGTGTACGCGGAGCGATATCATTTCAACGAGGAGTCTGTTGGACTTTCCTTTCTTCCCCTCGGTATTGGTATGATATTGGGAGTTGGAACATACGGTTATCTTTCCGACCTTCTTGTGCGAAAGGCAAAAGAGAGACAAGGTTCCGATGGGCCCTATCAGCCCGAGGTAAAGCTTTCCCCATGGGTAACTGTGCCAGTCGGTGTCGCTTTACCAGGCGGCTTACTCATGTACGGATGGACGATACAGTACGGAGTTCATTGGATTGTACCTATGATCAGTGTTGCTATATTCTCGTTCAGCCTTATGGGCGCCACGGTATGTTCAATGCTCTCTAGTCCCTCTTCCGAAACTCGTTAACCCCATCCTAACCGGTAGATATGCATGCAAAACTATCAGATAGACTCATATCCTACTTTTGCAGCATCAAGCATGGCTGCTGTCACTTTGTGCAGATCGATTGTGGGCGGATTATTGCCACTTACTGGTTTGGAGCTTTACGACGTCCTTGGGTCAGGTTGGGGGACTAGTCTTCTGGCTTTCATCCTGATGATATTTATACCAGTCCCTGTTTGTCTATATTGCCTTGGAGAGCGGCTCCGGAAGGCTTACATGCCTGTCTTGTGATGGAATGAGGCCTAGTAGAATAGAATAGAATATGAATTGGAACCAATATCCTTTTCTATACGTGCTGATGGTTTATCCAACACCACTTGGAGTTGCCTTAATTACATAAATATATTTCCCTGTTCGCAAATCTCCTTGCCAACCATGAGGATGAATTCTGATACTCTCCATGAGTGTTGCAAGAAGCAGAAGTAACAACATAGAGAAATTTGTTTATACGTACAACACACCGACAACGGACTATTTACCAATAACTCTTGGCAAATCCGATTCCTTCCACAACCCACGATTCCTCCAGCGTACATTCCACATCAAAACCATGACCACCAGGCTGGACACTATAGACTAGAGGCGTTTCGGGATGCGTCTCTCTTATGTAGGATACGAGATCGTCCGTAACGGGCTTCGGCACCTGATCCGATATGTTAGCGTCATACATGTTTCTCGTTCCGCCTTCCAGAATGCGACATCTGTAAAAGAAAAGAGGGGGATTTCCCACCAGAGTATCATCCATGCCTTGGGCTATCCATATCGCTGGAAGCTCTTCGGCAAGACGAATACTTTTGCGAATATTTATGCGATCATCTAGTCCAATGAACTCACGGTGGCGTCCGGCGCCGATAATCGCTTGCAGCAGGCCCAGCTTTTCGGGAAACGGCGACGATAATCTAATAGAGTCTGACTTCATGCTGTTCAAATACATCTGCAAATCGTTGTTTGCAGGGAGTGTTGATGGCACTGGGTTGTATGCAGGATTATCGATATCTAGGGCACAATACTGCGCCATAACAAGCTTGATACCTGCCGCGGGGAAAAGTGCAGCGGACTGCAAAGCGAGGTATCCGCCAGCGCTCTCGCCAGCTACAGCGATTCGGTCGAAATCTACAAAGAGGCCAGGCCATATACCGGACAGAACAGCCGGGAAAGAGGTATGTATCCATGTCCAGAATTGTCCTACGTCATCAAAGAGGTCTGAGCCGCTTGCTTCTGGTAGAAGGCGGTACTCGGGGGACACTACAACAGCATCCTGAGATGCCCCGAATTGCATAAGCCTAACAGAGTTCGTTAATCATGCTAGCACCTAAGAATCCAGGAGTGATTTTTTACCAATGTGGTAACATGACAGGATCTAAGATAGTTCCCATAATGAGTCCACCGCCATGCAAGTGGACGAGTAAAGGACGCGCATGATTCCGAGATGCTATACTCATTTTAGGCACAAGAACGGCTACTTTGAAAGAGATGCCGTTAAGTGTCTTGTATACAACGTCAGTGCGGTCGAAAAGCCCAAGCTTGTCAGACATTCTTCTGTTTTGGTTAGTAGAGCTAGAAACCGTGTGGAAGGGTAGAACGATAAAAGATGAACGACTTAGGATCGATGCGGAATTGAGGGATTGCTGTCTCTAGATGATATGCATCGCATTACCAATAATTACAAATAGTGTTATAAGTATCTCGGCAACTGATCGATTACAAATGATTCATGAACCTCGGAACGTTTTACGAACAGAGCTCGTCATAGTCGTCATGATATCCACTATAGATAAGTAAGACACGAGACTAGCCAAGGGTTTGAGGATTGGTGGGATTAGGGTTATTATATTATTCACAAAAAGTCTTTTAAAAAAAAGAAAGGTTTAAACTCATACAAAAGTAAATTGTACCAATGCGATGCGTCTGTTCTATCCTAGTAGTCCAGGATCGGAGAATAACTATATTTAGAGCAGATAACAAGTAGTTTTAGGTTTCGACTTGTGTAAACTTATTCAATATTTACTCATCCCCATGCCTCCTTAGCTCCATGACCTACAGACAATTGAGATCAAGAGTATCCATTGATTCATGGAACCCCGATAGCCCTGATGGTCTCTGACATTGCACTAGATTTAGTTGCGCGCTTCCAATTCAAGCCCTTTCTTGTGAACGAAACACATTCCTCGGAGACTTAATTTATTTATCTTGAGACAAAATCATAACCGACCTGACAATGCCTTGTCCTATTCGAGTGTTTCCCAAAGATCTTTGAAGTTGGAGAGGAAGTCATCTACCATCTTACTTGGCTGCCAGCCAATCTCGCGAGATCGATCTGCGCGAGTCCTTGACCGGGAGCCCCAGCCAAGTTCAGCGACATCGGGCCCCCTCTTCAGCAACTTTTCAGAAGCCTCCTCCAACGTCAGTTCTTTGACGTTATCCGTCTTCAGCAGACCCAACTCTTTTCCTACCTGAGCGATGTGTTGGGAGATTTCTTTCCAGCTCACATAGCCCGTTTCGCTGAAGTAGTAGCCTGCCGCGTTGAATGAAATATCGTCGCCTTTCAGGATGTGGACGACGAGGAGCTCATATAGGGCAACAAGGTCATCGATATGAACGTAATCCCATTCTCCTTTGCCGTCACCGACTTGACTGACATACCCATCCTGGCGGGCATCTCGGATCAAGGCCTCGATCTGCATCGAGCGTCGGTTGAAAAAGCCAGAGCCCAGACCGTATATGATTGGGGACGAGACGATATAGGTACGTACTCCTAGTTGTTGACCGTATTCAACAACGGTAACATCCGTGCTTCGTTGGGGAAATGGCTCAATTTTCTCCCGGTACTTTTCGTACTCGTATATGTCATCTTTATCCGATAGTATTCTTGTTTCGATATATCGTTGACTGACATGATTGTCGGCAAAGCTACCCGACCCTGAAGTCTAGAAAGGTCAGCAACCCCTGTCATGATTCAATATCCCCTTCTGCACTGACCTGGATTAGATGAGTTGGATAACCGGTTTCTTCCTTTCTAGCTGCGAGCCCCTCAATAATGGCTTTGGCAACCGACGAATGGAAAGTATTGGCAGTGTTGATAACAATATCATTTTGGGCGGCAACTCGCTGCACGAAATTGACATCGTCGAGGCCTGGGAACAAAACTGTATTTACGCCATGTTTCTGCAAAATGTCGCCTTGCGACTCATGCCGTACTAATGCCGTAATCTCACAGTGATTCAGACAAGACTCTACAGACTGCATCAACCTGCTGAGAACCGAACCGCCGCTTTATTACTATTAGTAGGTGTGACCAAGCAGATATATAGAGCTTCCTTTTCTTTGTTTTTTACTTACATGTAGCCCGAAGCACTAAGGACGAGAATACGAGACTTCTCCATCATTTTTAACTGTTACTCCAGCTGTAGTTGTTTAGTCTTTAAGCACAGTTTGAAAAGGAACCTATCTATTCGAGAGGGATGTAAGTTTGCTTATAAAGACCCAAGCGAAGTATTGGAAACCCCAGCCGAGAGTGGCAAAATGAAAACCGGCAGCGTAACGTTAGTCACTTTAGTTTGCCTGATACACCAATGGCACATTATTAATCACGAAAAGTTTAGACAAAAGTATGGTATGATCCTAACTGAATGACTACACACCACAGAGTAAGAAATTCAACGTATATAATATGTAAACCTTAATGATTTTCTACAAAGTAGTAACTATTCAATATAATCCATACCTTTAAAAGGATAATAGTTAGGTTACATAATACTACAGTGAACTTTGATATAATAAGATGTATTTAATATAATACTATCAAATCTTGAGGTTAACCATAACTATATCAGCCGACCACTATGAAAATACGTTGCTACGGAATTTAAGTTATCGACCGCTTCTAAATCGAAGTCATCGGCAAGTACATAACCCAGTATCCGAATCGGCAAGTACAGAGCCCAGTATCCGAATCGGCAAGTACACGACCCAGTATCCGATCACCAAAGCAGTAACTTTGGTTTTTTGATAAAAAGTATTCAATGACTAATTATAGATTACTAATTCACACTCATCGTGCATACTTGAGTCATGGTACGGGATTAGTAAGGCGAGGAGCACGATCTGATGTTAGACGATAATATCCGCCCGTTTGTTGTTATCTTATTGCTACTATATCCACAATCTTTGTCCTCTTCAAGCTAGTGCCTTGATTTTAACAGCATGTAGCCACGATCATCCTGGAACGCAATCCGCCCCTTTACGAATGCGTCAGATAACATAACGTTACTACCTTCGGGATATCACCTGAGACGAAATCGTCTTCCAACCCAGGGTTACACTTAACTTCTCTTCAACCTCTGCCCTGAACCTTCAGACACTTGAGTCCATTATCTCGTCGCCCTCAATAATCAACAGCAAATTTTACGTCGTCTAGTACTTTCTTGAAATGGCTCAAATCTTAATCCTTTACCCCTCTGGCCACCCTTTCGATCTGGACTATTATCTCAAGAGTCACATTCCCCTGGTTTCTAAGTGAGTCTGCCCTTTTACATGTGACGATTCGTAAGTCTGACGGTGCTGTAGGGTTTGGGGACCTCTTGGCCTTCAAGGCTGGGATGTTCTGACGTTTCCTACCGGTGCACCTTATCAGGTTCAGGCAACTTTAAAATGGAAGAGCTTGGAAGCGTACGGGGAGGCAGCCACCGGCGAGCCTGCACAGGGGCTTTTTGGCGATATTAAAAACTTTACCACTGCTGAGCCGGTTCTGCTTAAGGGGTCGGTTGTCGGGAGTTCTGTTGAATAGATTGCTTTAAAGCCCGCTACACGAACACAGAATTTTATATCATTATACATCAGTGCTAAGATGGTTATCCCAAGGGCTTCTTTGTCCATAAATATAGCTGACGTGAGTTGAGGTGCACCTTAACAACAGCCATTGCCCGAGCTGTCAATGATCTTTTGACGTTAGACCGCCCTGTATCAGTCGGTCTGTGGTTCTTTTGTGAGGATACCTTCGAGGCTCACTTGCCCAAGCTTCTGCAAGATGTGTAGCGTCTTCCCAAGCCCACTGCCGATTACCTTGCTAATCGCCGTGCAGAGGATTACCAGGACCTGTAACCGCACGGCAAGACTTACTCCGTAGATCGGGAAAACTTAACCTGAAGCGCACGGCACGGTAGAATAACGTATGTTGGCCAATTTGTAGAGAGGATCCATTCTACTTTATTGGTTGGTAATACTCTATGACTTATCCTAATTTTCCCTGTATCCCACCCAAGTACGCACCCCAGGCCCATATCATTTTAACTTTCAAGTCCCAATTTTTATGTATCTCCTTTGGGCTCAAGAGACTACAGTTTGTACCTTAACGTAAGTTACAGATTTTCCGAGCAAATAGGGTGTTTTTCAAAGAATATCCGGATGTTTCTTCTCAGCGATCACAATTTCAACAGGACGTTCATTGAAGGTGTTGCACTAAGTTCTGCCTAAACCAGAACCACGATCTTACCCAAAGCTTGATTGCCCTCCATGAATCTATGTGCCTCAACGATATTATCTAAATCAAAAGTCTTGCTGATCGGCAACTTGAGCTTCCCACTTTTAACCTGCTGTGCCAAATCGCTCAACGGCGTTTCCAAAAATTCAGCTTGTCCTCCACTATAGGAGGTAAGGCATACGCCCAGGGGGATTGACTCCATTAGGTTCCAGTCGCTTAATGTCCACTCATTACCTACTATCCCAGACATGCAGACAGTGCCTCCTGTCTTTGCGCAAGCTAAAGAGTCATCTAGGGTCTTGGTGCCAACTAGCTCCAATACCTTGTCGGCGCCCTCGGGCCAGATCTCCAACACATCGCCTAAAATGTTTCCAGTATCCACCACAACCTGCTCTGCGCCAAATTGTGTTAAAAGGTCAGCAACGGCTGTGCTGGTTCTTCGAGTTATTGCTACAACTGTTGCTCCGTAACCGGCGGCGAGAGAAGCGGCAGCGAGGCCGACACTAGTTGTGCCGCCGCGAATCAGCAGTTTGTCGCCTGAGCTTAGCCTTAGCGCCTTGAACAGTGAGCCCCACGCGGTTTGTAACATCTCTGGCATTGCGCCGAGCGTGGCCCAATCGAGCCCGTCAGCGACATCAGGGCCGATAACCTGAACACTGCCCACTGGCACGCAGGTGTATTGCGCGTATCCACCATCGAAAGCCCTGCCAAGACCTCCCATGGCGGTTGCGACAGTTTCGCCTTCCAGGGACTCTCTACCTGGCGATGACACTACCGTCCCGACGGCTTCAATGCCTAAAACGCGGGGGAATTGGACGCTGATAGAGTGACCCTGACGGGTAAAAAGTTCGGATCGGTTCAAACCAAAAGCCCGGATACGAATGAGTGCCTGGCCATCCTGCGGTACGGGAATTGGGATTTCTTGGAGTTGGAGCACTTCTGGACTGCCGGGGGCGTGAACCACAGCTGCTTTCATGTAGGACATCTCAGGATAAGAAAGGCGGATTGAGTTATCTTGAGCACGTTCGCTGAGTAGATGTCTCAAGGCTAGAAGAAGAAGAAAATATCAAGAGCAAATCACGCTTGCAAAGCTTTGGGTCATCCAATCCGACTGATATGTGGCGAAGGTCGGGTTGGAGAGGATGAGATTGCTTACGGATTCGGTATCCCACATCATGTGATTATGTATGATTATGTACTTGAACTTAAAACCTCCTCCACCGACTCTTCGCATTCGGACGATCGATTGGCGACGCACTTTAAAATCACAGCACAATTCCTGTTTGCCTACCAAGACCGTTTAAGCATCTGAGCTCCACCAATTCTCCCACTCGGACTATATCACACCTACCACGCCTCATTTATCAACCCACGTTTGAGAATTTGATACAATGGCGTCATCGTTCCAGTACGGTTTTACGCTGCCGAACGGCACCAAGATTATTCATGGCGAAGGCGTACTGGTAAAGGATGCCTATCCCCCTGAGCTCAACATTTCGGGCCAGTTACAGGTATTCAGCCCAGGCCATAGAGACGACGCCACCATACCGGGATTTCACGGGCCACAGGGCATCTTCTCTTTTAACGTCAATCTCAGAATGCCTCGTCATGTCCACATAGCTCCAAGAGAATCCGGCTCCGGCAATCGATATATTATAGAAAAGATACTCGTCTTGAATGGCGTTGCCCTCGCCGAGCTCGGCGGCGAGATTTACATCATCCCACCCAACACCATGGTCCTCATCGGTGCCGGTGTGCCCCACACCTGGACAGCCTGTCCTCCCGGGCTCGACCTGTCGGAGCTCGGAGTGTCTATAGATGAAAGAGTTATCTCTGAGGGCAAATTCACGGCTGTTTACGAATACGAGGAACCCACGGGCTTCTATCCGACAGCCCAGACAGAAATACTAGAGAGTGAGAGTGATTACGTGAGATGCGACGATCTTCAAGAGATTAGAATTCCCGAGTTCACTCTCGAGCAGCTTAAGAAGAAGGCGTGGATTGTGTGGGGAAGACAAGCGTGGAAACTGGTTGAATGAGGAACATACGTAATAGCAACGGTAGCTGAATTTAGGCCCCACTAAAGCGTCGGATACGGGTTTCGGTAGTCGGCATATGGGGCTTGGGATTGGTTTTTTGAGTGACTACAGCCAACCGGTAGCCTAAAAAGGGTGTTTATACACTGCTCTCTTATTTCTAGATATAGATAATTTGGTGCTCTCGTGCCGAATAAGCAGAGCCAGCACTATCGAAGTTAATAGCAATCATAGGAGTGAAGTCGGTATATGCGGTTTCTGTATGTCAGCTCAAACTACTCGAAAATAGCGGGCACCTTCAGGCCCTTAACCGAGATATCCTCTCCCGCTGCTTTCCAGTATCGGAGAGGTTTTCACGTGTTCCGAAACTGCCTCTCAGGCTGGTCTTCGGGCCGTCTGGAAGCTCGATTGGTCAGTGGCAACCAGCATTCTACTAGAGCCAATTGGTAAGCGTGGTCAGTTATGTCAGCTCGTAACGTTGTCTTGTAACGGCACGATAGCTCTATAACCCAAGACAAAGTTGGTCAAAATGTACTGCGTTCCCCAGAACCTACTCTTCCTATAATCATCGAACTGAACATGGCGACCAAAGGTTCTGTCCTGCTCATTGGCCCCGGCTTCATCGG
The DNA here is from genome assembly GCA_954870535.1 of Fusarium sp. VM40. Classification (NCBI taxonomy): domain Eukaryota; kingdom Fungi; phylum Ascomycota; class Sordariomycetes; order Hypocreales; family Nectriaceae; genus Fusarium; species Fusarium sp. VM40. The sequence goes on from CATPAH010000013.1 coordinate 4,345,872, forward strand.
CCTCCAAATCTTGGGAGAGCTCATAGCTGAGGGATACCCTGTGACCACATTAGTACGAAGGGAGGAGGCACGGGCGAATCTTGAAAAGCTCGGTTCCAAGACCATTCTCGGCTCGCTAGACGACAGCGAAGTCATCCGCAACGCGACAGCGGATGCCGATATTGTCATCCATACCGCTACTGCTGACCATCTACCCTCCGCTGCTGCAATACTGGATGGTATCCAAGATCGTGCCAAAGCGGGCAAGACTTCTATCTATATCCACACCAGCGGCTGCAGTGCCATTACTGATGGAGGAAACGGTGACTACGAAAGCCAAATGATCTATCAGGACGACAAGCCCGAAACTATCGACAGCATTGCGGACGACGCCCCGCATCGTTCTGTTGATCTTGCGATTGTGAAGGCCCGTACCGAGCTTGGCGCCAAAGCAAAGATATCCATTATCCTCCCACCTGTCATCTATGGGAAAGGAAAAGACAACCGTCTCTCGATCCAGATTACTACAATGGCTCGGTTTGCTGTCAAGCATGGATACGCCGGATACGTTGGGGGTGGCAACGCTGTTTGGGGCCAGATCCACGTCGCAGACCTGGCCAGAGGATACATGACTATCCTGCATTATATGGAGTCTACTTCCGGAGACAAGGTCCTCGAAAACCCATACTTCTTTGTGGAGAACGGGGACGAGTCATCATGGATGGAATGCGCTGAAAAGATCGGTCAGGCGCTCAAGGATATGGGGCAGATTCCAACATCCCTCTACAATGACCTCTTCGGAGAGTGGTCTCTAGCGGTTGTTGGTAGAAACGCTAGAAACCGTGCAAACAGATTGCGCGCTCTTGGCTGGAAGCCGCGAGAAAAGTCTACCTTCGATTCTCTTGTCACCGATGAGTTACCTATTATATTGGCAGAGACCTCTGAGTTCAAAGGTTATAGTGCTCCTGTGGCGTCTTAAGCAGTCTGATAAGTGTAGCAATCTAACAACCATGTATCTTAAGTGCCAATTCTTTCTTAAAAAAAGATTCCTCTGCTAGTTTCAATCCAAGTATAAGGTGGTTTTCGAGTAATTAAATTGACGACGTTTACATTTGAACTGTGAAGGTCAGAATCATATTCTAGTGAATAGATTGAGACGAACCGAAAGATAACTAATACTCCGAGGGAGAAAAGAGCTCTTATGTGACACGTCGTATTATTAATGACTGAGACACTTTTAAGGAGTATAAAAAGCTGTTTTTTGGCACGCAATCTAATGCAATTTATGGAGTTTATTGACTGAGACTGAATCAATCGTTAGATATCTCGTGTTTCTCTATGAATTCAAATTGTATTAGATGGCTTGATATGACTGAGTCTGATGCTAGATGATCTCCAAAATGATCTTGAAGGGCTTGTGTCGCAAAGCCCTTGTAAAAGGCTGACGCTGACATGCCGTTTATCAAAGCAAGAGATAGCGTATCTGCGGCGTGCCTAGCTATATTCACCTCCCCGCTCTCAATATTGATGGTAATCTGTACCCCGAGAGGGGGATTATCTACCAGTGCCCCCAGGGATCTATGGCTGGCCGATCTGGAAGCAAGAGACTTGATATTGCAGTTCAGTAAAGGATGGCATCTTTGAAGAGATTTACTCGGCGCTAGGGAATAAAGTACAGTAATATTAAAAACAATGCTGCTCCGACAATTACTTAATGAAGGGATACAAGGTCAAATACCCTGACAAGTATTATAGCGAGTTCTCTGGAATTAAGATGTGTTTTGCATAGTAGCGTAAATGATACCCAAGGAGATGAATCAACTCACAATACCAATATTTATTTAGCCTATAAATCATACGTGATGTTCTTGGTTCGGACCCATTCCTCCATGCCTGCGTTGAACCTCCCAAAGCCGCTAGACTTGGCACCGCCATGCGGCAAGGCTGATTCATCATGGACTGTCATTCGGTTGATATGGACAGCTCCTGTCTCTATCCCCTTGGCGAGCTTTAAAGCTCTTCGCAAGTCTCGAGAGAAAATGGCCGATGAGAGGCCATATTCAGTATCGTTTGCAATCGCGAGAGCATCCTCTTCTCTCTCGAATTCGATGACAGAAACTGTTGGCCCAAAAGACTCGGTCATATAGATTTCCATGCCAGGCTTGACATTGCCGATAATAATAGGTCGTAGTCGTGTGTTGGTCGACTCAGTGATGTTTATGTCGCCACAGACAAGTGAGGCGCCCTGGGCCAAGGCTCCACTCACTAAACCACGACTCTTGACCACTGCTCGGTCGTTAATAAGGACAGGACTGTCATTATCCGGGGAGAAAAGCTTGGATGTCCAGCTCTTGAGTTTATCCTCAAATTCCAGGCGAATAGATTGATGAACAAGGATACGCTCAGTGCTCATGCAGATCTGTCCTGCAAACATAAAAGCTCCCAAAGCACAATGCTTAGCCGCGACGTCGAGGTCGGCGTCTTCGCATACAATTGCAGGTGCTTTCCCGCCTAACTCGAGGAGAATGGGCTTAAGGTTTGCTCCTGCTAGCTGTGCGATAATACGACCCACCGCTGTGCTGCCGGTGAAGTTGATCTTCTTAGTGGCTGGGTGACTGATCAGAGTTTTGGCAAGGTCTGGGGCATTCTGAAGACTGCAGGTGAGGAAGTTGATTACACCGTTGGGTAATCCTGCTTCTTGAAGGACTGAAGCAACAGCCCAAAGTGAGCGAGGACTCAGTTCGGAGCCTTTGAAGACGACAGTGTTGCCCGCAGCAATTGCCCACACAACGGCCCTGAAGCCTAATGCATAAGGGGCGTTCCTGTCCACACGGTATTAGCTAATAGCTACAAGGAGTAATCTTGATGTCTGATTCAACTGACCAGGGGGCCATAGCGAGGATGACTCCGTAGGGCTCCTTGATGACAAGAGCACCAGTCGTTGGGTCACTCGAATGAGGTATCCTGCCTTCAATAGAAGCGATTCTACCTGCACAGTCAACGAGGCACTCCTTAGCTAACTGAATGTTGAAACGAGCCCAGCCCTCGTCGCTGCCTGTTTCACAAATCATGTAGCCCACCAACTCAGATGATCGCTTCTCGACAATACTGGCGGCAGCGAGGAAAATATCTCGACGATGTGAAGGTGTCGTCTGACTCCATGTTCCAAAAGCCCTTTCTGCGGCAGACAGAGCCGCCTTTGCATGGGAGATCTGTGCGTCGGAGCCTTTATGTGTAACGAATCCTGTACTTGGGTTGACTACATCAAAGGTGTCAGGGGGGAAGATTTCGTTGCCGTCAACAATTAGGGGAACAACATCAGTCCCGGTGGTGGTCTCGCCAATGTTTGTGGAGATAGGATTGTTAGACATGGTTTGGAAAGTTAAAAAGGTGGAACAAGTGTTATCTCTCGAGTGTCGTGTGTTTGCTACCAGTCAGAGAACGAGAGCCCTTGACTTTATTCATCCCAATGACTTCCCACACCCCAGACTCAAAAGAATTGCCGACTGTCGGACTAGTGGGGAACACCGCCCGAGATCCGGGAGCCGCTGCTATTTCGGAAGCCGGGTGATTAAGCACAATTCAGCTTTCACCAATTAAACCTAATAGGTAGTGCACAAGAATTAGCCACTGAATACTAACGTTATAGACTGTTCCGGCTTGGCTGTTCGGAACATTTGCTTAGCTGCCGAGATCTAGACACGACATCGGGATTCGGGTACTGCGCTTCTAACCTTGCTTGACATTAGCTCTTCAGACTATCAATCATTCGGCGTACCGGTCGCCGGGGGAAGGGCAGAAGCTCCCCCGCTCCGTGGAGGATTCAAACTGTAAAAGATTTATCTGCCGAGTTTCTTCCTCTACCATTTGTGTACATTTCGAACAGTGGTTTCTGAAATCCCCAAGACCCACCAGAAAATTCGATCCCGTCTTGTCACCCCGGATCCAGGGACAGCTGATAGGCATGGAATGGATTTCGAGCTTGCAAGTTGGGATGCCGGTTGCTATCCCACTTGAATGCGTAAACGGAACCCACAAGTTGAGAATTCAATTTATCAGCTGGTAATCATCAACGTTATCTGATCCATCTGCGTCATGATATAATCATACCAATATAATTACACATCACCAGATGAGGAACGTCTCAATGCGTTGTCAAACTCCTTTACCTTTCCAATATCATTCCTGAGATTTCTGCGACTCCACTTGCTTGCGGGACCATGGATCATCTTGTTAAAGGTACCTACGAGCCGCCTTTCAAGGGGGTTCAAGAGTTGCTCGGAAAGCATGTGTATGAAGGGCTTGAGGTCGGTGCCTCGATCGTTGTCAACATCGACGGTGAGAATGTGGTCGATATCTGGGGAGGATACTTGAACGAAAGTCGCACGCACAGCTGGGAGAAGGATACTATTGTCAATGTCTTCTCCACCACCAAGACCATCACCAGCCTTGCAGCACTTGTTCTTATCGAAAGGGGCATGATCAGCCCCTACGACAAAGTGGCATCTTACTGGCCTGAATTCGCCGCAAATGGAAAGCAGGACATTGAGATAAGACACATAATCTCACATACCTCGGGCATCCCAGGGTGGGAACAGCCAGTCACCCTAAGCGATATTTGCGACTTCGACAAGGGAGTGACTTTGCTTGCTGCCCAAGCGCCATGGTGGACACCCGGAACCGCATCTGGCTACCACTCTTTCACGCATGGATTCTTGATCGGACAGGTCATTCGCAGGGTCACTGGAAAGACACTTGCAGAGTTCATTCGAGAGGATATGGCTGAGCCACTAGGTGCAGATTTCCGACTCGGTGTCCCCAAATCCGACTTGCATCGAGTTTCTGACGTCATACCATGGATCGTCGCTCCGAGTAGCAGCACCAGTTCTAATCCCAAATCTAGCCCAGACTCTATTGCCGCACGGGTGAGCAGGTACCCCGAGTTCAGGCCTGATATGGCCAATACTACCCTATGGCGAAATGCTGAGCTAGGGGCTGCCAACGGCCATGGGAATGCGCGCTCTATCGCAAGAATCCTCTCGACTGTTTCTCTTGGCGGGGTTGTCGATGGGAAACAATATCTCAATCCGGAAACCATTGACTTGATTTTCCAGCAGATGTCAAATGGCACAGACTTAGTCACCGGCACATCAACCCGATTTGGAATCGGATTTGGTCTAACCGGTGAAGGAGTGATGCCCACATGGCTACCTCACGGGAGGGTATGCTTCTGGGGCGGTTTGGGAGGCTCAGTCGCCATCATGGACTTGGACAGAAAGATGACCATCGTATATGTCATGAACAAACTCTATCCCGTCGGTCTAGGGTCAGACTTGACAATTGAATACGTAAAAGAAATCTACAGGGCGGTAGAATCATCACAGGCTTGAATCATGTCAAGGTAGTGTTCTTAGGCGTCCAATAGAGCTAGACCGATATTATTGAGACTGGGTAATATGTCAAAGAATTATGGTGATAATAACTGCTCTGTCCCCAAACACCTCAGCAGAAGATGCCGAGTTTCTTGAATGCAGGGGTGCCGCGAGGGTAATGCATTCTGCCACCCGAAGGTAATTTTTCTTGTATCCCACTGCTTATTGGCGGTTTTATAAGTAACCTGATAGCTCGGGGGTCTGAAAGATCACCCGCAGCCGATGCCAACTATCCATATTTGAACTATCGGAAGCCGGGACAGTATCAAGCAGAGGTTCCACTATTGTGCCTCTGGGGGCGCTTCTTCAATGTAGGTAGTCCCGAAGTTGGCAGGGGGTACTTCTTGTTGCGGCGTTGAGACCACGGATCGCAAGGATCAATCTAAGCTAAGAAAGAATCGGAATAACCCACTGTGTGGTTCTAGTCAGACAAGTCTAGCTATATTCGGCAGGACGTCTCAACAAAGGTGCCCATGTTCTTCTACCACTACATTTTACGCACATCCTGATTCTTGTTTGACGGTAGTGCCACAGATCTTCCAAATGTCGAGAAAAACAGAAGCAATCGTCCTGCGCGAGTACAACACAGCAGTCGCCTTGGAGCCCATCATCCTCGGCGAGCTCAGGCCAGATGAGGCTTTGGTTCAGATCCACGCGACTGGAATCTGCCATACCGACCTCCTGTGCATGAAGGGTAAACTGCCTGCACCAGCACCTGTCGTCCTTGGTCATGAAGGTTTGTGTGGTAGCCCTGTCAATGGCTTATACTGCTTTCCTATAAATACTGAACTTGCTTGTAGGCGCCGGTGTCGTCATCGCCAAAGGAACAGATATCACGGATGTTGAAATAGGTGACAAAGTCATCTTGAGCTACTGTTACTGCGGAACGTGCGACGAATGCGTTTCTGGTCATGAGCCTTACTGCCATTCCCTTCTGAAACTAAACTTTGCGGGTGGACGAGCTGATGGCACGTCCGCGCTCAAGCTCGCGGATGGTGAAGCCCCAGACCTTCATGGGCACTTTTTCGGACAGAGCTCGTTTGCACGACACGCTATTGTTAACACGAAAAGCTTAGTCAAGGTGCCTCCAGATACGCCCCTGGATCTGTTCGCTCCCCTGGGTTGTGGACTCCAGACGGGGGCTGGCGCTGTCCTCAACACCCTGGACGTCCAACCTGGCACCTCTCTAGTCATCTTCGGCGTTGGTGCAGTGGGGATGAGTGCGGTCATGACTGCCAAGTTGCGCAACGCCGGGCGTATCATCGCTATTGATATGGTGCCCTCTCGTTTGGAGTTGGCCAAAAGACTTGGTGCTACTGATGTCATCGTCGCAACGGAGAAGGATATCGTCGCCCGCATCAAAGCCTTGTGTCCACCAAACGGCGTCAGATATGCCCTGGACTGCTCCGGTAGCCCGCAAGCTGTATCAACCATGATTGATTGTCTGGGCACCCGCGGACGCGCCTGTAGCGTTGGCGCTCCAGCTCCAGATGTCCGTGCCAGTGTTGACATTTTCGCACATCTTATTAACGGCCGTGAGTACGTCGGCTGCCACCAAGGAGAGAGCCTTGCCAAAGAGGTCGGTTCACGTACACTGCATAATAGAATAACTTTTTGAAGCTTACAGAGTCTTTAGATGATTCCATTTTTGATTCAACAGCACGCTCGTGGAACATACCCTTTAGAAGAATTTGTGAAGTATTACGAGGCAGAGAATTTTAAGGAGGCTTTTACAGACACTGAGAAAGGGAATACTATTAAAGCCGTACTAAAGTGGGTCTAAGTAGATGAGAGAATGTAATTCAGTTAGGTATTGGTTAAGCCGGCCTATATCTATTGTGTATTGCCCTTGACTATACTAACAGACCTTAGCTATAAAAGTTGCCTACATCAGAGCAAGTAACGTCATGAAGACAACAGTACTCCTTCTTTAGTTGTGTTAGTCACGCCCGACAGATTCTCCAACGGGGAGGATCCATGTCTGGTCAACTCGCCACAAATACCAGACAAATACCTCGGAGCACAGTCCAGAAACAACATTAACATCTTTCAGTGGCTCGAGTTAACATCGTGATATGGAGTAATGCTGAATGTGCCGTCACCATTATGGTCGCATCACATGCTGTTATGCGCATATTAGTGTCCCGTGTCTAGCGACGTAGCCAAATTTCAGTTCAGCCTTTACCTACTCTCCACGTTATTGGTACTAGGGACAAGACAACTCCTGCCGATAACATACCACCGCACGATGGCCAAGGCATGGCAATGGTCAATACAAAGCGACATAATTTTGAGGAGGCGAACTTCTTATTTCGGACGGACTCGGATGGACGGAGTACTGTGGGTGCATATGGGATAGAGAGGGTTAGAACAAGAGAGCTTTGACTCCAGTGCGGAAATAGAGCAGTTAGCTTATAAATCGACGAAAAAGGCTGTAATTGAGCGATTGTTACTCAATGTATTCACCGCCACTCTGTTTACTCACTACGTACCGAGAAGTTCCTCAGAACATCTGGCATCGAGACCGTCGAGGTGAAGATACTGGACGAGAGCGTGATAAGGATCCAGTTCGCTATGGTCTCAACTCCATTAGTGACTCTGTTATTGGTCAAGCTGTTGCGAAGCTAACATTTATACAAGATGGAGCAGGCAAGAAACCCAAGTTTTTAAATCGTGATGAGTCTCTAATACGGACACTCCTCTATAGGAAAAGGCGGCAATGGCTTCTGTGTTAATATTCATGGCCAAGGCAGGCCCATAACCTTATGGACGAGAATGGTGACAGAACTAAACGTCTCTTAGCCTGGTGGTCCGACTCCAGAATATTTACCAATAGGCTCCAATTCCAAGATACCTTCAACTACGAGTTCGATAGGTAACTTGCAGGATTATGTAATCGAATCTTATTCGCGTAGCTGGTTATAATATTATTTGCACAGCAGGCTGTGCGGGTATTACTGGCCCTAACTCAGTTAGTGCAAGACTTTCGAAATGGCTCATACCTGCAACATAAGTCCATAAATCCACTTTTACCACCTTACCCTCAGAACTCATAATAATGCCGCAATACTATTCTGATGTGCTCGATACTGAGTCATTTCGCTTGGCTACTATCTCGCTAGGCACACATCCTGGTACAAAGTCCCGAGTGCCGAGCGTGGCCCTCACGACGCATGTTCTAACCAGTGCTCGAGAACTTGGGTACAATGCGCTTTCTTACACTTGGGGCTCACCGCGAGATGGCCCTTCAGATCCCAACAACGCTCCAAATACTTCAATCTTACTAAATGGGCATCCTTTGGAGGTTCAACCTAACCTCTACGATGCTCTTGTCGAATTGCAGATTTCGTGCTCTGGGGGTCACATCTGGATTGACGCTCTTTGCATCAACCAGTACAACACCAACGAGCGATCCGTCCAGGTATCTGCCATGGATCAAATTTATGGACAAGCAAGCCGCGTTATAGTCTGGCTTGGCAAGGCCTTTCCCGAGTTGGAGACCGGGCTCAAAGCAGCTAAGAGAATCGGCACTGAATCGGTTCCTAAAACGCTTCGTATGATTGGAACGCAGACATGGGATTTCAGCTCTGACTTATCAACCATGCCGAAGCGATACGGTATGGAACCTATTGACCAGGAAGAAGCTATTGGATTAGTCACTCTCTTTATGAGTAATTGGCTGGTTCGAATCTGGATCATCCAAGAAGTTTCTCTAACGAACGATGTTGTGATCTTATGTAACGCCAGATTCACCGAGTTTGACTGCGTGGGCTACACAGCGGCCTTTCTGCACTACAGCGGGCTCTTCCAGTCTGTTCTTGATCTCGTCCCTAGGGACAGGCCTGGTATCTATCTTCGTGGCGGTATTAATATATTCCAGGCTGAGAGGATACAGTTGCTTCGTGAGTGGTGCAAAGGCGAGAAGAGTCTGTGGGTTGATGTTCTTGCTATGATCGACTTCGAAGCTGGGCTCGGAAAGTACCACACAAAGTCATCGGCCATGTTCCTCCTGCGTCTCTTATTTTCCACCTTTGGGATGCAATCGACAGATCCTCGAGATTCCATCTATGGCTTAGGTGGTATTTTAAAGCATATGGTAGCTGAGGAAGGGCTCTGTCTGCCACTGGAGTTCCAACCAGATTATAATATTGATATTAAAGAGTTGCTGCAAAATGTCGCCTGCAAGATCATTGAAACGACGGATTCATTAGTATACCTAAGTCTTGTTAAAGACCCGAGTATGCGAGAAACTCCTGGCCTTCCATCCTGGGTTCCGGACTTCCCAGCTGTTCTCTATAACAGTGTGCATGGACCGCAATTCAGATCCATTGGGACTGTCAACTCTTCAAACCATATTCCTCACGCCCCCAATCAACGTACATTCATTATCACTGAAAATATTCTTAAGGTTTTCGGTTTTCGCCTTGGCACTATTCAGAAGATTGGTGAGAAGTATCTGGACCACCTACAAGGACGTCTTAGCATGCTAGGCGACATCCTCCTTAGTATGGATGAGTGTTATCCATACACCAAACAACCAGCGGACGAGGTTCTTTGGAGAACTTTGATCTGGGACACCGACTTTACAAACCGGCCCTCGAAAATGATCTGGCTGGAGGACTTTCAGATGGCCATTTTGCATGAAGTCGCTCGTGCGTTACGATTTAAGTTTGCGGAAGCGGAGTCAGCCGCTGCCGGAGAAGCTTTGGTCCTTGACTCAATTCGTGGTATGGCTTACCTAGACGAGATAGCCGCCAGATTCCCGTCTAGCATATTTCCCAGCACAAAACTCGTCAAGGCCTTATGCGTCAGTTTGGATTTGATAAAGCAACAGAGTGATGTATTTGACCAAGAGGAGCTTCAGAGGCTTAAGGAACCAAGGTCAAAACACGATATGCCACCTGATAATATAATGGCATCGACTTGGATTAACCACAGGGCCATCCTCACTGATACAGGATATTTGGGCATGGGATTTGATTCAGCGCAGGTTGGGGATGAAGTTTGGATCATCTCTGGATGCCCTACCCCGCTGGTTGTTAGAAGTATTGGAGAACGGGATGAGTATTTCCTGATTGGAGAGACCTACGTACATGGTGCTATGGAGGGAGAGGCTGTCACTGATGAGGTGACCTGGGAACAGATCAAAATAGCCTGAGGCGATGATAGGGGCACAGAGAACTGGAAGAATTTCGCATACGTGAGATATCTCTACCACCAATCCTGAATGCCTTCAAGCTAATCCTAACTGCTAATCTTGTTTGTAGCTGAATGCATCAACGGCAAGCTGGAAATTGCCAGCTTTGAAAGTTCAACTTTCAGGGTGCTTTTTGAGGTACCGTCAGTGTGGAAATAGTTTCGGCTTCGCGGCGAAGTTCAATCCATACTAAATAACTTGACGTGAGGGTGGCAAACGTGTGTGTTGCGTTGATCAAACAGGAAGCAACAAATTCATTTGACTCATCTGGACAGACTCCAACTAATACGAATCAATACCACTGATGACTTGTCTTGAACCCATTTATGCTAAAGGATTTCGCGTCAATGCTGATAGAAATGAGTCCCGGGCAGGCATCTCGTCTCGAGGCCTACACCACCACGACTGATCGTCTCAGGAGAAGTAATACGGGGCAATATTATATCCTAGCCGAAGCATATTTCTGCCTCGGTCGCTCAATTCAAGACGTATAGGGATAAAGGGGGTGTAGAGTGTTAGTCAAATGTATCAATACTTGATTCCTAATAACCGGTAAAATTACACTGCCACACTAAAAGCCGCGTGGATCGCCCTAACCCAAAATGGTAGTAAACGAACGCACTGCAGTATACACGAGATGCTACAACATATAAAGAGGCACATTATCTACATGTAAAATGGATCACACACACACAAACACACAATCACTTCTATACTACACTCTCTCAAGCCCTCAAGACTATCTCGCAATGCATTTCTACAATTTCATTCTTACCGTCGCTGCCATAGCTCCCGGCATAGCCTCATCTCCTCTATCTCGATGTCCTTCATTTCCCTCCTCCATGGACGAGTTCTCTTCCGAGTTCGTGCAACCAAAGCCACCCAAGATTAAAGCCCAGTACAAAGCCCACTTTGTACAGCACAAGTGGTACGTTTCCAATATCAGATGTATACAACCAGTTACTAACGGCAACATTTAGGAATGCGGAGTTATCCCATATCACGGCTGGCTACATCGAAAACTCTCCTTCTAAAGGCTTTGTTCGTGTAGATGAAGCCTATGATGGCGAACTAGCTACCTCGTTTTTCAACTACGCCAACGTCACCAAGTCTGGCCTGGTGGATAACACCTTGACTACCTATGACCACAAGCATACCAAACCAAACGTTTGGAGAGGATATGTGAACTCGAACTTTCCAATCTTTGACCAGAACATCTTGGTCAAGGCTGAGGCTGTGTATCAGGGCCTTGTCAAGAGAGATTTCATCTCATCGCCTGTTGGTGCAGTAAGTATTACAATGCTCAGAAACATATCATGTACTTCGCTGACACAAAATAATAGTGGAGCATTATGTACCAAGGTGTAATACCTGTGACGGTGTATGTTAATGGGTGCAGTGTTGTTGTTGGGTATGATTACTTTGCCCCTCAGCTTCGAACCCGAGTTATTATGGAGTTCTTTAATATTAAAGCTGAGTAGATGGGGGTGTGAAAGGAGGGGTTTGTGGCCGCGGTGAGGTTTTCCCCAATTCGTTTCAACTATTCGTTCATAGATAGTGAAGTATCTAGCAAATGAGGATAATAGCAATCAACGGAATTGGTTCGAAGTTGAGATTTGAAAATCACTTTAGATGTGTATTTAAAATGCGTAGTTGCAATCAGGGACTTATCCCTAACTAGTACATTCTTTGCCTCTAACTTTATGCTAGATAACGTCGAGTCACTATTCATCAATGCCGCGATGCAGCGATCCTAGCCTCTCATATTCCCATAGCCCTCTTAAATCTTCAATGATTCTTCGTGAAACGACAAACCCTTTCTGCGCTATCTGGTCTAACAAGACTAAAATGGCCCTCCTTTCGGACATCTCCCTGGCGGTTACTCCGGCCGCTCGAAGTGCGAACAGCGTTAATATCCCGGGAATATCAGAGCTGTTAATGACCTCAGCTGACAGAGCTATTATAACAGCAATGTGTGTTCTAGCCTCATCTTCTGCAAGAATAGGTATCTCACTCCTATCCCAGAAGGCGTAATATGTGTAGTTCTGGTATATGAAGAGGTGCAGAGCATGGTAATTTGCCAGCGCAAGTTTTAGATATGCATCTGGGCTTTGGATCTGTGGTATAGTACTTTCATACCAATCCTCGAGTCTCCGCAGCATAATGAAACCTTGTGCAGCTAGCGCACAGATGTCAGGGTGATCTGTCTGTATTGTTTCTGGCAATGACTCTGCTCGTTCGAAGAATCTGTCTTGAGTTAGTGTCAATTCAGAATATGGTGGGTTATGACTCACTTCTGGGTAAATGAAGAGATCTCGATCAAGAGGCCAAATATCGTTTCTACTGGGCTACTGGGATCTAACGCATAGCGTGAATAATGGTTCAACCAAGCATCTTGAGAAATAAAAGTCTCAACCCCATACAAGACAGCGCGATTCGCTTCCAGCAAGCGAAATGCTCCAATGAGTTGTCGGTCAAGCTGATCATGATAATCCAAGCTTACAGAAGACTGAAGCATTCTGGAAGTCCCATACAGCAAGTGATCGGCCCATTGGTCTCCAGATATTTCAGTGGTCAACTAACAGTGGTTAGCTGGGCAAGTGAAAACATGACAGCGGAGAAGTACCTCGAATAGTGTAAGCAGTAGTGTGCACCAGAGACTCCCTTGACAGCTTGCAGTGTCAGCCGACTGAAGCCAAGACTGTAGCAGCCGAATGGACCTTCCATAAGACCCGAAAGCGATTTGTTTCGGTGATTTCCGTTCATTTGAGGAGCTCACGGTTGCTCGTCTACTGGCTTCCAGCGCCCCAATCGCAATTGTCGCTTCTCTCAGGGGCGGGCAAGTGTGGATAAGAGGTAATATGTCAGCGCCAAAATTGGCGAACTCTTGAGTGAATTGACAGCGCTGCATGAAAAGGTTGAAGTAGCCGAGATAGATGTCTTCAAACGACTCGCTGACTTGTACAGACAGCTTCGTCATTTGCAGAGGCTGCGGCGAGGTTGTCCAGCTGACGAATTTCGCTTCGTCGGGTCCAACGATCTGGGGTTCGCAAGTTTTCTTGGTGCGGATACAGTATTCGCAAGGAGAACCACCTTGACACTTTCAGGTCGTGAGCCGGAGCCAAGAGGTGCAGGGGACATGCTATTCACCTTGATGCGCCGCCTTGCACATGATTGGCAGCGGGTTACCTTCTTGCGCTTGTCCAATGGACCGATATTGCGCTTGGCTTTCATTGTGGTGGACACTGAACACCAAGATCTGGTATAAGGGGTGGGTGAAATAATACAACATCAAGCTCCTTCTTGGTTTCTCTTGTGATAAAAGGATGAAATTCCAATTGATGCGTCGTACCTTGTCAGCTAAAGTTTGTCCACCTCATTTAGACCCACTACGCTTGTCTTAATTAGGAAGTAATCGAACGCACCTAAAGTACATCATTTCTCTCAACAGAATTCATTGATTGGATATAAATCGATTATTACAATTATCTTAAACTTTTGATACTATCGTAAAACTTCTTATTATGCGTTTCAAGTGGCTCTTATAGTGGTAGCCCCTGTAAAGGTGTAAAATCAGCTGTTGAAAGCCTAGACTGACGCCACAACACCAAACTATTAGGAGCCTCACATCTTCTCTCGAAGAACGAACCACTTTTTAAGCAAAAGTCCTCGAGCTATGCCGAGCGAAATGCCCGCCAATATGATAATGGCGAGATAGAAGCACCCTAACAGTTGAGCACCCAACTTCTCCAACAATATCCCACTCAATGGGTTGGCCAGAAGCAGTGCAACAGCAACGCACATATTGGTAGAGCCTATGCGCTTAATGAGTCCTGAGCAGAGTTTATGAAGCAGATGACAGACTTACCGAAATATCTTGCATAATCGTTGGGCTTACAGGTCTTCCCTGTACATACTATGAAATATTAGAGATGAAATAACCGATAAAGCGTTGAGAACTCACAGGGCGAAAGCACGTAGAAAGAGCCAGAGCAGTACCCCCAAAGTGCAGTAAAAACATACATGAGAGGGGCTGACGTTGTACTGAATGGGATGAAGACAGTCGAGAGGAGGATGACAATGACCAGCATGGTACTGACCACAGCATTGAAAGGTCCGACTTTATCACCGACAAATCCAATCGAAAAGCGTCCAAGACATGAACAGGCGCCGAGGATAGATAATAGGGTGTATCCGTCCTCGACAGAAAATCCTGCTCCTGTCGCGATCGTTGGTAAGAGGCCGCTGATACCATAGTTGACGAACTCTACCATGCAGATACCAAAGGCGGTGATAACAAACTTCAAGGACTTGAAGGCGGATAGGTCCAGACTCAAACCCTGTGGCTGTTGGACATCGCGTCTCCCTTCGGTGAGTCGGCGGAATGGGAGGAAACACAACACGCCAAGTGATGTGAGGCAGGCAATGACCAAGGCGACGAGCCGCATAGACCATGCCCAGCCTAATTTGCCAAAGGTAGCTCGCAGCATCATAGGGTATATAATACCGCCAAGGGATGTACCCATCACAGCAAGACCCATGGCCAGGCCACGACGTCGTGTGAAGAGCTTGCCTACCACACCGATAGCGGTAACGGCACCAATGCTGCTTCCAATGCTGCCAAAAAGGCCGAGGCAGAGAATGAAATGCCAGTACTCTTTACACTCAGCTAGAAGTAGGAAGGTCACAGTCGAAAAGGCTGCTGCGATTGGACTGAGAATTTGCGGTCCGTAGCGGTCTAGTATAGCGCCGATTTGGAAGTTGAAGATTAGGGAGAGGAAGAGATAGATTCCTGAGATCCATCCGACTTGGCTAACGGTGTAGTCGCTCAGCTCGTTGTGGGTAAGATATGATTGAATTGTTCCGAGAGAGTTCATAAATCCTAGATGTGTTAAACCCCGTGCTTGATAACATCGCTGTAAGTGACATGCTTACCATATGATGAGGTCAGGAACAGGAGAGATGCAAACACGCAGAGCCATGCGCCAACGTCTGACTCTGTGTCTTTGCTTTCTAGCTCTTTTTCGTTGTCAGGCCCAAGAGCATTCGCCGGTTGAGCTACTGTAGCCACAGCCGGAGCTGATTCAAGATCCATTGTAGGGACCTGGTCTGAGGAGAGGGAAGTGGTGGATGATATTGATTGCTCCATACTGGAGGTATTGCGAAAATGTAGATTGTAGGACTACTCTTGTGTTTATTTCTCGATTACTGACAAAGAACGAGTGTTTAAGTTGTTAACCTCCGTCTTTTGTACAATTCCATATATCCATCTTTTCGCCATTATTGACTCCACTTACTACAAATATTTCTATTATCATGATCCAAAGCTCATGATAAACGGGACTTTTCCGTACCCCTGTAAGTATTTGTCGATTACCTAGGGTCAATCCCGAGACTCGGACCTGGCCAGCTCAAGCCTAGCAAGGGAGATGTTGAGAGATGCGGTAAAAGATCTAATAATGGCCCAAGCTCGTGCGATCGAACTCGGTCGGATCCGTTCTGTTACGTGAGCTCGCGTGGTAAGTTGCTTGATGTTCCACGGAGTGGGCCGCTTTCGGAAAACACTGACAGTCACAAGCGGTCGCTACATCGGCACAGGAGAAGGGCTCAACAGTCATAGTATCCACATCTCCACCTGACTGATCATGAAGTACGTACTGAAATAGAGAAAATAGGAACGATAAAAGATCTCCCTATTGAGCCCGGGAGTAACGGAGGTCTAACCCCGCCGAAATATTAGAGCCGGCTCTAGATTGGTCTGTGCCCCTGAGTATTTCTCCCATCTTCGGGAACTATTTTGGGGCTGGTCATGTTCCTCGCTTATTAGTGTTTATGCTGTGATGTTCCACAACCAAGGATCAGCCTTATCCATAGTCACGTTATTATGTGTCTCGATCTCAGAATGTCGGGATCTTATTGCCACACACCGCATATCTGGATTTTAACTCTTTCACAGAATTGAATTTACCGATGGAATTAAGAATTGATACTAAGATCTTAAAACACTCCCTATGTAGTCAGAGAGAGTATTCCCGAGGACTAGGAATTGGCCCAGACATGGTTTCAGTGATGCTGTTATTATATAGACTAGTTGCCGCTCTATCAACAGTCTGGATTTAAATAACTATCCCACTATCAGGTCTACTTCTTTGCTTCGCGTTTTGCTTTACAGGCGTCGCAGAGCCCGTCATGTCCTTGAACTGTCTTCTTAAGTTTCTTGCACCTCCCGCGAACTCGAGCTAGGGCGCAGTTCTCGTACGCAACCCAGCTAGTCATGTATGAGTTACAATCCATACACCGGCGTTCGTTGTATTGTTCTGTACACATTTTGAAGTCTGTTGTATTTTTAATGTGATGAATGATATAGGCAAATATATGGGTAAAAGTCGATTGTTGCTTAAGAGTGGATTTATGGAATATAGAGAGAAACACGAGTAAGGACAGCCTTTTGTAGTTGAGAGTCAGGTGAGAGGTCATTGTAGTCAGGTATATTCAGCGTCTGTATTGATGGTGACTGCGTTGATTTATTGTTCACATGATTAAACAACACTTTAAAAAAGGCAGTCTCACCTCTTCTCAGGCCCGTGAATGGTACACAGCAAAGATCGAAACATACTCCAACCACTTCCCGCCAATAGATCGCCTGAGCAGTATGACGGGTCGGTAATGAGACACACGAGGCCGTACGTCCATCATCTTTGAATCAGCGATTGCCTCACGAACCGGTTCCTTTTTCGTCGAAGGATCACGGGGGTTTAATGATGTAGCCACATTGGCCTCGAAAGGATGTAAGAAATTCCTCTCATGAAATCCCCACTTGCAGTGTGGGCTTTCGGCGATACACTGAGCCGGATTGCATACTTTCTGGAACCACAGTCGACAATTGTGACCTAATGGTGGCTATTAGGAAGGCTCGGAGCTTATTAGGCGGCGTCGATTATCCACCACAGGGCATGCGTTGAATTAGTTGTGCTGCAAAATACGCTCTACACGCAAGGCACAATTCATCACAATTTTACCAACGGGATCTCGATTACCCACGAAATGTTAGTATTGGGGAAATTGGCGAGAACAGACACAAAGATAGTTTTGAAGATGTACAGCTACCAGCGAATTGAAGTCGAGCAGCACGAGCTGTTGAACGTAGACCCATCTTTTGCCAGCAATCGCGGGCTCGATCTTTTCAAATAAGCTTTCCAGAATCTAAGAAGGAATGTATTTATCCTGGTCAGAGGTTGGTCGCCCGAAAATCTTTCAAACAATTTGTGAAAGCTCGACTCGAAAACCAAAATGGCAAGCATCAGAAAAGCCAATCATAAAAAAACCGGAGCTGAGCTTTGAACACCAAAGTTCCTTTGCATACTTGTACCATATTTCCAGAGATACTTACTTGTTTGGTAGGTACCCAATATCCTATAAGAAAGAATACTAAAGAATTCTTATTGGCGTAAATAAGGCCATATACTATTTCTACCGATCAAGTGTAGGGTAATCAATGGCATATTATAGCTCCACCCCTGCTGTATCAGGCTAGCGCGGCGTGATCGGATAAGCTGGACTATTTCCAGACCTTTATCGCCGGTTTCGGAAGCTTCGGTTATCAAGTGAGACAACCAGCTGTGGGGCGATGCTGTTTCCGATCCTGCACAGCTTCCTTAAATATACGCAGTAACCAGGGTCTTTATAGTAGCTTCGTAGTGAAGGCGATGTGTCCAATTTATAGTTCTACCTTTGTGCGTTTTCTAACTCATCAAGAAAAAAAGTAAACCACAATTGTGGAAACTGCACGGGAACGTATCAAACTCGAAATGAAAATCGTCAATACACATAAAAAGACCAGCCATCAGTGTACTACTTGTTCTGTCTTGCCAACGATAACACATCGACTACTTGTGACTGCGTTTGCGCTCACTTCGCTCGCCCCGCTCGCTTCGGCGGTGCTTCTTGCTCGAGGACTTGCCAGAGGTTGAGGTTTTGCTCACAAAGGACTGAGTGTCTGAATCGTCCTTGGTTCGGGAGGGCTCCTCAGGTATAACAACCTCCTCCTCCCTGGGCTCAGGCATGATGTCTTCCTCCTTGTTTGATTCATCCTTGGCCTCTTCCTGCTCACTGGTCGCCGAGTCCTCCTTTTCCTGCTCGGGCTTGGGCTCCTTGGGCGTGTCGGTGCCTCCGACGATTCTGGGCACTCTCTTGCTCAGGCCTCTGTTCACGGTCAGGGCAGCGATCATGGTGCAAACTCCGCCCATGCCGAGAACTGCTAGCGGTAGGTATTCGGCGCCTCTGACTCTTGCGGCGATGGTGCTGGCTACTGCTCCGATGCCAAAGGTCTTGAGAGACGGGAATGGTGCGCCCTTGACTCTGAGTGTGAAGGCTGCGCCAGCTAGTGATGCTGAGATGCCTCCGAGGGCTGTGGTGACTGTCGCCGTTGTCCTCCACTCGCTGTCCCCGCGGATGGCGTTTTCGACGTGCTTCAGCAGCAGGTTTGCTGGGTAGTTCTCGTAGTTTGGCAGGTTGATCCAGACGTAGTTGCTGCCGTTGTGAGTCTCGCCGTGAATGGCAAGATCACCCAGATCAGGAAAGTCGAGGGCGTCTCTGATGGCGATGGGTCGGGAGGTGGGGATGAGAAGATGGAACATGGCCGTGTTGGCACGCTTTCCTAGTCTCTTTCGAACAAACCTCACAAAAGCGACAAGGGCGTCCAGGTTATCGGAAAGACCGAGGAAGTTGCTTGGTAGCGGCTTGTCCTGCAGAAGGTCGTAGAAGTCGGCATGCCACTCCGGGTCGGGGTGGTAGAGGACATAGAGGTGCCTGTCCGAAGAGGCAGATCTGCATTGACGTCCCATGAATCTGTAGACATGGCCTGCGAACTTGGCTGGTTCGCTCTGGTCGACCCAAGAGTCGGACTTCTCGGGAGGCTCGATGCCCACATTTGCGACGTCTGAGTCATAGATGACGCTGAGGTTGTTGGAGCCCATTTGGAGTCTGGTCAAGAAGCGCTGCAGAGGCTTTGACCAGTCCCCATTTCGACAGGCCTTGTCAACGCCCTTGAGGTGAGCGTGAACGGTTGGGACATCTGGACGAGTACCCTCGTACTCTAGTTCAGCCAAGTCGTCACCATCGCCGGTCTCACTGGCTTCGGCATCCGCAGGTTTCGCGCGAGCCTCTTTGGCGAGCAGAAAAGCCTCAGCATCGAAGGGAATTTCAGTCAGTTGGTGGGTCATCTTCCCGGCGCCTGTTGGGCTGAAGCTGCCGCGGAGACCGTCACCACCCCTTGCCCGTCTGAGACCCCGCGAAGGCTGACCAGCGCGCGAAGCGTCAGCGACTCCAGCATCAGCTGCAGCTTGGCCAGGCCGTCTCCTGGTGGCCACGCTGCGCGGAGTCTTGCTCTCGGTGGCGCCCATGATGAGAGATGCGGGGCTTTTCTGGCTGGTGGTCTGACAGACCGTTGTAGTTCTGGACAGGGAGCGAGAGTCAGTACCAGGGTGTCCCCAGGAGGCAGAAAAGAGACGTACCTAGCGAGTGTAGTAGTCAAATCAGTTTCTGGATTGATGAGCTTGACTCGTTTGTTGCAGATCGCGGGTTTAAAGGTATCTCGGGTAGATTCAAAGCTAAGAATTCTCCAGAGGCCCGGATCACCATTAGCTAAGCAGGTCTTATGTCAGGCACGCTTTGGAGAGCCAACCAGATTGCATCGAGACCCGCTGACGCAACATGGATTAGGCGGTGTGCAAAATAAACGGGACTGTTGGAGATATAGACAGAATAAGTCAGACAGTCTTACCCATAACAGCCGCCATAGTTGTTGCTCTTTTTATCATCAATCCTCGGTTTTCTCTCGACTTCCAGCTGCCAACAAACACATGCATGAGGTGGCGAGGCCTTCACCGCCTTTAGGCTTCGCGTTCAGGCACAACACTTCACTTGCCACCTCATCTCCTCTGCGTGTCACAACCTAAACTTGGCACCCAACGAAACGCACTAGAATATCCACCAAATGATAGCTTGTTAGATTCCCGAGCTTTGACATTGCCGTATCATTTTTCACAGGTCACTTGCATCATTTGGATTCAGGGGCCGAGGTAACATTAGAAAACGCGTCAATCCTTGATAAGATAAACTGTCGCTACCCCGCGTCGCGTCATAACTTAAATGTCTACCGACAAGGATAGCTCGATAGTCCTTCAATCCCTTAATTTTATATTATTTTTCTATAGTCTCTAAAGGCAACATCGATAATATCTAAAGACATAGACAGTAACCTTTGTAATCAAATATTTGTAATATCTTATGGATCCCTACCTCGCATTGCCAACAAGCTCCTCGTCATATGACTTCAGGCACAAATGAAGCATGCAGCGTCTTCCGCCATCGGAGCTTTTGTGAAACGGGTTGTTTGTTGACTCATCGATGAACTGGTGGGGCAACCTCAATGCCATCGTTTCAGCACACTCAACAACTAACAGCTTCCAGATGCTTCGAATTCTCGCGATAAATCCGAGCGATTTCTAAACTGCGTCAGTGTTGATTAATAGTCCCTATAATAAGTTTCAGAGCCAATGTCACAAGTGTCTAGCCTTGAACTTCATCTCATAGTAAATGTTTCCTATGCCTGGTGTCTCTAGCAGGCACAACTGTGGATCCGCCCATGCGTATCACGCAAGAATTCATTATATCTATATTTAACTATCAAACATGGTCTTCTTTCATGTCTCAAATTAGCTTGAAGCGGAACTGGCGCGGGGGGTGTGTATTTCCACTCAGGCTGTACAGTTCCATGCAAGTCCCGACAATGAGCCAACGAGAGACATACAATATAATAAATATATAGAATTAAATATTATTAAGAAGGTTTTTACATAATCTTACTATAAAGATTATATACAGTTATATAAATTAAAATTCCTTTATTAGAATTTACATAAATTCATATAAGGTCTGAAATAGAGGAAATTATCGGAACCTTTATACGCCCACTGTACGTAGTTAAACCATACAGGACCTAGTACCTCATCATCAGTGGCCATACCCAGTCAGAAAGACTCGCTTGCTAAGAGGGGGTAAGCTATCATATTTACTTTTTGTGATATATCAAACTAATTGAAGCGAGAAGGGTACCTCACATCTTATAAGGTTAATGACTATGGAGTCTCTTGTATAAGATCAACAGCTATCACTCAACAAATGTCAAGTCATACAGAACGTCACAAATCTTCAAGGTTCTCATTCTATTGTCATGATTGATGTCTCGCGCTCTTTTATTAATGTTACACCTAATTTGCTGCTATCCGATTTATGACAGCACACCTCTTAAGGCTTTGAGGTCTTGTTTCCATACACAACTCCGTCGTCACTCTCTACACCCTCCCAGGCACTCTTCAGACCCCGAACACTAACACTGACCTCGACGCCCTCGGGCAAGTCAACAGTGCTAAATATCATGTGTGTTAATGGTTCCGTTGTAAAGAAGGTGTTGGTAACACTGTCTACACCTCCATTGAGGAATGCTTCGTAGATAGACCTATCAATGACGCCACTGACGCTCCATGAGCCATCTTCGGTAGCGAGGCTACCAAGCGAAGTCTTGTCAGTGTAGAAGATATTGTCAAAACCGCGTGCACCGCCACGGTCGAGGAAGAACACAGGGTCGCCGCCAAAGTAGTAGCCAGATTTGATGACTTCGTTGGTGTTGGGGCTTGAAAAAGTGAAGTTCATTGACGCGGTTGAAGGAACACCAGTTTCCGGGATACCAGTCACGTTGACCTCCCAGTAGAGTGCGTTGGACTCAACATCTGAGTAATCGACAAAGAGTGTTCCATTACCAAAGCTGTCGTTGGAAGCCAATTCCGGGCCTAGAACAGGGCTCAGGTCGTAAGGCTTGGAGACGAGCTTCCAACCGACTCGCTTTGCTTTGGTCAGGTAGTTCTCACGCGGCAAACTCATGGCACTTCGCCAGCCCTCGTTTCCGGTGGGCACCACGCTAGTATACTGCCAGTTGGATGCCCAGGCCATTGAGACAGGGTGTTCATCATCCGACAGACCATAGAACCATTGGCCCGCGTAGTTATCTTTGCCAAAGTCGGCAATTCTTGCTGCTGCGTCGACGGCTTCAAAGTGTGTGCCGTTGAATGTACCGGGGAAATACTCCGTGATGGAACCTCCAAGAGGTGCTCCCGGGTTGATGCTGATTGCCATGAGCCACATATCGTCTTGTTTCTTGCCATCTTCGTCGATGTAGGGCATGGGAATCATGTTGGGACACTCGTATTGCAATCCGAGAAGACCGTGGTGAGAGAAGTTGCTTGTAGCGGTCCATTCCTTGAGATCGGGCGACTCGAAGATACCGATGGCAAAGTCTTGGGGGTATGCAACTACCATGATCCAAGAGCCATTAAAGCGAATGACTTTGGGATCGCGAAACTGTGTTGATGTGCTATTGATCACAGGGTTCTTGGAGTATGGCTCGAAAGTGTAGCCTCCATCTCGTGAGTACGCAATAGCCTGGTCCTGAACAGTTGGAGATGAAAGGGTCTGTGTGCAATATTAGCTACTGTATAATCTGGTAAGCTATGAGACTTACATAAATGGCAACAACACCATTATCCTGGTCTGGGAAGAACCCTGATGTGTTGTTTGTGTCGATTACCGCACTTCCGGAAAAGACATAGGTATCATTCTCTGGAGGAAACAGGGCAATAGGCTGGTTGATCCAGTGGTACAAGTCTTTTGATGTTGCATGACCCCAGTGCTGGTTACCTGCAACCACATCTGTGGGATTGTACTGGTAGTACAGATGCCACAACCCATCGGCGTCGCGAAACATGCCATTGGGGTCATTCATGAAGTGTTGGGGAGGGGAGAAGTGGACTTGGGGTCGATATGTGCCATTGTAAATGCCCTCAATAGGTTTGCCGATGGGAACAGGGTCTGCGGCGATTGAGAAAGAATTATATTGCACAAGACCAATAACGGTCGATAGCAGGAGACCTCGCATGATCGCGGTAGGAATTGATAGAAATGAGGCTTGATGGATTCCTGTCCTTATTCATCATACCGACGGGGCATCGCAGCCTTATATATGCAAAACTCCTCACATGATTCATTGACAATATCGTGGTATGGGGAGATGTTACGCTACGCTACGCCTCTCCCCAGGTCTACCTCCACATAATGTCAGGCCTAAACGGACAAGTGATGTCAGATAGCTGGGGAAATATGGTGACAGACGAGGGAATTGAAGGAATTGGGCCGAATACAAGGCCTTGGCCAGCGATTTGTCGGTCCGAGACTAGGAATTGTCGAATCATTCTCGTGATTCAAGTTTTCCACTGCAGATCATATCCTGATGAGTGCTAATATGGTCTGTTGGCTGCAAAGGTTAACCCCGCACCAACCGTTGACATGGAGTAAACCCCACAACTCCAAGCCAAATGGTAACCAACGGTGTGGAGTTTTCCAGCCCCACGGTTTTTGTCACAGAGAAGCAACCGACGGAGCTATACACGGTCATAGAAAAGAGGAGTTGGTAAATCCTGGCCGCAGAGGGTGTGCGGATGAAGCTTGGATCAAGTCTCAAGGGGAAAACATAATATTTCACTTTCTAATGGAACAAAAACGAGTGGCAAAATGCTCCATCAAAAAGCCAATGGGAATGCTCCCGTTGTGGCTTAAACTCAATCGCTAGAACACTATAGCTGGCTCGAGTATAGGTTCGTTAGCTGCAACCCACATTGGACGACGTGCAATGTCTGAGCCGACGGTGTAGCGAGATGCACGGCGACTGGTCATGGTCTTTAGAAGGATATGTAAGACAATGTATCGGCATCGCCGCTTCATGAATGGGAGCTCAGTCTCGGGACTCTCGGCTATGCTGACCCATCTGAGCACCCACAAATACCCCAACCGCGGTGAGCTCAACCCTGGCAAGACTCTATCTTCCTTCGTATTCTCAACCTTCCCCTCACAGGAGGTATGGGGAGATGTCCCAGACTTATAAAGATGGGCCTCTCATGAACTGCCTCCACATCATAATGCACCGCCAGATACGTCAAGAATAGTTTTGTCGCAATAGCAGCAAAGTGTCTTCCAGGACAAGAGTGTTTACCTAGTCCAAAAGATAGATAATTCTCTGAAGGCGAGACCAGAGATTCTTTGTTCCCAACCTCCTTGTTCTGAACAAACCGGAAGGCATCGTAAGTGTATGCAGCAGGATAAATGTCCTCGTCGTGGTGAATACCCCAAACTGAGACGCTGACTCGTGAGCCTTGGGGAAGATGGATGTTGAAACCCTTGAGGTCTAGACCGGCCGGCTGCATGACTTGTACTGAAAGTGCTTTGATGGCTGTATGTAGCCGAAGGGTCTCTTTGATGGCGCTGTCTGTGTGTTCAAGACCATTGACGGTACTTTGGTCTACAATTGTAGAGAAAGCTTCGCGGCCTTCCTCCTCCAAACATCTCCAAACTTGAATCGCTGGGTCAGTTGCGCAAATGTTGAACAGCGCGTGTGTCATTGTCAATGTCGTAGATTCCAAAGCCGCAAACATGGTAGCGAAAACGCGACAGGCTATTACATCCGCCAAGCCTTCGCGAGGCTCCTTCTTGCGTAGTGCCTCTTCGATATGCCAGGTCAACACATTATCCTGTGGAATATCCTTGAGATTGCCAGTTTCCGCTGCTGCGATTCTCTGTTCGATTTGTGGGCCAATGATTCTGAGGGCTCTTCGCATGTAGATTCGGTTGAAAATTGAGGTAAGACGAGATGAAATGGGTTGGAGAAAGGGTGGGGACAGGGACAGTGCTACGGCACTTGGTATGACCGCGCTCGAGAATTTTGATAGGTTCTCTAGAAGTTCTTTATCATCACCTGAATATTTGTTAGGGTGTATTTTATAAGAATGGAGATATCGGTTTCTTACTTAGCGACCCGCCGAAGACCAGCCGTGCCGTAAGCTTTGTAAGGACCTTTCGGACAAGAGGAAAAACTTGGACTTCTTTCCATTCTGTGTCTGAACCAAACGTCTCATTCACGGAAGAAGCCAGTTCATCCATAAGCATGGGCACCATCCCTGGCAGGTGTCTGTTTAACTTGACACGAAGGATATCATAGGCCACAAAGTCTTTTTCGATCGAGGAGTTAAGGAAGGCATACTTGATACCGATGATTTCGTGCTGAACAGGAGTTGGGCTTAGGACTCTATCGCTCTGGGAAGTGATCCAGCGGATATGAGTTTGAGGGAGAAGGATCTCAGGGCGACTAAAAGGTAGCGTAAAGGCGCAGATAAGGCCATTCTTGCTGTACTGAACAGTTAATTAGCTTGAGAACAAAGGTTTATACAGGAGGAAAAGTGCCTTTTGATAAGCCTCGCCAATTGTCTTGGGGCTGTTCCATATGGCAGAAGTCTGGGTGACAAGATATGGCATGAAGCGTCCTTTTGACCAGGGCACGCCTTTAGGGATTTTGGAAAGGTGAGTGTGAGAGACCTTCAGTCGCCATACGAGAATGACAAGTGAGAGAATCCAGAAGAAAAGCATCTTGATTATATGTTATTATGTCTGGAGAACTGTGTTTACAACAATGAACACGGCCTGCGTCGTGAGGATCGCTCTTTTAATACCTGGATGGGTAGGCTTTCGGAAACCCCATATTTACCGAGTTGCGCTCCTGAAATTATCCACTACAAATGCTTTTTGCAAACATGATTGCGTGGCTGTATGATTTCCATGCGAATAAGCGCCTGATTAGGGATATATATTTCGAGCTGAGAGAACACGGCTGCTGATCTGGGAGGTTCTGCTTAAGCGAGTTGCCTTTTGACTAATAAAACACGTCAGATCACCGAGAACCTTTGGCTGCATCAAAGCTGAATTATTTTTCTGTAAAAGGGAAGCATTGCGAAAGTTCGAGTGGCAAGCATGTAGGTACTATATAGATGACGATTCCAGCTGATCCCTGAAATTGATTGTTAACTCCGTGTGGCGAGGAATAAATTTAAAATCGATGGGGAGTAGTAATAAACCTCTGGGCTGAGAAAGATCGGCTGGAGCAGATTGGTATATATAAGCGCATTAGAGCCAGGCGTGAGGTTATCTGTTTTTATCCTTGTAATTCTAATTTGCATCGCTCTTTGAAGTTGACAGGTCGTATCCTCGCTTGGTCAGGCAAGACCACTCATGAAGCTTTCTGGTAGGAAATTTAAAACAGGCACAAGAGAGTTATAGGGTTTTAATCCAGCACTTTAATATCTCAAGCTTGAATAGCCTTCGGGGTCTTTTATCCCGACTTTCTAGGCACACTATTCAGTAGCGATGCGCTGTTCACTGCCACTGAACACCACCGCGTGAACGTCAGAAGCATGAATCTCGAAATATTTCCGAAACGAGATTTACGATCGCGCTTAATTTTGATCGGGAATTATTTCACCCGACGGATTGGCTTTGCCACCAATGAAATACCCAATGCCATACAGTACTAGCACCTCGCCCAAGTGAAGATTATGCAGCCCTGTCTAGATACATTGTGTATGCTATCCCCCGCCGCAGGTCTAGACTTCGGTGCCTTTTCTTCCGTCGAATGAAGCCTATCATATGATGTCTAGAGACGACCATGTTTAGTCGGATACAGCAGCTGGTTAGTCTTGCATGACCTGGAGTAAGCAACAGCGCTGGGTGAACCAATAATCTGCCAGTAGCTGAGGGGAGGGAGAAGCTGCAGGCCGCTAATATTGCTTTGATATGCATGTCAGCTTACTATGAAGCTGTGTTCGGCCTCGGCTTATTATTCTAATACACGTGCAGACATTTAGGGGTTGCGTTTAAATCACAGAAATCCAATGGGGCAACGTACAGTTTCAAAGGGTCTCACTGAGAGGTTTGTAGGGACTCTCTATAAAGGATCGCCCCGACTTCCAATTCTCTTTACTACATTACCACTGGAAGCTTTGGAAAAGAATCAGTCGCCGATAAATATCAACATCAGTATATCGTGTCGTACTTTTGATTAGCTCAATTACTCAAAAATGACACCTGAAGAGACTGAAGGCTTCCTCCAAAGCCTTGTCGCACCCCTGCGCAACAAAGTACCCACTCCCATCCTGCATAAGCCCAGCGAAGCCGAACTCAAATACGAAGATGTCTTCTTCCCCTCTGAAGATGGCACCACACTCGAAGCCTGGTACATCCCAAAGTCAGACTCGAACAAACTCATCATCGCCAACCACCCCCTGCGATGCACCCGAGCCGGGTTTCCAGCTCACATAGAACCTTGGAAGTCCTTCCTCGGTGGCTCCGCGCTTGGAAATGATGGAGATCTAAATTTCATCCCCGATTTAAAGATCCTACATGACGCGGGCTATAATGTACTCACTTACGATATGCGCAACTCGGGCAATAGTGCGCAAGCAAATGGTGGCATTTCTGGTACTGGCCACTTTGAATCTAGGGACGTGATTGGCTCGCTGAACTACGTCCGTGGTCGAGAGGACACCAAAGACATGACAATTGGACTCTTCAGCCGTTGCCTCGGCGGTATATCAACCTTTATCGCGATAGACCGTCGCCCAGAGGTGTTCAAGGACGTGAGATGCCTTCTCGTCCCCAACCCACTCTCCTACAGACCTTTTGTTGAGAGGGCACTTGAAATGACGAGTCTTCAAGACCGCTTCAACGACGTGGATGAAATGATTAAGATGGAAACCAGCTTCAATATTGACGAACTGTCTCCATTGCCCATCATGGAGAGCATCCGTATCCCGACCTTTATCTATTCGGTGCGAAATGATGTCCTGACTAAGGAGAATGATGTGCAGACTATGTATGACTTGATTCCCATCGATGACAAAAAGCTTCACTGGGTGGATGGAACCGCGCGAATGAAGGGTTACACACATTTTCAAGAGAACCCAACGATCTTTGTTGACTGGTTGGATGAACACATGAGCTGAGATGGGTTGGTTTCCATTGATGACAACTATTAGTACACTGTTAGTATGCAGATATATGATGGTCGGGATTAAATTGTTGGAGTTCAAACGAAGCAATGTCTAACTTGCATGGGTGCCTTATTCAATTTATGGAGAATGTGCTATTTTCAGGTCCAGCTAATCTCACATAATATCAAACTGGGGGACCTGGTCATCATTGTTTCGATATCTCACGATTACACGATGACAGGATGTGGCGGGGCGCTTAGCACAGCCTCATTTACTGCTAACTAGCTTCCAAATCAAATTATCTCCGGGGGTAATAGCCATTGAGTCTTGTGCTGATGTGGCGCTTACTGTGTAGAAGGATTGAGAACAGCCTCACTTGCAAGTGAATACGAGGTAGAGGAAGAATAGTTG
Source organism: Fusarium sp. VM40 (assembly GCA_954870535.1). Classification (NCBI taxonomy): domain Eukaryota; kingdom Fungi; phylum Ascomycota; class Sordariomycetes; order Hypocreales; family Nectriaceae; genus Fusarium; species Fusarium sp. VM40. Next base: position 4,374,815 of record CATPAH010000013.1, read on the forward strand.
AGAGGCTTGGACCGTGACGTTCGAAAGATCTTCAAGGATGAATCAGACCACATGAACAAACATTGAAGCTCATCTTAGCTATAAAAGAACTATCGCAGGTCCTCGAATCCAAAACCCACATCATCACATCAATCTAACTCATTGCATCCAATCAACACTTCCACAACACCACCAATAGTATCACCAACAAAAACCTCACCGCAATCATGCTCTACTCTACTATCGTCACTGGCATCGTTGCCTTCGCCTCAGCTGTCAACGCTGCCCCTGCCAAGGACAAGCCCACCGTCGGCGTCGCCATCCTGACCGTCAATGATCCCATCAGCGGCGAAAAGAGCACCAGTCCTCTCAACGTCCCTCTTGGCGTCCTCACCCACCAGAAGAACATCGGGATCACCAAGCTCGAGATTGCCCGTGTCTACTCAAGTATCAAGGGTGTTGACGCTCCCAAGATCGATCAGATTACTTGCCAGATGTACAAGGACCAGTACGGCACCCAGCCTGGTAGTGCCGAGTTCACCGCCAAGAAGGATGCGCTTATCAGCACCAACACTGTCCCACTTGGATGGGTCCTTTGCCGTGTCAACGCTCCTCACGCCTAGGGGAATCGCGGAATAGGATTATGGAGAAGCGTCATGGAGGGAGAGAGGCATGCTGGAGGAGGATTGAGCGTCTTATTAGTGAAGAATAGCCCATTCTGCAACAGTTGCGCCAGTACGGTTCTTGGCGCGAATATCGACATTGTTCAGGGCTTGGTTCCCAATGATAAGAAGAGAGGCATATCTTGGTAGCGGCACGGGATTCGGAAGAGTTATGTTGGTGGTGTTTGAAGTAGGCATAGCGATAGCGTTTAGGTCCGTGGTTTTCAGATAAGGATCGGATTGTTCAACATGTTTAATTGTCAACACGACATCATAATCTGAATCTCCATTCGATGAAGCGTAGGCCTTGGCTGGATTATCAAGAGTCTTGTTGTGAAAAAGAACAGTGACGTTGACAGGGGGATCCTTGTCCCAAACGAAGTAGAAACCTGTAACCATAGAACCCACATCTTGCTCAGCCAAAGAGACAGTCAGGTAATTGAGCTCGGCGGCTTTAGAGGGTTGCCATTTCGTGGAGGTAGCGCCATCCACGGCCGCAATCGGAAACTGGCCCGGTTCGTATGAGCCGGAAGCCTTCACAGGCCGACACTGAGCAAGGTTCCCCTTGACGGTACTGTTGGTGCCTATTGCTCTGTTCCGAATAACGACTGGTTTACTGAAAGAGAGATGTTGAACAGCGGGAGCTTCTTTTGGTCCTACATAGACTTTGATGCTTCTATTGGCGTACGCTGGATCCGCAACATCGAGAGGCTGAGTAGTCGGGTGTCGATGAATAGTGGTATGGGTGTAGTTAGACCAGGACGAAATAGGCCAACCATGCCAATAAAACGTGCGGTACCTCATGTACGGAATCTGAGGCGGCAGGTTAGGATTGACATGGATCCCGTCATCTGGAACTAGACGTAATCCAAGATAGCCAAAGACCGTCACCTGGTTAGCACCGCCATGCCCAGTGAGGAAAGGATAAGCTGGGTGGGTGCCGCCGTTGACCGTCGCATCGTCGATGACCTGTTCGGAAATTTGGTAAAAAGGTGGGCGGATATATGGCCTGTAAGAATTCTGGGCATAAGTATACCCGGAGCAACCTGATGGTGACAGCTCGTCTGCGACAATTGAGTAGATTGCCCAGGTCATAGCAGGTCCATCCTGAGACTGCTTGTTCGCGTACTATTATAAGGATTAGTGCGTTAGTCTTTGTTCGTTTATAGCATAAAATGGGGTTGCTGTATGGCTTACATAGTCAAGATCATTCAGCCCTTGTTGGTCGGTGTAGTTGTCACTGTATCCCAGAGGGAACGTCATCAAAACCAAATCCGCTTGTTTTATAACAGCGCTCCCATTCATAGTTGTGAACTCAAGGGTCACCCCATTCTCACGGATCAAGAGAACGTCTGAAGCCATCTCGTCCCAGGTGTCGTTCTCTCCTAGTCCAAATTTATCGCGGAACTTGTTCGCCTGCATCAAGGTTTCCGCAACAATAGCCATGGTAAAGCCGCCAGCGTCTACATGATTAGCGTACTCGTCCTGATGTTGATGTTAGTATGGAGGAAATAAAGAGAACTCCCGCAGAGGCAACTTACAGGATCGGTCATGTTAGTAATTGTCCAAGATGATCCATTAGGCTTGAGGAGATCGGCATAGAGATTGGCTACCGAGTTGTAAACAGGGAAAAGATCCTTCTTGAAGAACTCCGTGTCTCCACTTGTCACCCATTGGTTAACCATGGAGATTCCAATGTCTCCGTTCAAATGGTACTGATAGTCCCAGCAGGGGCCAGTACCGGTGCAGTTTCCATAACGCCCGCTTGTCCAAGGATACACAGCGGCTGACGAGGAAAAGTCGGTCTCGTTCTGAGAACCTGTAAAAGACGTGGCCACATTGGCCTTCGCCTGAGCGTACTTGCTCACACGATAGTTCGTTATGCACTGAGCAGCTTCAGGATGTGATACTACAAGCCCAGGCTGCATAAAGAGTTCTGCGTCCCAGAAGATCAGGCCGGCGTACGAATCTGAAGTAAGACCACCAACAGAGATGCTGTTAGTGTTCACAGGTGCTCCAGATACTGCCTTGATTGCGTTCTTGCCCACTGTGTTTTGTAACAGGTAGTACGTATTGGCGACAGCACTGATTGCAGAATCGAGAATGTAATCATCAGCGGGAAGCGTGCCATTCTTGGGTGAGGCGTAGCTATCGACAGAATCATCAGGCATGACACTTGCCCATTCTTTGACGTGCGACTTCAAAGACTCTTGATATCCATTTGCCAACGCCTTGCGACACGCCGTCTTTGCTATCGCTCTGGGATCATCAAACGCGTCGGAAGAAGCAGCTCCGACATATTTGGTGATGTGGACAGCTTTCCCAGCTAAAAACTTGACAGGGATTGCTTGCGCAACAGAGGAGTCGTTCGTGTGAACATAAGGCTTGTTGTATACTAGTTGCCGTCGTGACAAGTTCAGATGCTTGGACTCTGCTACCTGAGCATAGATATAAGCGGTTACGTTTTCGACACCCACTGGCCGCACGGCTGAGAAGATAGCGCCATCATCATCTTGGCCTGATTCGACAAAGTCTGTGCGGACAGCTGAGTACCCATCGATAACATTAACGATAGTTGCTTCTGCATCTGCAGATGGGATGATCTCAAGATCTACCACAGCCTGGTTGACATGAAGCTTGTTGGCAAACAGGCGGTAATTGATTTGATACGAGGAGTCCTTCTTTCGAGGAGTCCACTTGTATGACCACTGTAGGACCCCGGCCTTGAAATCATACGTAGATCTGAAGTCGGAAATGGTTGTATTATCAACCCTGGCGTCGAGATATTCCCCGTCTCCCAAGTCCAGAATGAGCCCGCTCCAATGCGGCACACCACTGATGACGCTCTCGTAGCCGTACTGATTGAGCCAAGGGAAGTTAGATCCATTCGTTTTAGGCTGAGAGTCGAAAAAGCCGCTAATGGTGGCAAAGGTCTGCCGTCGCGAGAAGAGCGGCCAGCCATTGATGACGCCGCCCTCTTCAGCAAGGTCTATCTCGAAGAATGGACCCACGGCAGCGACGTTGATACCTAAGTAACCATTTGCCACTGAACCTCGAGACTGGTAATGTCCTTGGTCTAGCTTCGTCGTGCTGAGAAGCCAATTATCCTCGTCCCACGTCACACCAGGGAAGGAGGTTTTGTAAACGTTGTCGTTGAGTTTGTGGCCATGGTTGGAACTGCTGTGACGACGGTAACACTGCTCAATCCGTTTCTCTGTTTCCGTGCCTGTAACGAGGATATTGCAATGCAAAAGAATCGTAACGGCAGTCCACTTTATCTTCTGATGAACATGTTAGCAAGTGTCCATTGTACATAGATTGACGCGGTCACCTACTGCGGACAGCATCCTGGATCTGCCACCAAGGCTATAAGGCAAGGCGGACCTCTTTTACACAGTTCACTTATCAAAATAAGGTCGTTCTTGCGGGATTAAGTACAGCTAATGGAAAGGAATCAATAGAACCTAGGTATTGGCCCCGAAGATTAAAGAAGGAGCAACAACGATAATTGATAAAGATCTTAGATACCCCGCAAATTCAGTGCATAAGCTACGCCAGATTTCTCTCCGTCATAATTGGTCTGTTATGAGATGATGTGTGCCTGTAACTTGTTTGTGAGTATTTCAGGTCAGAAATGGCGTTCGTTCGGCCCGAAAAACATGCCCATCCTTTCCTCAACCCCACTAGACTGTTGCCGGGAGGAGCGGAAGCGTTGTCATAACAGAAACCGTTGGTAGATATTGACATCATTCCCCCGCAAAAGGTTTTCAAGGTTACCGCATTGGATCTGGGGCTGAAATTCTCGAATGTCATTGCCATTCCGCGGTAGCGCGGGTCAATTCCGTCAGCTACTCTACGTCCAGGCCTTTGAGTGAGGTGCCTTGTTATCTTAGTTGGCGTAACCTACTTCTCGTCATTTCTTTATTGAATTTGGAAATTACAAGCCGAGGTTGGTGGTGTTCTTTCTTCCTTTGGCGTTTAATCTGAAATGTATATTTTAAAGTCACCTTTGCCAATAATTGCAACAGCATCAAGGAACCAGAAACTACTCATTCTGTGCGAAATTTAGACCCCTCATTTTCAGGAACACAACCATATCCACTGTCCAAATTCACGAGCCATACATAAAACAACAAAATGAGAACTACAGATCTAGGTATGTTTTATTACTGAGATTAATACAATATTTCATCCTATCCCTAGGGTTTATATCCTTGCTCCTAAATACAATGGGCTGTAATAGCATCAAAGCTTTAGGGTAAGGAGAAATACGTATTTCAACAAGACAAGTCTATAGAATATTAAAGAAATTTACTACAAAGGTAGAAATAATTAAATTCGGCATTTAGCATAATTATTTATATTAAGCCTGGTAGCACCTTTAAAAAAAGAGATCTAGCTGTCCTAATCAAATCCACAGAAATATCAACAATAGAGGTCTCTACACAGACCGAAAAGCAATAGTATCTCAAATCGAATAAGGTTGCCCACCAAATCAGCCACAACTCTATTTCTCAATGGCATAAAAACCCCTGCTGGGGCCACTTTTCCCTCTCTTCACTCCACTTCAATCAACCCACCCAAGACCTACACAAGAAGATCGTGGCACAATTATAACTTATAAACCATTTGACTTTTAGTAAGTTTATTAAAAATTGAATTCGTCTTGTGTGTTATGGGCTGTTTTCTAGTACCATACTAACCAACATTAAATGCATTATTTTGCCATACTGTGAGAGTTGCTATAAGAGATACAAGACAGTCCAAATCCTTAGCAAATTTAGTATAAGTATTTTACTAACATTCCTAACCGGCGTATTGAATTCAGTAGATATGTAACGTAGACAGTACCGTATTTAGAATTCCTAAACACAATCCAGTCAAGGCTTTATCGGGCCATTTAGTAAGCGTCCTGTTGTACTGTCATAGATAGCTGTCAAGCATGACTGATCCGTCTTATTTTATATACTTGACTCTTGTATTTACCCACCATACCAAAAAACAATATTCAATGAATGAAATCGGCTATTAATATTAGATGAGGGGCTACATAAGGAGGCGAGACATTGCCAGAGCTTTACATGTATTCTTGACTGTACGGACGTAAAGAAAGGATACAGTTTCTCTCAAAATGAACTAAAGTCACATTAGGCGCCAACAGAGAGTAAAATCCATAGAAGATAAAAAGGTTCGAATTAAGAACCAATTTTTGGACTCGGCGTAGCTCAGGCACATATAAGACTCAGGTTTCCTCGTCCACTTTGGTCGTTAGTGCTTGTCGGCTGATATGAATATGCAAGGATGATACTTAATACTTGTGTCAATTTACCCCCTCCGCTATCACACACATGTCATCGCTCATATGATCTGATGGATTTAACCGGTTCTCAGCCTAAATAGCCAAGAATGATGAACGAGCCTCATTACCGGTAGCAATGCCGTAAAGTTCTCTAACGCTTTTGCAAAAATACCCGAGGCTAAGACAAATATACCATGCTAGCGTACCCGGTGGCCCTTGGCTTGCTTGGCTATCATGCGCAATATGTTTTAGCCAAAATGTAGACTATGCATAAAAGTCTGGGGGATGGTCTTCCATCGGGTCTGAAGATCGGTAAGTGAACTATTAACCGGTTCGGGAGAGACCCAACGATCCTACATATAACTTTATCGTGCTTTATAGCTGTATTATGGTCCATTCTACGATCTCGCTTCTTTGATGGACTGCTGACAGGAGGAACAAAAAAGTTCAGATGCCTTGAACATATAAAGAGTGATCTGCAGGGAGACTGCCGACCGCTCTTACAGGGAACATGCCAAGCGGGACCATCCTTGGGACACCCATTGCTTAGCTCCGGTAATATAGTTACTGAGCAAATGCCAAGAGCGAAACTACAAATCAAGGAAGGCACACTGCAAGAGGTGGTTCATTCGCAGCATCGTAACCTGTTCTGCTTTCTTACTCGTCCCCCTAAAGCTTGTCGCATGGCAGCTCGAAACGGACGAAAGGTACCAAGACATTTGAATTTAGCCAGAATATCCAGAGTGGTATTACTACTCGGGACATGCGGAGCACAGATCACTTGGAGGTTGCAATCTCGCCAATCGCATCAAAGATTGAAATATGCCAGAGGGGACAATTGCCTGATGTGGACTGTAATTGGCTTGTGCGTCTTGACGTTTTTGCACTACGCAGTCAAGCAATAGAACCATAATGTAGACTATTAGGTGGTCCACGTGGATGAGGAGGGGCGGAAAGCTCCAAGATGGGATTAAATTACTTTTGTAGATATTTGCCGACGGAGAGTCAGGCTCCGAGATGAAGACCAGTTTGATGTGGAATTGATGATATTGAAGTTCACTACTATAGGCTTGGCATTGTATTACTAGCAAATCAATAGAACTACAACCATGTTTATTATTATATAAAGGCCCGTCGCACATCAACTGGTGATGATCTTCACGCTCAAACCAGGGTCAGTCACTCCATCAAAAGCTTCACGCTCGATATCTCGCCTATATATATATTGAGAACCCCGTCTTCGTTACTCGCTATCACCATGGTCTCCTTCAAGTTCCTTCTCGTTGCTGCTTCGGCAATCACTGGGGCTCTTGCTCGCCCCTTTGACTTCCTCGATGAGCGTGACGACAACTCCACCTCTGTTCTCGAGGCCCGTCAGGTCACTGGAAACAGCGAGGGCTACCATAACGGCTACTTCTACTCTTGGTGGAGCGATGGTGGCGGTTACGCTCAGTACAAGATGGGTGAGGGCAGCCAGTACTCGGTTGATTGGCGAAACACCGGTAACTTTGTCGGTGGTAAGGGATGGAACCCTGGTACTGGCCGGTAAGTCCAAGTCTTGAAGCTTTCACAGCTAGGCATCGTGCTAACACCAAACCAGCACCATTAACTACGGAGGTAACTTCAGCCCTCAGGGTAATGGCTACCTTGCTGTCTATGGCTGGACTCGTGGCCCCCTCGTCGAGTACTACGTACGTCGCTTTCCAAGAAAAGCATCAATACTTGTTACTAACTATCACCTCCCAGGTCATTGAGAACTTCGGATCCTACAACCCCGCAAGCGGTGCTCAGCTCAAGGGAACCGTTTACACTGATGGAGATACCTACGACCTATACCAGTCCACCCGGTACCAGCAGCCTTCCATCGACGGTGTTCAAACCTTCAACCAGTACTGGTCCATCCGCCGTAACAAGCGCGTTGGCGGCTCCGTCAACATGCAGAACCACTTCAACGCTTGGGCCCAGGCCGGCATGCGCCTTGGTAACCACTACTACCAGATTGTGGCTACGGAGGGTTACCAGAGCAGTGGCTCTTCCAACATCTATGTCCAGACTCAGTAATCTCTGGATGCTCAAAGAGCTTGCTATAGAGAGGTAGAGAAAGGTTTGGGGGAAAGCAGTCTACGGCATGGTGCAAGATGGTTATCTATTCTCTTTCTTGTCGCTCGTTTTGGTCCTGTTATTCTGCTGTAGTGTGGTATTAAGATGAAAGGCTAGCACGAAGCTCTTTTAACTGGCAGAGTCAATACAATCGCTCGTTTTCGAGATGTTGAAAGACAGTCGTTCTATTAACATGAGCAGAAATACACGTTTGAGGTAGAGTATAAGTAAGTGAAGCGTCTGACGTTCGTCTGACCGCCCTATTTACCACAGCAATAGAATAAATATGCTGTCCCATTATTCATCATAAGCATCACGTGGATCATGCTCTTTCCAGAACTGATCGTACTCATCCCAGCTCTGAGATGGAAACGCAAGAGGTACAGTGATAGGAGCGAACGGAATGCCCTGCTTCTCAAACTCTCCCAGTCGAGCTTGAGTCCTTTCCCTGGTTTTGTTAACACTATACACAGACACTCGATGGCACGAGCTGGTAACATGCAGTCCCCAGTTCCAGGCCGTGCGAACATCAGGCGGCTGCGTGTTGAGGGAATTGTCCCAGCAGCGACAGACAATCTCAATCCAGCCCTCGACATCACATGGGAGTTCAAACTCCCACACGCGCCAAGTCCATTTACGTTTCTTGGACATCTTCTCGAGAGGAACTGCATACCAGTTGAAGCCACCGTCAGATGAAAGTTCAACACGTTCAGGCCATCGACCGCCGCCGGAATAGGCCCAGCCCTTGCAGCGGATCTTCCCATTATGGATAACCACCTGCTTTGTCCATGGTGACATGATGGCTGAGCTGACAGGCATCTCCTGGATCTGAATACCGTCGGTGAGTTTGAAGTTGTGCTTGCCGACCTGCTGTGAGAAATACAGGTATTCCTGACTCTGGACTGGAGCTCGCGAGGGCCCTTTGATGGCCTTGATACGGTACAGCCACTTCACGCTTCTGGCTCCGATGTAGCCGAATACGACAATTCGGAGAGGGTATCCGTGGATCTTGGGAAGGACTTCACCGTTCATCTCCCAGGCCAGCATCACCTCGTTGGCCTTGACCTTGGACCAGGGGACACTGACGAGGTAATTCATGGCCTTGTCGTCTTTAAAGTAAGTATCAGCTCCATAGAACTCCAGATGCTTAGCACCATCGATCAAGCCACCGCAGGCTTTGATGACCTTCTTGAGGCTGATGCCGACATAGTTTGCGGTTCCAATGGCGCCTTCTGCCCAAGGTGCCTGAGGTACTTCATCACCTTGGCCTGGATACTTGAGAATCTGCTCAATGCGACGCGTTCCAGAGCATTGAATGGTCACGTTCTTTGACATGCGGGGGAACTTGGACTCGTCCATGAGATCATCCAAGGTGAAAGACTTTGGATTGGCGACGAGGCCGTCCATGAGGAAGCCAAAGTCGTCTTTGTTGATAATTGGAATTCCTCCATGGTTTCTCACAAAATGGAGTGGATTGGGGGTGAACTCCTTATCTGTGACCAGACGCTTGGGCGGTTCACCGTTGTATGGGAATTGAAGAAGATGGAGCATGTCAGGGTGTTTCTCTTCCTGGACAATCTTCCACGAGTCGTCGGGTATAGGGTCGAGTTCACCACCGAGGGCATGATGCCACATCTTCCAGTGGGTGCCTGGCAGGACAGGGTTGGTGCCTGGGATGGGACCGAGTTGAAATTCAGGGTTTGGTGGGAATGTCTGGGCCGTGAGGAGTTTGTGCGCTGCAGCTTTCTTGTCCGGGTAATTCTCCCACTCGACAAAGCTGGAGAAAGGCCGGTCAGCACAGAAGGGGATACAAGGTGTGTGTTGTGGTTGAAGACTTACCCAACCCAGCCCTCACGTTCACGTGTGAAAAGTTTCTCGCGATCACCAACAGCCTTGATGGCCTCTTCATCCTTGGTAAGTTCCCCAAATACTTGAGGGTCGATGGCTACGGTCTCTGGCCCGGTCATGTCCAGGACCGGCAGGACAGCCCCGGAGAGACCCTGTTCGATCTTCCACTCATCAGGGCGGTTTGTAGTCTTCATGATGGGTAAAGGGTGTGTTGATGGCTATTGCTATGTGATAGTGAAGGAGAGAGGGCGGGCGCAGGCGGGAATTTGGGCTTCGGATGACTTATACATTACTAGACTGAACCATCCGGTTTGCGACGTGTTAAGCCAGGCTATCACGGCATTACGATCTATGAATTCATCATGCATAACCGAGATCGCGGCCCAATGATTGATACGAATAGAGCAGAAACTTCATGCAATCCTATGGCTCAAATGCAGCCACAAGTGACATCAATTGGCTCGATAAGCTGCCGTCTTACACGAGAATGCTACGATGTTTATCTTCCCATCGGTGTAGACCAAACGACCCGGCCTTGCCGTGTAAAAAGTATATTGAAAACTTGGATAGTTCCAAATGAGTTCAATCGCCTTTCGTACAGTAATCAAATGGCTGTTAGTGGTTGGCTGACAGCATTTGAGGGCAGTGGTTGGTGATACAAGCGGGGTGATTATCAAGCGCTGACAGAGATGGGACGCGTGTGAATTCATCATGACAAAGTGACTGCTACACGATGGTTGCATAGTGGGGAATTGACTTTATCGCCAATTCAGCATTTTGTCAGAAATACCGTAGGTCAAGATGAAGGATAAGATGGGCTTCGTCCACGAGTGTTTTATAATGATGTGTAACTTTCTCGACTAATTCCTGGTCGATTGAACTTCATCATGGTTGGTACTCAGCAGCGATTAAAGCTGTTGTTCCGAGACTAACGCATCTTCCAGTCAACAACCAAGAGCAACCTCTTATCTACGCTAGCTAATGGTATGATGATCTTATATGCTATTTACCAAAGGCCGTTTCTAATGACATCATCCAGGACAGCCGAGCGCAAACCCAGGCTCAGCCCAGCAGATTCGTTACGGAAACAGCAATGGCGGACTGATTGTCCTCAGCGACACTCAAACAATTGAGGTGCTTGCCCACTTTGCTCGCGAACGTATTCCGGAAAGGTAGGCAATTTCTTTCAAATCTCATAATGTGGAATTGGAACATCCACTCACCAAGCCCAGGAGCGTACATGCCAAAGCCGCCGGAGCTTTCGGAGAATTCGAAGTCCTTGAAGATATCTCACACCTGACGGATGCAGATTTCCTGACAGGTGTTGGTAAAAAGACCAAAATCCTCACCCGGATCTCTACTGTTGGTGGCGAGAAAGGCTCCAGCGATACGGTCCGTGATGTCCGAGGGTGGGCTACCAAGTTCTACACTGAAGAAGGCATACAAGACTTTGTCTTCAACGACTTACCTGTGTTTTTCATCCGCGATCCGATCAAGTTCCCATCCATGAATCGAAGCCACAAGAGGCATCCCCAGACCAATGTACCAGACAACACCATGTTTTGGGACTTTCATCTTAACAACCCCGAAGGTATCCATGCTTTGATGCATCTCTTTGGGCAGCGCGGCATTCCAGCCTCGTTGAGAAACATCAACGGCTTCAGCGCACATACGTATACTCTGAACAAAGCTGTGAGTATTGCATGGAGACGCTGGAACTAAACTAACAATAGTAGGATGGGAGCTTTGTTTATGTAAAGTGGCACTTCAAACCTGACGACGGGATCAAGACAATGGATGCAGACACCGCGCAGAGACTGGCGGGCTCGGAGCCGGATTACCACGTCAAGGACCTGTTCAAGGCCATTGACAAAGGTAACTTTCCAACCTGGGGTGTCTACATCCAGGTCATGCAGCCGGATGAGGTCGAGAGTGCGCCCGTTGACATCTTTGATGACACATACACCTGGCCACTGGAGAAGTATCCCCTTCGTCTTGTGGGAAGAATAACTCTGAACAAAAATGTACGCAATTTCCCAGACTGATTGATTGGAAGCTGATGAGTGAGTGATAGCTCAACAACTATTTCCAAGACCTGGAGCAAGCATGCTTCTCGCCGTCTAATATGGTTCCTGGTATTGGCCCATCGGCAGATCCCGGTAAGTGACCAATGCAATGGCAATACGGGAGTAAACACTGACAAAGTAACAGTACTCCAAGCTCGCATGTTCAGCTACCCAGATGCCCATCGCTACCGGTAAGACAACATCTCACCAATCTCTTCCTGCACCTAACAGTCTACCTAGTGTCGGACCCAACTATTTCCAACTGCCTTGCAACAAACCAATCAACACAGTCTACGCACCCTACGTCCGAGACGGACCCGGTACTATCAACGGCAACTACGGAGGTGACCCCGACTACGTAGGCTCAAGACTGAACCCAGTCAGCGTGAGCAAACGCGTTCAAGTCCCAACCCACGAAGCCTGGTCTGGAAATGTAACGGCCTTCGCCACCACCATCAGCGACAAGGACTTTGAGCAGCCTAGAAAGCTTTGGCAAATCATTTGTGGTGAACCAAAAGGAAGGGAACAGTTTTTGCACAATATTCTTCCCACTCTGCAGGATATCCCAGATGAGATGAAAGAACAAGTGCTGGGTAAGTTGAGAAGTTTGATCCTGAGCACACTACTAACTCGGTAATAGAATACTTCGGACGTGTGGATGAGGAGCTAAAGACTCTGCTCAAAGAAGGCCTTTCGAAGTAGAAATACCAGCGGTTATATCTTTGTAGCTATATTCAACACCAAAGAGCATGTCATCCTTCACTGTCTTCGCTTACTATCTCGTTCTTCACATGTGGCATCATTAAAAATTATTTTATTAACTTGATTGCTCTCAGCGTCTATCACTACTATTTTATTAGCTGGTTATTACACTCAATCAAGTATTTTACACCGCATTTATTCTTGATTCAAATCACACAAGTATCTAAACATGCACATTCAATCCTAACTAATGTTGCATACAATCCTCCTTGAGTCCAGGCCTAAAACCTAATGCAATGTCAGTACGGCATTTCTTCTTAATCGTCTGACCTTGAATTGTAAAACCTATCCCTTGTTAGCCTGGATCCTAAAACCTGCACTTGGTAGGGGAACAGATATATCGTATATCTCTCAATACATACATTCCAAATCGCGGTCCACAACCCTGATAGCCATGACGAAGTTAACCTCGTAATGCCTTTTGCCGATTCGTTGGCCATTTTGATTAAAAGTAGTGTCGATGGGAGCTATTAAACCCTCTGTTCGAAGAAATAAGAAGGCGATGGCATTTTTGCCACCCTTCTCCGCTCCTGTTGCTTAATGTGGGACATTGCCAAAATATACTTTACCGACTTACCGTGGTTCTTGGAGTGACTCAGCCTATAGTAAGAGTCTTTCGATCTATCTTATACGAAAAGGATTTCCTTACAGACCAAGGGATAAGTAGGCCAATAGTCAAAGGAGTGGCTACAGGTAAAGGGCTCACATTCTCATACTGATGCAATAGCCTCTCCCTACGCCAAGTTTGATAGCAATTAGACACAAATATCATCCTGTAGAGTTAAATCAGCTTTACAACCCAGTCTACAATTCTCTTAATATATAGTTACCTATCGTGGGGATCATAGGAAGGGTTCAGTCTTTTGTGCTCCTCGTGGTCTCCGAAAGGCTCAGTTCGTAGAATGACATAGCTAGAGCGGACTATCCTTTTAGGTCCTTGCGACTTGTTAAGTGCACGAATTACAGCCCCTGACGCCACTGCATTGATAAGAGCCTTTCTATACGCATGTCTTAGTCAAGCCCGTAGACGCAATTAAAAGTTGTACTAACCATTCTTCAGGCTTTGTCAATGTGATGAATAAAAACTAAAAGAATAAAACTATTACTTATCACACCTGTCACATTTACCACCAATTCCTGGACTACCTACTATCCATTCCTCCCCCTTTAACATAGACGGGCCACCCTCAAGCCATTCATGTAGTTCTAATACATATCCATTCTGCCTGTAAACATTCTTGCCCTTGATGTCCCCCGCAACCTTGATACCTACTGTCTCCTTAGTATCATTGTCAACATCCCGACAGAGCATAATATGCACACCGCTCAGCCTCCCTTCGTCGAATGGCTGTGAGCTTATCCCGCCTACTCTAGCGATAAGTCCTGGAATCTCAGGAAACCGAACCTTGCCTCTTACTAGCCTACATGCCATTCCGTGTATGCTTAGGAAAGAGAATTCCTGATATTCGGGCTCAATCCATTCGAATGTTGTTCCCATCACAGCTGCTCCTTGTTCGGAATAAACGACTTTTGGCCGAGGGACGAAGGCAGCAAGTCTCTCCAAACATGTGAAGGGGCCATAGTCTGGTCCACATTCAGGCAGCCAGCTCATCGCACGATGCACGCTTGGGGCAGACGATGCAAGCTGCCGCTCAGTAATCATTCCAGCCCGCTGCAACCTGCCAAGCATAGTGAGCCAGTCAATACCAGGTTCGACGTCCACGGCATGCCCTCTTTCAGTGATTCCTAGTATGCCGTATATATAGTCTTCCTTGTACGTTGCAACTCGCCCTGCGACCATAGTCAGTGCCTCTTCTAGAGGCATGCGTAGGCCATGGTGTGTTGTCCGTAGCTCCTCATGTTGTTTCCTGCCGCCGAAAATGGTCCTTATAATAGTGGGCTGTGAAGGCTGGCCCGTCATCCTGAATTGTCGCGAGTAAATAGTTGTTGGAAGTCGAGGGTTCCAACCATAGCAGCCATAGCCACCGACCCACTCTGGATCGTTCCCTCCATCATCGACATAGACCTCTGAGAAAGTTTCGATATACGAGACAAGTTCCGAAACATAGTCACCATCGATGAGCTGATTATCTACAGAGTAGATAAGCTGCCGGGACATTAAGGCTTCCTGTAGAGTCCACACTCTACTCACCCATTTGCAGTCGAACAGAGACCGTAGAGCCTCTGCATTGCACTGTATCTGCTGGTATGCTGAGAGAATTGCTCCGTCATGCTGCGGCACGAGTCGAAATGGTTTCGCCTCGGGCCCTGTCAATACAACGCAGCCGCTAGCTCCAGTATAATAGTCTCGCATGCGTTTAATCTCGACGGCTTTGTCGGCAACGCTATCCTGGTCGATGCACCATCTATCCACCCAGAAGTATCGGATTGAAAGTCTCCGAGCAATGCCTTCGAGCTTGTCCTGGAGTAATTTGTTATCTGGCCATTCTTCCCAGCAATATGATAATGCCAGATAATGCTCGGGACTACTATTAAGCGTTTGAACCCTTTTATAGGCATCGTAAAGCCTCGTTGGATTGGTATCGACCTTTCTCTGTTGACACTGAAACACAGCCGGCTGAGCCACTGTAGATATTGTGCCATGCCAGGAGTCGTGGATGGCCAGATTCGGATTGTTCCTCCCTTTTCGGCCAATGTATCCAACAAAGTCGCGTAACTCTCTAACCGGCATGTTTGCCCTGATTACCGTCTGATGAGATATACCTTCGGCGATCCCAGTTTCGAAAACCACACAACCGTTTCTGAGAGGGTTATTCTGGCAAATTGACACCGGGATAAAATCTATCAGGTTTGCAACAGGTTCCTGGGCGATAACGATCTGCCTTACCGGCCAATATGTCGCCAGTCTATGCACTTCGTCGCTGACACCTCTGTGGGACACGTCCTTGCAAGAAGAAGCCGGAGCTGGGCACAGGAGCGCGCAGCAGCCTTGAAGTACCTCCTCACCAACCTGTCTCAGTTCCTGGCTGGTCATGCCCGGGACCAATTCGAAGACGTCATGTGCTGTATCAGCCTGATGTGGGAAAAGGCAAGAATAACGTCTCTGTGGCACATATTGAACGTTGCTATTTCCCACGATAATAGCGGTTCCTGCTATCTTCCCCCGCTCTGTCATCCATCGCAGAATCTCAAGCTCTTGGAGGTTGCATGAGATATTTCCATGTACTTTTCTAAGCACCCGGGTCCATGTAGTATCTGCTGCTTGTAAATGTAAAACGAGGGCGCCGTTCTCTTCGCTTAATCTCAGATCACAACCGAGCCAGGCAGTTGAACGGCATCCTGGTAAGACCTTTGTCGATATTGAAACGCTGGCAGACATAGTCATTTCCCGTATATGAAAAAAAAAGATAAAGCTTAGTGCCGGGCGCTATAGAATTCCACCCTGCTTTAGAACTTGATATAAGTCGCTTGAGTACTGAGAAGGTGTAAATGCAAAGTTAATAATTCCTAGTATTTAAGGATAGTCATTTAGAGAACATAAGTAAGGGAAGTAATCTTGCATTTATACCTCTACTTGGGATATTTTTATTAAGCGAAACCTTTTTGTTCCCTTAAAATGGAGCTCAGCTTTAATTTCCCCTGGCGACCCATGCACGTGCCCAGGCAGCAAGGCAGATGTAATGTACCAAGTCACCTGCATGTCAACCAAGGAGAGTCTGTTGTTAGTTCGATGAAGATTTTTCGCAAAGCTTCAAGTAGGCCACAGGCCCAGAAGTGAAGATATCTTCTCTGTAGGTGCAGACTAGCAGACTTCGTCACAAGATGCGACGCGACACTGGCCAGATCACACCAGCGCTCCCAATAAATCAAATCTCAAATCGCACTTCAGTGAATTAATTAAACGACCTTTAGATTTAAGTTAGGGAGGTCAGAATTTAAGTTAAATTAGATGTAGATCTGATCTTGTAAATGGATCAGTGAATGAGATAGGGATAAGAAAAAGATAAGATAAGATACATCCATTGTCTTTTTAGAGTAGAAAAATAATCACCCTGTATTAAAATACTAGGAATATAATTATACAATTAAGTTGAAATGAATAAATAAGATTATAGAATAAAGAAATTTGAACAACAAGGTCACAATTTTAAACTGACTCGACGTAACTTAATTTAAGGCAATTTAATGTTTTAGGAGCCCTAGATCACACCACCAGGCGACCAATATTTCAATCGTCTCATTCTCTCAGCTCAAGACATGGTTCTGAGCAATGTTCTTCGCAACAATCCCTTTTTTCCTTCCTGTCTTTTGAAATGAGCTTCTCATCACAACATCATGTCCAGAAAAAGCAACACAGAAGGAACAGAGGTCTGAAGCTGTCTGCCAAATCTAGCCCTAGGGACGTCAATCATCAACACTGGAGCACCGACGACCGACTGCAGCTTCTGGCGTATTTCGAATGGAGCGTGCAGTATGGTAGAAAGTTCGACTCCACAGCAGTCGCCCACTTGAAGGAAGTTACAGGGAAACAGCTTTCGGAACGCGGAATCCGCGGCAAATTAAAAAGGGAATGGATGATCTATGCCGGACGTCAAACGCGCGCTCTCAGACATTATCGGGGTCGCGTTCAACGCTGGCCACATCTATTTGTTTATACATGATAGATAGAATACTACGGTCCTAAGTAGCAGTACCATTCCTTCTATCAGGATCAACACTTAGGCATGTTTTCCGTTAACCAAAACATAGCGGAATCGGGGTTTACCCGCTACAAGATCGAGAACAGCCTGGTTCGCATCCTCCATCGGCCGTGTTTCAATCCAAGGCTTAATGTTCTTCTCAGCAGCAAGCTTCAGCATGTCTCTAATCTCAGCTGGGGAGCCAATACCACTGCCAGCAAACTTCAAGCCACCCATAAGCATGGTAAAAATATTCATAGCAGGAAGTTTGCCTTCGTCCGGGGCGCTAAATCAACATATTAGCTGTCATTCAGAGCAGATATAGACAAAGTGATACTGACCCAACTTGGACGAGAGTGCCACCAACTTTGAGTAGTTTGAGGTAACCATCAAGGGGCATCTTTGAGCTCGAAACGGTGCTGACGATGAGGTCTAGAGACCCAGCTTCTGTTTCCGACCACTTCTCATCGTCATCAGTTGCAATATAAGCATCAGCTCCGAGCTGCAGGACCTCATCCTTCTTAGCAGCCTTTCTGGAAACACCAACGACCTTATCTGCACCAAGGGCCTTGGCGAAAATGACACCAAAGTGGCCTAGTCCGCCAACACCCACAATACCGACTGATTTACCTGGTCCACAGCCGTAGTGCTGTAGAGGTGCAAATACGGTGATGCCACCACATAGCATAGGCGCGGCAGCAGCAGATGATAAGCCATCTGGAATCTTAAACACGAAGTGACCATTGGTACGGTTATAGTCAGCATAGCCGCCGTATGATTTCCCCTCGTCGTTGGGGTAAACAGAGCCGTATGTGCCGACCTAAGAGAATCATTAGCAACCAGCCTGAAGAGCCGATAGGGCAGTAAAGGGTTATCAGAAGTTGTTGAAATACTCACATTACCACGTTTGCAGTAGTTCTCCTGCTGGTTAGAGCATTGAGGGCAATCAGGCTCTAGACAGCTGCGGGCTTGAGCACCGACGCCGACACGATCTCCGACTTGGATATCCTTAACTTTGCTGCCAACACGAACAGCTTTACCCACAATCTCATGTCCAACACAGCACGCTGGAATCATACAGTTAGAGAAGGCCCTCAGTGACTGGGACGAAAGTGGGAAGGGCGACACATACGATAGGGAGTTGGGCTCCATCCAGAACTCAAGGTGTGCAGGTCAGAGCCACACATGCCACAATGTGTGATCTGGATGTCGACGTCGTCCTCGGTCCACTTCTTTGGTTCAAATTCTCCCCAAACCATCTTTCCATTGACAGCGTCAGGCGACTGGCCCAACCACCCTTCGAATTTGTATGAAGTCATATTGTCGGGAATAGCGTTCGGATTGAATATCGACTTTCTTTATTGGAAAAGAAATTGAGACATTCCCAGACTCCGAGACTTGGTTTTGTTAAATACATTTATCCTTGCTTATCTAAACTCTCTCGCTTAGCTTCCAAGTTCCGGCACTTGCGGAGTGGGCCAACATCATGAATCATCCCCAGACTAGTGCCTTTTCCCTGCCACTCACTATACTGATTATGCAGGATACGGAATTAGTGTAATCTAACTCCGGGAAGGTTTGGGTTAGGCTTCTCTGACGTATGTTAGCTACGTAGTAGTCAATTACGTAGAGCAGCGTGTTTATCGGCTATCACCGTGGATCAACAGTGTACTCCAGTTATGCCGAGGTAAAATGAAATGCCCGGTTGAAAAGTGGATATTGATGGGAAAGCTTGCGCAACTCGGCATGATGTCCAAAATCAAGTGAGGGATATAAGCTGGGGCAACTGTATTACAGAGGTAGCGTGGTTAAGTTGACTGAGAGCTTTATGCGGCAGAAAGATAGCATTATCCTCGCGATAGTCGCTGCTAACATGAATCTGGCTAGCTATATTGTTCTTGAAAAGGTCAAGGTCATGGATCCTCAGAGACCGAGAATCATCGGAGTCAATACCAAGCTAGACCTTGTGCTCACTTACAACGCCAGGGAATACGTAAGGGTGGCTAAGAAACAAGAAAGCGCAGACAAGCAATTGCTCTTATTGTTGATATAAGTGAGAAATTTGGAAAGCCTGGGCATGATAAAGTAGAAGGTTAAAAAAAACAAGTAATATTAGCTGTTGCTCGGATGGCATGTTCTGCGGAATAAGGGAGAGGATACTACGTAAGATAAACGTTAAGACTCGTGATGAGATTGAAGACTCGTTCTTTAAAGCGCGTGCGGCTACCATTCCTGACCACGACAGTGGAATTTCCAACTTCCGCATTAAGCTTGGCGGCATTTCCTCCAGCCACGTCCGAAATAGCCTCCCGGGAGTTATTAAGGATATCAGAATAGAGTTCAGAGATAGGCAAGCGGAGCTTATTCGACGAGGAGATCGAAGATCTGACTACAAGGCTTGGTGGTAGGCGGTCTAATTTACTCACTATTGCCAGAGAGGCTGGGAAGAGATGGGTGCAACGGGCGATACAACGATCCCTTTTTGCCGGTACAAAACCCTACCAAGTCTGCCGGATACTGAGGCAGGATTATGGCGCACAGTAAGTTCACATTTTGGCTGAGCGTCTCCGGAACTGGATCGTCATTTAAATAAGAGGTAGCTTTCTGCTAGCACTACCTTGTTCAGATGGCCCGAAGCCAGTGGCGTGAGGCTTTGCCTCCACAGAAATTGAAAATCTAGGATTAGAATTAACGTATCTGAAACAAGTCTGAGACCGCTTCTCCATATTTACCGTCGACACAAATGTATGCATTTTCAACCAGATCTACCTCAATCGTCAAATGTGTAGCTCTCTGAAGCCCTTAGCTCCAGAATATATTGCTTAACTTTCAGTCTGGTAGCATCTTTGAAACACATGTAGTAATTCCAGAATGAATTATAGGAGTATATATAGAATAATAAGTCATTTTGTTATAATGCAGTACGTTCGTCCCTTCCATTGCGTTCATTCCCCGTCCTGCTAGATTGTTGTTTTGAATCAATGTAGCTGCCAAACGAGTTGCTAGAAACTTTGCTTTACTTGACTGTTAGTAAAATTAACTTAAAGCGTAAGAATATTATTACCCATTTCAAATGGGTTGATCTACATGTAAGAGTGAGTAACAATATGTAAATTAAGAACATGGCCGCAGGGTAGGTAGTTGTATACATAAGTGGGTACCACTGCACAAGGACACGTTTGAGTAAAATGACGTAGTTCGCTACTTTGAAGAGCTGCATGTTTGTATTTTAGAGGCGGGGTCAAAGAAAGATGGTGTTGGGAATCGCCCGGTCAATGTGAAGCCGTCTGACATGTTGGCTCATTATATACAGGCTACCGCGCGTGACTTGCGACGTCCACTAGCGAGTGCAGATACTCGTGCTTGCTCTGGTCAGAGTCCTCATTCTGTGAGTCACATACGAGTACTAATATTCTTCAAATAGCCACTTCCTACCTATGATTAAAAGCAATAGATAATGCATATGTTAGACTGATACGTTTCAAAACACATTCCTTTCCATATTTCTTCACCAATATTGGGAATCGGCCTGTGCCGTGAGACAACCATGGATTCGCCACGCCTGCATCACAAACTTCCCTCCCCTGACAGTATCCGATTGCTCGAACTAACCCAAGACGAAACTCATCAATCCATCTGTGGCTGCCTCGTGCTGTTCAAACTTGAGGATAACCCATCTTTCGCAGCACTATCATATGTATGGGGATGTGCATCGCCAGAGGATCCAATCCTCAAGCTAGACGGCTTCGACCTCAAGATCCGCCAATCCTTGAAACATGCCCTTGACGCCATTTTCTATGGCTCCGAAAAGATCTTGTTATGGATCGATCAAATTTGTATCGACCAAGAGAACTATCCTGAACGAGAGTCTCAAGTTGCCCTCATGGCCAAGATTTTCAGACAAGCCCAGCGAGTAATATGCTGGCTAGGCCGTGGCAACAGGACCACCAAAGTCGCCTTTGATTCAGTCACTGTCTTAGCCATTAACGAATCCGACCCGCTGTCCTGGCAAGAATCGAAGCACAGGCTGACTGAGGCAGGATATGTCGGTGAAGGATCAGATCTGTTTAATACAGGCAAATTTCTATCATCTGCTTTAGTATGACTGGTCAAGAACAGTTGGTTTAGCAGACTATAGATAGTGCAGGAGGTTGCACTCGCATCAAAGCTCGAGTTTCGATGTGGTAGCTCGAGTATTGGTGGAAACATGTTTTTCGAGGCGATCGTGTGGATATCCTCTTCTGTGCAAAACCACTTAGGCTATCTTTGCTCAAGCCATTTCGACATGCTCGTCGACTAGGCCAGCTCAGAGCCCATGTTGCAGAGGCTATACCTTGTTCATACCCCCACCTTGCTCACACATTCAGTACATGGGATTGCACAACAGTTGAAGATCGACTGAATGCACTTTTCGGGCTTGCTTTCCCATACAACTCCGATTCTACATGGTTTAAGCCGAGATATAATTTGACCGGACCAGAACTATTCATCAAATTTGCAAAGGATTATATCAAAGAAAATAGGAACCTGGACATTCTTCACTTCTCGTTATGCGGCGATTCAGAGGAATATTCAATCTACAAAGTTGGCGGTAACGCTGGGCTTGAACTCAGCCATCCATAGGATGACATACCATCATGGGTGCCTGACTGGCGGGTGCAGTCACGGCCCCTCGTGCTTCTACCAGATTCGGGACCTAATGCAAATTCCAATTTTACGGCAACGCTATCGAAAGCGGACTATTTCTTAAATGAGAGCGAACAAAAACTACATGTTCGTGCGCTGCTTGTTGATGAAATAGTTGCATCTGGCTTCCCTTACTGTCCATCTCTTTTCCACGATCTTCACGCCCCTGAACATAGAATTTTCAAACAGTGGTGCGAACTAGCCAAAGGCCACCTAAACAGCAATACGTTTGAGAGTAACTTTTCGACAACCTTGGTCATGGACGCAAGAATGACACTTACAGAACGTGGAGCTCTAAACGTGGAGCAACACGAGATACCTACTTTATTCAAATATTGGGAGGGAATGATGATGAACCACTTGGCCACATATGCTCCAGACGAAACCTACAGGTGATCGAGGGTTGTTCACGTTACGGTTATGTTGCAGAGGAAGTCTGTCGCGATAGGGCAATGTTTATTACGAAAAGGGGTCGTTTAGGCCTGGTGAGCACATATACTTTATTCATGGTCTGAAAACACCGTTTACCATTTACGAGAGCTCCCCGAGACACAAGATAAGTGGAGAGTGAAGTTCAGGCTTCAGAATCAGACGTATATATAAAGTTAATTTAAATACTAGTTTCTGTTAGGCAAATTGCAGTCAAGTAGAAGAGTGAAGAATGACTCAGCAGGTATCGACTATAAAACAATACCTGAAAGCAAGTATGGTCCTACTGCACTCTTTGGATTGAGCCTCTAATTCTTCGCATTTTATACCTGTCTTTAACATCGGGGTAATATTGTTTTACCCATGTTTGATACTTGGAGCATATCAAGGGAATGCCTCTCAGCTGCGTTTAAACGCATTATCTCTATGAAGTGACTTTTATTCTTACACATCTATTTTCGCCTTATGGAGCTTCACAATGAATTGACTATCGCTCGCCTGGTTAGAGATAGGTGCAGCGGGCGATACAACGATCCCCTTTTTAGTGATACAAACCCTTACTAACTCTGCCTGCGGAGGACGGATTATAGCCCACAGTCATTATCTTTCTCGTCGGCCCTATCGTATTCTAAGTTCGTCAACATCCAAAACTTCGGTTTACCGGAGACCTCCAGCTTTAGGGTAGGAATACAGTTAGCAAGTAACAAGCTGGAAAATTCGAGGTCGCCCTAATCGCTACACAAGACTGCCAGAACTGAGGAGTCGCCTTCTTCAAGGGGGAAGGGTTGCCTAAAAGAAGCTTAGAGACATCAATTCTGACGGAGAAGTCGCTATCTAATTCCCTGGTCTGGTCGGCTTGATAACAGCCATCCACGGTCGAGTACACGTTATGAGACTTAAAGAGGACCTCATGCATAGCTTCATTGCTCCAAGTCCAGTCTTATAGGTCTTCTAAGAACTGTTCGCGTAGAGGAAATCCATCTTTATAGGGTCCAAATTACCGGATATCTTCTGCTACGAAGGGCAAGCCTAGATAAATAGGCATGGACGCGTTATTCTGAACAACTGACCCGTCGTCGCTATAGTTGTGGAGGTCATTGCCGACAAAAGTTGGAGGAAGTCCTAGTGTCTTATATGCCTTATACCCGCCAGCTTACTCGGAAGACGATGTCTAGATGGTGGTGGCCTGAATATGGTATTGGAAGCTTTGGAAGTCGTGGTCCTTTTATTATGGTCTATTGAGACCATAACTGAGGCTTCATTCCCTGCGGATACATTGGTTCTTCATGGTGAAGGGAATCTTGTTACAAGAATTTAGCCGAGATAAAGGGCAGGCTCGGCAAGGTAGTTATCATCTGACTACTATTCAAATTACTATGTAAGAGATATAGAATATTTTGTCTCAGCCTTAGCATCACATCCATCCCTAGACAGATATCTGGCCTTCGAACGGCTACCATGGTTGGTTTCTTTTACGCTCTTCACGAACTAAATTTAGCTAACACGAATAATCTTGGATTATTACACATATACCGGTCTTTCTTGCAACATGTACCAAACCTACAGTCTGGCGGAGTACTGGCAATCGGTCTCAACTATTACAGTATATAGATAGTCAATCCTAGTCAGAATCTTGAAAACTCGCCCCAGCACCACTTGTAGTAGGTTGTGACTGAAGATGAACAACCAGTCGGCTCCAGGATTCCTCCTTGTCCCATTCAAAACCAGCAAGGTATGGCTTATCTAACTCGTCATCTGCCTGCCCAAAATATTAGTAAACAATAAGACAGCCCACAGGGAAGCCTAACCTTTTCTTGTACGCTCTATGAATGGCATCTAATGCATCCTTGATGGTCACACCCCTCATGTTTCTCGCCGTAACCTCCATGCCCAAAGGGAAATGTAGATCAATTCTTTTGACAGGAGGTTTGGTAAGATGCAGGCTAAGGATTGATGGATCGTCAACTGTCGCCGAAGGCTTGTTGATTTTCCTGGCCGAGCGTCAGTATATATCTCTTGTTTGGAAGCAATACAGCTATTACCATCCAGTATGGTGCGTTTCGGCAACAACCTCAAGCTCTATGCCCTCCTGCTCTATCAGTGACGAATTAGTACCCTGGCTAGTTTGAGCAACTAATAGCTTACCGAGGTCATTGATGCTGTAAACCCCCGCAGCGGATTCCAATTCGTGGGACATGATGTACACAGTAAGGTTGGTGATTTAAGCGCTGTCGTATTGGCAGGTGGTGTATTCAAGATAAGAAAAGCTGCAATATAGTAGATGTGGGCGTAAGTGACCGGCGGGTTATAAAGTGGATGATAATTAGTTCGAACCGGCACCTGGCTACCTTTAATACATTCTTCCTGAATGCTCTGGTCTCTGGAGTTACTATACACCGCTACTAGCAAAGCAAATTGGCGGGGTCTTTTGACGTCATGATGATCTTTATACACAGGAAATGTCTCTCAAAACTAGGTAAACTCAATAGATCATTCCTTGGTGAAAGTATTCAATTGGAGGAAGACGAATATGTGGCTGACTGAAGCGGAGCAGAGTTTCGCAGCTGAGATTTCAGCTAGCCCTACAGAAGCCTAGCGCTCCCGCATATCTTCCCACATGGAGACATTCGGCTCTGAACGTGCTGTGCAGCTATCTGCTGGACCAGTAAGAAGTTTTGGATCAGCATCTGTTATCAAGGCAGAGCTTTTGAGCCGTGCCGCGGTTAACTTGAATGGGATGCCAAGAAGAGCGATCGACATTCATAAGGAAGAGAAAACTGCTAAATAACTATGCGACTGGTTAAAGGACGGGCAGAAAGTATTTCCATGACTAACTTGGAAAATATATATTTATTGGTAAACTTTTATCTAGCACATGTGTTATCGAAGTCTTTATCACATGGATGTGCGAATCCAAAACGGTAGTCCATAATTATTAGAACCAAAGTCAACTGCTTATCCTAACAAGTGGTTCCTTCAACTAACGCCTCAGAACCATTAAAATCCTTAAACCCAACCCCGGGAGTTGCTTATATAACTTTAGCTATACCTTATAAAAGATGTTCTAGCCAATTCTGGTCTATTAAGGGAGAAAGAAGTCCTAATTGACTCCAACACAGAATATCCTACTTTATAGGTGATTGTATCGGTGAAGGACTAGCTGGAATGTCAAACTAGTGACTAGATTAGTCGGCAGGTGAATAGCACACGCTAAACTAAAATGAAATGGAGCAGCAGGCCTAAAACCTCCACGTTGAACTGTTAGGTATATTAGATTTGCACGTATGTCATAACTAATTGTCTACTATACTAACTCTTCGTCAAGCTATATAATTACACTCTTATCATAGGCCATATAAGTTCATTGCGTTGACTTGTGCAATACCACCGAGAGTAGAACCTCGAGGATAATAAAGACCGGCACTAGATGAATACTTATTTGTCTTGATGACTCAAAGTGGAATACAAGCCTTATATCCCAGCCTAGTGGGGCACTCACGGCTTTGCGCCTTCAGGTGGATCAAGTCCAACATAGTAGGAACCATTGGTCTGGATATAAGTGTACTTGGGATCGCGACGGGCTGCCTCGAAATCGTCGTAATGATTGAAGAAGAATTGCCAAGACTGTCCGGGTGTCTCAGCAGCAGTTCTGGCCCTAAAGGTCTGTTAGGTTCGAAGACACAGAGTCGAAAATATTGTGGATTTACAGCAGCGGCACCTGTTCAATAATATTGGTGTGGTTGTCTCCTCCAGCCTCAATCAGGAAGACAGAGTGTCCTTCCTTTGCAAGATTTGCACTTGACCTCTAGTTAGGAACCGAACAGATTTGTAATGCTAAGTTGTATTTACTCACGCAAGCGAGCCACCCCCAGGGCCAGAACCCACGATCACATAGTCATAGACGTCGACCTTTCCAGCAACGGCGGTAGAGCCAGTTACTAAGGCAGTCGCAAGGGCAAACTTGAGGAGATTGGGAATGATGTTCAAAATGGGTTTAGAAGGATATCTTTCTTTGTTCTGTTGATGATTTCCATTTTAAATTCACCGAAGAGGCAACTCTTTACATAGGCACCAATTCCACTTGATATCGGCTTCTGGGTAGCCTCAATACTACACTTGATTTTAGTCACCAAATGTAGACTGTCAAGAATATCTGCGGCTTAGATCATCCAAGATCTTCACAGCCCCATTGCCGCCGCGTCATTTAGGTTAAATCAACCGCGTAATAAAACAAGCGTCACGAATGGAATGCAGCTATAAAGCTCCGCGGACTACTCCGGATACAGCCATTGTCAGCAATGATGACATGCCAAGTCAAGCTACCGTAGCTGATTGTATCTGACATACCTACCTCATAACTTATGTGAACTGTACATTGCTCTTAGAAGGTACTATGTGCTTTTGCCTTTGGGGAGTAAACAATCGTAATTGAAGCCGGTCAGTACTGATTTTATTGACCACCACTAGAAAGTAAATCTTGCCCTAACATATGATTTCGTCCATAATGTCACTCTATCATGGTTGGGTATGTAAGCGATAGGAGCGGTCGCCTGCGATGGATCTCGCAGCAAATTGCAAAGGGGCATATCTGGTAAGCAAGAGACTTTCCAACACCAACCTCTAGAAATTTTATACTGAGAAGATCCTAAAGGAGACAAGACTATCTTTACTGGAACAGGGTCTTCGGGTTCTATGGGAGATAGCTATCACGTAAATCACAGTCCCCACCCAGCGTACACATCTAACTGATTTACAAGCAGCCTCGTCCAGAAAGTCAAATCAGTCCGCAGCTAACGTTTTGGTTTTGTTCGGAGCGAGATTGGAAGGTCCCGGGTTCATGTAGACAGCGGGTGATGTCTTGATATATACACGAATCAACATGTCTAGAATTTCACTAGCTATTACATTGGCCTGTACGTATGCAGGAGGGATGCCAAAACATAGATAAAGCGGGCTGTCTTTTTGTTCGGTTTTCCCTCTAATAAGGATCGGTTCATTTCTCCGCGTTTCCACTGCCGGCCAAAGGTAGACTCCGAATGTTTCCAGAGAATTATATCCCGGATCTCTATACACCCAGTCCGTTTTCATGCTCCCAAGAGCACGTCCGACGTAGTAGGATTAGCCAGAAACTTCATCATGATGACACGACCGCGACTCAATGGGATGCTGAAATAAGCCTGCGTCGTTTGAGAGTTCTTAGAAAATCACCTCCTTAAATTTGCTTAATTGTGGATTGACACACTTAGTGATAGCTTCTCGCTCAGATCGAGAATCACTGCTTATCGGGATTTTGCTCTCAAAGTAGCCGTGCTGCTTTACTGTTTACAATCGGCCGGTACGGTTTATCCTCTTAAAAAGCCCTGTCTTCATAGCCTTCCCCCAGACTGCAGGCAAGTGGAACCTTGCCAGGGCTCACATGGCCAGCGCCATGTGGCTAGTCACTTCCCGGATACTCAAGGTCGGATATTGTGGATGACTAATGGGTTCTTCGGTCTTCTCCATAGGAAAAGGCCGGTCCCTTGAGAAAGAATATCCCATGTACACAAAGACCGAGAATCGCATAATTCCAGTTCGGTGTTTTCTTTTCGCTAATAACCGCGGTATTTTTAAAAGTGGGAATAGAATTTCTCGCACGTAATCAACTAGATTATTGATGTACATATCTTGTCATTTCCGCCTTTGTGTTCTAACTGCATTCCTCGATGGGCAGAGAAAGATCTACAGCGCTTGAATGATGTTGGTATCTCCAACCGACTCTACCTAATTCACCGAGCATTGGCAGATCTGAGGTTCAAAGAGGCGACAATCGATCTGTAATCCAATCGTCAGTTGAGTTTTCTTTGGCAGCATGAGTATTATAAATACAGCAGGCTAATGCGCCAAGGGTACTAAACACGTGGTGAATGTTCTTTCCCGCAGTTAGTTGAACTTGATGTGAACTTTGGAGTTCCGATGACCGAAACAATGCCACCTGCACGGTTGTCTATCTTGCTATATTCTGCCTTGTGGCCAATTTGTAACGGTGCAGGGATACACTACGTACACTACGTACAGCGCTGCCGCTGAAAAGATGGTCAAACATCCGTTATCGCCCTGGATCGATACGCCAAAGCGTTGTTAGGCTGACATGGATGAGACGGATGTCTCACGCGACAGTCGGGGGTTTCTGCATTCGCACCTGCAAAAGCTTGGGCATGATGCGAATCTGCTGTTCCCGTTATCTGATCAAGATCAAGCTTTGGAGGCGCAAGTCACGCCCGCGGATCCCGGCGAGCCGCCAGCAGTAGATGCAACGACGGCTTCCCAGCCCTTGCCGGTCGGAGTAAACTGGTTTCAAGACATGTTCGTCATGGTCGATCCCGCTATACCCTGGTATGAGAATATTTGATAGGCTTGCGTAGCAGCAAAACAGCCGCAGTGAATGACAGTACATAGTCTGTGACTGGACAGGGTTCACAACCTATATGTACGTAGTAAATAATAACGATATGACACCTGTGGGTATAATTTTAGAGCGTATCTGGTCTAGGTCTAACGTGGCATTAAATCAAGATGACAGTGTAGCAGGACCAAAGCCTAACGTGTGGCTCAGTGATGCGGAATGCTCTACCACCAGCTTTGACAGCATTCCACTTCTAGAAGGTGGCCAATGTTGTAACACGGCATCAACTGGACCCTGCACAATGCTACGCACGTTCATCACTAATCATAATCCGATAACGGCCTCTGATATCGCCCCCGAAACTATCTACCACTGTCCGAGGTGGGTCCGCAATTCCCCAGCTCCATAGATTGTCGGATTTAAGACATGTATCCACTTCCATGTTTGTTTCCCTCCCTAACAATGCATATACGATGGCAGCCATTCAACCCCTTGTGGATATACGTGTACGAGTCATAGACTAATCTTCATAATGGTAAGAGGACCGCAACAAGTCATGGATATCGGCCCGGAATTGAATAACGTTCCGGCATCCAGAGTGTGTCTCGGTTCGGCTGAAGTCTTGGGTCCGTCAAAGGCAAGGATGAGTGAGGTTAGATACCCTTGGATCATATTAGCGATCTATCTCGGCCTCAATGCAAGTCGATTCCGATCAAGTAGCGGTTGCCTAGCAGTCCACCAGTCCACCAAAGTATTGGCCTCAGGTAGGGGCATATGCTCTGGCATCTCTACTTCCAAATTATATAAAGACTCTGTCATGCTGGAACAAAAGACGCATCTTATCAATCAGTATCTCACTCTTGAATATCAGATCTCTTTTTCATTCTCACATTCAATTCACTTCGACTTAATCCTCCTATTCAATACATCTAGCTCACACCAGCTGCAGCTATGACTCGACAAAAGATTATTATTTGTGGCGCAGGCATTGCCGGTATCGCCGTCGCCTTCTGGCTATCACAACACCATGATGTTACAATCGTTGAGCGGCACCCCGACTTGAGGTCTACTGGCCTACAAGTTGACCTTCGCGGACACGGAATTGAAGTTCTCAAGAGAATGGGCCTTGAGGCTGCTTTCCGCGACGTATCAATCAAAGAGGAAGGATTGGAGTTCGTCAATAACAGTGGTAAAGTAGTCGCATACTTTCCTGTAAACAAGTCCGGCCAGGGTCTCCAGAGCTTCACCACGGATTATGAGATCATGAGAGGTGACCTTATCCGGCTGCTGTACGACAACGTCAAAGATCGTGTGCAAGTATTGTTTGGAACAACCGTCGACAGCTTCCATCAGCTGGACCATGGCGTTGAAGTCCACTTATCAAATGGTCAGAAAAATCGCTACGACCTTCTCATTGGCGCCGACGGGCAGTGGTCCCATACTCGGAAGCAGATGCTGGGACCTGGAGCTAAGGACCCTATGCATTTCCTCGGGATCTATGCTGGTTATTTCACCATCCCTCGCCACATCAAGAACGGAGAGAAATACAATGCAACTGCTTACATGGCTCCTGGCAAGCGACTCTTATTTAGTCGAAGACACAAACCAGACCGCATCCAGGGTTACATGATAGGCCAGCATGATTCCGAACGAGTCATGGCTGCACGATCAGGCGGCGTAGAGGAGGAAAAGTCTATCCTCTCAGAGCTTTTCCGTTCCGCTGGTTGGCGCTCAGAGGAATTTGTTACCGAAATGCAAGAGTCTGAGGACTTTTATTGTGAGCACGTGGGCGTTGTCAGGCTGGACCACTGGAGCGAGGGGGACGTCGTGCTTCTGGGAGATGCCGCTTATTGCCCAACAGCAACCACAGGAATGGGAACATCCTCCAGTCTCGTCGGCGCCTACGTCTTAGCTGGAGAGATCCAGGATTACCTCAGTCGCCTCAGTACCTCCAAGGATGCACTTCCCAAAGCTCTAGCCAGTTATGAGGAGCGGTTCCGCCCTTTCATGGATACCGTTCAGTATGGTATTGAGAAGGACAAAACGTACTGGCACAAGATGCCATCGGGCACAATTCTCCTTGCGGTTTTCAACTTTTTCCTGGCCGTTGCATCTTTCTTCAAACTGGATGTGCTGGCCAGCAATATTCTGAAGGAAGATACAGGTAGTTGGAAACTCCCTAACCATAAGGGAATGGATCTTCGACAAGAGAAGAAGTAATTTGACTGATCACTTTTCACCACGTGCTTTATGTTTTTGGTTCGTCGTCTGTGATGCTGAATGTACCTTAGGAAACTATTTGGGTTGGCATTTGACCTCAAGATTGCTTTAAGAAGTGTGGGCCCCTAGGCACTGAGCAGGAACAAGACCTTTGCATCACACCGATTCGGATGAAGATGTTACATTCTCTCAATGCAGTTTAGTTAGAAATTAAAATGTTGATAGTTTGCCATCCTCAAAAGCTTTAAAAAGTGAAGCACCACTGGTCTAGACATCAAGGTGATTATGTTACACACCCTCTTATAACTGCTTCAGTAGATACTTTTTAACGGTATGCTAAATGATAAGTGCATTGAGTTCTTAATCCTCCTTAATTAAACTTAGATTCGTCACTTCACCTGATCATTTATACAAAACGACAGGGAAGACCCTTTACTAAAGAGGGTCTATTTCCCTCTGCTCTAACTTAATCTAAGCGATGTCTTCGCCTAATCCAGCCAGCAGTACACTACTCTTACAATTATCCATAGGACTATAATTAGGCTATAGTGATATTAGCTTTAGATGGATCATGGGGTGCAGCAGCAAGTCTGGGGTACTTCCCTTTATGGACAGTAATTATACCAGTTCTGAGTTAGAGTTCCTCCATCTTAGTGTGCTAGCCTTTATAGGCTATTACCTCATAGACAAGCGCACCAGTATCGTATTGCTTCAAGCTTATTGTGTACTATAAGTGGACTTAGCCTGAGATGGTGGTGTTTTAATTTATTCAAATAGCCTAAAGATCAAGTTCAGCTGATCATTAGACGGTAGGTAATGACAGAGAGAGGCTGAAACTTAACCGCTAAGATAGAACTTGTCATATTTACTTCACTAAACGTTTAAATAAAAGAGAGTAGAAAACACACCGCTTTCTCTATAAAGTAAAGCAAAAGAAAATATCTTTAATTTATCGCACTTGTTGACTGATACATTCAAGAGACTACGGGGTTTGATTTTGCTTTACACTTGTTGACTGAAACATTGAAGAGACTATGGGGTTTGATTTTATAAAGCAAATATCTCGTATTCACCCCAGCTATATCCACCAGCCTCAAACGCGATGGAAAGGAAGAGAGCCAAGTTAGGTTGGATATAGGCGTCCCTATAAGCTTGCTCGATGCCGTGAGTGACCCGATTATACTAACCTGAAAACGCAACGCTCGGATCGCCTCCGTGGTTCAAAAAGGACAAACTCGACCTATCCCTGTTTTGGGTAGTATTTTGTTCGGATAATCTCACCCAGGCATTAAAAACCATACACGAGCGTACTACTATGGATATTGTTTGTCCTCCAATACCGGCTCGATAGAAATAATGTCTATTGGAAATTAAAGGTGATCTTCGTTTATGTGAGGGGCGGACTTCAGCTGTGTAGGATGCAGTAAATAAGTATATACATCTACTGATTCATGAGGACCTTTGGGTTCCTTTCTTCACTCACCAGTCATCTTTCTCATCATCAATCACCAAGATGAATTTCTTCAATAGCGACCTGCTTGCTCCAAGCATTATACTTCTTGCTTCCGTCGGCGAGGTGTCAGCTCAATGTTCCCTCCCTACCACCTATCGCTGGACCTCAAGCGGCCCTCTTGCTCAGCCTAAGAATGGCTGGGTCAGTCTCAAGGACTTTACTGTTGCTCCTTACAATGGCCAGCAGCTAGTCTACGCCACGACCTATGGTGGTGGCTGGAAGTCGATGGGCTTTAGCCCTGTGTCAGATCTCAACAGCCTTGGATCTGCGACCCAGACCGCTATGTCCGGTCTAGCTGTGGCCCCAACTCTTTTCTACTTCAAACCTAAGGGCATTTGGGTCTTGGCCCATCACTGGGGCCCTCACAGGTTCTCGTACAGGACTTCTAACAACCCAACCAACGCCAACGGGTGGTCGGAACCTCATCCTCTTTTCACCGGCGAGATTGCCAACGCGCCATACGGTCCTATCGATCAAACCGTTATCGGCGATAGCAAGAATATGTATCTGTTATTCTGTGGCGATAATGGAAGAATCTACCGCGCCAGCATGTCTATCAACAATTTCCCAGGCAGCTTCGGATCAAATTCGCAGATTATCCTCCAAGATACCGAAGACAACCTCTTCAAGGCCGTTCAGGTTTATTCTATCAAGGGACAGAATAAATACCTTATGCTTGTTGAGGCTAAGGGTAAGAATGGACGGTTTTTCCGCTCGCTTACAGCGAATAGCCTCGATGGTCAGTAGACTGTCAATTCTGGTACCGAAAGCAATCCGTTTGCCGGCAAGGCGAACTCTGGTGCTACCTGGACCAATGATATCAGCCACGGCGAGCTGCTCCGCACCGACAATGATCAGACCTTCCCTATCGATCCTTGCAACTTGAAGCTTCTGTACCAAGGCCGCAACCCTAGTGCTACGGCTCCCGACTACAACAGCTTGCCATACCGCCCTGGTCTGTTGACACTCCAGCGATAAAGCTCTGGTCTATCTTGTTTACAATGTGGTCATCCTTCTTGTAGTAGCTTAGTTTATTAGCTGTCTTATAGCAATTTACTGATAGCAGTTACAATTTCTGAACCTCTTCGATAACAGGCAGGGGATTGTGGAGGAAGTCAGTCTTGTTGATGTACCAAGTGAGATCCTCGAGATTCGAGGCTATGCGGGGATCTGCCTCACCCATAGTCGAACCATCGCCAAACCACTTAAAGTCGTTGTCATCCTCGTACGTGATATCGTAATCATCCCATCGGACTTCAGAAAGGGCGTGAACGGCATGAAGACTGCTGCCAGGCCATAGCGCAGTGATTCGCTCCGCCTCACCGGGATTCCGAGGAGGCGCCTTGTACCAGCTGATGCACTCTTCGGTGTAGACTGTCTTCTTGAAGTACTGGTCGCAGAAATTGGTGAAGTTATCGACCTGTTTACGCTTGGGCTCAATGGTCCGCACCGCGCCGTAAGCGAAACGGTACAGGATCTTAGCCATGTACCTGTGAGCTTGCTCAATCATGATAAGCAAGTTGCCTGTCCTAGGGAATGTGTTAGGCCCTAGGGATTGGAAGAAGTTAGGGAACCCATCTGTAGCAAGACCGAGGTATGACTTGGGGTTGTTTCTGATTATGTCCCGTAGGTTGACATCGTCTCGACCATAGATTGGGAATCCAGATCCCGGCACGGTATGGAATCCAGTGGCACAGACGATGGCGTCGACGGGCCGTCTGTTTCCGTCCTTGGTAACAATGCTGGTGCGATCGATGTGGAAGATGGGAGATGTGATTGTCGACACCTGGGGTTGCGAGAGGGCCTCCAGATAGCCCGGCCCGGGGGTCAGTCTCTTGCACAGAGGAGGAAAGTCGGGTAGTAGAGCGTCGAGGACCTCAGGCTTCGTCTTGAGCCTCTCTCTCATGTAGGCCTCATAGCTGCTCCGAGCCTGGTTGTGGCGAGGGCTGCCTCGGTATGAGATCTGGTGGCTGCCCTGAAGGCGGAACTCGAGCTGCTTCCTATATGCTATGTAGGCTTGAGGGTCATTCTTCCATGCCTTCTTCTGTTCTTCATCATATGTTAAATTGTTGGACCCCTGGCTGACGTGCTGCTTCTCAAGCTCTTCCTTTAGTAAGTCTTCGCTTCCCTGGGTGGCGATCCACGTCTTGCCGCGCACATAGTGGTCTATTGATTTGACCTGGTTAACCAGGGCAGGGACAACTTGGATGCCACTACTTCCGGCTCCAATGACAGCAACTCTCTTGCCCTTTTACTTATTGTTAGCCACCCGGTGTAATTCGGCTGGTACTTTTGGTAGCATACCTCAGTAACAAAACTGTCCTGCCAGTTGGCCGTATGGAGAATAGTGCCTTGAAAATCATGTAGACCTGGAATTGAAGGCCACTTCCACTCATTTAGCAGTCCTGTGCCAGTGATAAAGACATCGCATTCATCCTCAACAACGATCGGTAGGTCAGCCCTGGTATCCTCAAGTTGAACAGTCCACTTAGCACGAAGCTCATCCCAGCTAGCCTGAAGGCACCGGTGGTTCAGACGGACATGATCTCGGACCTTGTATTTTTCTGCCACCTTCTTCCAATAATCAAGAATCTCCGAACCACTAGCATAGAAGTGGCTCCAGTCCGTTGACGACTCGAAGCTCAGTTGGTAAGCATGAGAGGGAATATCGCAAGCGCAGCCGGGATACCTGGAGTTACCACATTATTTTGGTTCTTTCAAGACTTCTTGTGAAATACAGGAGAGAAATACTTGTTCTCGAACCAGGTGCCTCCAATCTCAGGGTTCTTCTCATAAATGACGAGGTCTAGTGAGGGAATGGCCTTGCGGAAGAGGATAGAGGCTACGATGCCTGAAATCCCTGCACCAATGTAGATGACCTTCAAGGGTCTAGGAGAGTCGATTGGCCTGTCTGATCCGAACTTTGCAGTCGTGTGAAGACTAGACAGGGTCATGGTTGCTAGTGAGTGGAGATTGAAGGCTTCTTCTGGAAGTTACTTAGGATTTGTTGATGAGACAGAAGAACAAATGAGATACAGTGAAGAAAGATGATAAAGATGGACAGAATATAATATTGCATGATGGTATTTCTAGAATCATTTAGTTCCTCTATCCTATGTCGGAAATGTATCCGAGTACTTTCATTCTTGATAAATGCCTTCCTAACGTAATCGGGGGTCGACGAACTAGCGATGCTATAGTTTGCATTGTCTGGTTCTTTACCCCACCATGCGTGTTCCGTACCCCGCACGGTATCGGGAACTTGCCCCTTCCGATTCGTCAGTTGCTTTGTTGAGCCAACAGACCTTATCTTTGAGAGGCCTGACTCCAGTGCTAACGAACGTAGCGACAGGCGATAGGTGAAGTGAGGTGAGGGGACTACTCTGGTCTCCGGGACCGGGTCATAGTTCACGAGAAGAAATTTCCGTGACTGACTCTTGTCAATCTTCTTTCCTTCCCGTATTGTCTTGCCTTGCCACGCGCATAAACTCACGGACCTATACTCTCTCCACCTTTGCTACCTGCTCCCCAATGCAGCGAGAACAGACCATTTCTAGTCGTCATAAGCGGGTGTCCAACGCCTGCCAGCGATGCCGCAAGCACAAGATCAAATGCTCGGGTACTCAACCCTGCAGAACCTGCACCCACAGAGGCAGTGCTTGCAATTTTGTCTCCGACGACAGGAATATCCTTGTATCGGAAAGGTTGGCCTCTCGTCGCCTATCTCTCCCTGTAACCCGTACTTACCTTACGCTGCAGGTCTCTTGCCAATATCCGCAAAAGGCTCGAGAACTTTGAGAGAAACTACAGGCAATCTGTTTCACCGCCAAAGGATTCCCCTGAATTACCTGGCTCTATATCCACGCCGGAACAGCCTAACGAACAGACTAATCCACCGCCCCTCTCCGAGCCAAGAGGGTCTCTCCCATCACCTGACAAAGACCAAAGCCGAAATCAGAGCCAAGACCAGGTGGCTCTGCAGCCTTCGGCGGTAAGGCCTCGAGATGATGAAGTCGCGAACCAGACGGTGTCACCTCCAGGCGATGGCAGCACTGACGATGCCGACGTCTCGAACCTCCTCGTGCCTGAGCAGCCGAGCTATATGTCCGACTACTCGGGCAGGCTGAGGTTTCTTGGACACTCTTCGACCTGGTCCTTTAGTCACCAGGTCCTGCAGATGGCCTCACAAGGCACAGGGCTTTCCTGTTCCCCAACTGCTTCAATGCAGAGGCACGTAGATGGTCAAACCTACAGCATCGACTCACACCGCCGGGTGGACCTCGGCACCATCGAGACGACTGGTCTTCCTTCCCTAGAACTCGCTGTTTACTACCTCCAGAGCACCAAGTTCCGGACTTACCCTTTCTTCCATCTGTTTGAAGAGACTGACTTCATGCAAAACCTCCACCTCTTCTACCGCAATCCCCAGGAATATGCCAGGACGCACAGCCTATGGTACGTGCACTATCTATTCATCATGGGATTTGGAAAATCCTTCATGAGGCAGCAAGCAACCGTTGGACCCGCGGGCTCGGACCTTTTCACGCGTGCAATGGCACAGATGCCGGATGTCACATATCTCTGTCGTGATCCTGTCAAGGCTACCGAGATATTTTGCTGTGTTGCACTTTACCTTCACTGTATCGATCATCGGGTTGCTGCGCACTCTTATGTAAGTTGACGTCAGTCCCCGTTGAGCCCATCTGTTTTCTGACACCGAGCAAGATCGGCCAGGCTGTGAGAATGGCTCAGTCGCATGGCCTTCATACCAACTTGCAGTCTTCCTCAGTTGGCAATCGACTTGCCCAGCATGGTGACCGCCTTTGGTGGACCGTCTACACTCTCGACCAGAAGCTGTCATCATTGATGGGCATGCCAAGCGGCATCGTTGATGACCACATCAGTGCCCCGTTGCCACAGATATCTGAAAATGATATCCATATATCGGCACTTGCGATTCATATCAGGATTTCACAACTCCTGGGTTCTATTGCTATCAGTACGTGCTTCAAAGCGATAAGATAAGATGCAAATACATTAATAACCTTGGCTAGCTGTTTATGGGTCAAAAGCAACTGTCAAAGAATCGTTTTTGTCGACCGTACGCAAAGTACTGAAAGGCATCGCGGACTTAAGTGAAGACCTAGCCGCCGTTGCATCACGATCGTTTGGTGAAATCTCTCGTGTGTCAGCCCACCTCGATCTGCAGTATAATCAGGTTAGACTGTCTCAATCATTCCTACGAGAGTCAATACTTACCTGTGGCAGTGCATTGTCCTTACTGTTAGACCGCTTTTGTTTCATCTGTATAAGCAAAAGGTTGAAGCCTTGGGTGTGAATGGGGAATTCAACATGCATCCGTCTATTATGGAACTGATTGAGGTCTTGACAAGTTCCACCGTCCGGGTGGCAAACATACTGTCACAATTGAAGAAACATGGACTCTTAGGTAACCTACAGATCGATAAAAATAGCCCACGGAAGCTGATTATAACTCAGACATTCTCCTCCCCTTTGACCTCGAAGCAGCCTATTCGGCTGCTTTCGTCTTGGTCATGGCCTCCGAAGTAGGAGCCAAGCATTCCATGCATGAGGTATCTCTCGCAGCCTTATTTGAGGTGTTTGACAACATGATCATGGCAGGGAATCTCTTGGCCAGCTCACGAAAAGCCGAGGTAGAAGAGTTGGCTTACTCGTTACGAAAGCAGTTCCATCCTGGTTTCAACACAGATGATAGTGCATCGGGAGCTGTCATGTCTGACCAGCCTTGTGATGCAACATTTGCAAGCCAATTTGGCTTACCTAGCGCCGGTGGGACCTTTTTTGATGAATGGATCCCTGAGAATTCGTACCCAAACTCTCAGCTCATAGGCCTGGCCGATTCGCTCACCATGGACGAACTTCATGAGCTATGGGTATAGTAAGATAATTAACGTAGGGAGGGAGCACACG
Organism: Fusarium sp. VM40; assembly: GCA_954870535.1. Lineage (NCBI taxonomy): Eukaryota > Fungi > Ascomycota > Sordariomycetes > Hypocreales > Nectriaceae > Fusarium > Fusarium sp. VM40. The sequence goes on from CATPAH010000013.1 coordinate 4,413,353, forward strand.
GGGTGCTAACAAATATCAACGATCTACTTCAAGCCTTGTGAGCATCCTTGTGCATCGGATCGTGTTGGTAGAAGAAATAGATTTGATTGGTTCGCCTGACTAAAAGTGTTCCGCAAAACTCGGATCGGTGTTCCGTGCGGGTCTTACCTTGCTCCAATTTCTTAACACCAGTGGCGTTATCTAAGCTTGGTCGAGATAAGTATACAGTGGTTGTATCGACTTAACAAGAAAACACAGCATGTCAGGACCGTAGGGGTGGAGATACATTAGAAACTCGACTTAAGTCACAATTGGATAACTAAGACACATGTGTGCTATGGAATGGCTGGAGTTTCAATACCTGAACAAAATGTCTTATTATGATGTGAGGGGGTAGAGCTGAGCCATTATCGAGATAATAAGGGACACACGGGCCACAATTCCGAGGCGGGGTCCGATCCTGTCGATTCTCAATTGCTAGAGACATGCTTATTTTATTCAATATCTACCACATACTTTCATGTTAATCCACGAGGCTGAACAATCCATTATTCCCACCTACATTTAATTTAATCTCATTAATTACGCCCATCTATCTTTGATCTAGGCTAAACCCTGCACAGCCCTAGAACAGCATCTCGCCATGTCACCCGCGGTTAGAAAATATCACTTATTCCCCACTGACCACATCCCCAATTCCCCTCGCCCTCTTCTCCACTACAAGAATGTCTTGAATATCAAGCCTGGCAAGACGCATTGTGACCCTGGCGAGGTATGGGACATGTTTACCAAAAATCAATGGAGAGTTGCTTGGATCTTTCGATATGGGCAGACTCAGCTATCTCATTTTCACTCCGATGCTCATGAGTGCATGGCAGTCCTATCTGGGACGGCGACGATCCGTTTCGGTGTGGCCGACCTGTCAGATGACCTTGAGCAAAACACATATGGTTCGGCTTGGGAGCATGGCGGTGTCACACTGGAAGCAGAAGCAGGTGATGTTTTTATCATACCTGCTGGAGTTGCTCACAAGACCCATAAGTGCAAGCCCGAGGCCGACTTCAAGCTCTTGTCTCCCGGGAACGCTCATGGAATAGTGGCTGACGACCCCAAGGAAGCGCTCTCGAAGCTCAACCTGAACGGGTATACTATGATGGGTGCTTATAGCGGAGGTGATTGGGACTTTGTCCAGAGGGGAGGCGTCTTTGAGAAGTCTTGGGCTGTTCCCAAGCCAAAGTATGATCCCGTTTTTGGTCCTTCAGAAGAAGGGTTGGTCAAAACATGGTCGGGTAATGGGGGGAGCGTGGAGGGCCTTAGAGTCACCTACGATGAGAAAGGCAATGCTGTTCACACTACTCTTCCCCACTCCATATCTCCCAAAGCCCGTTTATGAATTCTACCTTTCCTATTAGTCTCCTTTGTAGATAGTGTTACAGAAGACTGAGAATTGAGACGCATGAAAAATATTACCTGAAGTAAATAACCCTATACCTACTTGATTCCTTTAGTGTCAGAGCTAGATCCGAGAGAGACTGGTTAAAAAGTGATCTTTAGAATATATAATTGCTCAGACGTCAAGTCCCGATGGGCTTATGATCAGAGCCTCTTGCTTCCGTGGGTTTGAACGAAAATTTAATGCATCGCGTTATAATTCAGCAGGCTGAAATGATCAGCCGAAGGTGATGCAGTGGGATAAAAGACTCTTGCATCTCACTGAAGAAGTCACACCTGATAACACAATGCTTCTATGCGATTCCAGTGTAACCCGTCTACCAAGCTGCCGGGGAAGGCAGCTTTCTAGATCGGCAACAATAGCACTGATAAGGTATCCTGGAAGCAACTTGTTATGGGACAGAATAGCATCCTTTCTCCTTGTTCTCATATATCTATTCATCTATATCACTACTGAAATCGACCCTACACACAGCGGGCGCCATCGACAAGAATCTCAATCCCACTGATGATGGAACTGGCAGGCTCAGCCAAGAAAAGGGCAACATTGGCGACATCTGAAGGCTCGACAAGGCGGCCGATGGGGATGGCGGCACATTTAGCCTTGATGATGTCCTCAGGCACAGGGCCGTCGGCAATACCGGCAAACTTGTTGAGCAGAGGGGTGTTGCCTGAGGTAGGGCAGATGGTGTTGAAGCGGAGCTGGTCCTTGGCATACTCAAGGGCCATGGACTTTGTAGCTGAAGAAACGCCAGCTTTGGTGGCGTTGTACCATGTCTGAGTAGCACCAGGCCGGATGGCGTTCTCGCTCGAGATAACGACGGTGGAGCCAGGGCCGTTCTTCTTCATCTCGGGGATGAGGATCTTGGAGGCAAGGTAGACGCTCTTGACGTTGACGTCAAAGAGACGGTTGAACTCGTCGATGGTGACCTCCACACCGGACTTGTTGGGGTAAGACCAACCGGCGTTGTGGACCACAATGGAGGGACCGTGGCCGAAGCGGGCGATCGAAGTTTCAAGCTTTGAAGGGGATCAGATTAGAGATTATAGAGACAAAAGGCTGCATCATCGTCAAGAATGACTTACAGCCTTGACCCAGCTGGCCTCATCGGCAACGTTGGCTTTAATCTGGTAGGCCCGTTTCTCGGTGTAGCCGTCAACAGGACCATCCTGGGCTTGAAGATCCATGCCCAGGACAAGGGCACCCTCGCGGATAAAAGTCTCGAGAATGCCACGGCCGAAACCCTGAGTAGAGCCCGAGACGAGAGCGATCTTTCCTTCAAGACGACCAGGCATGTTATCGATATGTCAAGGCGAGAATGGGAGTAGTTGGTAGGCTATAGTGAACTCAGAGTGATGATGATGTTACTGATTGTTCTTTGCAGACTGATAATAAGGCTTCTTAATAGAAACCAGTGACACTGAATAGCCACCAAACAATCCCGACCCGAGCTGCACCTTCGGAACGTCATCATCCTATCTTCTCCCACTTCTCCACCTCCACATTGGACTACTCCAATCTCGCTCCCAATCTGCGGGGGACTATCCGTACTCCCACAGCCTCTGCACCACGGATCGTGGATCCGAGACCGGTAAGGGCAACGCCGTATTATTTCCTCGCGCAGGTCCATCAATCGTCGGCCCATTTCCGTACATTATTCAAACCCGTGATATCAAGGCCCCATCAACCATTAACTCGTCCAACGAATCATGTTGCAATCCGGATAAATGGGTCTATTCAGAAGTCACAGCCTTCGCTGTACAGCGGGCCGAGAATCGGAAGTTGTGATTTCCATCGTACACAGATAACATCTTTCGCGGCTGGTCTCGTTTGGAATTGTTCAAAAAAGATTATACTGTATTACATTGACCACATACCCTCGTCATGTTATCCTCAACCAGGCAACGTGCCCTTCTGGTTTCAAGGCGATTTCCAACAACGACTCTGTTTCGCATGACCCGACCTCTATCAAACATAGCAAAAAGTGATGTTATCTCTGGTAATAGTAGGTTCAAAGATCAGAGGGTTTCCTATGTGATAGGTGGTACCGCTGTAGCTATTGTTGCACTGCTATACAAGAAGGGAGACTCTCAATTTGTTGATGATCCGCGAGATGTGCAAGCTCTCTCAACCGTCCCTCTTAGCAAATTGATATCAGGCTGGACGTATGTTCGAGTCTTGCCATTAAACAGACCATCCGAACTGATTCAAATTCGCAGTGCTTTCGCCTTCTGTTCCTCTCCAACATGGGTTGACATGAGCGAGACCTTGTACAATGGTTTGTCCAAGATACCGATTGTTTCTTCAATTACACACGCGGTCGTCATGAGGACATTTTTCAACCAATTCCTCGGTGGAGAGATGACTGAGGAATGTATCCCAAAGATCGATGCTCTCCGCCAACATCAAATCGGCACGCTCCTTGGTTACAACATTGAGGCTGAGCTAGATGGTACCAGCAAGGACCCAGACCTGATCCTCACGCAAACACAGCACGTGCTGGAATCGATTGAGGTACAGGGGAAGCTGGCTAAGCAGTATTGCCAGGATCCTAGTGCTACAGGTGGAGATAATCGGTCCTGGGTAAGGATCAAGATTACTGGCCTACTTCCACACCCGGTTGCGCTCTATCACGGCTCCAAGGCTATTCTCAGAGCAAGAGAAGCTAAGGGGCTCGATAAAGATGTTCCTTACCCGGGTCTACCCCACCAAGGCGACTGGCAGGCTGCTCTGAATGGCAAAGATGTCACTGATTCTGATCGGGAGCAATTGCTCGCCCTGAGAGCTACACTCGAGACCATCGCCAGCAAGGCCCGGAATAATAACGTCCGAATAGTCATCGATGCGGAGCAGTCGTGGTACCAACCAGTGATCGACAGCTTGACTGACGAACTCATGCAAGAGTACAACACCTTGGACGGTCCTGCTACTTGTATCGCCTCATTCCAGGCCTACCTTCGCCGTTACCCACAGCTCCTCGACCAGCAGATTCGCCGTGCCGAAACACATGGCTACAAGTTACTATTCAAACAGGTCCGGGGAGCTTACATGGTGACAGAGGCTGAGAGATGGAAGCAGGAGGGCAGAAAGGGTCCCGGTCCTGTGTGGGAAACAAAGGAGGAGACAGATGCAAGCTACAACTATGGCATCGAGAAGACCCTCGCAACTGTAGCGGACCAAATTAAACAGACTGGAAACTCAAAGCTCGGCGCCGTCTTTGCTACACATAACTCGATCAGCATTGATTTTGGAATCGAGCTGCTCCAAAAACATGGATTGGCTGTGCGCAGGGCCGATGGCAAACTCTATGTACCCAGGGAGGTGGCTGGCAGTATTGCTTTTGCGCAGTTGTACGGTAAGCACGGTTCACACCGCAACAAGCCATAATGGTATGTGCTAACGGTCGAACAGGAATGAAAGATGACCTGACTAACAGAATCACTGGATCGCTCACAGCCGATGGTGGCTTTCCGCTTGTTGTCAAGGTAAGCAGGATGTGCCGCCTTCTTGCTCGGCCTGTTGATACTAATTGTGATTTCTCACAGTCCATGAGCTATGGGGACTTAAAGGAGTGTCTGCCATTCCTTGCTAGACGAGCTACTGAGAACAAGGCTGTCCTGGAGGGAAGAGGAGGAGCTGCCGCTGAGAGGGTTCGGCTGGGGCGCGAGATCCGCCGACGAATTCTTCCGTTCTACTAAGGAATGTCGACCAGGTGCTATTTTTGGAAGTTTGCATTAGTTTGTTGGACAAACAGCTTATACAGCGTCGAGTGTAACAAAAGGACATGCCCCTGCAATGTGTTGTTGATTGAGGCCTTATTTTCGTTGCAGTCTAAATAGAAATCTGTATGTACCCTCTAGTAGTGTCGACAAGTAGTCATATTGAAGTTACTCAAAAGAAGAAATAGGTGCCGTCTCCAGAGCAAGTGATCATGTCTCCTTAAAATCAATAGCTGCTATTGGTGATGAGAAGCATGAGAAGGTTTGCATATAGCGTTGCTAGGTGATCCTCATTATTCCCGACCCCAAGTGACTTGCACTCTAGCGTCTAGGGTATGTATTACATAGCAGTTCTTAATTTCTTTTTCTTTGCTTTAACCTTCAAATTTTCCAAGCCCAGGCTTCCCAAATCTTTCAATAATATCAACAATAAAAATAACTTTTAGTTCGGAGTCTCATAAGTCATGGGAAGATTTCGAGACGTGATGCATCTTGAGATGGTTTATCCCTGACAACAAGCTGATTGAAAAAAGAAGAAGTGGTCTTCTTGCGCCCCACTCGACACCAATAATCTCAAGGAGTTTATGCTAATGTTCCCAGCCGACCCTCTTCATGTCCAGTAACATAACAGTTTATTTTCTACAAGCTCAAATCCTTTCGTCGGATTCAACGCCAAACCTGCACAACCTGATGGCAAAGCATATGACACCAGACTTCTTCCGACGCGGGGTAACGGAAGCCAAGCCCACCCAACACGGAACATCGATCCGTCCTTGCATCGCAACCGAGATAATTAGACCGGCCCGAGATAATGAATAACATCGAGAAGATCACTAGTGGCTCTAACCTATCCTATTTAGTAATCAATATGATCCTGATCTCCCGACATCTAAGCACTTGTGATTATAGCCGCGCGCACCTCAATTCCATCATCATAGAGAATCTCATCCAAGATCAACAATGGCTTCTTTCCTTTACCCTGAGCCAGCCAACGCTGGATGCGTGAGTAACTCATCGCAAATCGTCTCTTGGCATTGCTAATCCGCTTGTTTTGCAGCTTTCGTACGCCCCTGGTAGCGAAGAGCGAAAGCTCCTTAAACATGCCTTGGCCGAAATGGAAAGCACAACGGCGGAAGTGCCCAGTATCATCAACGGCGAACGCATCTACTCTGGCCAAAAGAGTTCCCAAGTCAATCCTTGGGATCGCCACGGAAAGCCGGTGGCTGAATACCACGAAGTTGACCGCGAGACCGTCAAGAACAAGGCGATTCCTGGGGCCCTCGCAGCGAGGAAGAAATGGATGAATATGCCCTTCAGCCAAAGAGCTGCCATCTACAAGCGTGCAGCCAGGCTGATCGAGACCAAGTACAGATGGAAGCTCATGGCAGCCACAATGATCGGCCAGGGCAAGACTTGTGGTCAAGCTGAAGGAGACTGTATATCTGAAGTTATCGACACGCTCAACTTTCACGTCTACTTTTGCCACCAGCTCTACCAACAGCAACCTCCCAAGCAGAGCGACTCAGCATACAGCACCTTAGACTATCGTCCATTGGAAGGCTTCCTGCTTGCTATCTCTCCCTTCAACTTTACCGCACTGGGTGTACACATTGCCTTCACACCGGCCATCTTGGGTAACGTGATGCTCTGGAAGCCGTCTCCAATGGCTGTTCTGTCAAACTACCTGATGTATCAAGTTATGGAGGAGGCAGGACTTCCGGCGGGCGTAGTACAGTTTCTGCCTGTGGCTGACCCTATGATCGTCGTCGAACCCGCACTCGCCAGCCGAGACTTTTCTGGACTCCATTACACCGGGTCCTCAGCAGTCTTGCGAAGCCTGGCCGCCCAAATTGGAGTCAATACTGCTACCTATAAGACCTTCCCTAGGATTGTGGGAGAGAGTGGTGGCAAGAACTTTCATCTTGTCCACAATTCTTGTAAAGACGATGTTGATTGGCTAGCGTCAGCGGCGGTGCGCTCAGCTTTTGAGTTCCAAGGACAAAAGTGTAGTGCCTTGTCTCGTTTCTTTGTTCCCAAATCCATGTGGGAGCAGGGCGACCTGAAAGAGGCGTTGCTCAGGGAAGCAGCCAAGATGACACACGGAGACGACGTCAAGCAATTGCATCATCCTCTTGGACCTGTTGTTTCCGAGGCAGCCTTTGACAGATTTGGAGATTTCTTGGCTACAGCCAAGAAGGAAGGGCATCAGGTTATCTATGGCGGCAACCAAGACGGTAGTAAGGGTTTCTTTCTCCAGCCCACTATTCTTGAGATCAACAAGGCCGACCGAACTGCTAAGAGTCAAACCATGACCAAAGAGCTTTTCGGGCCTTTGCTTGCCGTACAGACCTACGACGACGTTACTCCCTCTGGTTTCGAAGACGTTTGCGAGCTCATTGATAAAACTACCGAGTACGGTCTCGCAGGCTCTGTTTTTTCTCGCGATCGATATGCCATTCAGGTTGCGAACCACAACCTCAGAGATTCTGTTGGCATGTTCTGCATCAATGACAAGTGCACAGGGGCCGTCATTGGCGCCAATCCATTTGGCGGAGCGAGGTCATCAGGAACAAATGAGTGAGTTTACAAGTCGTCTCTATGTGTGGGCTATTTACTGACATATCTTTCAGCAAAGCAAACTCTGTCAATGTTCTCCTTCGCTTCGCTAGTATTCGATGTGTCAAGGATTCTTTTGAGACAGGGAGCGGTACACTGAGTGTTTGTCACATCGCAGAGTAAATATAGATATAAAATGCTAGACAATGACATGAGAGTGATTCGCCCAAGAAAGAAATAGTACCAGAAAACTATCAGGACGAAAGAGGAGCGCTAATAAATTGGAGAGTTAAAAAAAAAAGCATTTATAGAGCTCGCAAACCTGTCTAATATCTGAGTAGCAAATTTGTTTATGATAATGTCACTAGAATGCGCGGAGAAGAAACTTTCCTTGGTGGAGATCTGACGTCGGCCATGATATATATGCTGAAATGAGGGAACCCCACCGTGTTACTCCAAGAAGAGCCATTTCCAATAATCAAGGCTTCCAAGTTAAAATGTAATACTCTATGAATCTAGATCAAGCGGGCAAAATGCGACCAAGACAGTATTTCTCCATGCGTACCAAGAAGATAGACTTGAAGTCGATCTTAGAGCTTACACTGACATCTCCCGAGCCTGATTCTAAAGCTCTCCAGAATCGTCGAGAGCCGGAAACCACCACGGTCCTATACAGGAGGGCAGTACATTCCGAGTCTGGATTCTATCCGATGTCGCAACGGAAGCCGACACAGATTGACAGGCGTGCACCAAAGTCGGAGTGCAAAGGGCGTAAACACGGAACGTTGTTCCGCTTTTGAATGTCCTGGTGGGGTCCATCATGGCGTCTCCAAACTCGGATCACAGTCCGGTCAGCTGCCGTATCCCGCCAATCTCAGCATTCCCGACTTAGCCTGGACCGAGACGTGGCAGCTCGGACCGGATTACATGACCATGCGTGGTGCGATTCACTTTCAAGTTTAGGAGGTCACCGTTTACTTAACACAGCGCCAAGTGATCAGTGTAGTGTAACTCTTCTCTTATATAGCACATTCAGTCTTACCCTTAAAAGTCGCTCGGCTTATATCTAAGACGCCTTGGAGGACTAAATATTGTTCGATCACTTTATCTTTCATGATGGCCAACGATTTAACCTTTGCCGTGCTTGGCGGTGGTAAGTCACGCACCCAGTACTAGGGCCCTGAGAAATTGCTAAGATGGAGCACAAGGCAACTTAGGAACCGCCATAGCTGCAGGACTCCTCCATCCCATCAAGGACACAGACCGCATCAGTGTCAAACATCTGTATGTCACTGTCGCCACCGAGACTTCCCAGCACCGGGTCCAAGGAGAGCTAGGCGAAGACCCATCAAGACTTACGATACTGCTTGCAAAAGACAATGATCGCGCGGTGCGGGAAGCAGATGTTGTTATCATGGCCTTTAAGCCCGTTAAGAGAGAAGAAGTGTTTGCCGCCCCAGGAATAAGAGAGGCCTTACAGGGAAAATTCATCATTAGTATAATGGCCGGTATTACAGTCAAGGAGATAAACCGGCTGGCTCTCGATACAACCGAACACACAAGCTCAATTCAGGCCGTGCGAGCTATGCCCAACATGGCAGCCAAGATCCGCGAGGCTGTCACTCTGTATACGGCTAACCAGGAGACGTTGTCTGAAACAAGCCAGGAGATTGCCCAATGGGTCTTCAACCAGGTCGGTGACGCGCAGGTGGTGGACGAGAGCACATTCGACATCTCTGCTGTGCTGGTTGGCTGTGCCGGTTCATTGTTACTGCTCGCAGTAGATGGTCTCCTCGATGCCGCTGTTGCCGAAGGAGTCAAGCGGCCAGAGGCGACAAAGATGGTCATCAACAGTGCCATTGGAATGCTGAAGCTGGTTCCCGCCGGTGATCACCCAAGCTTGTTGCGGGAGAAGATTGCATCCCCAGGAGGCTGTTCGATAAGAGCGCTTCTAGAGCTGGAAAGGTTGGGAGTTAGATCGGCCTTTACAAGTGCAATCTTAGCTGCGGCTGAGAAGTCCAAGGGCCTATCTCATCGATAATCGTTGTTGATTATGGTATGACACCACATCAAAGTGTATTCATAGCTGTCGATAAGAAATACATCCCCTATTGCGGTCTCGGTCGAAATAGAGGTGAAGAGTGCTCGTAGACGATTTGCCAAGCCTAAGTCCGCTCGAGGGGAATACACTGCGGCTACAAGGCTGATAACACTGAGTCCATACAGGAGAATTCCATTAATATCTTGAAGGGGCAAGCAATGCTTATGCATTTGCCACTCCATCACTAGCTTGGCTACCCTAAAGTTTTGTGAAGTGGCCTTGACATACGAGGGCGGAGGAAGGATCAACGAAGATCCGTGGGCTTGCCCTCATATACTTAATCAATTTGCCATTGCCGCCAAAAGAATTCACAACATATGACTATTTCAAACGCAAACACGATTGAGATAAACCCATCGAAATTCTTTAAAACCTCACCTCTGAATACTTGGAGGTGCCCCATACTCTACTGCTACGAATAATGAGCGACTCCACAGAGCACCATGAAATTACCAAGTTGGTTCAGCAGCACGGAGCAGTGCCTCCGCCCTGGTTCATGTTTCCAAACGTCCATCCATACGACATATGCTGGCGCATGGGTGATGGAGAATCTTACATAATGCTCTATACCACTTGGTGGGAACAAGAAAAAGAACAACTCGACGAAAAAAAGCGAATTGAGTATTTCCGCAAATGGCCGCCTCCGCCAGAGTGGCTTACTTGGATGATAGAGGCAATCTGGGATCTTGACCCTCAGGACTATGAGGATGAAGATAATTACAAGCCATACTTTAGGCGAACCGAAGCGCTTGGTTTTGGATCTGAGGATGATTACAAGAACGCTATGCGGGATGCCGTAGAGGAAATGGAATAGAAGGGGATGTCGCAAGAGAGCCATTCACAAAATCTATCTAGGACTTCACAATCGATGCTCTGGCCTTCGGCATTTCGGGTAGGAGTTATAGACTCTTCCGGCCGTTGAAAGATGATATCAAACAATTGGCTCCACAAGGATTATAGATCTCCCGTTTGCCTGCCTCCCAGCAATCCAATAGCAGTCAAATGTAGATCATATGCATCCTCAATAGCTACCCAGTCGTCCCCAGTAGACCCTCACCATCTTCTGTTATACTGAAGGCCATGTAACAAGTATCTTGAGTAGACAAATGGGATCGATGACCCAGATATCAAGGCAGGAACCAAATGGTTTCAGTTCAATGAATGCCAGATTAAATCAAAGTAGGTACTCGCGTTTCGCCGTTCACAGCTTTTCTATGCTCTTAGTGCCGAGGCAGGAGGCTATCTTAAAGCCTCTTCCTAAAAGTGTCTCGACACTCACCATGGTCGTAACGGAAAGAGAATTCGGGACCTTGACAAATGATTGCCTACGTACACGTATGAAAGCGATCCGATATGAACGGTTTTAAAGAGAGATTCATATTAAGAAGGACTCAAAGAGCACAAATCCCCTCGTAAGTGACGAAAGGAAGGGTGAAGAATCCATAAAAGCAAAACATAGTATCGACGGTGGTTCGCAGAGGTGCAAACCGAGGCAAGGATTGCCTCATGTGGTTTAAAATAGAGGTGCGTCTTTATTTAAATAAGTTGCTGCATCCCACAAGCCATCGCGACTCAAGTAAAGAACGGAGCGTGTCCGCAAAATACTTGGTCTTGAAAATTCCATTCAATCGTCCATGTCCCCAACTTGCCCATCCACCTTTACCAGGATCTTACCCCTGGCGTGCAGTCCGGCAAGTTTCCTATACGCCTCCTTGGTGTCAGAAAACGCCCAGACGCTGTCTCTCACGAGTCTAATGTCGCCTCGACCCAACATATCCGCTACAGCCTGCCGGTCTTGGAGCGTAGGGTTCATCATGGACGTGCCTATCCATTTGCGTCCCACGCCGCCGAGCCAGGGCGATACAGGCCACCATTCGTTGAGCTTCATTTGCAGCACAGCGCGGAGGAAGTCTGGTACAAAGAATGTGGGCGGCTTTATACCGACGGAAGAATAGTTGCCATCCGGAACAAGGTATGTGGGTGAGGCAAGGTATAGCGCTTGGTTGCCAAGTGTGTCGATGATAGTGTTGAAGGGCTTTGATGAGAATTTCTCTGTCAAGTGCTGCGCCAAGGGATTGTGCTGCGTATAATCGATGACCTGTGATATGTTAGATGCTGGTCTCAGCCACATCCTTTTGACTCACCTCATCAGCTCCAAGGCTCTGCACTAACTCAGCATTCTTGCCGCTGCAGATTCCGACGATGTACCCCTCAGCCCCAACCACCTTTCGAAGCATCTGTACGACCAAAGAGCCTATTCCGCCACTTGCAGCATTCACTAACACGCGGTCACCTTGCTTCGCTCCCGACTCGCGCACCAACTGCCTTGCCGTCAGGCCTGTTAGCAAACAGCCCGCTCCATCACCAAAGCTCACACCCTCGGGCTTGTGTACAGCATATCGCGCTGGAATCCGAACATATTCAGCTAAAGCACCTGTTCCAGTAGGCAAAGTATGGCTAGCTGGCAGCATGGCGAGGATCTTATCCCCCTTATTGAATCTTCTCGTTGGTGCTGACACGGACTCATCATCCGGAGACCATACGTCAGTCACGGTACCTGAGAAGTCCATTTCAGGAACACAAGATGGATGTCTTATGAATGGTGGGACGAGGTTCATCTGAAAAATGGCGCCTGGGTTGAGGCCTACAAAGGCCACCTTGACAACAATCCATTCTTCCGGGTTCGGTGCGTCTTTGGGCAACGGAAGAGGAGGTGGTAAAGTTGGGATGGGTTGACTTGTGAAAGATAGGACATCCCAGGGAAGCCCCCGTTGCGAAAATACCCAGGCTTGTGATTCTGACATTATCGAAGATGCTAAGAAGAGGGGTTCGAGATGTGGAATTGGAAATGTTTGGTGGCGTTTTGTAAAGTCGGGCATTCATTCAGCCGCACGCACCATTTCAGCTGTCAGCAATTTTTCTTCAGTCCGCACGATGCTTACCGAGGTAGACAGTTATTTGACAGAATATGAGAGATAATGAAACAACCAAATGCTCGTAGATTCAAGCCGGCTATACGAGCAACTCCGATGATCACGCCAGTGGTCTCTATGGAAAAGGTGCAATAAATGTGACAATACTCAATCTGAGTGGGAGCATGGTCGAACTGTTTGTCACCCAGCCACTCATTCAAATACCGTTTATCAGGCATACGAGAATTTCTGACAACGCGACACAAGTTGTCGGTAGTAAATTGACCAGCGGGCTTTCTGTCGCCAGCTATTTATTCTCAATGCACTATTCACTAACACGCGGCCAACACCCGATGTAAACTACAAAGCGCTGTGAGAGTACTGTGGAAGGAGGAGACGAGTGGTTAAAAGAATGCCATCTGAGTGAATTAAATGGGGGAAAAAAGAATCTAAAATAATTGAATTTTTAATCTGGTTAGGCGCGGTTGAGTATGATTTTACTTCTTAAATTCTTCAATTGGCCATCTTATCCTAGCCTTCGTCACTTTTAATCATTGAGCAAATAAAATGCTGTGTAAAAGCCCTCGGTAGGATTAACCTTATATTAACCATAAATCACTTCGTAGCTAACTCGACCCACTGTGCAGAAGTAACCATGTACAAAAACCTATCGGATGACACTACCCGAATTCCCCCAAGGAATAGCAAAAAATACAACGTTGCATAAGATTACCCCGGTTCGTCGGTGAATGCCTTGTTGCACTGTATAGCTAAGAACTATAGACACCGCTTGCTAGTATTATGAGCTAATTAAAATGTCCCTTGCATTTGTTCTGTTCCTGCTCGGAGCAACTTACATGCATCTCGATCCTAAGCTTTGCTTCAATCGGTCGGCTTCCGGGTCGAGGCCACAAATGGTCTTGGCAGCGCTAACATGGTCGGCTCAGCCCGTCTGTGACATACCGATGTATGTGGAGTGTCTCAGGGGTCGATGCATGGTTTAAATCCTATTTTTCAATAGCGATTCCATTTAAATCTTTAAAACCACCACACATGCTAAGTATCCACTACCGAGGCTATGAAGTTTTCTCACTTGCCACTTTTAACCCATACCGCTATATGTACTGTACTAGGATCGCCATCCCATTAATGGAGCAAATGCTGCTAACACCTACTTACCTGGAACTAGTCTCTGAAATAAGGGCCTCGACTTTTCTTTTCGTCCTTCATTACAGAGTGAGGTAACCTTCTAAGTGGCCTTCGGACGATGAAGTGTAATTGTTCCATTGAAAGCCGCTTAACTCAATCCCTGCCGGCTTCCTAATACAGACATACCGCTGTAGAAGATCACTCTATAACCACAATAGCTTAGTGAGGCTGAGCAGCTTCTCGTATCCTGCCATTTAGCTTCCATCCTTTCCTGAGTAAGTTGACTCCACTCACATCCTTCGTGATATCTATATAAAAGTCCTAAAGCTGCTGTCTTTTACTTTCTTTTACACAATCTCACCATCAATTCCATCTACCAAGTCTACAACAACCACACTTGTCATCCATTCGTTACATCATCAAAATGCACTACGCTACTATCTTCGCCGCTCTCTCCTTTGGCATTGGTGCCCAGGCTTGGGCCCAGTCCGGCAATGGTGAATGGATTGCCAACGATACCAAGTACTACGGTTTCGCAAACGCCCGTCAGTAATCTCTGACTCCTAAGTAACTGGAACAGTTAGGCTTACATGATGGATAGTTGCCGCGTTTGAAGCATGCACCTACATGAACACGAACAACTTGGTCCCTGTCGGCAACGGCTGCCGATTCTGGACCAACGGTCAAGGCGGTATCCACTATGGTGGTAAGTGTAACTCCTTTGCACTTGACTGAATGGCCGCGAAGTGCTAACCACCAAATCTAGCATGCCGGGACATTTCTGGCCACACTGGAACCGTGCGCCAATGCATATAAGCGTGTACATCGTCGTCTTGTGTGCATGGATGATGGCAGGCAAGGGGTTTTGCGATGGTGGAACATATTCAGAAGATCTTACTAGACGTCTTGGTTGGTAGATGGACACGTTGGCTACATCAATTAACAAAGAAGTGCTAAGTACTCTTCGGGTGCGAAATAAGCAACGATTTCCCGCGCTGAGCCGCCACGAGGAAATTTCATTCTAAATTCTCGTGACACATAGAATTTCTTTCCCTTGTAGAAAAGCGCATCTGTCTTGGGATACTGGCTGTCATGCTGTACCCTGTTCCCGACCCGAATATCCTTGATATAGAATCTACGGGGATACGTAGAAGTTTTTTGAAGAGTCCAGCTGAAAAGAAGATCGAGATCCGCCTTGTTGTCAATGAACACGCCTAGAACTTGCCATAACCTGTCTGGCCATGGCAGGCGAAACCTAGAGGGCCTGTGTGCTCTTTTTCCAATAATGTAAAACAGAAACCGTGTCCATGGCGATATAGGACAGGGAAATGAAGGATGAGTATACCAAAAGTTAGGGCCAAATTCGTCGCTAAGAAGAATCTTTAAAGCCTCACCCGGTGAGGGGTATATGTATGTATCTGGCGATGAAAGAAAAGCAATAGCGGAAGCCCGAAAGAGTTCATTGTCTCTCCAGTATGGAGTATTTCGTATCGCCCAGCGTACATATGAATAGAAACGCTGTTTACAGCTTCGAAAAAATACCATTTCAATGTCTTTCTCGCCGAAAGGTATGAATTTCGAGCTGCTATGAAAGTTCCAGGCGAGGCTTTGAAATTGCTTGCTTTGACGACGAAGCAGGGTTTCATCTAGTGAACCTAGAAGCGGCAGGATTGAGTTATCGTGTGTCTGCTCAATTTCAGGCAATAAGTCATCTAAGAAGACCGCAGTTTTGAACTTGGAAAACTCATAAAAATTGGCTTTCGCAATTAAACATTGGACAACCATCTTCAGAGTATCAACTTTTGACCGAGGACTCCTATGTTTTGAGCCAGTGCTCAGATATTCGTACACCGAACGATGAGAGAATGTCAAAAAGTCTGTATCTGGGTCTTCTCGACGCCACTGAACGACTTCTACCATGCCACGGAAAATCCAAGGAATTACTTTCCGAAAGTCCTCGATGGGATCAAATGCTTGTGGTGCCATATGCTTAGAGGTCAGTTGATAGATATCGGGACACGATATCACATCTCGCAGAATGACGTGATGACGAATGTTGAATATCTCCCTCATCGGCCATTTATGGGTCTCTATGATAACATCAAAAACCGCATCAGCTAGACTCTTCTCGCGCTTTGGGATCTGGCACATAATACTGTCGTAAAATTCGTCCAGTTCACGGGGAAAGGTATCAAGAACGTGATAGAGGGTGCTTAGGGGGAGTTCGTAGTTCAAGCTTTCTTCCAGCTCCCTCAAAACCAACTTGACCCAGATAAAGACACCTTCAGCCATGCCGACGAATCTGCTGACAAACCTTTCTCTCTCAGCGGCGGGAAAGGTCTTCAAGTGGCGGTCATGGAGTAGATAGTTGTCAATCATTCTCCGGATGTCTTGCTTTGTGGTTAGGTGGATTTTCAGTTTCGGGAACCCTTCAAAATAGCTCGTCCAGGGCCTCTGTTCACGACTGGAAAGACATAGTTTAACGTTTTGACATCGTGCCCAATTGCAAAGCTCGGTTGAAAACCTGAAACTGGACTTGCTCTCATCCTTGATTTCATCTAGTCCATCGATAAAGAAACAATACTGGTATCCTTGAGTCGAGTCGGTAATCAACTTTTGAAGAGCTGCTTCTATTTCTTTTCGGCTTATTTCAAGATACTGCCGTGTTATTGGCAGCTCTTCACTGGATGCGTTCCAAAGGTCGGAAAAGAGGTGAGGGATGAGCTCTTTTTGATCGTTCAGGATAGTATAGAGCAGAGTCCTGTACACTCCATCTACACTTTTCTGCTGCACCGACCCAGGGTTCCACAGAAACATCGAGGCTATAATGATCCGGTTTCCGTTGCGAGCCCACTTTTCTAGGTGCTTTCTGGTATCTGGGTGACTGGCAAGTAAGTTCATCATTGTCGATTTGCCACTACCTGGCTTTCCAGTGATGTGAAAGATTCCTTCTCCATCCTTGAGCCAGTTTGTGAAGGATTGCTTTAAATGTGGCTGTGACGCAGGTACCGTCTCATCCTTGACCATCCATTCAAATGTCTTCTCTGCTAGCTCGACATTAGCAATCTGATGGTGCCTCATTCTCATATCATGAAAGGCAATAGCCTTCAGAATCTGATGGTTCTTGATCTGTTCTATTGTTTGGTGGGAAGTCTCAAAGAGCTTCTGAAGCTTGCTGATTTGTTGAAGCCAGTGGGAGTCGTTGCCAGCCACTTCATCAAGTGTCACTTTCATAAAGTTGACTTGTTTAACGAGATCTTCGGACTGTTGGTGAATGTCTACGAGAGTAGTTTGTAGAGTATCGCGAATAGATTCGAATTCGGCGGAGGCTTCCTGACGATATTTCACAAAGACGGCATCGATCTTTTCGAGGACCTTGGATCTGCCTTGCATTAGTGAGCGTGCTAATATCGATGCATATTCCTTACTTGAAGATCAGTTCCAGATGGATGTTGAGTAGCCTATTGCACCTGTCGAAATCCTGCCTCAGCCCTTCTTCTTCCCGTTCGCCGCGTATAATGCGAAATGTGACCTTCATACTCTTCTTGACAGATGAGAGCCCGGTGATGCTTTTCTCTGATGATGGTGAACTGTTACCATTGTGGGATACTGGCCCAACCTGGTAACTATCCATGAGATGGATAATCCGGTTGCTAACATCCTGGCATTGCTTAGCAACCTCCAACAAACTTTTCTCCACCGGCGAAAGTGGAGTCTGGTTTTTGCTTTTGTCAATTAATGCGGTGATGGCAGGCTCTAGAGCAGAAGCAGCATCTCTCAGCCGTTTGTGTTCATCTAGTTCATCAGTAGCACGATGTACCTTTCGAGCAACTGAAACTATTTTGGCGAGTGTTTCAACAAAAGTGATAGCCGCGGATGTAGTGCCGATTATGCTGGCTGGATCCATGGTAACGGATACAAAGCTGTTGTGGTTACTGTAGAGAAGAATGTCGATGAGAGAATTGAGTTGGGATGCAGTTTCAGCTGATAGCCTGATGGCGGCCTCATTTTGCAAGGGGGTTGAAAGCTTGAATGTCATTGGAGGGGCTGGCTGCGAGTGAGACTTACGAAGATGAGTTTTGTAACGCCACGCCACGTTGCAACAACATCCGCCAATCGTTTATACGTGTATTTATTTATTCATCACTTGCATTTGTTCCCTTAGAAGCTGCTTTTGTAAATAACAGACAGATTGAATGAGAGTTATCGGAAGATAGCCTTGCTAGATGTATGGCAGCAAAATTAGCATATTTAGCTATTCCTCCTTTCTGGCGGATATACCCTGGCGGGTACATGCCGGTCCGCTTAGCATAGAGCACCGGAACTGTCTCATCGAGTGACTGGATTTCAGTTCCATGCACTGACCCACGCCTGTACGAAGGAATAATTGCGATTGTCTCGCCCGCACCGAAATTACCGAAGGACCAATTATTTCTACCGTGACACAATTACGACACCGTTATATCAAAGTTTTTTCTTTCTTTCATTTTGCTTTAACCTTCAACTTTATCAAGCCCAGGCTTTCCAAATCTCTCAATGATATCAGCAATAAAAATATCCCTTCCTTACATTAAAGTACAATTGAGTTTGTTTATGCTCACAATCAGGTTGTATTTTTTTTGTATTACAATCTTATCTCCAATGCCTCCTGCGTGTAGGTCTATGTCTATGTCCTTCCTGGCTACACAGGGTGTCACCCTAAAGGGCTTTCAAAGAGACCTTTGTGAGTCTATTGTCCACACAGTGGAACACATTCTCTTTCAATCAAAGAAACCCAAAAAAGTTAAGGCAAAGCAGAAACTGGAATAGCTGAGATGCCGTAAATACATTAAACATAAATATAACAATTAAAAACTATACATACCGTTCTAACATATCTTTCTATTAGTTATGTCTTCCTACTCTAGGAGAATTCCTGGCCTTATTTATAAATACTTACTTAAGTCTGCTTAATATCTAATTCTACCACCTTATAACTCTAACACTGAAGCCTGTACCCGGTAGCTGGTATTGGAATAGCACTATCATACTTTATGGGGTCAACTTGTTACACGGGACGATGTATTGAGGAGAATCTAACATTATAAATTATGATTGCTGAAACGAGTGATGGGTTTTCAACCTTGGCCATTACTAGTGCTGCCGGCTCTAGTAAGAGTCATATCGTTGCTGTGGTAAATGACAAGCTAAAAGAAGGGTTGGACAATGACACTGGAATATACATTTGCCCCACTCAGTTACATTTGACGGAACACAATGGCCATCGACGCAACATTTCTCGAGACTGAAGATGTCCGTGTTACCCGCGGCACTCTACACGCGCATTATTATGGTCAGTGGAGAAGTGGCGTACTAGCGCAATCCTGCCTTGTTCCGCTATTGCGAAATCCACTGAAAAGGTTTCCGGAAGTCCCGAACCCCCACAGATCCTAGAGCTTCAACGAGTCGCATTATATTCGCTATTGTCGTTGTAGGCTAAGTGGATACTCCACCTGAACCTTATGAGCACTCATGCTGAGACACCAGTTTGGGTCGATCGTTTGCTTCAAATGGGCGGTATTTATTATTAAATTTCTTATAGTTACTTGTACCTTCCCCTTAAATGATGTCGTTACGTCAGTGCCCTATCCCTGGGATGAGTTGAACCTCTTGTATATAAAAGAGAGGCCTTCCCATCCAGAACTATTCCTTTAATCATCAACATACTACCTTACAAGCAATATTCTGAGAAATCCGGGGAAAATGCACCTATCATCTTCGCTTGTTATTGCAACCTTCTTCCTTTCTACTGCACTTGCCACAGATCAATGTCGATGCGTAAGTCTACTTACCGTACAATAACCTCCCTAATCGGATTGCTAACATCATTGCCAGACTACTGACGACTCTTGTTGGCCATCGATCAAAACCTGGTCCGCTCTCAATTCCACCATCAACGGCCACTTAATTCGCTATACACCTCCAGGAGCTGTTTGCTACAAATCTCATCCCAGCTACAACGCCGAGGCTTGTGATTCAGTCATCAAGCAGTGGCCAGAGTCAAAGTTCCACTCCAGCGATCCGGCGAGCCTTCACAGCGAGTGGTCGAATACTGGCTGTATTCCGGTCTTTGAGAACGGAACCAGTATCTATGGCGACCCTGAAGTAGGCGAGCGAGGTTGCTCAAACGACGTACTTCCCGCCTATGTGGTGAACGCTACTACCACGGATCATGTTGCAGCAACGCTGAAGTTCGCCGCAGAGAAGAACATCAGATTGGTCATCAAGAACACGGGACATGCTGACGACGGAAGGTAAATAATTCGAGTTGACGCTGTTTGTGGTGAATACCTGCTAATAACGCGCAGGAACCTAGGGTCAAGCAGTTTGTCGTATGTGTAGCCAGAACTAAATATTCTGAGCTAATGCTGATATATCTCACAGAATTTGGACTCACAACTTGAAGGGTATTGAACTCATTGAGGATTTTAACTCTACCTGTCCCAACTCGAAAGGCGCCCCAAGTCCGCGCATGGCTGCCACTGTTGGCGCCGGCGTTCAAGATGGGGAAATGGTCGAAGCCTTGGCTGCCATGAATGCTCTGGCAGTTAGCGGTACCAGCAACGTAAGCGTTGCCATTCATAGTGAAGTTTTCATGATGGCTGACTCGTTATAGGACGTTGGAGTTGCCGGTTGGTCTACCGGAGGTGGCCACGGATTCGCTACGGGCCACTACGGACAAGGCGCAGACAACATCCTCGAGGCAGAGATTGTTATTCCATCCGGAAAAATCGTAATTGCCAATGAATGTCAAAATGAGGACCTCTACTGGGCCATTCGTGGTGGTGGCGGTGGCACTTTTGGTGTCATCACAAGACTCACCCTTAAGGCATATCCTGCACCTCAAATGGTCATGGCAGGATTCGAGATCAGTATCAAGAATCACAGCTCAGAAGACGAGTGGTACCAGTTGATTGCAGAAGCCCATGCTCTGTTCCCCGGCATGCAGGATGCAGGCATCTACGGTTACTACACGGTTGAAGGACCCCCATCGGCCGAAGCTCTCACCTTCAGCGGCTCATTGATGATGTTTGAAGCGTCCAACAAAACGTACGAGGATGCCATTCGACCATTTGCAAAACTGTTGGAATCTTCCAACGACACAGTCGCCTCGTCCTTATACAGGCTACCTGTGAACAACTGGCAAGAATTGCTCAAGATTGTGCCTAATATTGGATCTGTCAGCGCAGGCCATAGTATAAGAACATCCCGCCTGATCTCACGACGTACCGTCATTGAAAAGTCCGACGAGTTCGCCGCCATATACAAGAAGATTGGACCTACCAAGAAGGCACCATCGGTATGAATGACACCTGCATTTTCTTATCTATCTCACTAATAATATTCAGAACGGCCTGCCAAATCTATCAATTTCCGGTACTCTCACAATCAGCCCAAAACCTGTCAACAACTCTCTTCATCCTTCATGGCGCAATACAACTGTCCATCTCATCACCGGTCAGGCTTGGACGGACTCAGCGAACGAAACCGAGATCCGAAGCATGATTCACGACATGACATACCGCAAGCTTGGATTGCTCAGGGACCTCGACGCTGTTCAGGGTGCCTATCTCAACGAGGTAAGACTTCAATCCTTTTCTTAAGGATATGAACACTATTAACGCATGAAAACAAGGCAAGCCCGATCGAACCGGACTGGCAGTCTTCGTTTTGGGGACCTAACTACGCCCGCCTTCGCGAAATCAAGGAAAAGATTGATCCCGATGGTCTTCTGTGGTGTCCTCGGTGTGTTGGAAGTGAAGATTGGGTGCAGCGACAAGACGGTAAGCTTTGCCGAGCATTCACCCCATGGTAGATGTTCTGCTGCCAGAACAATTTTGTTACGATTTATCAGCAAATGGGACACCGTGATTAGTCTTCGAGGCACGTATGAGGCTACTTGGTTGAATGAAACGGCTTTATAGCTAAGGACAGCTTTGGAAGGGCTTTGAGAAGAAGCTATCTATGGTTAGCTTGTTTGCAATTGAGGGACGCCATGATATGAAGACATATCCATTGTCATAATAACTCGTAACAAGTAGATGTTATTGGAAACTTAAGTTGATAGCTTTCGATGTATTAGAACGATGTTGAGTTGAATTGAGGTGAGATAAAGAGGCATGTCTATATATACTAGTCGCATGGAGTGTTTCGAAACTTGGATCTTCAACAGGGGCAGAAGATTCTCGTTCGAGGTGCTTCTTTTTCTTTTGGCAAAGCAGCCATTAACCTTGCTGTCGACACGGGCGCTATTGTTACTGCAACAACCCGTAGTGAAGCTAAGTTTACTGCGTTGACGGAACTTGGAGTCTTCGAGGCTGTGCTTGAAACACCCAATCTGAGCGAATGTCTACACGAAAGGCACAACTTTGAGAAGTTCGATGCAGTATTGGACTTGATAGTTAACAGTTCGGTTGTCGACTCTTTGCAACTCGTCCGTCGCAATGCACGTGTTTACCTGGCTGGTTGGCTAGGAGGTCTGGATCCAATCAAGGGACCAGCAGGACCGGACAAGTCGCGTGGCTTCAATCCTCTCTTGCAGATGGCAAGTGGGGTTCATTTGAGCTTCTCCGGAAGTTTTGTGTTTGGGACGGAATAGTTTCCCGTATCTGATGTTCCTCTGAGTAGTATTGTGCAGAAGGTAGCTGTTGGGAAGATCGATGCTAAGCCGTGGGGGGCTTTCAGCTTCAACGAGATACACGCTGTGCATGGAGCTATAGAAAACGGAGAGGCGAATGGGAAAATGGTATTTATCCTGGAATAGTATTTACGGGATAGGCACTTCGGTGTTGGAGTGGACCGGTCTTCCTAAGCTATTCGGTATATTGAACAGAAGGCAATCCAGCATTGATTTGACGGTCAGGCTGCCCCTGGACAATTTAATACCAGGAAATTGTCGACGTATGACCTGGCTGAGAGAAAGGAGTTGGTAACATAAGACCTGCCCAAGACGAGATGCCATCTTCTCACACTAGGCTGTAGAAATGTTACAAAGACATAAGATATTTGGCTAAAACTCACCAAAATATTGCCGACGTATCGTTTCCATCTCCAGTTCATGTGGTAAAGGCTCAAGAAACCCATCGACAGCCTCCCGCCAGAAGGTATTCCGTGGATTCACGTGCCAAGCTGATGTGTACTCCCAGTACGGCGGCATCCACCCGGCTGACTCCCAGTCCACGATGCCAGTAACCGTATCGTCCTCCGCCATGATGTTGAGGCTGCTAAGGTTGCTATGGGTGAAGACTGGTCTCTGCCATGACCCATTATGAAATTCGATAAGTTTCCGTAGACCCGGAAGGGCTTCTTCATTTTCCCCGACTTCAAGCCCATGGCGCATTTCCCGATGGAAGTCTTGTATTGTTGCGAAAGGGCCCCAGAAGGATTTGTCAGGAAGACGTTGATCGAAGATGGGTCCTCCATCTACGTTGGCGATGCCGATACCATCTGGGGGAGTAAGGCTTCGCAGTTCTGTCGTCATAGTCTTAAGTTGTGCAAGGATGCGCGCCTTGGACTCTTCGGACCTTTGTGTCCACCCTTGCGACAGGTCTTGGCCGGCGATTCTTTCCATGAGAATATACACACGGTCCTTATGCTTGAAACTGCAGTAGACCTTTGGAACTGGTATCGATGTATTTCTTGCCACGAATAGCATAGTGTTTGCCTCAGCTAGTGTCGTGAAGGCCGTTGCTTTGATGCAGAGTTTGGATGACACTAGGAGAATGCGCCCTGGATGTTTCCGCAGACGGCGCAAACAGGATAACTTATTAAGCTTATAAAGAAAAAGGGTGAAAAGACGCATGTACAGGTTTGAATTAATTTCGTGTGACTTCATTATCATTGCGATAGCGTTTAATACGTGTTGTTTATGCTGTATCGAAATTTAAAGGGATGTTTTGATTAGGTGGTATCGCGCCTAGAGGGTCGGAAACACAAAACCAAGGCGGAATAAAGAATGTCCGTCGGATTATTACCTACTCCACTGTACTAATTACCGCATGCATGCACCGCGTAACAGTACGCCTAAACCGGTTCTAGCAATTTGTCAGTGAGAAAATATGATGTAGGAACGACTGAAATAGACGCCCATTTAGAAAAGTTCATTTCCGAGGAACTCGAGAAGGTTCAAATTGTTGATCCTTAAGGAGACCTCAAGGATAAGATCGATGCTTACCTAGTAATTGCTTGTGGTGAATTCTCATCTTGTCATATTGAATATGACCGCCCATATCCCGTAGTAACCGTCTATTGTGACCCTTATAAAAGAACGTTTGTCTTTAGAGATGTCCTACTGTTGGGTATGGTATAATAGGAAATAAGTGTTTAAATTCCATGCTAACCACGTGATAAATGCAGGTCGAAATACGGGATGACTATCCTTCATGCCGGCTAGGGAGCCGGAACGTGTGTGCATAGTGATTGGCGAAGGGTCATGATATGCAGGTTACATAAGCATAGGGTTGGGAAAGTAAACACCGTTATTTAACAACTCCTCACTCCACACCCGGCTTCACTTCTGACGGTCAATTACCCCACAAACGTTTAACACACAGGCGGGCCACTAAGCCTCCAAAATTCAGTCAATTCAGATCGGCGGATCTCGAGCAATAACCTGATTCCCCATGTCAGATCCAGGGTCAGTCTCGTCAAGCCAGGGATTTCGGCGCCTGCTTCCCGCCGTATCGGCTCCAAACTCTTCCACATCAACACAATCCTCCATCAAGTTACCTCCCAAACGGGCCCCGGTGCTTGCAGCCTGTAATACTTGCAAAAAGCGGAAAATCAGAGTAACACACCCACTCTCTCCCCATCCAACTCAAGGCATATGCGTAAATGAGGTTTTAACAGAATCATATAGTGTTCCGGCACTCGACCGGTATGCGATAGTTGCCAAAAGCGTAATGTTCCATGCGAATACGAGACGGTGCCGTGGGAAACAGCTTCACAGGCTTTGAAAAGAAAACACGAGGATAGTCACACCGAAGCTTCAGTATATAAGGAGCTTTTCAGTATCCTGCGAAAAGTGCCCGAGAACGAGGCGCAGGATATTACGCGTAGAATAAGGAGCGGAGCTGATCCTGCCAGTGTGGTACAACGTTTCCAAAGCGCGGACCTTTTGCTTCAGCTTGCCGTCACCCCTGAGACGCGGTTGCGGTATGAGTTCCCTTATTTGAAAGAGATGCCGCCGAGTCTTGCCAGAGATAACCCTTATCTGGATTCTCTAATCTATGAATCGACTTATCTGTACTCAAACCCTGCAAAAAGGCGTTTGCCGCCCAAAGGGGCTGCTGGTTCCCTTCTCAAGGACGCGCAGTCCAATGATCAGAGTCCATATCTCAAGCCAATACATGCAGCAGAAGTCATTGAGCCCAAACTTTCAGCCGCGAAGCCATCACACTGGACGGGCGTCTGCAATGACGATGCCTTGATGCGAGAGCTTCTGGGATTCTTCTTCCGGTCCGAATATAGTTACCACTGCTTGTTCCAAAAGGATCTATTCTTGGAGGACTTGATCTCTAAAAACACTGACTTCTGCTCCTCCTTGTTGGTTAATGCGGTCCTTGCGTATGCATGTGTGGGTATCACAATCGCTATTTTATAACTCCTCTCCTGACATACTCTAGATTTGCTATTCAGAGATGAAAAACCGAGGCGAGTACTGGAACCCTTCGAGTTTATCCTACCGGTTTCTCGCCGAAACGAGGAGACTCTGGGAGCTAGAGGCTGAGGTGGCACTGGTTACCACTATTCAGGCCGGCACCATCCTGACCAATATCTATGCCATTTGCGGGCTAGACAAATTTGGAAGAGCTTACAGCCTCCAGTCTATCGTGCTAGCTGACAAGCTTGGCTTATTTGAGCATGACGAGAAATTAGACAAGAGGACAAGAGATGGAAGAGAATTTACAGCTTGGATGTTATTCATGTTTGAGACGTAAGACCCTTCGCCCACCGCCAAAGACTCTAAGTTAATGATGAAAAGTACTCTCGCATATCATTACATGCATTCACCTCTTATCACACAACCACCCAACCCTCCACCGCCTCCTTCAGTAGACACAAAGTGGTACGGTGAGATCACTGTTCGATATCCGCTTTCAGATTCACTGTGGCCCATCCACTTTGGAGAATATTTCATAGCTAGATGCCGCTTTTTTGTCATCATCAACGAAGTCTGTCAAGCAGCCTTTGCAGAGGATGCAGCCCTGACTTTGGAGCAAGCCAATAATTTTCATATTCGGATGAAGGATTGGTACCAGACACTGCCCCAATGCCTGAAGCCGAGGTACATCTTTCACCCAAACCATTTTCAATTACAGTAAGCCACCTCACGTCGTACGAAAAAGCCCAAGTCAAAATAGCATGTTGTTTCTAATCGTTCTCTTTTGTTAGTTTCTACTACTTCAATCTCTTGACTACTATATACGAGCCATTTACCGCTGCTAGAAGCCAAGAGACACCTCCGCAGGGTTTCGTGACCGAGGCTACCAAATACATACACACGCTTATTCGAATATATTATCTCCGACACTCATTCCAAACTACCGATGTGTTTTTGACACAGCCCCTAGCCCTTGTTGGATTCGCATGTTTACGTCTCATCGGGAATGAGATAACGGAAGCGGACCTTGAAGTCGCTCGGGGCATGTTATTCCTTGTAACAAAAGGCCTTCATGACCAAGGCCGCAGCTTCCATGTAGCAGAGACTGTCTACCGAGTAATCCAGGGACAGATGCGTGCTGAAGAGGCTACACTGATGGAAAGGATATCGAGAATGGAGGAAGGTAGTGAAAAGTCCAAGCAAAGTATGTTGCAGGCTGTTCACAGCTCGTGGCCAGTTAGTGTTGTCAGCAAGACCGAGACCGATGATTTAGAAATGGGCAAGTTGACGAGACTTGTCAAGCGGTTTGTAATAACGAATTTGAATACAGGGGAGGATGGGGATAGGGAGCTGAATGAGGATACCCCTCGAGAAGGAGAGAACCTTAATTAAGAAGATCAAATGCCTCAGGCTTCACGCCGATTACCTATAGCTAGCAATCTTTACAAATTCGCTTTCGAGGCTAATATACATACATCGTATTAACTTCCAGCCCCTGATACGTCATAAGCTTTATAGTTAACAAAATCGTATTTCAGGATTAACTCCCGGTTGCCGTGCGGCGATAGAGATAAAAAAAATGAGTCGATAGTTTGTTTCTAAACTTGCCTCGACACGGGATCGAACCGTGGACCTTGTCATTACTAGTGACACGCTCTACCACTGAGCCATCGAGGCGGGCTTCTGATTGGATGGAAAGGTGAGTCTATTTCTTCCTGATCGCAAGAAGCTCATTTCATCACATCTCACAAGTAGTTAGAGATAGAAGTATGGGTAATGAACTACACTGTAAGTCCCATTATGAACCTAATTTGATTTCAACACTGTGATATAGTTTATCTTGGAGGTTTTATAAATATTTTATCAAATGTTGCTTTTGTCCCATCCATTCCTTGCTGAGAGTGCTGTCTGAGTGCTTACCAATACTGAATAAACATACTAGACTAGCTTAGCCAATAAGATAGGCTCCTTATCTCCCCGATGGTTTTCTGGAGAATTGTTTCTTTAGCCAATAGGAAAAGCTAATTATCTCCGAATACAACTGAGAAAGAAGTCAAGCAAATATTATTATCTCCACTGGCAATTAATAAAGGTATATAATAGACGCGCAGGCAACTACTAGCAGTTAGAAATAATTCATTCAAATAAAATACACTCTACAACCCCTTTTCTACACTATTATTTTCCTTCCAAGAAAATAACCATGCCTCAACTCACTGTTCCTGGTGCCATTCTATTACGAGACTTTCGGCAAGGGGCCCCTGCTCGTCTTCATCCCCGGAGCCGATGGTCGCGGCAGCATCTTCCACTCCGCCGCCCAAATTCTTTCCGCTCACTTCACTGTTGTCTGCTGGGATCGTCGTGGATATTCACAAAGTTTTCTCGTTGGCAAGCAAGATTTCGAACACCGTCTGCAAACCGATGCCGATGACGCGCAACGGTTGATCGAGCACCTGTCTGAGAATGGGACCGCTGTTGTGTACGGAACCTCCTCCGGTGCTATAGTGGCCCAGCAGCTGCTAGCCAGTCATCCAGATTGTGTCACAAAGCTCGTTGCCCACGAACCGCCCGCATTCGCCGTCCTTCCCGAAGAATTCCAGCAGCAGGCGACTGGACTGATGAACCACATCTACAACACATACAAGGCTCATGGCCCCGACGAAGCTATGCAGGTCTTTGCCTCAGGCATTTCCGAAGGCCCTGATGCAGACATGATGCGCCATTGTATGGACGCAAAACGCAGTGATGAGATCCGCGCAAATTGTCTCTTTTGGTTCGAGTTTGAGCTGAGACAGTATACAAGTGCCAAGGTTGACGTTGAACGTCTTGCTGGGGCAAAAGAAAAGTTGATTCTTGTTGCGGGAGAGGATAGCGGCGACGGGCCAGGTGTAGGACCAGTCAAGGGCATCGCTATGCAGTTGGGTAAAGAAGTTTTTAGAATTCCTGGCGGCCACCTGGGTCACATGGTGGTTCCTGAATTATTTGCAAAGAAGCTATTAGAGTTATTCCGTCAATAGAAAGATACTGTGAACTATCACCCAATATTTAATGCTGCATATCTGTTAAAAGACCGGATCTTTGAATTGCCATGCTTGGTTTGTGATATCCCCATCCATACCCCAATCAAAACTCTGAGAGCTGATCCAGCTTTGGTCCAGCGAGTCAGAGGTGAATAATTCATTGAAGTCCTCTGATATCCCCGCCAACCAGCTCTCGTCAATGGTTACCTCAATCAGGGGATCATCCAATATCGTAGGACTGTCAACTTGGCGCCCATTCGAATTAGTATATCAATCGGTATCGTTCCAATTGGATGGTCTTGTTTTCTCAGGAGTCACTTTACTGACCTTGTTTCGTGACAGGGGAGAACCGTTGCCGATATTTTTCCAAAGCTTCCTTCCCTTTCGCTGCAGATTCGACTTGTGACTCATAATGGTGAAACACTTGTAGAGCTCTCTCCCATGAAGTTTTAGCGGGCTCAAGATGCAGATTGACCCCTAAATCGGGGCAGAGACTGGCGGCAAGGAGGGCCGATGCAGCTCCAAAAGTAACTATGACAACCATGTTAGTATCTTATTGTGTACAGAGCGCCGAAAATCCACGTCAGCAGTGTGTGGGGTGGTTACAGAACAACGTGTGCCATGGTGAAGTTTGTCGTGAACTATTTATGCCTTGATACATCTCTTCGATAATATCGTGCGCGGTCGATATGCATAAAACCCCAATTTCCCTGAGATAAGCTCCATGGAGAAGGGAAGAAGTTGTATGATTGGTGTTCGAAGCTTGTTTGGAAACAAGCCGTCTTACTTCGACGAGAAGCGAGGGTCGCAGTAGTAGAAGCCGTATGTATAGAACCCTTCATAAAGTGAGAGATGACCTATTGCGAAACAGGCTGTGACATACCTTGATCTCATAATCATGGCTTGTATACGGAAGCAGCTTGCTGACTCATTGGCAGTTTCCGTATTGCTATCATGCCGCAGATGACTAGGCAAGTTCGCTAGTAAATCGTCCAGTTTTGAACACAACTTCGGAACCTCGCCCACATATTCA
Organism: Fusarium sp. VM40; assembly: GCA_954870535.1. Classification (NCBI taxonomy): domain Eukaryota; kingdom Fungi; phylum Ascomycota; class Sordariomycetes; order Hypocreales; family Nectriaceae; genus Fusarium; species Fusarium sp. VM40. Next base: position 4,442,916 of record CATPAH010000013.1, read on the forward strand.
GATGATACAGCTGTTTCGCTCTGGGTACTTTGGTATCCATGTGAGTAGAACTTGGTTAAAATCTCGTCTAAGATCTCAAACATCCTTACACTATACCTGAAGAAATCTAGTCGAGATGGAAAGTTTTCAGGTTGGCAGCCTTCACCAACTTCTAACAGATATTCGTCGTCGATAGGCTCAGGCAACGGGATAGCATGTGGCCTGGAATGAAGGACAGGGCGGCCGAACGTGGTAGCCGACAGCCTAGGAATAGTCAGCGAATTACGAGAGTCTATGAATGGGACGGGAAATACCGATCCAAAGTAATACAGGTATGCCAGACTCTGCGCCTCATCTCCCGCTTCAGTTGGTTCCGTGATGAGGCTGTCTGCTCTACGTGTAATCCCAAGCTCTGTGCTACTCTTAGAGCTACACCGATCGTGTTCCAACATCGGTCGGCGTAGGTTGTGTAATGCAAATAGATTCCTCGTAGAAGGAGTAGTTGTACTATTTCCAACGAGGAGAAATCCAAGGTCTCGACAGAAACTAGTCGCTGGGACCTTTGGTAAAAGTAATTGGCAAATTGGATCCTTTGAGATGGAGGAATATCTTTGCTGCGTTGGTATCCAAGGGCTAAGACCATATTGAGTATCGCATGAAAGACAACATCATCTCTCGTTCGGTTACTTCCATGTTCCGATGCCGTAATTGTTCGCTGGAAATGGGTGGACATCTTAACAAAAGATGGCCAGTGTAGTACAGGAAAGACTGGATGTATGAAATCATAGAAAGAGTGTAGAATTGCGGGTATGAGGTGATCCGGGGGGGAATTAAGGTCCGTATCATAAGTGGGGTTCGGGGATTTGAGTACTGAGAAGCCTAGGAGGTCTAGTATGACCTTTTCCTCGGCAAATTGCTTTGCGTCTGTCTGAGGCTCTGCCCTTGGAATTGCCTGCTGTAGGAAAGAAATATTCGAGGATGGACCGTGTAATATTTCGTCCTCTGCGCCATGGGAGTCAGGTATCACAATTTGCTCCGAAGGGACCCGGCTTGAGGCTAAGTAGATGTCAGGATTGTTTGAGATATATCATAAGAAATACAAACCCTGAAATATCGAAGGGCCATCAGTGACATTCTGGTCTAGATGTGGACCTCCCCGTGACTCTTCTTTTGAGTGATGTAGTTGATTATTCATCCGGGAAAGGTTTCTAACAATAGGTCAGGAAGTGTTGTCTGGACAGGGAAGAGACTGACTTGGCTGATGAGCTTGACGCTTTCTGCTGATAGCCGCACTGGTTACCCAAGCCCTTTACCTTGCATGAAGTACAAATTGGCCGGTGTCCATCACAGCCAGTTTTACGAGCACGGCAAGGGTTGCATGCCAGTTGAGTCCTGTGTCGCCGGCGTGGCGTTATTACCCTTTGTTTGAGCATGTGAAATAATAGGACGATTCTATTTTGAATTGGGTATTACCTGTCGTTTCTTGACGTATAACCATTAGAGTTGGCTGTTTGCGAAGATTGTGATTGTGAAGGTGGTTGACTTACTAATCAATGGCGCACGCAAAAATATTTAACCGTCCCTCTCTGCCCCATACAATTCCGGCCGTAACAGGACATGACACTCAGAGTATACCCGGGGACTTACTTGGCAGGTGTTCTTGCGCAGCCCCCTCTTTCTCAAATCGTATTCCTAGTAGCCATGCTATTGCCAGTGTGACAAGTCCATTTTAACTCACAAACTTCCTTAATTCCGCCGTCAATACTTTTACTTGATTTTAAAGGAAGGGCAAATAGGAAAGAGGTGGGTAAGATGGCTGCCTCACTCGATAACAATAGTGATGACGGCCGAGAAAAGGGTTGGACACGGCTGGCCTGTGCAGCAAATGCTGGCGACGTCGGAAGGGTTTTAGAGTTGCTGGCCGGCGCAGATCGTTCTGGTATCGACATTGACGCGCGTGACTATAGCGGCTGTACATCGCTCACGCTCGCCACCCAAAAAGGACATACCGCTGTGGTAGAGACGCTCCTTGCCTACGGTGCCAACCCCAACCTACAAGACATTGACCACATCTCACCATTCTGGCAAGCCGCCCGGCATGGTCATATTTCTATCATGCGCCTTTTCTTAGAGAGTGGGCGGTTATCAAATGTCAAACCGCGACCTGCATACTTCCACCAGCATTTCCCAGAGACTCCACTCTCCATCGCGATCAAGGAGGGCTATCAAGAGATGGTGGAGCTGTTAGCACGTGCAGATGGTATTAAACCATACCTAACAGTCCCGCACCACAAGGACAACGATGGAAAGACCAGTATGCTGGGCCTCGCTATCCGGAACGGGCTCGAAGAAGCAGCATTGGCTCTTCTGAACAAATGCGACTTTAGAGACGCTGGGTCCAGCGATGGCGACCACAGCGACAGCACTACCGAAAACGATATCGAGCCTATTTCGAAACTCTTAGTTCTCGCTATCAGTACCGGCTGTTCTAGAATTGTTCGAGAGCTTTTGACCATGCCTACTGTCATGGGTGTTCGGCGAGAAGGGTCTCCTGAGTAGTTACAGAAAAGAAGAGAAAGGCACTGTTGCAGCAACTACTCCGGATCCCCGCCGTCGACCCTAATGCTGAGGACCATAATGGCCTTACCCCGCTGCTTCTAGCCATCGTGTCTGGACATGGCAATGAATATGTTGAGATTCTACGGTCACGGTCAGATATCAACGTGAATCAGCCCCGACCTGGGACCGACAGCAGACCACTTGACATTGCGATACAAACAGGCAACATTACTGTTATGTTGTTGCGTGAAAGAGGTGCCATTGAGTCGGTTGACTCCACGGGATCCTATCACTTTAATGCGAATGTCACGGTTGAGGTTGGATTCCTGCCTAGTGCATACTCTGAGTTTCAGGCGACCCGACCACATCAGGGACAGCGACAGTATGCAAGTGGGTCATCTGAAGGAAGTGGAACTAGTTCAGCAAGCGATGAGCTCCATCTCGACCACGTTATTCCATTGTCAGGTGGTTTAGAATTTGCGCTACGGAAGAATCTTCTTAGAGAGCATTCCCTGCCTTTGGGCGAGCAGCAGGCATACGTCCGCGAGTGGGTAAAAAGTACGGCAGGTTTGTGCTCATCTTGCTCGGCTATCGACCTAGGTTCTGCCTTCTGGAAGCGTCATACAGAATACGGCGGTCGAGTTATTACTGACCTGGGAAGGGTCGACGACACTTGGCAGGAGAGGGCTTACGCTTTGTGCCGCATGTTTGCTAACATATATATTCGCACTGGCATCAAGGGGGGGTATAAACTGGTTAGCTTCTCCACGACACAGTCTTGGCTCTGTCATGCAGAGATGGCCCGCTGGAACGCCTTTCGGTTTAAGCAATTCATCGACACTATGGTGTTCGCTGTGATTCCAGACACAGTGGCTGCAGATGGGGTGTATGAGACCCAACTTGACTTCGGGGCAGCAGCGAGGCCGCCGAAACGTACAAGAGATGCTGTCAAAGCCGCATTTTCTTTCGGCTTGATCGGCCGTCTCGGGAGTAATGGTCCAAGCGGAGCTTCTGTGACCATCCCACGGCTAGGTGCCATGGTAAGTGACTGGAGTGTAGCTAGAGGCTGGATTACTACGTGTCGCGAGGACCACCAACGGCGCTGTAAATCGTACGGAACAGCCAACATCCCACATTTCTATCTCATCGAGTCTACTACGCGAAAGATCTTGGAACATAAGCCGTCTCAACCTAACCGTCGGCCGGAATACGTAGCTCTGAGCTACGTTTGAGGTAAATCACCAGGTGGTCAGCAACCGCCACAACATTCATGGCAGCAGGAAAGCCTCGAAGATCGGGGGAATGGCCTAGTAGAGGCAGCTATTGAAGATGCTATCCGTGTGACACTACAACTTGGATATCAATACCTATGGGTAGACCGCTATTGCATTGTCCAGACAGGCGACGAGGCTATCAAGCAGGAGCAGTAACGGCATATGCACATGGTCTATGCCAATGCCGAGGTGACTATAATTGCAGCAGCTGGCGAGAGTGCATCAGCAGGCCTACTTGGTGCCCCAAGGCGTCTGAGGCAGCAACAACCTGGTGCTTTCGTTCAGAATCACGCGCTGGTATGTATCCCCCCTGACCCCTCCCACCACATCCATTTCCGCTCCACCTGGGCCACTCGTGGATGGACATATCAGGAGGGGCTGCTAGCATGCCGCTGTCTTTACTTCTCAGAATAGAAGATGTCTTACGAGTGCCGCCATATGATCTGCCGTGAGGCTATTCGCCTACCTTTTGGTTTGGAACGAAGGATTTCTGGGTCTAAACCCCGCTTTATGGAGCCCTTCTGGATGTATGAACCATACACAATGCCTGGTGCGGATGCATCTCATACTGCCTTAGGCCTATTTGATCTCTTGACGGTTTATACGACGCGGCAACTTTCTCTGCCCTCGGACACCCTGAATGCCATGCTTGGCATTTTGAATTTACTATCTCAAAAGAGGGAAAAGCCCATTTATCATATTTGTGGCGTCCCCATTCTGCGTCTCAACAATGAGAAATCCGGAATAAACGCTGATAATGATGTTGCCACCGCTGTAGGCCTTGGTGGCTTTCTTGATGGTCTCCGTTGGCGACTTCAAGAGCCCGCCCAACGGCGACACGGATTTCCAAGCTGGTCGTGGACAGGATGGCAGGGCGTCGTCGCTGGCATGAATAAGGATAGCCGGCCTATCAACCAAACCTCTGGATTTGCGATAGATATATCTGTTATTCCTGGTGGCCAAGAAGATGGAGTTGCAGTACCATGGAGCCTCTGCTATGAGCAATTGCGAATGACAGACGACAGCAACTCGGTCATCCGATCAGGCCAACAACACATACTTGAGATCACAGCCAGCGCCGCCACCATCAAGTTTCACATAGGAGAATACGAAGGGCGGCCCAATATATTGATTGGAACAATTTTCGCTGGGAATAAGGTATGGCAGGGTGAGTTCATTCTTACTAGAAAGGACGAAGACAACAATGAGAACAAATTCCTATGCTCCTTGATACGGGAGTCATGGACAGGCATTGTATTAGGAAATTCTCAGAGTCAAAAGCATACCAACCTTCACGATACGACACTGTTTGTTATTCAAGAACATGAGTATGAGCAGCGGCAGAGGAATGCACGGGACCATATATACTGCGAACGTATTGGCCTGCTTACTCTTCTCCACTGCACACTTGATGGTAGTTCACTAGAGCAGCGGACCTGGCGGCTTAAATAATATTGCTTAATGTGGACGTAGGATTTGTAGCCGAAAGCGATATAATTACTTATGAACTCTTGTTAACTTCCATACCATGAATGGATAGATGCCGTCTAGTTGAGCTTTCAGGACAAGGGGGATGTGCAAAGGGTCTAATGCTGCCGAACTTCTTACATGGCTATTTCTAACTAAAAGAAACTTTTTCCCAATGTAAATTAGTTAACTAAGATCAACTTAATAAATACCCAGTTATATAGCATTTTTCGGTGCTGACTACACGCTTTGCATTCATTACAGCTGTGAACTGATTGCAATCTTGGCATGTTGATGAAGGGAAAAGAGACTAGTTGTGGGGAATTAGATCCTGTGCTGTGCCGTACAGTAGTGGAGCCAGTCCTTTAAATAACTGGGACCGCTAAGGATGTGAGGTTGCACTATTCTTTTTTCGGGTTTGCAAGCCTCTGGGTAACTTACGGAAAGTGCCTGGCGGACCGATTTGCCTCTATGAACTGTGGAAGACGGAATGGAATAGTCCAAAATGTGGTCGATAGTCTGGTCAAGCGCACAAGATTGATCTTGGAACTATTTGTGCGCCCCTGTTGGAGCTCCTGTAATCTTAGAATGTCTAGATACCTGCTTGAAATGGCAAGCTGAGATGCAGTTGCAGGGTTTGCGACCAACACAAGGTTGCATCATAGCCTGATCTGCAGTGGCTGGACAGTCTCTTGTTCCTCTTCCAGAGCGAACTGCAGGGGGGCAGGGTAGAACGGGAAGAAAAGAAGGGCATAACTACATTTCTTTATCTCAAAGACCTTGTCCGTCTGTTGGTTGTCGGGAAGTCTGTGACCAGCCCATGACACAGGGAGGAGGCAGTGCATTTCTTCCCTTATAAGTAGACACACCAAACACCGGTTGTATTTTAGCCAAGCGATTATCATTTACCAAGCATTCATTGTCTCATTAGTCACACAAGGCTATCTGCCTCTAACAATTTCTGCCATATAACTATACCATTGTAAATGTTTTCACTCAAAAACGGGGCTACTGCATCAATCGCAATGGAGAAGAACCCTAAGCCAAATGTCCCCAACGGCTCTACCGACAAGAATGGCAAAAACGTTGCACCCCCCAATACTGAAGATGTTCCTTCTTCATCGAACGGTCCTACTGAAAACCAAGCTTTGGGGTCATTGAACACTCAGAATGGTGGCTCTACTCAGACCTCCACAGGCAACAACAAAACTGAGGTTGAGGACAGTAACATTATTGCGGACGATCCTTTTGACAGCGCGAGAAGACGCATTCTATTTAATGCCATTAACCAACTCCAGGTTGGCGGTTCAGAAGCAAACCTAGATATCCCACAGGCAAGCCAGTTCCCCAGCTCTAACCAGGGTAATGCTCTGCTAACCCTTTCCTTAGCTCATAGTGGTGGGCGAGCAGTCTGCTGGAAAGTCATCTTTGTTGAAAAGCTTGACCGACATTCCATTTCCTGTTAGATCCGGCATCGGTACTCACTTTCCGATTCGCATTGTCTCTCAACGTACTGGACCGGGAAGCAGAGAGCACTTCAGCATTGCCGTTGAAGAGGCGCCCAACGACGTCGAAGGTCTAGAGCGTGCAGAGCCAGAAGCGAAGAAATATCTTCTCGAGGGTGACACCTTGACCATGAGTATGTTTGAAGCAGCTCTTCAAGACGTAAGTGATTGGACTTATTCATTCATCATACAAGATTTTCTGATTATTACTCTAGCTTTCTGATAATCACATTAAAATCAGAAAAGGCAGTGGGCAGCAGAAGAAGAACTTCGTGCCGGATATTGTCAGAGTCAATCTCTGGGGGCCTAACCGATCGCTCTTCAACATTCTAGACCTCCCTGGACTCGTCAGCTCAAGCGTGAACATTAACAAGTCCGAGATGGCTGGAACCCATCGATTGGCTATACAGTACATTAAAAACCCGAAGAATACAGTAATGTGAGCTCTCTCCTTTCTGGTCCCTTGTAGTCATAATAACAAGTCACTCAAAATTAGATGCACGCTACCTGCAACTGCTGAACTTTCCACCCAAAAGGTCATTGAAAGGTGCCGAGAATACGTACCGGACCAAGGGCAACTGATTGGTGTCTTCACAAAGTGCGACATGGTGACGAGCCCGAAGGCGCTTCAGACGGTGCGTTCATTGATCCAGGTATAGTACGACTCGGGAGCTGACAATTTTCTAGCTCATCTCCTCTACGAAGACCAGGGTGGAGAACAGCGAGTCAGCGTTCCAGAATGGCATGTTTGTTGTTTGTAATGGAGACGATTCTGAAAGCAGCATGGCGGGCTATGATATCGAGCAAAAAGTCTTCGACAAAGAGCCCTGGACGCAGATACCTGCTGAACGTAGAGGAACGTCCAAGCTCAAACACCATCTCGGAGAGATCCTTACGTCCCAGGTCGAAAAGGTCTTCCCCGAGCTGGAACGGGACATAGAGTTGCGATTGAGCAAAAAGAACGCCCAGCTGGCAGAGATGGGAGATCCTCGAACGAATCTAAGCCAAAGCCAGGCTTACCTCAACCAGTTTGTGAGCAAGTACTCCAAGCAAGCCAAAGATGCTCTCATACGTCCGGGGCAACTCGAGTCCCGTGACATGGACCTGCGACAAAAGCTCGGCGACTTGAACACTCAGTTCGCCAATGTCATGCGCTGGGTTGGCGCTGTCTGGTCATTTGACGATGTGGGCATTGATCCGTATGTCAGTTGCGGGCGCTATCGACAGCTTCTCGACAACAACGAGATCAATGGGAAGGAAAAGAACGAGAAAGCGTACCAAGCCTTGTATGAAATGAATGACTCACCCGACGAGTTCGAGTCTGAGTTGCCCAAGATACCAGCATTTGACAAGTACAAGCATCTAAAGTCATCTCAGGATTTTGAGAAGATAATCAAAGACTATCTAGGCAGATTCGGGGCGTCGCAGCCTCCTGGTGTGGTGAACTCGGAGATATATCCAGTCATATATCGTCTGCAGATTTCCAAATGGGGACATATTGCCCAGGAGCATCTCGAGAGAGTCAAAGACGCTCTGAAGCTGAGCTATGAGATGATCCTGGAGTCTACCTGCCCAAATACCGGAAGTACATCTGTTTTGTACCGCGAGCTCAAGAGTCGACTCCATTTGATGTTCGAAGCAACATTTGGCAAGGCTCGACAGGATCTCGAGTCGTACTGCAAACAGGAATCCGAAAGAGTCTTTTTGCAGACCAACAGTCGTGACTTTCCTGATAGGCTCGATTACTGGCGCTCGCTAAGGTACGCCAGGGCCTTTCACGCCGCGTCCATTCCGAAGAATGGACAAGCCCATAATCTTATCTCAAGCCAGACACTGGTGGGTATGTGGAGCAGTATGGATCTATCAAACGAGGCAAGAATGATGTACGAGATCCATGATGTCGTCAAGGTCTATTACGAGGTGAGACTACCAGATCCGAAAAGAGAGCATATAAAGATTATGTTAACCCTGCGTACAGATTTCGCTTGAGTCATTTACAAGACACGTCTCGCAGACTATCACTGAAAGCTTCGTGATGGATAAAGATGGTCCCTTGAGTAAACTCACTAGTGACTATGTTTTCCAACTATCAGAAGCAGAGGTAGGTAAGATTACGAGAGAAGAAAAGGCCATAGGCGAACAGAGGGATCAGATAAATCGCGAAATCGCGAAGCTCAAGAGTGCTCAGGAAATCGCTAGAATTGCGAGGGACCAGGTGGGGAAGAATTGAAAGCTATACAGGTGCCAGGGGTTCAGTTGGCAGTTCTAACTGGACCTGGGACAACTCTTGGAATGTTTGTATGAACTATTCTATTGCAACACGATAGTCCTCATCTCGAGTCCCTTCTGCCAGATAGTGTCTTGAGGCATAGTTGTTGGTGCCCGTTTCATCCATCTCCCACTCTTGTCTCGATACATAGTTGGCCTTGCCGATGCTTCGTTGGTAGACTTGACTGCACCCCTTAACGTGATCATACCAACTCGTTCGAAACGGTCACCCTTTTCCTTCAGAACCAGCATGATAACGTTGTGATCCCGCGACATTTTCCCAGACTCCAGCACCATGACGGGAAGCTTGAATTGACAAACTCCTGTCAGCGCCTCATTATCGAGGTACAAGAACGAGTAGCACGTTATATCTGTTGTCAAGGGCAGTATAGCCCAAGGCCCATCTTGCATCCCCGTTTCGGTGACTGTTCTGTTTGAAATGTTGTTCTCTGAACCTAATTTGATGGTTTCAAACGACACCTTTGTCATCATTCCTTCCAGTTCGATGACGGGTTGCATTTCTAGTAGAGGGTTTGTAGTGCACTCCGTCATGTAGTCATCGACTGAAATTGAATATCCATCTCTAGATTCACTTTTGGGGAACAATCGAAGTTCATAATTCCGGGTATTGCGGCTGGTCATCTTGATTGCGCCCTTCCAACCAGTCCAAGACCAGCTGGGGAAATTGAAATTTCTGGCTCCAGGTTCCACATGGTACCAAGCATTGATCAAATAACCCTTGTCTTTGTGGATCGGGTTTCCGTGCAAATGAAAATATTTCTCATCTCGGCCAAAGGCGTTGAGTATCCCTAAGAAGGCGTTCAGGGTATCGCTGTCATACGTGAGGTTTCTGTTGCTGAACTCCATTAAATGCTTTCCAATATCGTTGGCGGGCAAAATAACAGGCTCAGTATCATTGAGGAAAGGTATCTTCCTTCTATTTGGCTGATCGAGTCTGTGCAATATACTCATGGGAATCTCAAACGATTCGATACAGGTCATATTATTGCACTGAAACATGACTTGCTCATCAGTGAAAAATATTCTTCTGTGCGACAGAATACCTTCCTGATAAGTCCAACCACGAGAACCCCATCGACTGGACCCAATCTTTTGGGCAGGAGGTGTACCGAGGTAGGTGAGCTTTATGCCATTAACTTGAGCATATCGCAGCACTGCATCAGACTGGCGAGGGTAAGTTACACCAGCCAAGCCGGAATTACAGTCTATTCCAGCGGCATCGATGATTGTGAAAAGCGCTTGCGAATAAATCGCATCCATCTTTTGTATCTGTTCCTGCTTATTGGGGTCCTTTTTGTCCTGGTTGATGCACTTACAGATTGTTAGCTCCTGTCATTCTGTGTTCATTCAACCTACATGTCGATCAACCCATAGATAATTACAGTTGAGTTCAGAGACCATCTTGATACTGTCCTTGACGACCTGGGGGAACTTATCTTCTGTATCCCCCCAGACATATGACAATGCAGCGTATTTGCAATCGGCCGGCGCAGGTATTACCACTGGTTCCTCGCGGTTGATGTATTCCGGCTCCGTGCAATCAATAACTCTAAAGTTTGATATTGTAGCGAGCTTTTCTGGCTTGCAGTTCTTCGGGTGATTCTTGTCACAATACTTCATCCAATATTTGATCAACCTAAAATTGATCTTCTCATATTCGTAGCGCCGAAGCTCATGGGAGGTGGATGCTTTGCGCAGTGGTTCAACTGCTATAACATGGCCCATGTGTCTTCGCTTGTCAGGCTGTGGCTCGTTTCTTCCTGAAGCAATAAATACAAGGCTTGTGTCTGGTCCTAAAGGATGTTCGCGGGTACTGCTACCGGTAAAAAGTGCACTCAAACTGACTGCCCGTAAAGAGCATGTTGAAGTATCCAAAGCCGACGGTTTCAATAAAGCGAACAGCTGACAAATCTCACAAGAAGATGAACGCAGCTCTTCGTGGCACTCATTGACTGCGACATTAAACTTCTTCACCTGTTGGCCGTTGTCCGACTTCTGGATTAAATATGACCATCTTATGGCGCAACAGCGTGAACAAAGATGATTTGGTAGTGATTTTGCCCTTAGTCGAGTGTTTGGCTGCTCATCGCTCGAGCAAGACCTTTCCCGTTTCATTATTGTGAGTCAATGTCGTGTAAGTCCAGAAAAAGAGATAAGTTATTGTAAGAGAGTAAAGAGTTGAAAAGGCAGGATTACAATTGCGGCCTGATGAAGAGAGGGGAAATCAAATCTGAGCCAATAGCATATCTCGGTAATAAGTTAGTAATGCCCAATGCATGAATGCCTACAGTAACCTAAACATAATAAAAAGACAGACTTTTTGTACAGTTAAATAACCGCGCTATAAAAGCACAGAGTATTGGGTCTAGATAGAACATAAAATGTTCTTCAAAGAAAAAGCATGGTATTGGCTCCAGGCGACATTTTTTAATTTTGATGGATCAGCGTAAGGTTAAGTATAGGCTTTAGAAAATGCAGACACAAATCAAGCGATGTGTGGCACAGCATGAGCTTCAGGAGACAGGAATGAAATCAAACATTGGACAGAAACTCAGAGACTAGTATGTCGGCGGCGTGTCGGTCCACAGCGAGTCGCCGGGAGTGGTAAGCTGTATGATATTGCATGATTTGCATAACTGGGTAGATGGAGAGATTCATATTACCCCGAAGAGGTCTATAATAGAGTTTTAGGAATCCCGATCTTGTATTATTCTTCGGTGTTAACTAAACGCTTCTGGAGCTGCCTGGGTTTGGACCTCTTCTTTACTATATTCCCCGAATTTCGGCCAGAGTTGGAATGACGACTCCTTGCACGGTTCCTACTTCGCGTACGTGGGCCCCGGAGGCGCTGCAGTAAAGATGCCAGATATCCCCCGTCTTGTTTTGCCTCGTGCATGTTGATACGGTGTTCATCCTGAAGCGTGTAGGCGCGGAACGATTCGAAATCATCCCACACCTTGACGTCCTTTTGCACCCGGCGCGCATCAATAAGGTCAACTATGTTGACAAGAGTATTCTTTAGATCCTTCTTGCATTCAGGTATTGAGTCCTTTTCAGGTATGCGAACCTCACGACAGAGGCTTTGGTATCCTTTTAATTGTTTCTCTTCGGTAAGCTCTTCTCCTGTCTGCTTCGACTGCGAGAAGTAGTGCAGTTGAAGTTCTTCGCGCATCGCAATGGTGCGTTCCTGCGTGTAGAGTTGGGAGCCAGGAACTCAATTTTGAGACGACGCGAGGCGAGCGAACTCATCGTCGAATGACACGTTGTCGTTGGGTGTAAAATTATCAAACTTGGCAAAGTGAGACTGGGACATTGGCATATCCTCGGCCTCTTCCTTGACTGACATGATTAAAATTGTTTTGTGTCAAATAGATGGGTGTGAGGAAGATGAAATGAGCACGTTTATAAACGCGTTACGGTACAAACGCGAAATTGCATTGTCTCAGCTGTCGTGCACGTGACTATACAGCATTGACTCTCTAGGTTATGATTGGTAGTCGCGGAAAGGACTGTACTTTCAAAAGCTTTACTCCTGTAAAGCGATATGCAAAGAGAAACTCTATTAAAATTCCCTGGGATATCACTTGGGTCATTCAAACAACATACTATCAGGACAGTCCTTCACAGAGAATTCAAAAAAGGGACAGAACGACTGGATAGTGGGTATATGATATCAAATTAAAAATTCCAATTTGTCCTAAGAACTGGCTTGAGGAACATCAATTTCCTCTTGGCTGTCTCTAGTCAAGTCAATGTAATGATTATTCTCTCCACCTTCAGACTGAATTTGAGACTCCTGGTCCGATACATGCTGGAATTGGCGAGGAATGGGAGAGCTGGAAGGTCGTGGTTCACCAAATCGTTGGCCTGAGGACCAAGCAGACCGTCTAGGAGGTGATCGACCAGCAAGAACAGGTGAACCAGAAGGTGTCCTAGCCGTCAAGCTACGTTGACGTTGAGACCCCAGCGGCCAAGCAGGGCTTTCAGGCGCAGTATTAAAGCTAAACTGACCTGAGTGACCGTCCGGTCTCGGAGTATTCTCAGCTGAACCGGAAGTTGCACCAGGAGAGTTTGATGAGGAATTGTGGCCATTTGCCTTTGGTCGCTTAGGCGTCGGACTTTGGTATGGTGTAGCACGTGGGGTTGTTACATCCCTAGAAGGAGACCACACAATCGACGAATGTTCATCGAACTCTGCAACTGAGGATTCAGCGTCAGAGGTTTCAGCCGGGGCATTGTTGACTTCATTAGCAGCGGATGGCGGTTCTTGCGAGTCCCTGTAGTCAAGATCATTCGGATCATCATCATCGACTGGAGGGATTGGAGTAGGGGAACTTGATCTGGAATTCGATGCTACTGGTAGGGAGTTGAGTAAACGACGGGTAGGCTGGCTTGCATGAGCGTTCCGGCTCTGATTGGAAGCAGACTCCGTGGTCTCGTGTGGCTCATTGATGCTGAGAAGCTTGAATTTATCTTCAACGGCTCGGTCGATTTCTTTGGCGATGAACTCTCTCTCTGAATGACAGATCTGATGCATGAAGAGACCCAACAGCAAAGGTGTTAGTTTCTGATGGGACAGTTCGTCCAGCTCCATCGTCGCATGATCCTCAAGGATATCCTGGATAATGGGGAGGATAGCCCGACGTTGCTCAATCGTCCTGTCGCGGTTACTCTTTGACTGTGCCAACATGGCGTGTGTGTTGAGATCAAAGGAAGGGTGACAATGCACGTAGTTCCATTGTTCGATATACGTGGCTATCAAGGGCTTGAACACTCTCATAGCCCAAGTATGCACGTTTTCAAGAATCATTTGGAGTTCAAAGGCGTCCACGAGTTCAGTCATGTCACCGCTCCATACTGCATGCATTATCTCACCAGTCACGTTAGTAGGGAAACATAGCTTAGATGGGCGGATTATGCAACGCAACTTACATGACCCTCCTTCCGTCTTTTGGTCGTTACTTCGTTACTGCTCCTCCTGTCGCAGGGTGCATCGAAGTCCTTCGCATAGTACATAAGCCAAATGGTAACTCGTGATCCGATGGTTGTCATGGCCGGGATGGGTGGCACATGAGCCTGGTCGAGCAGCTTCACGGCGTACTGGGCCGAGTGCTGTACCAAGCTTACGGCGCACGCCGCACCGTTGGCTGCCTGGCAGCATACATTCCTTTCGGATTCATTTTCTTTCTTGTGCTCAATGACGAGCCAAGGGTAGCACTTAAGATCAGCTTCACGAGGTGGCTGGTTGAAGATTCGACGCGGGGTTGGCTGGAGGCCGAACTCATTAAGCTTCTTCAGAGTTGACCATGAGAACGGCTCTGTCCCTAACGGTCCCAGAACCTCGTTCCATTGTCGGGCATCGGGATCAGATATTGTAGGAATTCCGGCCTTGTTCGCAGAATGGTAGATGGGCAGGAAGAATGCGTGATCAGGCTTTGGGCGTTTGACGCTCTCGAATGGCCCGAGACCATTCTCATTGTCCTTGGAGAACAGAGTCCATGACTCGTCTGTTTCTCTAACACCAATTTAACCACAATTAATAAACAGCATGTAGCGGCGTTTCTTACCTCTTTACACCGTCGTAGTAATATTTGTTACGTGACACACTAAATGATTACTGTCAGCTACGCTTCACACAGGGGCATGCATTGAGAATACCGCCGAGAATCCTCTTTCGACACCGAAAGAGAGTCAGACAGAGCTGCAAAGAAATATGCCTCGAAGAATTTTTCCCACTTGTCCTCTTTGTAGCCGCCGTTCATTATGATTATCGCCTCACGTTGGGCCTTCTGCGCGACTTTCAAAGCTGGTTCCGCATCATGACTGCCGAGCAAGGGCTGGAGACTACGATGGCTGGTATGAGTAGATCCTTGAATTGCGCATGAAAAGTCTAGGGTCGACTGTCGCACTCTTTCAACGTGCGACGGCAAGACCTCGGCGGGGGAATCATGCAGCGTTTCATCATAGAAGATATTCTTCTGGCCAAGTTCGTACCGGTCCCAAGACATAATGGATCTATGATGGAGGAAATGACCGACAATGCTTGGGTGAAGGGAAGAAAGCTGGAGGAATGAGGGGCTAATATACTCACCTTCCCGGCCAGCCCGGCCTCCCCAGCACTAGAATACAAGCCTTGGGGGCTGTTTATGTAGCAAACCCAATCGGCATGTCCGAGCGCATGCCATATTCATCCTTCCATTTGTCCGCGTGATGGATCTGTTGGTTGATCCATGTAAGTTCTCAACCAACTGCATAACACGGTGTATCGCCTGACGACTAGCAGCGCTGCTATGATGTTATGAGTGGAGACGGACGCAACTCTTCCTACATATGGAAGTTTAAAATCCCCCCCCAACACTACCCTGGTCAAGGGTTCAGAATACAAAGCGTGGCTTATCTCGAAGTCGATTATCGCCAAGACTTGGAAGACTCTTTGGCCCGCTTCGTCAAGGGTGCCACTTTCTGTCACATACATGTCCAATTCTATCTTTACCATGGTCTCTGCATACCTTCGGTATTCTCAACCACATGTCCTGTTCACTTATAAGAGTTTCTTACTCAATTTAAACTTATCCGTATTCCGGGACCTAATAATCTCTATTGTGGAAGAGGCCGCATCCCTTGTCCGCGCGCCGGTGTCTTTCCCCGTCTAATAGATGACTGGCCGTTCGACAGCCGTTGCGATGCAATGGTCCTAGCTCCTCTACCACCAACCATTGCTCTGACATGCTCTACACCACGAGCGTGAAGCTGTCGCTGTCGTCCACTCAGAGATGGACCAAGGGGACTTCTGGGTTTTACTTTCGTCTTCCGATCAGAATCCTGTTGAATGAGGTCACCATCGTCCTCTGACTCATATACGTCATACTGCGTCGGATCCTGGCCGTTCTCCTGGCTGTAGCAGTCTTCCTCGTCATACCCATAAGTACCGAGTCCTTCTTCATCCTCCATGTAGTCGTCTTGACGTGGATACCGATATCTTGACCCTCGAACCTGTTGACCATGGTGTCCTCTGGAACTACCGACACCTCCTGACCCATATCGCTGTCCATAACTCTTCTGCCATTCTCTGTTGACGCGAGGCAAGCAGACTTGGGGGTTCTACATAACCATATCGGTCATGACGCAGACGGAAGTTCTTGGCCTGCTGGGCTGGGCTGTCACCATGGACTTCCTTGAGATAACGCGTGAAGGCCAGATATGATCTCGCCACGTCACGGAAGTGTTTAAACGTCAAACAAACATTAATCATCTTCTTAGACCTGGCAGCTACATCTTTGACACTTTGCCCTCCAGCGGCCGGATTGGCAAGCTTCTGGGCCTCGAATTCGGCCAGTGCGAGGGCGGTCTGACAGGCGTTACGGATCTGGCGGCCGTTCCAACGCGCCTCCGTATTCTTTTCGTGATATCGTAGAATGAACTCGTTGATGGCCCTTTTCCACCAGGCCGCCCGAAAGGGAATCCTGCCTGAGTGGCCTGGTCTTGCGGTCGTATGCCACCTGGTAGCGGTATAGGAGCTGGAGGCCACCCCGGTGGTGGTAGCACACTAACTGGCGCTGGCATACCTGATGGTCGCATGGTACGTGGCAGTTGATCCATAGGCATGTGATGCAACAGACAGAGCTCCTCGATCTTGCGGTGAAGTCGTTGGATTTCCTCTCTCACAGTGATAGCTTCGTTACCGACTTCTGTGTCTGCGCCAACTTGCGTGTTGTGAACCACACCATTAGTCTCTTGATCTAGAACAGCAGGATCAGGATTTAGATCCTCAGTTGGACTAGCTCTGCTGCTTTCCTCACCCGCTGGATCTTGAGAGGCTTCGCTAGATTCCAGCAGACTCTTTGATCCAATAGCTGACTCCATGCTTGAATTATTAGGGTCATCAAGTTGTTGAGATCTCATATCTTGAAAGGGAGTGATAGCCGGTGACTCCCCCATGGCATTCGTGGACTCAGGGAGTGGATGCTAGAACTGAGTGGTTCAAGGGGAAATTGGTCGATAATTAGGCAGAGACTGACCAAATGTTGTATGCGCAAGAGGACGAAATCTAACAGTAAAAGGCTCGATGATCTACAACGGAGCCTTGTTTTCGAGTACGCCTTACAAGGATCATCATGCCTGATACGTGCCACATCATAGCCTCAACCACATGCAACACTGCGCGCATTCAATCCGAGGGCTGACAACTTTACGTGCTTACTATACATTACGATCCTGCTTGGTAAGTGGAGAAGCAGCTTGATGATTGGACATGCAGTTTAACTAGTGTGGCGTGACTTGTCTTGCATCGGCCTGCATGAAAAGTCGTCTTCGTATTTACTCATATGCGAGATTTTATGTGAGAGAATGAAGAGCTAAGAAGGTCAGCTTACGGGCTTTCTGCCATAATTCATAAGAATTGACAGTTCTGTGACCCTTTTCCCTCGGTTTTTTTGACTGGTACAGCAAGTAATGGAGATCTCAGCGTCTAAACCACATTAGGCCACATTAGGCCACATGCAGAGGATTTGACAAACAGGCTTGCTGCAGAATAACAGGCAGATTATTGGCCCCCAATACATCAAGCAAGAGGCAGTGTCGTTTGTGGAGGCTGAGCGGCTTAACCCTGCAATACCGATTTGAAACCCACATCTCCATTGGCGACCTCTTCAGGTGTGTTGGGTGTGATGGTTGTTAAATCAACGTCAAAGCAAGATTTCTTAGACGACAACCGTGCCTTTATTTCGCGAAGCTTTTGAAAATCCCGAAGTTCGATTTAACACCTTTCTAGGCCGCTACGCACCCCTTTCACAATTCACCGAAGGCAATAACACAATGGATCGGCTAGGGGATCATGAGCTGCCGGAATTACTCCCCGAAGCGTCACCAGACTCGACACGGCGACCGTTCTGGGAGGAGATGTTGCCTCGAGCGATGGAAAAACTCAAAACCAGCCGTGATGAACCTGAAAGGCTCATTAGCACTTCCAACAGCATCCGAGCCGCGACAGGATGGGTCGAACTTGTCAATATTCTTGAGAAGGCCAGGGCGAGATACTATGGCTACTCCGGATTTGTTGGCTTTTGGAAGCGGACATGACACCAAGCGACAGACCGCGCAAGCGATGCAAAGAGACTTGTTTCGCTTCTACCAAACACGGAATACTCGTCAATCATTCATTGCGTCTTTGACATAATTTTCGATGCAAGTTCATCTACTGTCAAACCTCTCTCTAACAGAGCTCGCTCAAAAAGTGATAGAAACTGACAAAAGACAGGCTGCTAAGAGAACTTCTCAGATCCGAGAAGAAATCGAGACCAGTCTACGCCAGTTCAGAGAGAAGCTGGAGGACGTCGAGAATGTTGTGGCGGTGTACACGAACGAAGAGGAGATAATAGCTGCGGCCCTGGACGTCATAGTATCCATCCTCCAAGCCATTGAGGATATTGTTGATTATTACTGGGCGAACAAAGGTAAGTCATGAGTCTCTTGTGCCTCGAGGGTAACTATACTTACTCGATTTATAAGTGAGGAAGATCGCCAAAGTGTTGTTGAAGGGTCAAGATTACAGAACAGATCTCACAGATTGCCTCAACGGGCTTAACTCTAGCAGTAGAAGGTTAACGGAGAAGGCGAGCATTAGAAACTTCCGCGTAACTTCCTCAATCAATGTCAAAGTATCAGAAGGTGTGGAGCAGCCAAGTACCATGGTGTCTTCAATGAACAAAGTGCTAACTACATACTTAAGGATTTGTAACGCTGAAGCAGCTACAACTGGACCATATCAAGGTAACCAAAGAGCAAGGTCGACTAGCAGATATGCCGTCACAGATGAATGAATCCGGCCGAAACATGGCCAAAGAGCAGCGGATGCTAGCTTCAGGCCTGAATAGAGAAGTATCAGCCAATGAACGAAATGCCGCTGCCATCTCCGCTGCTGATCTGAATGCCTTCGAAAGAATTATTCAAGAGCACCTCTCTGCTATGAACGGTAAGTAATCATCTGACACCAGCCAGGACTCCAACTAACCTGTGCGCGTACGACAGGGGTCCAACGGTTGAATACCCAGCTCTTGGCCACGAACGCACGCCTTTCTTCCGAAGTCAACGCCGAACGATCTCGCAGCCGAGATCATCGCTCACAAGGCCCTCCACGCATATCACAAGCTCAACTCCTGCGGCTAATAAACTTGAATTTGAACTTCGATATATCTCATGCCGAAGAGATTGATATGAACTTTATCTTGGACTCAAGTGCTCTTGTCAACCGTCGTGACCAGGGCCGAGCGGAACAACTCGTCAGCGATTCGAAATTCCGTCAGTGGGTAGTCAAAACGTCTCCCACTGAACTTCTCATTCACGGCCACATGCGACCCAGCCGAACGAACGTATCTGCCATTTCACTTTTCACCGCCTCCATCTTGCAAAGCTTGCGTAGTGTCGACCGCTTTTGTGCCATTGCCTTCTTTTGCGGCCAACACACCGGTTCAAACGACCCACTCAGAGGAGGCGCTGGGATCATTAAAAGCCTTATAGCGCAGCTCCTCGATCAGCACCGTTTCGATGACGCTGATCTAGCACATGTGTCCCGAGAGGTCGACCCAACGTTGCTAAAAGGCGATGCAGAGGGGATTCAGGTGCTTTGCAAGTTGTTTATTGTCTTAGTTCATCGACTGGGTAGTGATACTACGCTATTTTGCCTGCTGGACAGCGTCAATGTGTACGAAGGTGAAGAGTACATGCAGGATATGTATGTGGACATGGTGCTGGTTGAAATATTATTTCTCACGCAAGATAAAAAGGTCAAGGCGCATGTTAAAATTCTACTCACAAGCCCGACGGATACAAACATAATCGGGAAAGGGTTTCAACAGAAGGATATACTGTCTATGTCGGGAAGGCTCCTTGTCGATAAGCATTTCATAACAGGCGGATTTCGCAGAACCTTCGAAGCACCCTCGATGGTAAATGATAATAGTCCATTTAATATGTCTGCATCACCGTTTTGTCGTACCATCGATGAGACTGCCTTCCGTTAAAGGGCTCACTATTATCTCTTACACTTGAGTCTGTATGTACTGGCACTTTCTCTATTTCTACCAAAAATGGCTATAATCCATATGGTTCATCCTAGCGCCCAGACGCATCAAGGAATGGAACGATTCCTTTCTCAATCCACCATCTACGCCTTGCACCTAAACTTGATTCATCCGGTTCTGCACATAGTATCTCTTCATAGAGACTCTCATCCTCTTCATAATTAAAACCCGCTTCTTGTAATGAAAAGTGGACATTGTTCCGCTGCGTGTCTCCTTGAATCAGCCAGATTTGTCGACAGTTGGCAACCATTTGGAGGACCCTTGATCGTTCTCGATACAGAGTCTCATGCCCCCAATCTGTCATGACATGAACAGTTTTGATTATTGGTATTTCCCACCAAGCATCCTCATTTGCCTCTCTCGCAGTTAGCTTCCTGCGGCGGTCTAGCAGCTGCTCTCTAAGTGATGTTGTGACTAGCTTGAAGTAGCTAGATTCTTCCAAATCCGTAGAATCGTACAAGAGTTCGCCGTCTGCTCCGATAGATCCTACACAGCAGGGTGAGGATCCATCACGGGGGAAAGTTTGGAGAAGAGAGTCAACCTCTGTAACATCTTGATAGCTCCAGGAGCCTCGAGAGTCGTAACTATGCCGTTTCTGAAGACTTTTCTTATCTTCAAGCACACACATCTCCATCATATGCTCATTTGTCCATTCTACCAAGAAAAGTTCGCTGATGTGCCCAAACAGTCTCAGCACAGATGTCAAGTCATGAAACTTGAAGTGGGTCTCCCTGAAGCGTGGATGTGCAAGAAACAGAGATCCAGTAGATCTCTCCAGAGCAACCCTTCTGACTCTTCGCATATCTTCAGGGTCGAATTGACTGAGATCCCAGTGGCAACCACTCAGGATGCGATGATCAGTCTGCCCAAGATCTTCACGAGAGAGAAGCAAGATGTCGTGATCATAGTTGAACCATGTCCGGGGCCCGCTCGATCGTGTGCTGAATGCGAGCCGGTAGCCTCGCTTGATTAACTCATCCCGAGACTCTGAACACGTATGCAAAAGCGCAGGAATCGGAGCTTGACTGTATAGGTAGCCCTTCCTAACGAGCTGCCATGCAGTCTGTGGATCTTGCGCCAACAAATGGAGACAAATTCTAGGGGTGGATGTGCCTGTCCAAGGCCGGTAGGGCAACCTGTTACTCGAGAAGCCAAAGGCTTCGAGCGTCTGCTGATTGCTGTGGCTTGGGATCCGATTCCTCCAATTGAAAGAGAAATGGGCCAGCGCTTCATCGAGGTGAAGGTAGTTTGGTGTCAGCCTTAGATTCTCGTTGAAAGTCTCGTAATCTTCTTCTGTGAAGTGTTTGACATGCACAACGCGGGGTGGCGTGGCGAGTTTATAGATTTCCTGGCGAATCTCGAGAGGAAGCGAGAAAAAGCCATGGAATTGTGATGTCGCCATAATGACTTGCGGTGTGTTACATATGACAAGTCGTAGCAAACTCGCTGGTAAATAAACGGAGGGGCCAATTCGGCCGATTGTATCAGGTGGTAGTAAGACATGGAACAGCGCTCCACCAGTCGGGCTGAGCTTGGCCAGTTATAGAGCTTGAACCTGATGGCCTGGCCATTCTCAAAGTAAGCCGAAGGTCATCGGATCAACATTAGACCGAATGGCATTATTGCTGGCCCTTACCAAGAAACGTGATTACCCTATAGTGCTGTGAAGGCTGGACCAGGTCGAACTGGGCAAAGTCTTATCGGCAGGTAATCTCATCAATCCAGTATTGAATTTATTGAAGCGAATGGCCTTACCATTTTGCCAATCCCCACCTAAAACAACGGCGCAAATCATCATCAAAACAATAACAGCGATGCTAATTTTGATACGACACACCGTAAAGTCAAAAAGTACTAAACCCCATTTTGGAATGGCGAATGTCAGAACATGTTCTACGATATTACGAGGTTTACCTGAAAAAATTGAGCTACCTAGTTCTGTATCCTGTGTTTCTATACGCACCATCTCAGTAGTTATTTATTAACGCAGGTACTCCATAACTAGTATGCGTTATATCAAGATAACCAGATTTGCCTGTGTTTCTTATTCCAGCTCTGCAACTATGACCTGTCTCTGGCCACTAATCTTCCCTTCTTGGAGAATGTCCCACACCTCTTGCACCTTTGACAAGCCACCAACAACTCCAACAGGCACAATCTTGAACTTAGGGTTAGGCTTAGGGTTTATTATACACTTCAAATGATTTGTCGTTTTCAATACGTCACTTAATATCCTCTAGTCTTTCGCGGCTGAGCCATTGGCCTCACCACAGTGGCGGCCCTGGTACACTTATTACAGTCCCCTACAAAAGTTCCAACGACGAGGGACTATAAGATATAAACAGACATAAAGATATATAAAATAAACAATAACTAGAATATTTCTTAGTAATCTTAGGATAGAATTACATAAGACTTTATATAGAATATGAGAGTTTATTGTAATTTATATTATCTTATATAAAGTCTAGAAAAGACGAGGTTATTAGAACTTTTGCCTACCCAATGTAGAGTGCCTTAGTCCCATATAATAAGCCATGAACTGACAAACGATATTAGACAAGGAAAAAGCAGTTGTGGTCATGGAATTTGTCCCAGCAATTACTCCAAAAGAAGTTGAAAACTGAGTTCACGTCATAAAACAAAAGAACTCGTCTTGACACTGTGCACACTGACCTCTGACAAGGTGTTCACAACTATTCCCTAGATTGGTCACTTACCCTGTAGTATGACTCTGGTTCAGCGTATCTTTGTTGCCTTATTGATAACCTGTTAGTATTTCTCAAAGTTGAGAAGGCCAAAGGCGAAAAAATGGCCAGAATTCAAATCCTGTTACGCAGTGGCTCAAAATGCAAGTGGCTAATATTGTTGTTGATCATCATGAGCAAAAAGAATTGTTGAAAGAGGAATAAGTGATGGACAATACACAACATATTGAGGATATCAAAGGGGAGAATACTTAGTGATATATCTAGTGTGTAATTTCATTTCGAACGTTATATGGTAGTAAAGAGACGGCAGTTTATCATCTTGGATGCTAGGCTATCTGTCTAGAACATCGAAAGCTTAAGTGAGGGAGCCAGTGGCATTAGAGCCTCCCTTGTCTTGGTCAATTTAAGGGAGCCCCGAAGCCGAGACCTACTAGGAGTACCAGAAGGGAATGTCTTAATCTCTGCTAGAAGCTACTTAAGCTTATTTCAGGGGGCTGTGCCAAGCCCCTCTGCAGCATGAAGCCGTATTGGAGGGTTATCTTTTAGCGCCGACGTTTTTCGGGTCTAACTAAACCTCTTGAAATCAGTCGTACATTCTTCATAGGTAGACAAACCAGCGGCATAGAGATGTCGGTGGAATTCGGTCACGAACATCTTTCAGAATAAATTTTGACGCTCAAGAGGATGTCACCATATCGACAAGTTTAAGCATTCAAAGTTTTATTAACTTAGATATTCACTAAGCGCCTTTGGAACGAAGAGAAGAAAGCCTGCAGGGCACGATGTCTTGACAGCGCAAGACCCCTGCACTGCGTCGCACGACACCTGCATGGCTCTAAATTGTGATCACACGAGCGTCTTGAACGGGACAAGCGCCGCCGGTCTGCGTCTTCATTTCAGCTTTGATGGTCAACGAGCTAGGTTGAACTTGAACTAGCCCCAAAGGTTTCATGCTCTCAAGTCCGCGGTTAAACACCTAGGTACTGATTTGTGCCCAACCAGATTGACGTGGAAATATTTCGATCTCCCTAGATGAACAATTGTGATCCAATCCGCTTCGCTCAGTGACTCCCTTGGGGCTACTAGACATCAATGATGTATTACTAGAGCCCCTGTGGCGTTAAACCCCTGATTTACTTAGGCTTTAGAGTATTCAAGCTTATTTACCGAAACACTGGTCTAGGCCACCTTGGCAAATGCTTGTATTAAAGCTTATTTTACGACATTCAATAGTCTGAACACTAGCCCCCCCTTTAATTAGCGCCACATGTGTCACAACCTAATTGAATGAGCAGACACATTCAGGAATCTTTTCCCCCTCCTTATTTAGCGCTGTTATACCCTTTGACTATATTACCTTGCCAGGAACCTCAGCTCTTGGTATTTTACGCATCTTCTCTACACTTTCCTTTCCAAAGCGCGATCAACTTTATTCTTTTAACTACTTCTTAGTCTCATCAAAATGTCAGACAACGGCGGAGATGACGTATCACAGTTTGATACAAGTCCAAAGCCGCAGCCCAATGAACGCATATCAGGGCTCGGGAGCTCTTCAGCTCACCACAATTCCCCACCTTCTCCTTCCATCAATGCCAACAGACAACCCATGTCCAGCGATGGAGACGAAGACAACAACTACTTCAGTCGTCCTCGGGATCTTCAACGTCACTCCAAATGGCCCCTTATGCTACAGCTACACGGTTCTATTATGCCGTCGCTTATCCTTCCGCTCTTGTTCGTGGCCTGTTGGGCAACAGCTATTACAGTCATCTCCAAAAAGGTCCATGACCTGAGCGTCAACTCTGTGCTGCTTACCATTCTCGGTTTCGTTGTCGGCCTAAGCCTTTCGTTTCGATCGTCTACTGCCTATGAACGTTATGCTGAGGGTCGCCGATATTGGGGCACATTGGCCACGGCATCTCAGACTCTTGGTCGTATCATCTGGATTCATGCTGATGATAAGGGTACTGGCCAAGACCCTCGCGAACTTTTGATTAAGAAGCTCGGGGCCTTGAAGCTTATTGCCGGGTATGCCGTGGCCCTTAAACATACCCTTCGCTTCGAACACTGCGCCAGTCAACCCGACATGCAATCCTATATCGCACACCTGAATACGTTCGCTGGGAGGACAACCGCGCCGACAAAACGGGTTACAAACTTCAACAAGGTTGCCGGCGAATATCTCGGTCTCTCCTTTGCTCAAAGCGATCCTCGAAAGTACCTCAAACGAGCCGAAGAGCATCAAGGAAATCTTCCTCTTGAGATCCTCAATCACCTGGCGATAACTCTCGATTGTATTATCGCCAACAAACAGTTACCAGTCTCCATTCACCAGACAATTGCTTATAATCACCTGACCACTCTGAACGACGTTGCAGTCGGCTGCGATCGTGTTCTGAATACCCCTCTACCTGTCGCATATACCATCGCAATCAGTCAGATTACCTTTGTGTACGTTATGCTTTTGCCATTCCAATTAACAGGCCCACTTGGTTGGATTGCTATTCCGGCCACTATTACAGCGGCATACATCATCTTCGGCTTGTTATTTATTGGCCAAGAAATCGAAAACCCATTTGGCCGCGATGTTAACGACTTGCCGCTTGATGTCTTTTGCGAACAAATCGCAAGCGATCTAGACATCACTGCCTCTTTTGATCGCCGCGCAGCTGATCACTTTTTGCTTGGGGGCGCGCCATTACACCCTGTTAGCTGTGCTGTAGGTCATGCTTGGATGGATCGTAGTGAGGAAACACTCAGAGAGTCTGTTAAAAACAAACCTCATGTTCTTTTCAGTTGGCGGCGCGGAGGTGGTGCTAGCCATTCTGCCAAAGATAGCGAGAAGAAGGAAGTGGATGGAAAGTTGGTTTGATGTAGTAAAGGCTAAACCTTTGCATAGTTTAATAGAAATGGGTTCATGCGGACAGTTGGTTTGAAATAATTCTTTTCACACAATAACTATATTTTTGAGCTGTGACTTCGATGACCCAACCCTTTCGCCAGCCATTGCTTTGTAGAAGAAGGCATCCCCCATAAATTCATACGCATCTCCACTGCCGCTGGAAGGGCTGACCCTTCTTAGTACAAATGGCAGTTTTCCTCTAGATAAAACCACAACTGTGTCATCTTTCTGCACCAACTCAGGTCCAAAGCCAAAATGCCCAGTCTGCCCATGCTCGCATTCGTGACCAAAGAGTCAAAGTTACGTGCCGCCTCCTTGACCTCTTCGGATAACGAAGCTGGCTTAGAATGTGTAAACTATGTGAGCCATACCTGGTAGACCTTTACGTACATGGCGGAATCAACATCCAATGGTAGGACGACAATACCCCCGCACAAAGTGTTAAGAAACACCGATTCACGACTTCCACAACACAAAGCCTCTGGAGCCAAGTCCCCTAGGTCTATCTGCAAGCCTGCTAGTTGACACTATGTATCAATAAGTGATTTACCTCCAAGCTTCGAAGTAGTAGAAGGATACCCAGGGGCGGTCTCTTTAATTAGCCCTACCTAAAAGCCATGGGTTATAATAAGTCCTAAACTGTTTTCCTTCCAATATGGCTTCATATCTCCAGAGGTGTTGAAATGACCGATCAAGTCCATTCGCTGGTGATACACTAGATGATAGCCACTTTCCATAGCTCCATCCCAGTCAGGGACCCAAGTCGGCAAGCCCATCGTTCTCCTCAAGGGACGAACTATGCAGCGCGTGGCTTAGTACGTCGAGTGACTGAGACTTTTCAATGAGCATTATAGCTAGATTCCGGTATACGGTGGCTGTTGACATAGTGTAGTCTGCTGGCAATGTGTCCTTAGTCTTACTGGTCTGAAGTCGCAATCCAGACAAGCCAAATACTCTATCGCGAGCATCTGAGCAATGCCTTGTTCGAAAAAGGCTGATGACTCCCAACAGGTCTTGAGCCTCGGACGGATCTGTGTTCAAAATGGTGATCAGATTGGTCATTCCGATTCAAACTATCATCCATAATTCGCATTTTCCGGACATCAGTAATCAACAACTCCCGCATTATCGTTTTCAAGTCAGATGGCTCCATTGCACATACTGCTACTGGGCATCTTGGTAATTCAAACTTGATCGTCTGCGCCCTCAGAACTTACATATTGGTACGTTGTCTTCCAACCTTGCACAAGCTTCATCCCGGCTCCGTGGATAATAGAGTTGTCCCTTTACATACTTGTTGCTTTCCTAAATAGCGTGTCTGAACTGATACAAGAAGGCCCGGACCCTAGGGGTGGATTGTGCTCTTGGTAGCGTGATCACAGGAATTGTAGTCTACAGGTAGAGGTAGTTGAACATGCGTCCTTGGAGTCTAACTATGTATTCCTGACCCAAACCAAAACAAGGGACGCCGTGAGATCCCCAACAGGAGAGATCGCGGTTGAGAGTGATTGCAGTGGTTAGCCGAGAAGTTTAAGAAATTACAAATACTCATCAATTTCTGCTTTCTCCGCAACACTTCCATCATTCCATTTTGGGCTATCTATACATGTCGAATTTGAGTGAGAACAAACCCCTTGACCTTCGTCCTGTTGCCTGCAGCCTTATGTTTATGTTGTCTCTTCAGTCTTGGCTAACTCCATTGCTCTCCTGTTGAGAAAAATCTTTTATCGCACCGTGCCATCTCGACGTTCATCTTTCTCAACCGCTACCAGCCATGACCTCGATTTACTGCCTCTTCCCTCCCCTCGCCCTTCATGAAACGAACAAGCTGTGTGATGTAATCCTTACTTATTTTGCACTTTCACGTCTAACCTGTTTGTCCTTCAAGCCTTCCACAAGGCATACTAGCTCTTCAGTCGCTTGATACTGCCGTTTCGCCATAACATCTATAGATGATTCGAGTTTTTGTATGTTACTTTTAAGGATACAAACAGCATCTCGGTTTAGGGTTGAAGAAATTGAGTTCATTGAGTCCATTGAGTCCTTGAAGTCCAAATTTCGGTGACTGAAGACGTTCTCATACTGAGCCATGATAAATAACTCAGTACTATAGAGGTCTTGTATTAGTCTCACCAGTCGGTCAGGTCCAGGACCAGGACCATGTCCTGGTATAGTAGATATTCGAGCCAATAATGCTTCAGTCTCGTCCAGGGTGGCTGTCACAGACTCGAAAACGTCGAACATCTCATCTGTTCCATTTTTCAAAACGGTATACCGTAAATACACAAAACCAAAAATTGCTGCGAGGAAAGTGAGGATGCCAGTAATACTAGCGGCGATCGACAAAGGACTATCATCCATCCTGAGATTGGGTTAACAAACTTGCCCAGCTATAGCGGCATAGTATTGACCGGCGGATTAGGGTCTAGATTCATGACTTTTAGAAATAAGAGCGATGTTATCAATCAGGTTGAGGATGTAGGCACCTATCCCCAGCCGCCGTACAGATTGGATACTCAGTGTCATTGGATTTGGATATTATTTGCTGACGTGCTTACGCCCGATAGCCGTGGCAAAAGTGTGCCCAAGCCTGTTGGGCATCAATCGTTTACAAGGTGGCTTATGTCGCCCGACTGATCAAGCAATAATACCTTTTTCATGTAACTGGCGTAGTGCAAGCTTTGCAGTGCATTCCTCAGTACAAGCCCCATGTTGTAATTTACAATGAAATCAATTGTGCAGTACAGCAAAGTGACACAGAAAACATTTTTCTGGGACCTGAGGCCTCCAATCCCCTCGTCTCCTACATTTGATGAAGGGGAATCATGTATTCAATCTCCATTTCAGCGCGTACGGCCAATACGTAGAGAGCCAGATAAGGATGTTCAGTGAACAATTAAGTTTTACGACAATGAATCACGTGGCGAAGTGGTGAATCATTTCACTCAAAATGGTCAACCAGAGAATGCAATTGCCTATATGTCTACCTTGTCAGACAGCACCGACACCTTATTAGTTTGCTAGGCTTCAAAGCTTGAACTTGGTTACAGTACTTGAAGAAAGTATTTGAGTTCACGCAACTGATTGGTTCAAGTCTCTTACTACTATGGAAAGAATGCATTTTGGCTAATCTCACTGCAATATGTGTCCCTGTCTCATACCATTGAGATTGTAACATGATGACAACTATCACAACATTTGACGCCTGGGGTCTTGAAAACCTCGGTGGGATCAAGATCGACATTATTGATAATCGTGTCAATCATTTGCGTCTTACCAACAATAACACACAACTATACATCTTTCATGTAGCTTCCCTTGAGTAACAGCAACATAGGTCAGTATCTAATATTCTTTCTAATTAATTCCATACGAGCGAACCCAGTCAAGCTCCGCCTCCCAAAACTCCCTCCTTCCAGAAGGGTTAGCAGAGGAAACCCTAAGAACTCTTGCGGTTTTCTTCCCCCAATCCGACTATTGTGGCTCGTTACGCTCTACACACAAAAAGCGTGTATGGCTCGAGAGACTATATGCCCATTCTACCAGGACAGTAGATCCTCAACTGACCTGGTGTGGAACTCCCAGCATAGAGGGCAGACAGCTCGCTAACTTTCGTTATTGGAAAGAATGTCTGCTTATCATCAAAGAGGAGTATGGTCACTTGACGCCTCCAAAGCTTGGGAAGTGGTTGCGTGACCGAAGAAATGAGGTACAGTGGCATAACCTCTGGGTCGCCATAGTAGTGTTGGGACTAACAGCGATGTTTGGACTGATACAGTGCATTCTCGCTGTGATTCAAGTTTATAAAGCATACCATCCATCTTAATGTACACTGCGCTTAAGGATGTTGATTATTAAACCTGCCAAAAGAACGTTGGGCTTTCTACACAAACAGATGATGGATGCTTACTATCGAGCTAGTGCTGAAAAGAGGAGCCATTATCATTCAAGTGGGCCGAGGCTGAACCAGAGTTAAGAGGGCATTAGTAACGGGCTACAGTATCATGATATTGTTTAGTTGTCACAGGCTAGGGGGCCCAACATCTACACCCCGCCTGAGAATTGCCAGATTACATATTGGTTGACCAGGACAAATGCTAGCTCAAGTAGAACTCTATCAATGAACAAGATACTTATAAAAGTTGTTTCAGAAACTAACGCCAAAGGTTAGAATAATTCTGATATTCCCCTATGTATGCTGACCACCCTCACCACCCGCTACTGCTTACACGTGACACTGTGCCTGTTCGACAATTTCCCCGCTTTGTCCTTTGATTGCCTCTTCATGTTCTTGTAGACATAAACCGGCCTATTGATAATATCTCTACCAAAAAAGTGTTTCTTATGTGTCGAATAATTCTTTGATACCTACTCGCATTTCTTCACGGAAAACCATCTTGCTATCCTTTAACATACAGGCGGATCTGGAAACCAGTTTTTGTTGCATTTCAAGACCAACACGGCTCGGGAGTTTGGTAAACCCTTGTAACCGCTGCAGCCATGAATGAAGAAAAGGAGGAACGCGGTAGTGGATTGTCAAAAAGGCTCCAGAGCCAATGGCGATATCCGTCATGCAGATCCTGTCTTGATCTCGACCTCGGCGCTGTTAAACGTGCGGTTGACAAGCACGAAGAGGGTTACTTTTTTATCGAAGGCGACCAGATTTACGGCATGAAACAACCCGCGAGACAATTCAGAGATGCCAGAGATGCCGGGTGTCGAATTTGCGCCTTGCTTTGGAGTGTGTTGGTCTTTTTTAATCCCAATTTTCGCAAAGTCAGCATCGATGCCAGAGCTATGCTGAGGTTTCCGACAAACGAAGAGAACGGAAGTCTGGAAATATGCTTCCGTGGAGCATTAGCTCGTGATATTTGTGTCCAACTATTTACAGGTGAGTATCACTTGTGGACCATTCAGTTCTCACCATGTCTAATGTTTTTAGTTTCTTCAACATTATGGAACCTTCTACGGCCTCTGCCTCTAATTCATACAGACAGGTCTGCAACAGCTGTGATATCCTTTGTTAAGCGAGCGATGCAAGATTGTCTGGATAATCATCCTCTATGCGCGAAGAATCAGAATGATCGTCTTCCAACTCGTCTTCTCGATGTTGCACAGGATCAAGGCAATGGAGTGCGACTTGTGCATACATACGACTGGAAAACTGTACGCTATGCAGCCTTGAGTTATTGCTGGGGGGATTCAGCTATCTTGAAAACGACTCGGTCTAATCTAAAATTGATGGAGCAAGGCATAGAAATATCAACCTTGCCGGCTGCGTATGTGGATGCGATACGCCTCTGTTGCGAAATTGGCATACCGTATCTTTGGATCGACGCCTTGTGCATCATTCAAGACGACCCTGACGATTGGCAGAAAGAGTCCTCCATAATGGGGAGTGTGTATTCCAATGCGTATCTTACTATTGCTGCCGAGTCAACCGCGTCAGCAACGCAAAGGTTCCTTGAATGTTATGAGGACCAAGTCAGCGCAGAAGACGGTCACGTCTATCCAGAATTCACAAAGGTCGTGTACTTGGGACACGGAGCCAAACCTGTGACTGTTGAGGCAAGGGTAGTTCATGAGCTTGGTATACACTGGAGATGGATCAATGACACGAGAGAACGCTTCCCCAAGGAGCCGCTTTCGAGGCGAGGGTGGTGTTTGCAAGAACGATTGCTATCGACACGCCTACTTTCTCTGTCTCTCCACGAGATGCAGTGGATATGCCAGACTACAACCTCATGCGAGTGCCAATCTTCACTTAACCGCCACAAACAGTTCGGTCCAACCCCACTCTCCCAGATTCCAGCTAGTCACGTCGCATTCCGTTTTTGGCTCAAGACGGTTGAGAATTACTCTCAAAGATCTCTCACACGCGTATCCGATAAGCTCCCAGCAATAGCCGGCGTTGCAGATATTATTCAACGCATAACAGGGTCAGAGTATTTAGCAGGTCTCTGGTTGAGTGATATTTATCTTGGACTGCTATGGAGAAGGGCGCCAGGCCACTTGCCGCAGATGAATACAGTGGCCCCGTCCTTCTCCTGGGCGTCGATAAATGGTGAGGTTGACTACTCTTGCTTCAGGAATGGAAAACGACCTTTTTATCCAGCCTGCTCTGTCCAACCTTGTAACACTAAAGCAACGTCCATGGGTATTCTGGATCGTGTTGATGCGAAAGAGTTGGTAATGCAAGGACCTTTGGTAGAAGGGATGCTTCAGCCTTCTCACGGAGAGAAAGACCTTTATGTATTCCTGGGTGGCCAACAATTTTCTCTTACCGTCGATACACACTTGGTAGAGCTCAGGGCAATTGAACCGGACGGAAGATCGATCAAGACCGTATGTAGAAGGCGCCCGCATGAGAGCCAGGAGGCATCTCATCCCAAATCTCTCCAGAGCAACTTGGGTGGACCTGGACAAATGCTAGATTCAGAGACGCGCTGCTGGGCTCTCAGAGTTGGTCACTTCCTATTTGAGGAACAGAGACCTTTCAATTTGCATGAGATCCTTGTGCTCGGGAGGTCGATGAACAAAGAGGGGGCTCTTGAAAGGATCGGGATGGTGACTTGTACAGAAAGGTTCAGCAAGAGTGGCGTTTCCACAATGTCGAGTTATTTCAATATGGAGAAGAAGAAAACAATCACGCTGATGTAACAAGGCCGGACAGTTCTATAGCCTATAAAGATTTACACCTTTTCGCATGGGAGCTGTATGATGAACTATTGTTCAAGTTGTTTGATTTACTACCGAAGATACCCTCACCAATCCTCGTCTAGAAAGGCTTCAATGTGTCCAGAAAAATAACATTCAAAATAACTAAGGCTAACAAGCATTCACAGCTCAGATTGCTTCAATACTCTGGAGCAATTGCTTATGTCTCTGTCCCAAATCCCTAATCTCATCCGCGAACTCGTTCATCTTGTCTTCTTGACCTTCGTAATGAGTTGGTGGGCTTGCGTGTGATCTCTGATAAGATTGAAACACAATATCCAGATCTGATTCTATAGTAGCTAGAACACTCCTGAGAATTGTATTGAGTCTTCCCGAGGTTGTTTTGATCAACTTATCCATACTTTCGGAGATTGCAACGGCCATCTGCGGGAAGATGACTCCCTGTTCAATGTGCCCTTGGACGATCGATCTTTGACGTGCGGCTTTACCGGTCCCTTCGCGATTTCATTTTGTTAGCTCTTTGCATTTCAAAAACACTTAGCACGCTTGAGTGATAGCCTAGAAGCACTCTGGTTCGAGGGAAAGATATGTGCATACCACATTGGCTCGCGGCAGACCTATATACAGGGACCATGTCTTGAAGTATGTAGGAGTTGTAGTTCGACTCGGAAGCGTATCTGCGTATAGCTCTGTTCAGGTGTCAGCGACTTTTCGCAAAGGGCATTGATAGGTGGCGAAGACAGGCGATTGGTCATACCTTACTTCGGCAGACAACTGTCTTTGCTCTCTGCCCATGCAGTACTCGAGATTTCCGATCTGCACAGTAACGCTTTCGACGATAGGCTCAACGAGCAACTGCGGGAGCGAATCTGTTATGGGAATTACTGTTAGCCTCTCCACCAGGATTGAGGTAGTTTCACTCACCATATAAACTAGATTTAAAAGACTCCAGACGACTCTTGGCATCATTGAGTAGAGCCTCAAAAACATCGCACACTTCTTCCTCGACAAGGTCCCATTGACCCTCAAGTTCCATCCGCATTTTCCAGATAATCTTGGCATTCCAATTCTCGTGCCCACGCTTCAAGGTCTCATGAACCCCATTGTTGAGACACCATGCGTTGTATTGAGCTGTGAAAGAATTAGTGCTAGGTCTTAAGGTCACGGGTTGGTCTGCTTAATTACTCCAGTGCCACTGTTATGATTAAGTTAGTCTTCTTTGTCTCCATTTACACACAACAATTCAGGTACTCACAGTTGTCCATACCAAGCTTTCCTTGGTTGCAGCCTGATCCCAATGCTGGTCTCTCCGGCCTAAGGGGAAGCTTGATTAGTATTGTGCCTCGTTTGTGAATGAGCTATGGACTACTACATACCGAAGAAGGTCATTATCTGCTCTCGAAAGCACGTCATAAAGTCCTGTTGGAAAGTATTGACAAGACTAGGCATCTGCGTGGTCCTTAAGCATGATTTATCATGACTAAGAACAAGACTCAAGCCCTTACCTGACCTATGAGCTCTGTGAGTGTGGTGTGTATAGAGTCATCTGGCTCCTCAATCTCATCTTGCTTTTGAAGCGAACTGGAGGCCCACAAATCCAGTGTATTGAGAAGAGCCGACAATCTGGACCTCAAAAAATGCTTTGCTTCATTCAATTGGGCATCAGCAGTCACAGTGTGGCAAAAGCGACGAAGACCTGGAATGCCGCTTGCTTCCACAAACTCAGTGTTTCCCTTTGGGCAATACTTCTCGTACCACTTGTTGGACACGCAGAATACATCCAGGGTTCTGCCGTTCATCTCTGACGAGTAGACGCTTTGGAGGTTTCGCTTGACATGTTCGTTCCGTGCTTGGACTAATAAAAGCTCCTGCCTATGCGATTGTCAGATTGTCTTAGTAGAAGATCACAGGAGTGAGCTTACTTCTTCTTTGCGGCCTTCTTCTTGGTTCTGTCCCCAGCATTCTTTGCACTATTGATCTCATCATCTAGCCGTGTCATGGTCTCGTTGGAGATACTATGGTTTGGACCGCAGAACTCAAGTCTTGCTGTGCGAAGATTAATCTCCTAATTGGCAGGGTTAATAATCAGCATGAACACGAGGAAGCCATCTCGTCATACCTCTGACTTGGTACACACAACTGACACGTTCAACCGTTGTGTGCCGGATTGTTCCCATTCCGTGGGCATATGGCGAGAAAGTACATAGAACAGTGAAGACTTGAGAGATTGATCGGTTATGGCACGGGATATCTTGGCAACGATTAAGATGTTGTCACACTTGATGAGATAATCTTGGGTTGCTCGGACTCTTGCCAGGTTCGTATCTTGGAGTCCTGAGGAAGATTATACGTTAAAATAGACTCCAGTGAAAAAAATCGGCCAGACTCACCAGGTAGATCTGCGAGAACAACTCCAGTCTTGAGAACCTGGGAGTTCAGATATACGCTGGAACGTCCTTGGGTTAGGTATGGTCTTTGAGGTGGGGAAATCGGTCTCCTACCGGATAATCTTGGTGAAAGGCCAGAATTTGTCTTGCATGAAGAGCTTTGTCTGCTCAACGCATTCTTCGGCAGTTTGCGCCGTTGACGTCCAAAACCCGTCTGCACCACTAGTTGGCCACTCAATTTCTCGTGACCACTCGATCAACTGATTCGTAATCCTTTCTAAAGCCCCATCAGACATGTCCTGCGCAAATCTTTGAGTGAATTGTCTCTTGTGTTTGAACGCTGCGTGCAACGCAGACCATGCTTGTTCAGATTGTCTCATATAGCGGTTGTAATCCTGTTCCGAGGTCTCACTGGACTCGACACCTGGAAGGAATAGCTGCCTGTAGCTCCAGAGAAGCTCTTTTATAAGCTCCCGTATTTCTAGCCCTGAGAGATACTCCACATCGATAGTGATAGGATCAGTATGGCCTGCCTTTTTCTGCCGATACTCAGTAACAACTGAGGTACAGGCGGACCCAATATCGCCCTGTCATTTAAAAACGGTATCAGTACTAATTCTTCCGGAGGCCATTGTGGGCACGTCAACACAACATACCGTTTGGGCGACCCCTGGAAAGTGGAGGAGTGAATTGATGAGACTGCTTTTCCCTAGGTGATGGAAAGAGTGTAAGTGGCAAATCAGTAGTACTTGGTGAATTCCTTACCTTCTCCTGAGTCACCTAGAACGGCGATTGTGCGTGTGTCAGTACCATGGAAACGTTGCAAACTCTTTGCGTCACCCAGCAACTTGTCAATTTCCGAGTCTATCTCCCCCGAAGCACCGGCTTGCACTTTTTCAATAGACCTCACGGCCTTCTGCGCTATATCGGAACCTAGCTTTAGGGCATCTTGGAAAGTGGCCATAAACAAGGCATGGGGAGGTGCCGCTTCTGCTCTATCATCATAGGGTGTAATGGGAGCTGATGGCTCAGGAGTTGGGGACGCTACGAAACTTGACTCTGGCGCCTTCACGCGGGGTTGGCTGGGAGTGGAAGGGGTTGATGGAAGCACTGATGAAGACTGACGTCTACTATCTGAGCTAGAGGGGGATAGAAACGAGAAAAGGGGTGCCTTGGTGCCATTTTCACTTGTGAGGTGAGATCCTTTTGCAGGAGGCGTTGTGAGATGCGTGAAAGGTGATTGCGGTTGATGAATGCGCTGTGGTGTTGTTGCTCGAGACGGAGAAGGCGATGGGAGCGGTGTCATGTTATGCAGTGTGCCGAATTCAAATGACTCAGCCCGAGTGTCTCTGTTAGTAGATGCGACATTTTGATCACGACCACCGAATTGAAATACAGAACTCGAGCTGATACTTCGGTTTAGAGACGGCTGACCAAAGACAAAAACGCCTTCATCTTCAGGCGAGATGGAAGAACCAGAGCGGGGCGAAGAAAAGGACAAGTCAATTTTTCCACGCGACTGTCCTGGACTTACCGCGTGGCTGCTGCCGGACTGGGGAGAGGTCTGACCGGCTCCTAATGACAAGCCTTGGAAGAGGATTGACGGCGGGTCTGGTGGGGAATCCATCTTGTGTTTGTTTATTCAAGCCAAAGGATAAAAGAGCTGGATTAAATCCAAGTATTACATGGCCAAGTTGGACACATGTAGACGACGGTAGACGATGGATTTTGCCCTCATTTAAATACCTCATACCACGCTGGCAACGCCAGGCTATGAGGTCTGTTGGTTGTGGTTTTATGCATGTTGGTTCATGTTGTCCAGGGGTAGACTACCAGGGGTTTCAGTTCTTTCGCACAGGACCAATCAAAGAAGTTTAACCTTGGTATCCGACCTGTCGCGTGATTACTATCGGCCTGTGGCCGCATTTGTTTCTAAAAATAAGACTGGAGCTGGAAGCGCCCTGAGCTCTATTATCTTAAGGCTATGTGTTTCTGTTGCCTCTCGTCTTCTTAGCCTATGGCTTGCCGCGATAATCTTAGAGGTCGCATATGGCCGAGGCTGTACTTCTGTAGGATGAGGGTCGCATGCACTCACATCACATATACCCCACACTTTCTACCAATCAATACAAGTAATTACTAGTCGGTACATTCTCGACTTCAATATTCTCTGATCTTTAAGGAAACGTGATGAATGAGATTTCACATATGGAATGCAAATAAGGTTGAGATGATTAATAAATCTCCACACTTTGCCTATAACTAACTTTCCATTGGAATCTAACGGCGTGGTTTTTTACCCCACCCTTCCGTTGATCCTTCACGTCACCTAAAAGCATCTCGTTGGCGTATTACTAAACGCGCAAGAATGCACCTAGTCACCCTACCAGCGTAAAGCGAGGGTCACGGTCGGCAAAGCTCTTAACACAGTAGCGCAGACTGTTTGGGTAGAAACCTTTCTGACAACATCCGAGCTGTCTGTTGTCCTTATTCCACAGATTCCAGTTCGGATCGGCACATCTCAGATTATCGGGGATGATCTCCTTGCTGCAATCGGCCGCTGTTGGAGTTAGCTCTGCTGTTCACACGTGAGATATCAGTCGGCTCACCACTAGGACAGCAGATGCTGACTTCATTGGCCACACTCTCATCCAGCTGCGTTCCGTCTGGACAACACCATATCGCCAGCCGTGAAGAATGTGTCTTTGGGGGGCAGTAGCCACCGCCCGTTGTAGGATTGTATAGTGGGTATAGGACAAATCCACTCCTTGCGCCGCATTTCTTTGAATGGCTGGTCGAGATAGCGACTTTGACCTCGTCGCTTTTGACATCTGCTGTGGAAATAAAAAGTATGATAAAATCATCTACTGTGTTTTCAGTGTTGCACGGTAAATCGATACTTTTTCCTGATGGGCTAGTGGCCATGTCAGTCCAATCGTTGTCGACTGACCGTCGATAGGCTAGGCGCTGATGGTCATTGGCGGATGAGTAAATGCGAGCTGACTGACCGCTTTTGACAGTCACTTTAAAAACTGAAATGGTGAGCGGCGTGCTTGTAAGCATCGCGGTGCCAGTAGTACCCGCCTTATCTACCTTGATCGAAGCCGGAAGCGGAGGTATCTCCTGGATTGGAATGGAGGCTCCGTTTGTGTCTTGTATCTTAATCAGGGCGAATTTCCTCGCGAAGTAGAAGAACTCGTCGGTGAATTCTTCTAGCCCCGACAGACGGTTCCTCTCCTCAAGACCTCTAGATCCTCCGGGAGTTGATACAACAAATTCGTGAAGGGACTTTCTATCCATTTTATCCTCTAGGGATTGGAAGAATATGCTGGTTGTGTAAGCGTCCTGTCCGACATGAGCGTATATTGCCATAGCGGGTTTGTATGCATGGCCGCTGTGCTTCTTATCTGGCCATTCGACGTTGGAGTCTGGAAAAACGAGGTTACTGAAATAGTTTGCAGATCCCTCGCGAATCCATTCCGGGTCCATGTAGTTCGCAAGTCCGGAAAGGCCCTGCACGCAGTGGTAAATCTCGTGTGACAAAGCTTGCAAGGCGCGAGCTGTGTTTGTGGTTGATTCGGTAGTCCATCTCTGGTAAACTCTGATCTGGCACGGCGGCACCTTTTCATTTGGATAGATGGTGTCTGCTGTGACCTGTCCGTCAACTGACGTTGTGAGGATAATGACAATATGAGCTGGAAGCTTGGCGAAATCTTCGTACAGGTCGATGGTCTTTTTGAGAGATTCTTCAAGCACTGGTTTCACTGCCTTTTTGGTCTTGTCTGACTGGCGGCTCCAATTCAACGTGTATGTCACTGTGACTTTCGTGTTACTTTTGCCCAAGACTTTGGGATAGCCTGAAAGCACGCGGCATTTATCATTGAGGGTGAACTTCTCGCCTGGTTTAATATTTGGCCAAAAGGTCGCACAACTCTGCCACTGAGCCTGGGCAAGAGAAACCAGCGAAAGGTATGCGAGAAGGTGGAGGTACATGGCGATAGAAGCTTTGCGGATACGGGTCTCTCCGCCTGGGATATTTACCTGTTATGTGTTTACTCCTCCTTATAAACACTTCCTGTTTTCTCTTGGGCGGTCAACCTGCACGAGCCGCTTTGAAGCGGAGGGGTGACATTTTTAGCCGTTTTAGCAACGCCACAGTCATCCTTCTATACTCAAAAGAAAAAGAGGACTTTAACTAACACCATAACGTCAGGTCTAGATTCTCAAGGCAGTGCAGCTGTAAGCTTAAAAACCCCACTATTACCATCGGGAATGGTTAAGTAAATTAAATTAAGAGGGGTGGCGCAGGTCCAGACTTTCGAAGTGGAGTGAAAGTACTGGGTTTCGGTCAAGGCTGAAAGAACGGAACTAGGCTGTGGGACGTGGAAAGCGTATTGCGAACGGGACTGCCCTATGGCTGCAAACCCTTGTATGTCTAGCTGTATATAACCACTATCCCAGTTGATAATATTGTTGATACTATTGAAGAAGGCACAGTGGGATTTTGATGAGGGTTATATGATCTGATCTAATTCCTCGGCCCGAAGTTACCTTTGACTTTAGGGCTGCCTTGACTTTGACTTTAACTTTAAATATGTATTCTTCCTACCAATTTTAACCTTCTATGGCATTTCTGCCCGTTCTAGCCCTTAGCGCCTTACATATAACTTCTATTACTATCCTTAATAGTTATATACTTTTAGTCTTAGGCTAAGACCAGGATAGTCTTTTTACTAATTAATCTAGAAGACCTTAACTATATAGTTAACCTACTTTTTTAAGCTTTTATATTAAGCCTTATAGTAAGGCTTTAACTTTAATACCTTAATAAAGGAGGTCTTAATATTAAGGACTAGCCTTTCTATAAGCCTATTTTCTAGGCTTTTTAAGGGTTTAAGTTAGCTCTTTACTTTCTACCTCTTACTTAATATATATTTCTAATTACTGTAATTAATAATAAGCCCTAGACTATAAAGTATTAAAAGCTTATAGCTAAAGGTAATTAATTTAGGGGGGAAGCTAGCTTTTATGCATATGGCTATAAGTTATCTACGTATTTACTTAGATAGAGTTTAGTTACCTAATATAACTTCTACTGCCTTAATTATATTAAGTTTTAACCTTAAAAGGGTTATTTTTATTAGTAATATTATTAAGAGATTTAGAAAGCCTGTGTTACGACCCCAGCGTCTACATCACGTGTACCCCACATTTTCTTACCTATTATATATAGTCACTACCACACTATGTAATACACGCAGTGACCATTACGAAACGGTCACCTCTTAACACCAGAATCACTTAGTAACCAACATAATCACTAATGACCACGATAGTCACCACGGTAACCATCTTTAGTATATAGAACACATTCATTAGCACTTTTATAGACATTAGCTCACTAGCTATTAATATAACTTCTTTACCTTAATACGCCTAACCCGCTTTATTGACTATTAAGAGACGTGACTTCTTCGCTACCGCTTAGAACGTATCCTGCAATCCTATAAATATACACCTAAGTGCGGCTTAGTGTATCCCTTTAGAAACCTAACCGTTATACGTTAATAGCTCTTGTTTAGTATTGTACCATACGATCTGAGCAATATCACAATGGCCACCCCTACTACCCCAGTTCAGTAACAGAATGTTGCTAATAACAACGGAACTCCCGCCAACCAGGGTCCAACCCTTGCCGAGGAAATGGACGCCGACGGAAACTCTTCAGAGAGCTCCGACGACACGGAGGTAGTACAGCTGCGTGAACAAGTCACCAGCATGGCCACCGAAATGGACAACTTACGCGAGATGCTTCAGCAAGCCCTCGACCTTTAGACCCAACAGGCACATAACAATTAGAATGGTCTGTAGGAAATGCGTAACCTCGCCAATACAGTAACTTATGGAAAGGAAGCTAGAGAAATCCTTAAACTAAACCTACCGGAAATGTTCGATAGAACGCCCAGCAAGCTACCCACATTCATCACCCAGTGTCGAACCTTTATGAGTTACTACCCGACACAGTTCTACGAACATGCCGATAAGGTAAAGTATGCAGCCGGACGCCTCAAGGGCACCGCTGCACAATGGTTCCAACCCGTTATAGAGGAATGGACCAACAAGGCAAACATTAAAGACTTGGAACCAAGAGCTTACATGCTCTTTACCAACTACCAAGCCTTTGAGAAAGCATTGCAACAAGCCTTCGGAACCATCAACGAAAAAGGACATGCCGAACGAAAAATCAAGGCAATCCGACAGACTAGGTCAGCATCGGAGCTGGGAGCAGAGTTTCTACAGCTCGTATCTAAGCTACCATGGGACCAAGATGTCTTAATGTCGCTATTCTTTAATGCACTTAAGGAACCAGTACAAGCGGAACTGTATAAGGAAGATCGCCCAGGAACCTTAGTAGAATACATTAACATGGCAGTCAGAATCGATAACTACCAGTTCACCTGGCGAACTCGCAACTCCCGCTACAATAAGCCACGACAAGACACTCGACCTAGGTACGATGCGAACCAAGGACGTCGACGAGATAACAACACGTCCTATAGGACAGCACCAGGACCAATAGTCATCGCAACAGTTAAACGAGACAAATCCAAGATCACCTGCTGGAACTGCGGCAAGAAAGGACATTTCGACGCAGAATGTAAGAACCCCGTCAAAACTAACCAAAAATACAAGCCAGTACCAGAAGGAAGAAATAACCAAGCAACCAAACAAGGGGAAGAACAAGAACCCCAGATGGCAATCAGGAGTACACATCGAATCGCCATGACCAGATCCGGATACAATAAATCAGACTTTTAAGTGACCCACGATTCTGAGGCAGGAAGAATTAGGTACCCTAAAGACTACTGCCTAGGCAAGAACGAAGTCATTACTAAATACTACCCAAAGCAAGAAGGAAAGGAGCATACCTCGCTCGACTGCCAAGCAATCCAAGTAAACTACACGGAAACGCAACGAAAGCAGAAAGAGTACATACAGTCATGGAGGAATAAGAAGGCCAAGTCGGAAGCCACTTAGACCCCAGTTCCAGAAGGACCACTAAAACAACCCAACGGATCCACCATTGCAATGGTACGAAAGGGAAAAGAGGTTAACCCTAACCCGGAACCAACACTCACACCTGAAGAAATCAGTCAAGGAGTTAACGAATTGCTCGATACCACCTTCGCGCGACTACCAGTACCATAACCCGATGGAACCATTCGAACGCTAACACAAATACTACAAGACGAAAACACCCCTGAGCCTAGTAAAACGTCAAGCACCCTAGAACAATTAGGAACACCAATCGAATAGGATAACCAAGGAAATGCTGTTACAGTACGAACCAACCAGAAAGCAGGACCCTACTTAGCAGTCAACCACCTTCCGGTACGAACCGCAAAAAAGAAGCCAAACCGACACTACAAAGACCCTAACTACGCTACCGCTTGACAAACGGAGCTAGAACGTCAAGGTAAGCCATTAAAGGAACGAAAACCATCAAAGAAAGATAAAGACCTGTAGGAAGCCACGCACATCCCACAGTATAATGAATTCGGAAACCGATACTGGAACGGAAAAAACGAAAAATATATAGGACTTGCGAAAGAACGCGTAGAAACAGTATAAGACGACGATGTCTACATCCGAGCTATTACTAATGGACAGCAGGAAGATCTAACAACACTATTACAGCGAACAATGGCATTTACGGACTAAAGACGGTACCTGAGTCACCCTCTATACAAGTAACTGTCATGGATCTCGTGCACAGCTCACTACTGTGCATTACATCGACAACACAAGATCAGTAACAACTGCTTTCCAGAACAAGTACCTGAACATATGACTCAGAAACCTTATGTCATCATCGACACGCTAGGTTACCAGGTGCATCATAGATACCCCGGAGTACAGGTAGTTC
The DNA here is from genome assembly GCA_954870535.1 of Fusarium sp. VM40. Classification (NCBI taxonomy): domain Eukaryota; kingdom Fungi; phylum Ascomycota; class Sordariomycetes; order Hypocreales; family Nectriaceae; genus Fusarium; species Fusarium sp. VM40. Next base: position 4,485,672 of record CATPAH010000013.1, read on the forward strand.
AATTCCGAGCCTACACGGAAACGAGGGAAAGAGCCTTGAACTATGTGGAATAGCGACGAGACATCGCCCTATGGAGATAACATGTTACTATACCCCCAGCAGGGATTAGTGAATAAGAACTACAGACACTAGACGATGAACGACTCATCGCACAATGGAAGCACAACTCAAGTGGAGACCCCGACAGAGGAACCACTCCAGACCCAGAGACACTGCGACAATGGGAACAGGTAGATCTGTCAGTCGAACAACAAGCGGCAGACCACCAAGAACAACTTCAGCGACAATACGAATGTCCAGAAGACGGAAACTGTTACGACAGTGAATGCAGCCTAGATCACCCAAGCACCACGGGAAAAGGCCGACGCCATCTGTAACAGAGCCACAGATGAGCAAAGAGCAAGGAAGTGCTCTCAGGATGACCCAGACCGGTTAACTAACTTGCCCAGAATTAAAAGTCAGAATCAAAGGGGAATGGCTAACCGCTCTCATTGACTGCGGAGCTGACCACAATTGCATCGACCCTAGCACGGTCAACAAGCTGAAGCTACTATGGAGATATAAAAAACACTCTCATCCAGTGTTCAATTTGGAAGGCAAGCGTTTTGAGTACGACGGTGGACGAATCAACCGAGAGATTGATCACTTGAAGGTATTCGTCAACGGACGCAATCAAGGCATTAACTTCAATATACTCCCGAGCCCAGGATACGGCCTGGTCTTAGGACTACCATGGTTACAACACTACAACCCACACATCGACTGGAGGACTGGCCAGGCTGACTGCAAAGTCAACCCCTCCGACGATGGACTCAGTGATTCAGACGACGAATAGAGATCTTAAGCTTCGACTGAAGACCACAGCGAAGAAAGGCACGACAAAACTCACCCACCCCCAAAGGGGACACAACACAAATACAACAAGGGCAAGAAGAAATTTATACGACGAATAATCGCAAAAGTCAGGCACCAGTGCCACGAAATGGAAAGATAACTACAAGACATGAAAACTCAACAGAAAAAAGAAGAGGACGACAGACTTAAGAACGTACCACTAGAATACCGTATTTACGAGAAACTATTTAAGGAAGAACTGGAAACAAAGGTACCACAGCATAGCCGCTGGGACTACGAAATATGGCTTAAATTAGATAACCTACCGCTCCAAAAGATTTACAACCTTAACCAAAAGGAGTTACACACCCTGAGGGAATATCTTGACGCGGAATTAGCCAAGGGAAACATTAGGATCTCTACTTTACCAGTAGGATTCCCAGTAATGTTTGTCCCTAAGAAAGACGGATTACTACGACTCGTTGTGGATTTTCGAAGATTGAACGAACTTACCATCAAGGACAGAACCCCACTTCCGCTTATCACGGAACTCAAGGATCGCCTACAAGGAAAACAGATCTTCACAGCTCTTGACCTTAAGGGAGCCTACAATCTAATCCGCATTAAGGAAGGAGACGAATGGAAAACGGCTTTCAGAACTAAATTCGGACTTTTTGAATACTTGGTTATGCCTTTTGGACTCACTAATGCACCGGCAACCTTTCAACGAATGATCAACAATGTCCTACGACAGTACCTCGACGTCTTCGTGGTTTGCTACCTGGACGACATCCTTATCTTCTCCGACACGGAAGAAGAACATTCGGAATACGTCCATAAGGTACTCAAGGCATTGCAAGACGCTAATTTACTGGTCGAACCCAAGAAAAGTCACTTTCATACGAAAGAAGTAGACTATCTCGGACACACTATCTCACCAGGTAAAATCCGAATGGATCGAAAGAAAATATCGGCAGTACGGGATTGGCCACAACCATCAACAGTTAAAGAAGTACAGAGCTTCTTAGGTTTCGCCAACTACTACCGACGATTCATCAAAGACTTTAGCAAAATCGCGAACCCACTTACCGAACTAACCAAAAAAGACAGAAAGTTTACATTCGGAAGTCAAGCAAAGAAAGCTTTTATAAAGCTCCAAGACGCGATTCTCAGCGAACCAGTACTCATCATGTTTGATCCAACCAAGGAAATCGAGCTCGAGACAGACTCATCGGATTTCGCTTTGGGAGGACAGATTGGTCAACGCGACGAACAAGGAAAGCTACACCCGATAGCCTTTTACTCGCATAAACTACATGGAGCAGAACTCAATTACCCCATCTATGACAAAGAATTCTTAGCCATCGTCAACTGTTTTAAGGAGTTCAGACACTACCTCATGGGAAGCCTCCACCAAGTTAAAGTTTACACCGACTATCAAAACATTTCACACTTCGCTACCACTCAAGAACTGAACCGACGATAACTACGCTACGCAGAATACCTATGCGAGTTTGATTTTGTAATCATCCACCGTAAAGGATCTGACAATGGACGAGCAGACGCCATTAGTAGAAGACCGGATTACAACACCGGTATAACCAAATGCAACGAGCAAGTTTTGGAATACAACGACAAGGGAGAATACAAGTTCACCCAACAAACCAGAACGATCGCACGCACTCAAATAAGGGAATTCGAACCACAATCCACCACGGAATCCGACGAACAACTCCAAAAAGAATACCAAGCATGGTTACGAAACGCCCCTTACAACATCCAGGAAATGACATTCAAACCAGACGGTTCAGTCACAGAACGATATATACCACGGGAATATCAGGAATTGCTAGTACGGGAAATACATGAGCATCCCCTACACGGCCACCAAGGCATCACGAAAACATTAAAACGAATACAAGAAAACTATTGGGGAGAAGAACTTAAAAAGACTGTTGAGAAAGTCATTAGGCAATGCGACCTATGTAAAAAAACAAAAGCACAACGACACAAACCCTACGGGAACTTACAGGCACTACCAGTTACACAACGACCTTAGGATTTAGTTACGATGGACTTCATTACTAAACTACCGCTATCCGAAGAACCCTTAACCGGTATCCTTTACGACAGCATCATGGTTATTATTAACCGACTAACAAAATTCTCATACTACTTGCCCTACAGAGAGGCCACAGACGCAAAAGAACTTTCCTATGTTTTTTATCGACACATTATAGCCATCCATGGCTTACCAAACGAAATCATATCGGACAGAGGACCAACATTCACAGCCAAATTTTGGCAATTACTTATGGCACATTTAGGACTGAACCACAAACTGTCAACAGCGTTCAGGCCACAAACGGACGGGCAGACTGAAAGAATGAACCAAGTACTGGAACAATATCTACGGTGTTATATCAACTACGAACAGAACGATTGGGTAGACAAATTACCATCAGCCTAACTCGCCTACAACACCGCCTATAACGAAAGTATAAAACTCACACCCGCCTTCGCCAATTTTGGTTTCACACCAGACGCGTTCCACCACGCACGGGAACCTAAATCCATTAACCCAGTAGCCATTATCAAAAGCGAAGACCTCAAAACACTACACGAAGAAATGAAAACGGAACTTGAATTTGTTAGAAATCGAATGAATAACTACTATAATCCAAAACGGATAAAGGGACCATCCTTCTCGGAGGGAGATATAGTTTACCTCGCCACAAAAAACATTTCTATAAAGCGACCATCTAAAAAACTCGACTATAAGTACATCGGACCATACAAAATCATACAAAAAATCTCAGAAAACAACTACAAATTAGATCTACCACCAAGGGTCAGACTCCATCCAATCTTTCACATTTCATTACTTGAATTAGCAGCCGACACTATCCAAGTCAAAATCGGCAACGAACTAGAAGAAATCGAAGGACCAGAAGTCTATAAAGCAGAGGCAATTAGGGAAATGCGCAAGCACGAAGGCAAAATAGAATACTTGATTAAGTGGAAGAACTACCCAGAAAGCGAAAATACATGGGAACCACCAAAACACCTTGCTAACGCCCAACGACTCCTGAAGAACTTCCACCAAAAGAAGCAGGATCCACGAAAACAGTCGACCAATCAATCAGATCAGCGGCACCGGCAGCAATCGAATCAACCACCAAAGAAGATTCTTCAGCAGCACGCAATTCGGCCGCCTCCGCAGACTCCAGTTCCTCCACAGACTTAAGATCCCGCTCCAACATTTTCATACCCTTGGACTGAAGAAGGCGTTTCTGCCTACGAAGACGTATCAACTTGGAAAGACGCTCATTTAGTTGACGCTGTAAATCTATCAATTCTTCCTTAGTAGCCTCTTTATTAGCCTCTAAACGAGCCTTGGCCTGAACCAAACGATCCGCTGGAAAAAATCAGCACACACACACAGCGAAAAGAAGGCATACAAACCTTCGGATATGGACACTCCTTTACTATCGCAAGAACGACCCCGACGGGTACATTCAGAACAATTTTTATGACCTTCTTTCATCACACACTGCAAACTCTTCGCAGAATAAAAAGAGCATGGCATGACGATGTAACCTTCCGAAAAAATTAAAGTAGTTCTGGCTTTGCGACGAGTAGTTTCTGTAGATGACATTGTTAGCGTAAAAAGGATTATAAGTCTAGGTTCCTTACCCAGGACCAATAGCGTGAGAAAACAGAGTTATGCAGGTCTCGAGGACAAGACCTTGGAGGGGGGAGAGATCGTGTTACGACCCCAGCGTCTACATCACGTGTACCCTACATTTTCTCACCTATCATGTGTGGTCACTACCACACCATGTAATATATGCAGTGACCATTACGAAACGGTCACCTCTTAACACCAGAATCACTTAGTAACCAACATAATCACCAGTAACCACGATAGTCACTACGGTGACCATCTTTAGTATATAGAATACATTTATTAGCACTTTTATAGACATTAGCTCACCAGCTATCAATATAACTTCTTTACCTTAATACGCCTAACCCGCTCTATTGACTATTAAGAGACGTGACTTCTTCGCTACCGCTTAGAACGTATCCTGCAATCCTACAAATATACACCCAAGTGCGGCTTAGTGTATCCCTTTGGAAACCCAACCGTCACAGCCTGGGCTTAATAAAGTTAAAGGTTAAAGCTAAAATAAAATAAAAAGGTAATTAATTTAACTAAGCTACGGTTATTCCGTCTGGTATTAAAAAGTAGATAGCTAGTAAGAAAATCTCTAGCCTTATTCTTAAGTAGGTTAAGTTTTTGCTTATTATAATAACTATTAATAGCTTTATAGATATTATTATAGTCTAGGCTGAGGCTTATATTATATTAGATATTTAATATTTAGATATTTATTATAGTAACTATAAAGAAGTTAGTAATATAGACCGAAGGGGGTTAATTAACTAACTATAGCTATAAAGGTCAATTAACTAGGTAGCTTATAGTGTAGATTAGGTTAAGGGTATGGGGGGGAAGCTAGCTTTTATATATATAGCTGTAAGTTATTTATATATTTACTTAGATAGAGTTTAGTTACCTAATATAACTTTTACTACCTTAATTATATTAAGTTTTAACTTTAAAAAGGTTATTTTTATTATTAATATTATTAAGAGATCTGGAAAGCCTGGGCTTAATAAAGTTAAAGGTTAAAGCTAAAAAAGAAAAAAGAATTAAAAAAAATATATATAACCACTATTGATCTGCGTTCTCTAAGATACTAATCTCACCAAGAGATTTCGCACAATTAACATAGAATGGAATGCCAACACAACCGGATAAGCGGAAGCGTATCAGTATGCGAGAAAGCAATTTGCAAGAAGAGACAGCATGTTAGATACCTGGAGGAGCACACAGGATGATATTAGGAACAAGCCTCGTTGTTTATCCAACATGCGAAGAATATCGCCGATGCATGAAAAGTATTCAATTATGCAAATTAATGCGTACGATGCTCTTTCGAACAGTTGTTTTATCATAGAGATATGATAGGGTCTTGAAAGCATACGATAGAAACTCGTGAGCTTCACATTCGCCGATAATTCATTGCCACTCTATTGTCCCTAAATGATATTAAGACCCGCAAAATGGTCTACCAGATCCAAACCCAGCGTGATTTGCTCCTGGTTTTCATCCACTTTTACCGCATAATAGTCGCAAGTACCTAGTCTGCAGACATAATGCAAACCACCAGGATTCGAGCTGTTCTCACCGGCTCTTTGAAGTCTGCTAGATTCGCCGCAGTCACACGATGGGTTGTCGGGGTTGTTGCCTCTTTCATCTGCAAAGCTGAAGAATTTCCCGCAGCTCATGCACTTGTAATAGGGACGACCTCCGTTGCCGTTGCGATTAAAATATCGAGTGACCATCCGTTGACTAGGTCTATTGCATGAGAAACAATGCGGGGGATTCATTGCAGCTGGGGCAAGAGGCAGGTTAGAAGCAATAGATAATAGAGTAGTCCATGCCATATTAGTAACAAATCCAACCAAGCTTGCCTTGTAAATCATCAGCCTTCCGTACCATTATAGAAATTTAGCTCCTTAAAATATCGTGTTGTAATAGATTACTTTAATAGTTAAATTCTTATCCTGGTTTAAGAGTTGAATAATAGAGTCCTATTTATACCTAAAATGTGAATGTGATGAAGAGAGTTGCCCAACATATTTCCTGAATGCAGGAGGCCGACCATCGCAGAAAGGTCACAAGTATTATATGAGATGTACAAACGACAAAATTGAGTGAGGGGTAGACATGTGAGCTCGCTGTTACATGCGAGTGGATGGATGATAATTGGCTTGAATTACACTTTCTCCATGAAAGATGCAGGTGACCCATTCTGTATTGGCCAAGCCTTACATAACAGTGAGATATGCTCCAATTGCAACAGCGAAGATTAACATTTTACCAAGTTGTGGTGTAGTCCTATGCAAATGAGGCCAGCCGCGGGCGGGGTCGAATTGCATAATGCAGTCGCAATAGGTAGAGCCGACCCCATGTTGGTCATACTTCATTGCATTTTAACATTACAAAGACTTAATAATCACAAAGGTTTCACACCATTGGCACTATAATTATAATTACGAAAGGGCGTGATATATCTATAAATAACGCTACAGGCCCAGGTACTATTAATAGATTAATTTGATCGCGTGTCACATCCCGAGCCTCTTAACTCATCAGACTTTTACAGCCTGGCTTTATGAACCCTGTAAGAAGAGTCTCCTTTCACTGGATCCTCCTGATTGAACGCTCCTGTGCTGGAGCTGGTATAAAAGGTAGGCTCAAGAGCCCTTTCCTGGGTATTGCTTTCGGTAGTTATAGTTGCTTCGGCACATCATTATACTGCTCCTAACTCGTTAGGAGGCAACTTACAATTAATATAGTCGACGGCAAGGCTGGCTTAGTCACTAATTACTGTGTCCTTATAAACCCATCTGGCTGGCATAAAGGAATTTTCAAAAGTAAATAACACTAGTACTTATAGTTACCGGAAACTATTGATTCTTTAAATGACATACTTAACCACATTCCTCCCGTTTTAGTATCTTGTTAATGACATTTTTATGCGCCTTAATATAAATTTGTAATACTGCGTATTAAACTACGGTTCCAATCTAAATAGTAAAGGCCCTATTTATTTCCCTTGGAGTTATAATACTTCATAGTCATTACGCTTCTAACTGTACATCGTCACTTTTCGGTTTACATGAATCTATATCAAAGCTTATATGACAAATCCAATGCCAAGAGTGTCGTTCCAGTATCTAAAAGTTCCCCAATGGAAAAAGGGTAGCTATAAAAGGTAATGCCTAAGTGAAGAGGTCTATATAAACTCCATGTGTTAAGGTTAGTTAACTATCAGCGACGGGCTTAGAGATTTGAAGGTCGAAGAGCTTAGTATATATGAGACAAATCAGGAGCTGAACGTCAATGACTCCTGCAAGCCTAAACCGTTAAGCATGCCACTAGATAAAATCACAAGAGATCGAGACATTAATGACATAAGTTAAGACTAGCTGAAAGATCTGTTTGGTCATCTTTATTTCCCTGTATAGATTATCGGGGGAAGAAAGTCTTGACCACCCCTCAGATACGACAAATTATTGAGCACCAGCAGCGGCTGCAGGACTGGCCTTGCCAGAAAGAATTACGTCTGCGGGCACAAGCCACACTCGACGAGAGGAGGGTCACCTTCAACATTAAGTCCGTTATAGTTGGCGGCAATAAAGTTCGTCCGCTACCAGGAAGGAGATCACGATAATCTATTTTGGACTATTGTGCGCTTAATTTCTGATGATGTTATACGTACTTCTCCTTCCTTTTCATAATTGGGACACATGTAAGGATGGTTAATAGTGTCTACCTGACGCGTTAGTCATTACTAGCAAGATTATTTGACCATATTTTGAAAAAAGCTCGGGAACGGAGCTGGAAGATGTATCACAAAGACTGGGAAGCAGGTAGCGAAGTCCCATCAGTCCCTCGGTGGCTGACACGTCAAGGTGAATCAACGATGGAAACTTTCGATTTGCGCATAAATGGGGACCTCTGACTTCCAATGAGCTATATGTGTCATGGCATGACTGACAATAACTCCTTCGCATACGCAGCCGCTGTGACTGCAGCGTAGAGCTGCCAATCCTTGTTCTTGTGAGAATCAGCATGATCGCAGATTCCACGGATAACTAAGCATGGAAAGTTGTTCATAAGCCCAGCTGCCTCCATTTCGACACACAAAGCGTTTTTGTCCAGGCGTAGTCGTTCTCGAGCAGCACCATTGCGCATAACTCGATTGGCGGATGCTATCGTTCCATAGTGAACCTTAGGCCGTATGCTTCCGCGTTCTGGACGCTCTTCTAGGTAGGCTGTGTCACACATCTCACATGTGTGATAGCCCTCTTTATGGTCGTAAGAGCTGTTGAACAGCAGGTCTTTGTCTCTGCCTGGGTATGACCAGTTGTGTTCAGAATTAGCGTATCTAGCTTGCAACCGGTCGATACTCCTCGCCATAGGGAAGATTGCCCCAGAAAGTCGTGATACTTTCTGGGACTCAAGTCGTGAGATAGCGTTGAGTAATCTCACTGGCGGCAGGTTCAAATGACCGGTGGTTATGAAGATATCGTTTTGTATGTCTTTACCATAATCATACTGGACGACTCCTGGTGAACTACGCGAAGGTGCGCTGACAACAACATCCCCCAATCGCACATCGAATTCCTTACTCGGCATACCGCCCCCAACACCCACCAAGAGAGTGTATCTCAATGCAGTGACGGTCTGACGCATCTGTTCTGCGACCAGAGTCGCAGACGTGGTACCTGCAACACCATATGGCAAACAAACTATGACCATCTTGAGATGGGCGATACGGCCTACAACATAGATGTTGTCATCCAACATCCCCTGCCCAGGGTGTTGAAAAACCTCATCAAGCATTTCTTCAGCTGCCGCCATTTCTGTTGGTAGAGCACAGATCCACCCAACGGTATATTCTGTGCATTCGGGTGCATTTTGGTTGGTAGCGGCACCTGGTCTGGCATGCTCGAAGTTCAGGGGAGGAGTCGCTGTTGAAAACCTCGGGTAACATTCGGCGTAAGATCGAGATACGTTGTGGTCATTGACATGGCGCGCAGCGCTCTTGTTGGCAGATTCAGACTCTTGGGGGCGTTGGGGGAAATTTGAATTAGGACGCTATACCAACAGTTCTTAGCATAAATTCCAATTTAAGGGATACTTCTGAATAATTTCTAACCGTTTTCACACCGTGCTCGTTCGAGGATCTTTGATCACGGGGCTTAGGGTTCCTGTAATGGTTCTTGGCTGCCATATGTTGCTTTGCCGCTTCCTGCGTGTGAAACTTGACAGGACAGGTTTCACAAGGAATTTTGGGATTCCAGTGTTTAACTTGTGTCATGTGCGCTTCTGCTGCATCCCGATCTTTGAACAATCTATTACATTGATCGCATTTCTTCGTTGGCTTCCGATGACTCTTCTCGATCATGTGCTGCTTACATGCTTCTTGAGTATTAAACGTTTTAGGACAGGTCTCGCATTTAGGCATATTCACGATCCTGTGGCTGTTGCAATGGACATTGTCAAGATCCGGAGAATCAAGGCTTGATGGAGTGAGGGCTTAAGTCAATCGATAACCCCGCACGCCGTGATCTCGTAATACAGAAAGTTTAACTCATTGGTTGTCGGTCCCAGCCAACCAGCTTAAGGACATATGCACAAAAGCTCTGCCTGATAAGTAATCAGAATTATGGAATCTGTTTCAGAGACGGTTGCCGGGGAATGTAGAATGCTTTACGCCATTTGAGTAAGTGTGGAACAAGATTCGCACTCGCTATGTAAAGACCACTGTGTTACATATTTAAATCCACCAGCTGAGTGATAGGATAAAGTCTTGGTTAATACTTGAACACTATATAGTGGCTTAATTAATAGTAGCTGATTAGATATATGCATTGTGAGGAGGAGCCCAGAATAATGTATGGATTATCTACTAACCCACCCATAAACTAGTAATTATTATAGCAGTTTTATCGTTCATGACTAGGAAATATTAGTAATTAGCTAACTGAAAAGCAGGGTACTGAATAGTTTAAAGTTCTGTACACTCAATGACAATATAAGTCCGGCCTATTTTATTTTACTTTAGCTTGAACCTCAGTTTATAGTAATAAACTAAATTATCAAGGAAGTATAATAAATTAATCTAACAAGAGGGCTAGTACTATTTAAGAGGTAATTTACGAGCTAGTGTCTAGAGTCTAACTAATAAGCATTCTTGGTGGCTACCCTACTCTAATTTCAGTACATATAACTATTAATATATGTAAGTTCGCTGTGGTTAGACATTTTCTTAAGTTGTATAATCCACGATGACTTGGAGCAATACTAAGAAATGGCGCAGGGTTAGTTTTTGGTGCCTTTACTACCCTGATAAGTGAGGGAAGTAGGCGAGAACAATCCATACAACAAGGTCAAAACCCAAAAGAAGGCAGATCACAGGCGACAACAAAAAAGATGTTCGCGTCTTCTTCGCAATAAAGGGTATCATTTTGATAATAATAAGAAAGAGCCTGAAAGGAGAGCCTTTATTAGGAGGACTAGTTGACTGGGACATATGGCCCAAGTCCCTCATCCTCTGACTGCCATTGTTAGGTCGGCATATCGGCGCCGGAGATTTGCATTGGTAAGAAACTAGCTGAGGAACCATGGCTGGCTTAAAATAGGGGACGGAAGCCCAGACCATCTGAAATGTCCAGATATGCCAAGTGTTGAACGGTGATGTGTTAGCACAGGAATATGATGTAGCTTAAACCAGTTAGAAACCCTCGTACTAACAAGGATTAGTGTAATAACGGTTGTGAATCATGCGGTTATGCACATCTAAAACAGTTTGTTTGATTTGAGAACTCTGTCTAGGAACAGACAAATCCAAAAAGAAAGTTCTAGTAAATTATGAGTATGGAAAGAATATATGTGTCATGTTAATGATCGCTAAAGCCCTAATGAGCAGATTAATATACTATATAGTAGCACACGGGTATGAGACTATATACGATAGTCTTGATAAAGTGATTTTTAGTATATGAAGATAATTATAAATATATTACTATTTCGATAAGTATCACGAAGACATGAATATCAATTTATGTTTTATAGCTTATTCGATGTAATGCCACTTTGAAGCCTACGCAAGTTGAGTAAAATGTAAATCTGCGTTTCAGCGGCACAGCTGGATAAATAAGCATACGGTTATTTTATGCTTAAAACGGTGGCGCTCAAGTAGTCCTGATCATTATATTGGTGGCATCACGTATTCTGTTTCAAACAAGCACAGTGCAGCACAGCGAAGTTTAATGTAGGAGGACAGGGCGCAGGTGAAGCGTTGTGGGAGCCTGGAGTTCCGCAAATCTCGGAGGGTACATTGATTGTGGTTTGGCTACTACGTGTAAATGGTTATTCTCCTGTGGTTAAAGGTGAGGTCGTCTTCGTACTGCAGTATATCTTGGATTGTTCGCCATTCGCCCTGTATCTCACGTCACCATGATCAATTACATTACTGTTGGCGGGGGTAGAAATACATCAATCTTGTACCGAAGTTTTCGTTCTTACTTTCCAGTCAGTAGTCGCGATGAACTTGTTTTGGTCACGATATAATGCCACTAGACACAGTGCATTACCGCGATCAGGATAGCAGTCACTACAAAATCAAGATTTCCATTCAGTGTCAAACCACAATGTATACGAGGCCTCGGAGATCACCTGTTAAGTAGGAAGAGGGGTTGTGGTGGGAATGTAGCGACAATCTTCCAATTGATTTGCACGAAGGGCGTCAACTACTACGGCCATGGAGGCACTACGATGCATTACGTGTAAAGAGCGCGCAAAGTTGGCAGAGCTAGAATATCTTGGAATGATCAATGATGCCCATACTATGCATATCAGCATCAATGGCGTACATTTATTTATTTCATGAAAACGTGGCTGTAACTCAACCGTCAGATGGGTCCAACCTGCTGCAAGTTTTAGTTTTTCGTAAGTGTACAACCATCATCATCGATATGCTGGTGATCTGGCGCGGGGAAAAGAGGCCACACGGTTGGAGGCCCTTGATGCGGGATCGCATCACCTTTCACGCATCTGTGATGAATTGGACTCATAACTACGCAACGATTACGAGTATATCTCCGCACGGAACGAATAATCCGGCCAACTATGCATCAACGGGATGGTGTAATTGAAAGACTACTCTGAGTATAAATCTTAACTGGTGCGCCGTCATTCCAGCCGGTAATTGACAATATTGAACTTCCGTTTTCGCAAACCAATAAATTATTTCAAACTACCTCCTATACTGCAAAGATCCTAGCCGCGCCACCATAATGTCAGGCTCAAACACGGATAAGGTACAGGAGCAACTCAAGAAGTTTTCCGCGGAGAACATTGATGCCTATGTTCAGGCCTCGACCTTTACCGATGACATCCAGGATGTAACGTTATCCTTTTAGGTCCATACTATTTGACGATTGCTTATACTTGCAGGCCATTCGTGAACATATCCAAACTGAGTATAAGGCATGGTTCTTTTTCCGCAAGCTCGGGGCTGACTGCTTGCGCTCGAATGTGTCACTACATGGCTTTGCAGCGTAAGTATATGCATGCCGTTGACGTTACCTGTGGGCCACAGCTGATGGAAATTAAAGTCTTTGGAAGCGATCAGCCCAGGAGGCTTTTGCTGATGCAACCTGGTTAGAGTCGTACCTAGTCCAGCGCGGCGGCCGCTCTAAGCCAAGTGATATCCCTGCGCCCGATGTTGAGTGGCCTGATAACCCGGTTGATCCCGTCGAGCCCGTATATGCGGCTCTGCAGACCGAGAAGGAGATTCTCGAAGATCTCCATCGCCTGTGTGCTGCTGCGGAGAAGGCCGGCGACAACGCCCTGGAAGATGTTATTGAGAGTCGGTTCTTGCGCAAGGAGACGCGCCATGTCAAGGACTTGGGCGACTTGTTGCAGCAGTGTGTCCGTATCAGCAAGCAGGCAGGACACGGCTTGTATCATCTCGACAAGGAGCTTCGTGCCAATAACGGAGTTGTACCGTGGGCAGGCTTTAATGATCCTGATAAGTCTGACGAACTGCTTCGGGGCGCTATTGCGGACCTCTAAGACTGCGGGTTAGGGAAAGGCCAGAGCCAAGGACACAAAAGGACAGAAGGTAATCTTCCGGGTATGTTTTAAAATATGCAGCAAGACTAGGCATGTTAGGAGGAGATATTACGAGGGTATTGAGGCCTCTGGGGAGTGATATGACACTTGAATTTACTCAATTGAATTATCTGCAGTGTTCTTATTGTGATTTATATCAATGAAGTTAAGCTTTTGTAACACTCACCTGTATATGATACTCGTTTGTGTGATATGAGTATTAAATCCTTAAGTAAGCTAAATTCTAGCTTCTAAAGTACAAGTTATTGTATAACTGTCCCATATATTTATCTCATACACTACTCTCATATATAATTACAATATAAAGAGTAGTCCTACAGAGTTGATAATTTTTATAATATTCCATACTTATTGATTCCATACATCAAGGCTGTAACGATCAAGTTAGGAAACCTCAAGCCAATCAGACCGCCGGTTACAGATGGAGCACAGTAGTGCATCTTCTTCATTTCCCCACAAACCCCATAAATATATCGATGGTCGATAAAGAGAGTTTGAGATTGGTGAGAGCGTTTTATTAGGCGATTGTAGCCAGAGATTGGCTTTAGCGGAGCCTGGGTATTGTGACAATCTAAGTATGACTTGATAGTGCTGAGATCATCACCAGTATCGCTAAAGTAGAAGGTTTCTCTACCTTTGGCCAGTGGTAGAGGCATCCGGAAGTGGACGATTTGGGTCCGAGAATAAGAGGTTAAAATATCACAAGAACTCTTCCAACCAGACCAAACGACCTTCGAGCAACGTCCATTAACAACGGTCAGAAGAGCCTGTCGCACCCTCACCCTTTCCCAGCCAATCTCTTCCAAGACAAAAGCCAGCAACCAACGTACGATAACACCTCAACAGTTCTCACACGTGAACTAGGAGAAACACCAGATCCCAGCTGCAACACCTGCGGGACTAACGGCTTGAGGCGGGGAGCCAAATCCATTGGCAACCTCATACTTCATGCTTCTCAAGGTCTTCTAGGACTTTCCAATGAAAGGTCCTCTCCTCACACAGCCAAGGACATGGACCTCGGTGTTATTGCGAGGAGGTAGATTCGATCTGGGTAACCTGTCTAAGCCCTTTTTGTCCCATAAGCTGGTAAAGTGCGAAATACACACAATTTCTCGAGTAGAAATAGCATTTCCATACTTATCCAGTAGCGTGCATGAGTCAAATTTGTGCCCAGCTTGCCTGCGGTTTACAAGTTCCATAGCATATGTCAGTTTGATAGGCCATCGACATCGAATGACCGTGGCGGTCATGTCATTTGCTATACTTGTGCCATTCGAGCGGTAGTCGACTATAACAACATATCTCCGCTTCGCATCACTACGAGCGGCTAGTTCTATGACGAAAGTATAATCCTTTTCTGTATTGTCTGGAGTTGTTGAAAACCTTCCGAATACTGCAGGAAAATGGCGACTCCCAACTTGCGCTTGAGTAGGATAAGTCAGGGTTGTGGTATAATCTCTCCATACTGCTGAGCCTAGGCTTATGCCATCACCAGGTTCATAGAGATGAGTAGTCTCTACGTGGCGAACGAAACAAATCGGTTTTGGTCTGGCTGTGTCGACGAAGCGTGATGGAATCCAAACGGGATCCGAGAATCTAACGCACTCGTTCTGTATCGGAGTTCTCACGAATGTTAAACAACAGAAAAGGACGGGAAGCACTAGGGATTTCTTGTTTCTCTCATATGCCAAAACAGCATATCCGAGCCTCTTCTCGTACGGATCGTTCATAATCTTCAGAGAAGCTTGTAATCCCCGTGCTATTATCCTCGGACTGAAGGCAACATAGGGAACTCTATCAATGTCCTTGCCGATCAGATTCTGATAGTTCTGAAATTGTGAGGGTGATTTAGCAAGCCCATTTGGTGCAAATCCGTTGTCGGCTTCTGTGTAGTTCCAGGCGAGCATGGATATATCTTCGTACTCCTCGATGATTTCAGTTTGTAGGCGATAAAATGCCCGATCTGTCTCGCCGTACAGCATTGGCATATTGATGTTGAATATTCCAAGGAGTGAATAGGCTCGATCCTCTTGTCGAGAAGTCCTTCGATTTGCTGCCCAAGAAAAGACCCTTCCTGATCGAATGGGCCGCAAGTACGCTATATCCTTAGATGAGGCTTTGATGAGGATGGTCGCATTTATGCCGGTGGCGACCTGAATGGCGTCTTGTAGCTCAACACGATTGCCACACCTGTCCCAATTTTTATCGAAGAATACCAAAATGCCGGGCGCTAACATCTCCTGCAGTGTCCAGCCCCGAGTAAACCAGTCAGAGTCTTGGAACGATTTAATCCATGGTTTTGATGATGTCGATCCTTTATGCCTTGCGTTTTCAGTTGATGTAGACACGTCCGATAAGTACGCATAACAAACGTCTGATTCCCTGTACCATTTATACATGGAGTTTATGGACTCTTGAAGCTCAGCACTGCTAGACTTGTCGATGCAGCATGTGTCAATCCAAACCCATTCATATCCATTCTGCAGCGCCATGAGACGGAATTCATGGATCTTATGATTAGTTCTTTTGTTCCGCAGCGGCCCTTCACTCGGTCCACGAGTATCCCTCTGTGTAATTTCACTCTGTATGTCCCGGTAGGATAGTTCTTCTTTCTCCCAACGGTGAGACAGAATCGCATACTTTGGAATCTCGTCATCAGGGAACTCCTTGAACTGAAGCTTTTTCGTCGATAGCAGACGCATTTCCTTTATGATCTGTTGTACTGTTGATGAGGGAGAAACATTTGGTTGATGGGCTAGACAAAAGACGATGCGTTGCTGCCTCAAGTGGTGGGAGGTCTCCTGCAAGCCATTCCACTTTGGTTTTTCTGCTCGCTCTGCTTACCTCTTCCGGTAAGCTTTGCGCCATTGGTCGAACACATGGGTCGAGCCTGATGGTCGGGTCGCGTGTTCCGTCCAGCACAGCCCTCGCATATTGTCGAACACATTTCGAGCTCATTGGCTATGTATGGCTTTAAGTTGAGTGGAGAAGGGAATAAGCCGCTACTCAATAATCTAGACAAGAAACGTGGCGCATTTCCACCTCTGCGCCTATCGAAAACATCCCTGTTACCGGAATGCGCTACCATTGAACAAGTGATCATTTCTTTAAACCTATCTTGACCAAACTACCAGAGTCCAACGATAACGTCATGGAAACTTCACTGGTCACAAATTCTCATACAAGATGTGGGCACGACAATATGTGACATCTTGATATTTCATAACTGCCAAAAGTTCCATCGTCATATTTCTGTACCTCTTGGCGCTGAATCGTGGCCATTTTGGCATTGTTCTACAGTATCGCCTTATCAAAAAAAGCCTCGAGAGCCTCGAGGTTGTCTTTGTAGCGCTTGGTGGTTTCCTCTAACTCTCTGCTGACTACTCATCCGGTTGCAGTTTTGATGAGATCATTGTTCCCGTCGACCAGCTCTTATCGAAATGCTACTGCTTGGTGACCTTGAATCTGGAGGAATGTCTAAACAACATCGAGCGCAGATCTTTTGGTGTTTTTGTCTCGTGTAAGCTTATTTCCTTTCTCATACACGAGTCCCCACAAGTCCCCCTGTGATACTAATCCACGTTTTCGGATGAACCCAACCTATTTATTTTCGTATTCTTTCTGCCTTGTTATCATGAGAGCGACTCTGGAATAGAACTTATCGCCATCGAGTCACTTGAACAGCCTGATATTCTTTCTGCCGCAACCTTCCAGCTGGACATGTTGAATGCGGTGCATATACAACTGCCCAATTAAGATAAGTTTTCCTCTTATTCAATCTATCAAGATAGCCCGAGATTTTTTTACACTTCATGGTCCGATAGACTGTTGATAATGAAATCCGGTGTGCGGATGAGTAGCACATATTGACCGCTAAGATGCATGGAGCGAAATTATTATATTTCGCGTGTATTTTAAGACACACAATTCAATTTTCGTAAATTAAAACAAATATCGTGACTTACAAGACTCGAGCTGGCGCCCATTGACAACCGTGTCTTTCACTAGCTCGGAGATAAAGTTCCTCTTACCTGAGCCCTAAGGATTATCTTGCCTAATTACTGCTGTTTTTGCATGCTCTTGGCTGTTGGATTATTGCTTCATTGTTCAAGGTTCCAAGTATGGAGTACAATGGATGGTTGACGAATGAACCAACAGATACGAGGGTTTTAATTTAGTCCTAATTATAAGACCATTGATAATACAAATTTGAAAGTATTGTAGAGCTACCATTTGCAGTGGGAATCATACAATACTCCATCCAACCTCATAATACGAGATCCAAGTAGTCAATACCCATACCAATCTGAAATGTCCTTGGATTGCAATCACATCATACGACTGCCTCATTCCTCAAGAAAACACGGACTCTTTTTCTGAATGGGAATAGTCAGTAACTGCTATGAAGTTAGACCCAAAATCTAAGATACGCACATAAATAATCTTTAGCAGATATCTACCACAGTTCAAAGGTCGCCGTAGGGCGACAACGATCAATTATTTCGCCATCCATAATACCATGGAAAAATGCCTCTCCAATCAGCTGATATTGATCCTTGTCAACGCCGAATGGTCTGAGGATGAAAGGCGTACTACCCCCAAATAGAAGTACAATGTGATCCCCAGGTTCAGTCTCGCTTGGGCCTAAGCCAACAAGCCTGCCACAAGACTTGACTGGACGAGACATATAGTTGTAGTTCATGCAAGTCTGGTATGAATAGGTCGCTTCCATCATTTCGCTGTCCATAGCCTTCGAGATGAGCTTGTGAAACTGCCGTGTTGAGCGGTCTGCTGCTCGAACAAAATACGGGCTCGCTTCTGGGAGCTCTTTGTTTCCGATGGGTGTGCGCCATAAGATATCGAAATATTCCTCTTCTGAGTAGTCCAATTTGTCTAGGAATTTCTTGAGCTCGTTGATCATAACAAGCGCGGCGTGGTGATCAAAGGTCTTATCGAGATTGGCTTCCCAGACCGAGCCACATTCTTCTATAGTATCCAAGAGGAACCCTTGGAGACTGACAGCCCCAGGGTTAATGCCGAAATGCTGTTGGAGGTTTGGCTGGACATATTCTCCAGTAGCCTTAAATACAGGCGTGCCAGTGTCATCGCTCCATGCGGGCCTGATTGGAACCGACCAATTTGGAACCCAAGAGGGTAAGTTGAGTTCTTTAGAACGACGACACCACTTCAAAATGTCGATATGACCTTGTCGTAGTAATGCCCGTGCTGTAGCTTCGTATGCTTGCTCCACACTAATCTGGTAGCTTGGCACAAGCCCCATACCTTTCATATCACTCGCTATCCCCGATACACCCCAGATCTTATCCCGCGCATCCTTGCATTGCAGAACATCCATGGACGGCCGCACAAACGACCGTTGGAGCAGCTGGTGCAGAGGTTGCGCACCATTTCGTCGATAGGTTCTTCGCCCAGAAAGAGCGAACCCTACTGAGTCTTGCGGAATTGCGGTTTTCTGCAGTTCCCAAACATCATCAGCTGCTAGCAGCTCTGCCTCTGAGAAAGGGCCGGGAATTCTTGTAGCTCTCCCCGCTCGGAGTTCGCTGATTTCCCACGTAATCAACATGCTGTAGAATAGAATCGCAGCGTGAAGGCGCTCTATTGTGGTCATGTGCTGGCCACATAGTACTACTGCATCTTGCGCTAACGTGATTTCTTGCTTTACCCAGACTCGGGTAAAGTATGATCTTCGTGTGAGTTGTGCAAGAGCTACTCTTGGAAAGCGTTCATCTTTTCGGCCATCATCGCCCTCAGAATCAGTGGCGGTTTTCATAAGTTTTAGTAATGCGTCTTTCGTTTTGACAAGTGCTGCCTCCCCACCCATATCTGGCCAAGCAGAGAGGTTTTCTGGGGTGAGGACAAGGAGTCCAGCGTCGATGGCTAGCTTTCCATAAGTCTCAACGCCCTTTATTGCCTGACCGACACTGTCAGTCTCGGCCCCGAGCCAGATCAAGACCTTGGTAGCCTGACGGTAGACACGATCCATAGCCTGGACCTGACGAGACTTTTCTTCATCGTCCATCTGATTGATGCACAGAGCATCGATCCAGATCTTGGCTCCGATGTACTGTTCAAAGTGGTCCAGGCAGTCATGTAAACTCGGCGTTACAGTAAGGAAATGATCGTTGATGTTGATCCTGTGAGAGAAGATGGGCTCACCCCAGGTATACGACAAAGCGTTGTAGATCGGATTGCTGTCAAGGGAAACATGTTCAATCTCGAGCCTGATAGCGGGCCGAACTGAGACCAAACGAAGCAGTCGAATCCAGCCCGTCGGGAGATAGTCGTACTGGTACTTGTCTGTCATTGTGAAGATATGTCTTGAGCGCGCGAGATGACTTCAACTTTTGATCAAGCGATAAAACAACACATCAGCGGGGTATTTAAGATAATTGAGACTCTAGGACTCTTGTGGCGTTGGTCACCTGACACCATCTGTGCAAATTGATAGGACGTTGAGTCAAGGATCTTTCAGCTGAGGTTCTAAACGTTTCAGCCGTTAATGAACTTGGGAAGGCCGTGTAGTACAGTTCCACGGACAAAGGTAAAATCCAAGCGATTAATCAATTGAAAGCTTTAAACCAGGTATGTTTATATGCGGTCTTAATAGCAGTGGATTTTGTATGTCACTGTCAACCTGATGTCTGTGCAGTCGTTTTGGAGGTCAAGGCTCGTGCTCAAGCAAACACTTGTGGCATGTGGCCAGACCCTGTGCTGATGGCCGCCTAGCGTGAGCCAGTGGCATTGCTCGCGCCACATAATTGAGTTTGCTCCCTCAGTAACCAATCAAATAGGTACTGTGGTCTAGTTGGTCATGACATCTCGTTAACACCGAGAAGGTCCCCGGTTCGAGCCCGGGCAGAACCTCTTTTTTGGCATTTTTTACGGATCGCTAGATGATATCATCCACGCTGTATTATCATCCTACGGCTGTCAGGCTGTGATTCAGTCAATATGTACGGCACCCTCGACATGGCACAGATGTACTTCGGCAGTAGGATAACTGGCTGATCTATTATATAGGCTGGCTTGTTGGGTTGCCTACCCTATAGCAATGTCTCTGTGCGATTAGGAATGTAAATCAGAACGGGGGCTATTGTGTTTTGATACTTGTAAAAAAATGTGTATTAATGCCTTTAATAGAGAGGGAAACGTCCATAACGTAAATAAATGGAAACTCAGTCTCTTTCTTGATCATGTTGCTTGATAAAGCTTGGGGCAAAACACACACCAGATTCAATGCTCTGAATGAACCTCTACCATCTGACAAAAGTGCGCCAAATCAGG
The DNA here is from genome assembly GCA_954870535.1 of Fusarium sp. VM40. NCBI lineage: Eukaryota > Fungi > Ascomycota > Sordariomycetes > Hypocreales > Nectriaceae > Fusarium > Fusarium sp. VM40. The sequence continues at coordinate 4,506,595 of CATPAH010000013.1, forward strand.
CAAGTGTCCCGCTTTTTATTACAGTGTATACGTACGTATCGATCGGATCAGGGCCTTGTTAGTAAGTCTTTTGTTTTGATGTTGAAACTTTGGAAAACTCAAGACCGAAAATTTCAAATTCGGTCTTTTAGTGAGATATTACGAGCTAACGTCATACATATGTAATTCCATTGGTCAGTTTGACCGCTCGGTCTTTATACTCCACCTGCACAGCCAGCTTCAAATCATCAGCAGAACAATCCAAGTACATCCTCCATCCCGGCTAAAATTCCATTTCAACTACAACTACTTTAGTCCCACTTTCAACAAATCCTTCGCGGCATAGGAAGCTCAAAATGACCTCGTGGCTGAGTATCCTGACGCGGATTAAAACGCGTCCCTATAAGAAATGGCTAATATTGAAAATACACACTCGGTCTTGTGTTTTACATAGAACAGCACATAATAGTGGGTCAGGCAACACCGAGAGAGGAATGCTGCAATTATATAAGTAGATAGAGTATTTCCAACATTTGCTTAAACTCTCTAAATCAAAACAAGCATTTTCACCAATACTATTCTACATACCAAGATGCACCTTCCTACACTTGCCATCCTTTTTGGCGCCTCGCAGGCACTCCTAGTCCCCGCACCACCAGGCCCTTATGATGTTGCGGTTAAGCATTTTGAGCTTGTCGACCAAAGCCGGCTTGACCCCTTTGCACCGGAAGCTAACACCAAACGTCGTATCATGGCATCGGCGTATCTCCCCATCGACTCCCATCACGGCTGCAAGGCTCAAGCCGTGCCATACATGCCTCCTCTGACTGCGAGCGTATTTGGCGAAGCCGGCGAGTCTCTCGGCATTCATCAGGGATTCATTGAATCTTTCGAGATGGAGTTTTGCGACATGTCCACTGTCAATCCAAAGAAGAGTCATCGACTGAAAGAGTTTCCTGTTGCTGTTTTCTCGCCAGGCGCTCGTGGAACAAGACTTTTGTACGGTGCAATGGCAAGGTCGTTGGCAAGTCTGGGATATGTCATCTTGACTCTTGACCAAACATATGAGACATACGTGGTTGAGTTTCCAGATGGAAGCGTTGTATATGCCCTGACTGATGAGCCGGGTGTTCTACCCAAACTAGAGGCAAGCCTAGGATACCAATGATTGACTAGCATAATGACTAACATATCTAGGCCCGTACGAGAGATGCCTCATTTCTTATCTCACAACTTCGCAACAAAACGGTTACAGATTCTGTTTTTGCCAGGTTCCCCGGCACCTTCAATCCCAACAAGATTGCGGTGTACGGGCATTCCTTTGGTGGCTCGACTGCTGCTGTCACAGTTCAACGAGACCCTCGTGTTATTGGAGGGCTCAACTTTGACTGTCCAATCAACGGATCCGTCAGATATGAAGGGTTCAAGGATAAGCCCTTTGTTATAATAGACACCAAGAGCTTGAACTTTCCAGAGTGGCCGGAGTTCTACAAGAAGATCGATGCGGCAAAGATGATGCTGGAGATTGAGAATACCCAGCATTATGTTTTTACGGATGTGCCACTTCTGTTGACAGTACTACCGGTACCACCTGAGTCGCAACTTCTTGTGGATGAGACGTTTGGTAAGCTTGGTGGAAGAAAAGTTGAGAAGGCCATGAACCAAATCATGGTTGGTTTGATGGATTTGCTCTTCAAGAAGAACACACGGGCTCTTAAGAAGATTGGCAAAAATGCCAATATCAAGGTACTGCACGATGATCTCCCTAGGCACATCTAAACAGAGAGTAGGACATTTTGAACCCGCATTTCTCAGATGTGGTGGGGACATGAATGGGTGGCACCTGGGTCCTCAACATTAGATCATCCGCAAGATAACATAAGGACATCCTCCCCTCGGGCTGAAATTCTAGATCAAGCATAACTACGCCGTACTTTTCTGACATCTAATTAAATGTAGAGTGGCGAGCCCAAATTTAATGGCACTCTCTCAAAAAGTTTTTTCATATTATGATCGGCAACTAGAATCTACACTATCTGTTTCTAGTGTTTAAAATACACTATTGCTTTTTAGTAATTATTCGTTCAAGACGCTAAAAGATATCCACGAATACAAACAGGCGCCGGCTTAAGCATAATCGGCTAAGTAACACTTAGGTCAATAGTGGCAAGCTAGTTTATATCCGCAGATAATGGCTGTCACCGCCCAAAAGGCAAATTTCAGATATGAGCTATATAGGGGTTAAGATTACGGAACCCAAATAACGAATGTGAATTAGATATACCTCGCAGGACGTACTGATTTCACACTGAGCAATGTTTTGGCTCATCTAGTCCTCTAGACACTACTGGTAATCTATTCCTTTGGATACCATCAGCATTCATCATGGTAGCAGTTCGCTCTCTCCTACTGCTTTCTGCTGTTGCAGGCATCGTGGCGGCCGGGCCATGCAAGCCCTCAAGCCGAACAACCCGTACTGCATTGGCTACGGAAACCACCGTATCGCAACAAACCACCGAGACCAGCACTCTAGGAGAATCTTCTACCGCGACCTCATCTGCCTCGACCACCGGAGCTGTGACAGAGATCTTGACAAGTCTCGCCACGGCAAGCCTATCAGACTCTACGACCGAGATCGAGAAAGAGTCTACCAGTGATGTCAGCATTGACTCGACCACTGGAATAGCCCTTACTACCGACGCTACAACGAGCGATATCGCAGAGACCTCAGCAGCTTCAGCCACTGAATCTCTAGCCACCGAGAGTCGGCCCGAGACCTTGTCTGTCTCAACCACTGGAACCTTGACAGAGGCTCTGACAAGTTCCGCGACGATAAGCTCAACAGACTCTACAACCGAGACCGAGATAGAGTCTCCCAGTGACATCAGCACAGGCTCGGTCACTGAAACAGCAATGGATTCGACTGCCGGCGCTACAACGAGCACTGTCGCAGATTTTTCGACGGATTCCACCACCAAGACTCTGGCCACAGAGACTACTACCGGCTCAACCACTGAAATAACGACTGGTTTCAGTACGGAAGCCACAACAAGCATCATCACAGAAGCCTCAGTAGCTTCTACTACTGAAACCCCATCTGCAGAAACTACTGTTGGCTCATCGGCTACTGGAATAACGACAGATTTCAGTACGGAAGCCCCAACAAGCACCATTGTAGCAACATCGATAGCGTCCACCACTGAATCTGTAGCCATAGAGACTACTACTGGCTCAACCACCGGAATAGAGACAGATTTCAGCACAGACGCCTCGACAAGCCTCATGACAGAAACCTCACTAGCTTCCACCTCCGAAAGTCTAGCCACAGAGACTACTATAGGCTCGACCACTGGAACAGCGATAGATCCCACTACCGATACTATGCCGACTACTGTCGCAGAAACATTGATACCGTCTACAACTGAAGCTCTAGACACAGAGACTACTACAGACTCCACCAGTGGAACTGCGATAGATCCCACCACGGGTGATACGTCAACTACTGTCTTAGAGACTCCGATAGCTTCTACAACTGAAACTTCGGCCACAGAGATCACTTCGGCCACAGAGATCACTTCGGCCACAGAGATCACTTCGGCCACAGAGATCACTTCGGCCACAGAGATCACTTCGGCCACAGAGATCACTTCGGCCACAGAGACCACAGAGACCACAGAGACCACAGAGACCACTTCGGCTACAGAGATCACTTCGGCTACAGAGATCACTTCGGCTACAGAGACCACAGAGACCACAGAGACCACTTCGGCTACAGAGATCACTTCGGCTACAGAGATCACTTCGGCTACAGAGATCACTTCGGCTACAGAGACCACTTCGGCCACAGAGATCACTTCGGCCACAGAGACCACTTCGGCCACAGAGATCACTTCGGCCACAGAGATCACTTTAGGCTCTACCACTGAAAAGCTAGTGGTCTCCACAACTGAGATTTCAACGGATAGTACTATACAAACGTCAGCAACTGAGACCGCGTATAGCTCAGCCACCGAATCTTCAGCCGACACCACCATCAATACCATCACAACTACCTTCATGACGTTACTTAGCTCAACAGAAACCACCAGCCAGGCGTCGACAACAACCTCAGCAGCTGAAGTGGTTATTGCATGCCCGGCGAACCCATCGCAGTGCCTCGGCACCATGGAGATCGAATGTGATAACATTATCTTTGGACTTAACAAAGACAGTGAAACGACTCTCGACGACTGTGCCCACAAGTGTAACCGGCAAGCAAACTGTGTCCAGTTCGCCCATAATGAGGGCACCAAGAACTGCTACCTCTCTTATGACGCTAGTGAAAATGGAGGCAGTGCATGGTTTCCGGGCTGGACTAGTGGTATTAAGGGAACATGTGAGCAGTGAATGTGGCTATGTACTGAGGTGTTATGCCAAGATAGAGCCTAGTTTCCCTGCTTATTAGATATAAGTGTCTGGTAATGGGAAGTAAAGAGCTAGTTAGACATTTGTTGATATTGTACTATAGTCTATAGTAATTGAATTATGGAGTCGATATTGTGGTGTAGAAGAAATAACTTATGGTAGGAGACGAATATGGATATTACATATTAAAAACATAATATCTGACCTTGAACTGCCTCGAGCTGGCAGTGGGTGGCCCTCAGTACTCCAGTAGCTATAAACTGTAAACTTCTATTAGGATTTCCTATCACCTATTACAACTATAGGTTGTGCAGTCTTGTTGCGTTTGATTACCGTAACTCTGGGGTTTCTATACACAGCTGTAAGTTTTTAATCTGCCAATGGCAGCTGCGAAGACATCTTCAAAGTAGAGTTCTATTAATCTCACCGGCTATCTGCTCTCCCTCAAATCCATATAATTGAGCCAAAACGCCCCTGAGCTCTTCTCGGGACGTATGTGACTCTTTACAATCTGAAAGCCCTGTAGGTTGAAAATAGGCAGCTCCTTCTCCGCCTTATCTAGAGCTGGGGATAGTTTCTGCTGGATAGTACAGTGATGTCTAGCGTACATCCTGCCATCGGTATACCACCCGGGCTCCCTGAGTCCCTCTATCATCTGTTTAGAACCTTCAATGCTTAACCCGTAGAATGGCTGCGCACAACGGGGGACTAGAACACCATGCTTTCCTAGCTCCTTTGTTAAAACACCTAGGAGCATGGATGAGCACTCGTAGGAACACTCTGGTTCCACCAGAAGAAGATCAAGAAGGTCGTAAATCGTCCAGAAGATATGAGACAGATAATCCTGACGTGCTTTGTCAATTTGCTCTGTGTCCTGGATCAGAAAAGGCCATAATATCAAGGTCTCATTAAAGCTTACCAAGGAGGTCGGCTGGAATCGGGAGATCATCGCTTTCAATTAAGGTCCCACTATGCCTTAATGCAAGTCGAGTCATCTTTTGGAACATATCTGGTTGCATGAAAACCCAGGATATGACCATGCAAAGAATGCAGTCTCGTCCGTAAACCGTTGGTAACTGCGAATTCAAATTTGCTAACCAAATGTCGGCATACAACTCAACACTTTCGTGGCACTGATAGTAGTCCACAATCATAGCCAGCTTTGCAAGCATTTCGAGGCTGAGCGACCTAGGTACATCTCGATGATAGCCGTGTATAATAGTTAAAATGATGTTGAAAGCCTCTGGATCCCAGTCGATGGCTGTGACTTGACGAAGTCCCGAGGGATCAGTCTTTCCCTCTGTAAAAGGACCAGCAAACATCTTTTCAAAGTAAGATGAAGCTAGAGCCAAATGTTTCCCTGACACTAGCATTCGGATCTCTACCTGGTCAGGTGCGATTCCAGGTCTCTCTCCATGATGCCAGTCCTGCACTGGCAGGGTCGAGCTGTCGGCATTCGTTTTAGCGTCAGTACACCCTAGCCTAATTGTTTCCTCATTCAGAAGATCACAATGCTCATCACCTGTCCCATCCAACCCCGCATATCCTACGTCAATAGTCTCCGTAACCGATATTGGGATTGGAACAGGAGACTCCGGTGGCGCCGGAGGTGGTGGGGGTGGTGGGGGATTGGATCCCAACCCCAGCTTCTTTCTTTTCTTCTTCTTCTGATTCTTATCGAGGTATTCCGTTGTAAATATTTTATGTTCTACCCGGACTGTCTCTTCTACCCAGTTGAAGGAATGAGCCTTGTATGTATTGAGAATGAGCTGCGTATCCCCATTCGAATCAAATATGTAATGCGATGGCTTTCTGCTGGATGCTGTTTTCTGGGAGATTCCTTCAATAGGAACAGGCTCAGGACTTGAGGCATTTTCAACCATCTTCGCTATGTTCGTCTTTCAGCTTGTCACTATTGAAAGGGGAAAAGTATTACTGACCTCCGTGGGTTTGAGAAAGAGATGTTTTGTAGTAATATCTTTGCTGAAAGTTTGCAAAAGGCAATATAGATTCAAGTGTTGGTTCTGTTATGAAAAAGGGAATGGTCGAGCTTAAAGGAACATTGACATGGGCTGCCTCGTGATCCATCTGCAGGAGGCCGACCAGCAGTCTTTGGACCCCGCTTCTCTGATTTTGTGATTTGCGTTGATGGCATGCTGCTTCTTCCAATCATAACATTTTATGACCATTTTGATAAAGGTTACCCCCCAATCAAAGCTGATGGCTTTCATAGCTCTGGCAATCAGAGCATCATACGAATATTCTATCCGAATGTCTGGTAATCGTAAGACCGTGATTGGCGTTGTTTGACGTTTACTCATGTTTATCATACCGAGTCCTCCAATTCCGCTCTCATCCTTCAACATTACAAAAGCTTTACGGACCGTACCAAACATCACGCCTGCGCTTAAGGTTTCTCACATCAATGTGAAATGGAGATCAAAGTTGGTATTTATGGATCTTGCCGTATTGGCCAGATTGTTCTTCGCCCTATTGCGAGCCCTCCCACGATCATACAGAGCTGATGCAGAAGAACGACACGAAGTCTGCCAAAGGACGAGGTAAACCAAGTGTAGAATAGTGCGTGATGTGCTGCTTCGAAGACTACAGCCACCGCCTAGGATGCCGCTGCACTAGTACTTTAATTCTCAAGCAGGAAGATCCATAACTCCATAGCAAAGGATTGCAGAAAGGCACAATTGGTTTGAAAAAAACTAGTATTAGTGAAATCCACTGTAGAATACTTTAATACACAGTTTTAAGTGCCCGTTGATTATCTTGGTTGATATTTCTATCGGCTGTATAGCCTATGTGATAGAGACCAGTAACGTATTGTACCGAGCCTCTTTCACCAGAGACCCTCTAAACGAGAAATCGAGTTCCTGAACTCTTCATGACAATAACATTTTCCCATATTTCGCTCTCCTCAAGCTTCTTGGTAAGAACTTCGAGATTCTGTTCTTTATTACCATTGATATCAACCTAGATAAATCAGCATCAATCATCATTAACAGACGGAGTTCTTATACTTACGGATATCACAATATCCTGCTCCTGATATGCTTCCTTTGCAGGGATAGTCTCAACCTCGTATTCTGCAAAACGTCTTACGAACTTGTCTTCACTGTCATTGGTGTCTCGGGCACGGCCTAAATATCTCTCCTTCGCATTCTGCTTCGTCACCTCAAAGGCGAGTACAACATCAGGCTTTATCAACCCATTGTGGTCACCAGGTGCAAGCGGTAAGCTGTCTTGGAAGGGCCATTGGCCGAAAGCCTCGAGCTGGTCGATGCATCGTGGGAATCCGTCGACCAGGATGCCTGCACTTCCAGGCTTGTTCTTGATGATGTTGGAGATCTCGCCGTAGATAAAGGTATTCAGCGTGTCGGAGGGGACAAAGCCTTGGTTTCTTAGCTTACTTTGAATCTCAACTGCAAGTTGGGTGGTAGGGTTTTGGCGCATCCAAGCACGTAAGGCGTCGCCGACGGAGTAGTGATAGAGATTGTACGTCTGTGCAAGATGTGTTGAAAGGGTACCCTTTCCTGCACCTGGAGCACCTGGGACAATGTCAGGATAGTTCGAAAGCAGAGGGCATTTACAATACCAATAACGAACACAATAGCAAAGCTGAGGCTACTTTGGCCTCGGTCAGTGTGAGGAGACATGATGTTGGGAAGGGCCAAGCAACCGTGAAGTATTGAGTTGCTAAAGCCTTATCAAGATTGAATCGGGGTAAACAAAGCTTATCTTGGGGAAGTATCGAGAGGCCAGTGGATCTGCCCTGATCACGAGGCAAATCACTGTTACACAGGAGCGGGGTTTTGGAACTTGGCCAATGAAGAAAGCAGATGAGATATATCTGCCTTGTTCAGCTATAAAAGCCTTCGACCGATCAATTACTACCTCTCACAGATTTGTTCACTCTTCGAGTATCGGTTTACCATAATGGCGAATCTCTTGCGTTTCTTGGATCTGCCGCCATGGTCCATCTTTGTCATTGGCGCACTTTATGCCATTCTTGCTACAGTCAACCTCACCAGACGCCAAAAGATGTCTGACAGTGTCACCAAAAATCCCAATGTCCCAGTTTCGGTGAATTACTTTCCTTCTAGAAAATGCAACTATACTTGCGGGTTCTGCTTCCATACCGACACTTCATCCTCCGTCCTGCCAGTTGAGGAAGCAAAGCGTGGCCTGAAGCTGCTGAAAGAAGCTGGTATGCGCAAGCTCAACATTGCAGGAGGAGAACCGTTCCTCTAACCCCGCCTCCTGAGCGAATTACTGCGCTATGGAAAAGAGGAGCTCGCGATTGAAAGCATCAGCATCGTGAGCAATGGCAGCAAAATCACCGAGAGATGGATGCAACAGAATTACCAGTAGCTCGACATTCTCGCAATATCGTGCGACTCGTTCCACTCTGAGACAAACAAAAAGATCGGGCGGGGTGACGATGGAGGGAATGTCACTCGACTCTTCCGAATCGCCGACTGGTGCAGAGAATACGGCATCAAATTCAAGCTGAATACCGTCGTCAACGTACACAACTGGGACGAGGATATGGCGGCTGATATCGAAAGGCTAGCACCATTCCGATGGAAGGTATTCCAGTGCTTGCTTGTCGCTGGCGAGAACGAAGATGCAACTCGCCTGCGCGACGCAAGAATCTTCCTGGTGACTGAAGAGCAATGGAAGACCTTCTGTGATCGCCATAAGCATTTACCATGCTACGTTCCGGAGGACAACAACTCTATGGCGAGCAGCTACTTGCTCCTAGACGAGGACATGTGCTTTCTAGACAAGGGCGAGGGCATGATGACCAAGAGTGAGTCAATCCTGAAAGTGGGCGTTCAAAAGGCTATGGAGCAGGTTGTCTGGGATAAGACCTCTTTTGTCGATCGAGGTGGAATCTATGATTGGGGCAGGTCTGATATGGCAAAGGATAGCGGTTGTAGTGGCGAAAAGAGTGAGGATTTACAGTGGTAATCAATAGCAGTGCTGGGCTGCTTTTTAGTCAGGTTGTCAAGATTTATTTAAAATTGATTGACTAGTTATTAGTCTCTCTAGCTAGATGATAAATATTGCGAACGTTCCAAGGCTGGCCTTTCATAGTCACAAACAGTAGTCTGTATGCCTTATGGTCATCACCCCCCTGTCTCCGGCAGTCCCCCTCCGTTCAGCCCCGTCTAGCCAAGTAACGCCGGGTATCAAACATCATCACTTCCTGTACTGGCAGGGCTGACGCAATTTGTAGCAGAGCTGTCGGCTGGGAAACACCCTGTTGAAGCTGTCGAGGCAGGGGGCACACAGATTAAGCGGTAAAACTAGTTACTGAATTCCTTTAATTTCATTACATACCATGATTTAGTCATATCAAAAGCCTCCGTATCTCAATTCTGAAGGTTTTCCCCAGGCTTTCTCCCCCAAGCAAAGACAACAGGTAGATACAGGTGAATTGATGGGTCTTGAAGCTCCTGTTTGACCTTGGCCATCAAGATCTGGATCTCCTCCACACTCCAACCAAGCGCATGTTCAAAAAGCTTTGGCGTGTAGGACTCAACAACCTTGATCTCTTGAATGACTTGGTACTTGCCAAGCTCCTTGAACCTTGGATCCTTAGGCCATGGTCCAATTGGTATCTAGAGCGGTCAGTGGAGAAGTCCATTTGGATTGAACTTGGTAACGGCACGAACCTTACGAACTTCTTCATGAACATCAACAAAACCTGCCTTGATCAACCTTGCCTTCCACTCAGACCCTCCGTCTACAGGCTTGCCGAATTTGGTACAAGCTTCACGCATTTTGTTCATCCAGAGCTGAGCGTTGGGGGCTTGTTCGATGGTCCCGTCATCCGAGTAAAGGTGTGCATCTACTCCTTGTAGTTCGATATACCCATTTGGGACTAGATGCTTGAAAGCCTGTCGCAGTAGACGATCTCGGTCGCCTATGCATCCTCCTAACTCTCGTCCGTGTATGAAGTCGAATTCCGTCTGGTATAGCCATTCGTCTTCAAAGTCATCGATTTCGAACGTGCAATTGGGTGGATTCCTAAGATGTGTTAGTCAAGTACCTTACTAATGAGTTGTTTCAGTACCATTCGGGTTGGATTGGGCTGAGATCATTCCCGATGACTTCTGAAGAAGGATGGTCACTGTTTGCCGCTCAATAAGGTTAGCTTAGGCCAGGTATCCCCCAGGGTCTAGAATAAAACGAACTCTGCAAAATCAATTGCCCATATACCTGTGCCTGTACCCAGATCGAGTACTCGCTGGGCATTGGGATTAATTGGAGCAAGATAAAGCTTTCCCTCTAGAAGAAGGCTGTATAGGTGATGACCGAGGTCCATGCGTTCTTGCTCCTCCTCATCGTTCGGCTAGTGAAGAGGTGTTAAGTTTTATTGTTTAGTTCGGGGTTTTGAAAAACATACCACGGGATAGGAGCCCTCACGGAATGCATGATAGCGACGTCCATTCTGAATTCTCTTAGTCAGGTGGCCGTACATGTAGTCAGCCTTCAACACTTACTTCGAATCTAGAAGGATGTAGCATCTTAGATTAACATGTTGTCTAGTCACGGCTGTAAACCCGTATTCCATACCTATAGTTATAGATGCTTGACTTTAGCGATGTTAGGTAACTAGAAGTTCCAGTCCTTCAATTAGGAGATTAGTTAGATTGGGATACCGTCGAAAGTGTAGCATAAGACTAACGAGGAATCCAAGATCGACTCTATATCGTGTCTATCTTGCTTAGGGATAAGTTAACACCAGGATTAAGACTGTGACTAGGGAGTGTAAATGACTCACGCCAACTTCCAATTCAACCCCAGGTTGAGTGGTGTTAACGGGAGGGCCAGAATTGATAGAGACATCTGGCTGACGAACAGCTTCTTTCAGGGGCTCAGCCATAGCGAAACTGGTAAGTGTCTAGGAAGGAGTCGAATTTAACAGACCAGACAAAAGAAAAATGTCAAAAGACATCACAAAGGTTCAGGAATAAGGAGATGTGATCTGATATTTATAACCTCATGATGCCCCGCAAGGTCCGGGCCCCCTGCTTCTGTTGGTTGTACAGTACCCTGCAAATGCAGCGGAATTTCTCAAACCTCCAATCGGAAAATAACGTGCTGGATGTCACAACGGTTGGCTGTATCTGTAGTTCAATAGTTACATCATGGGGAGGGGAATGCATTCATTCGAGTGTGAATGCCCAGCAGAATTGAATTTAACAGAGTGCTGACATAAAGCGGACAACATAGTATTATCAGGCCCTTTAAAATCCGGAACTCGCCTGTTCGTTGACAGCAGACACTAAGCAACAGTAATAACATTTGCTAAAGTTGCAGTATATTTCTCGCCTGTCGCAATAGAACATCAGTAACTCCTATAAAGACTAGTGGTGCTCTTTCCTCATGGACATATCCACAGCAAACATGGTTGGGTATTTAATAATCTATGGAAGTGTCCGGTGAAAGTTTGATTTGAGAAGAATATTTTATATCATGGAGGTAATGTTCATAGTATCTTTAAATAGTCTATTTCTGGATTATGACAGATCTATTTTCCTGGTCAGATAGTTCTCCCAACTACAGAGGAAATAATATATAGTTAGCAGGTCTTATTCCCACCTCTGTTTCGGGTATTAGTCATCGGCATAAGGTCCTGGCGACTGAGCGGACCCTATTAGGAACCGCTAGATTAACAGGACATATTGATCCTTTCTGGACTACAGTCAAGCACTACATCCTTTATGTAAAACGTAAACCGCAAAAAAATAGAACAGGTAAAGTAATAGGTGTCAGAATAGGAACTTATCACAAGTTCTACAAGTTAAAGTATGGATCTCGGTGAGGGTCCGAAAACTGCACCCCTATTGACGCAAAAATGATTCCTGAAGCCTATCTTTAACTTTGTTTCTTTAACCTTGTAAATTGACAAATCGAACTCCGGTGGATCCAACTGACCACAATGCGTTAGAATGCTCTCAGGAGACTACGCACACAACCAAAATAAATCTCTGCAATTTATTCCAGGATTATTGTGATAACTTGGATCGCTTTACTAGTTCACTGAGGACGAGCTGTATTGGGTAAAATTCGACTACATGGGTATTTTCACATAAAATCATATATACTGGGGAATATTTCATAGACTAGCTATCATAGCGGTGACAGAGCTCAACTGTGGATGAGAGGTCTAGATTAGCTAGGAATTAGGCTATAGCTTTAGCTTGGAGAATAAAAAGAGAGATAATCTTGCTACAGGATATCACTTTGTTATAAATACTTCTTCAGACTATAACTAGTAAGTTTTTACTACTAATGTATTACTTTTTACCTTTATTATTATTCTCCCTTTTTTAACTATTTAGTTATCAAAACTTTATTAAAAATATAACATTAATTATCGATAAATTACTTTTGTAGTATCAGTTATACTAATAACTGTAAGAAAACCGTGTTCTGTTTTGTGTTTTCTTATTCCGCTTCCCATACCTTTAAACTCTGTTTGACTTTTATTTCTTCTAATACTTATCAAAGGCAAGTAAACCAAGATACTATTATTAGCAAACTAGCTACATAAATCAAAACGATTTTGACAGAATAAGATACGGTTATGGCGACCAGAGCTGTGTAGGAAAAACTAGATTTTATCTCTATACAGAAGAGACCTATTCCTCCTCGTCCCAAGGTATAAGCTTCCTAGAATATCAAGACCCCTCCCATAGGTAGTAGTTAAGTTCCGCTAGGTCAGCATCCTCTCCTAGCATTGGGGCCACAGCTTTAGTTATCACCCGAGTCGTCGAATAGGCGGTGCATACTCTAGATCTTGATCTCAACCGAAACTCACTTGAATAAGATCTACAAGACAGAAACATACGACCTCGATCTCTTCTTTTCTTGATCCCAGATTGAATAAAGTCTTCCGGCTGCATAGGAGAATAGCTCAACGTAAGCCAAAGATACTTTTCCCTCAATACATAAGCTACTTCTAAGAACTGATTTCTAAATGCTGATCGCTCGCATAAGTCAGTATCTAGGCCAGTAAACTATAGCATTATGAGACTTTTAGCAATGACATCGGGTTATGCCTGATATAACGAAGGTGTGTCGATAGCAAGCGAAGCGAAAAATGTGGAAAAGTATCAATCGGACTTTATGATCTTAAGCCCACTAGAACCTACAACACCCCAATACCCCATCTAATGATCTATCGCTCTTAAAGCCAACATCGATAGTGGGCAGGTTATCTACTCCATCTCTTGTCGTTTCACTATAAAAATGACAAATGGCTTGTCTTGAAAAGTAACTACTGGCATGTTCAATTAACGTGGTGGAGGCTGTTCGTCAATGAACCAGCATTAGATGTCTGTCGAGACTCTGGCATCTCTAGCTAAAGTTCATGATGGAATTGAAATATGTCAAATCCACAATAATATTAAGAATACTAAGCTCCAATTAGAAAAATACTGACATACGCGATGTTTAACATCATGAAAAAGACAATCGGCACGTCGGACATATAGCCCTTAACTCCATCGTCACCAGGTGGAGCAAAGCGCGGACAGATTTATACACCTTGTCCGCAGCGGGTTCCGCATAACTAAGAGTCCCACCTGTAAGAAACCGAGCCGTGATTAATAGAGTGTTAAGGGGGTTCCACGTAGAATCACCGGTTCACAAGCTTTCCTGTCCATCTCGGCATGGTGGATACTACATTCGCTCAACAAATTTGCAACGGGGCCATGACGTGACACCCTAGAGCCTCCTCATCCAGGATGTCAAAAAACACGGTATATTGGCTATGTGACATGTGAGACGCTGACTGCCGAGGGAGCTGGACAAACTATCCCACTCCCTTCCTCATGGCGTTGCAGTTTCCTCCCGTTTTCTTACTTGTAGCAGAACTATTCAAACCTTCACGAACAAGCACGGCAGTCATAGCAATTAACCTTAAGCAGGATGGGTTACGGAAAACAAATGGTGCTTTCTTTTACTATGCGATCGGATTAACATTTAGAGGGCCTCAAGTTATATGAACGCAACCTTTGGTTTGCAAGTCAGCCCCAGACCATCAGGAGTGTGGTTAACACAAAACCAAGCATTGTCGCCGCACCTCTAACTACTTGCCGTTCTTGATATCTAAAAGCAGCGAATTACGAAGTTATGATGGTTCTGAGTACTATACATGACACTGGCCCAGCTACTCGAAATCTTTGCAGATTTTGAGTACCGTTCCTTATCCATGTGAGCATATTTACTGTCTCCACCGACAGGCAACAGATGTCCAAGTGTTTGCTCATAGGGAAAAGACTGTGTGTTTGAAACATCGGAACCTATTCCTATTCTAGACGACGCGGCCGATGGACCCACAAAGAACCGAGGTCTATGAAATACAGAAATAGAACGCTAAGAAATAAGTTTATGACAACGTTGAGGACATCAATCTGTTTGTTGGGGGAGTAAGGGTGAATATAAGGAAAGACGTTGTCTAAAAAAAACTTGTAGAGAAAACTGTTTCGATTTGTTTATCTTTGACTTCTCAAACAAAAATCCAGAAATGGCGACTCAGGCACTACAGTGGATCGCTAACTGCAGTAACCATGGTTGTCTTGTGACCATGATACTAACGTTAGCCGTGTGCTATTTCGCACTAGTACAAGCCCTCCGATACCGTCGCAAAGCAGAGATTGAGGCTCCATTTGTTGTCGGCAAAAGACCTTTATCAAGTATGACGACAAAAGAAGCCCATGATATCGTTGCCCAACTGCAGCTGTTGGAGTTTCCATACGCTTTTGAAAAAGCTCGGAAGATAGCTTTGCTAAAGGTTAGGAAGAAAGGAGTTGTCCCGTGGAGATGATATACTTGGTATTGACTGTCGAGCAGGCTGGCGGCATTCCAACCATGTCTAAGCTGTTTGCCGTGACTGGTCAGAACAACAAAAGAAATGCAGGAAAACGGGCTATTGATACCCAAATTCTTCTTCGCGAAGGACAGTCTCAGCCGCGCGACTCCGATCGTTATGCCACCGCCGTCGCACGAATGAATTATCTGTACGTAGCATTATTACACAACTCTAGGATCACCGAGAGAATACAAGTTACTAAAATCATCAGCCATGCTCGATATCGCCGCGCCAATAAGATTACAGATCCAGATCTGTTACACACTCTTGGGGATGGGCTTGGGGAGATATTCACGGTCGTCCAAAGGGAGGAATGGAGACAACTGACCAATGTCGAGAAATGCGCGATTGGTGTCTTTCACAAGACTCTTGGAGATGACATGGAGATCCCATTCGACCCTCTTCCTCATAGTAAAGAAGGATGGAGTAGTGGCCTCCAATTTGCAGAGGAGCTGCACGCCTGGACACACCAGTACGAGCAGGAAGTGGCTCGACCAACAACTACTAACGATCAGTACGTTCGAGTTTATGTTGATTCAGCTGTTTCCAAGATGCCAGAATTTGTGGCTGCCAATATCCGAATGGTCTTGGCCGAGAGCCTGGATGACACCATGCGCGCAAGTCTCTGGTAAGTTGATCTCGTTACAGAAATGGCTGTTCTCAAATGCGCGCATAAGAGCTAACATTAACTTTCGCGCTACCAGCCTCGAGCCTCCTGGACCTATCCTCAGTGCATTTATCCAGTTCATCCGCATTTTTCGAATCACATACCTACGATACATGGCTCTTCCACGCTTTCACCCTATCAAACTCGTCGCCGAGCAGCCAAACCCCGGAACTACTCTTTTCAATTTTGACCAACTTAGCTTTCAACCTTGGTATGTAAAGCCAAGCTTCTGGGCCTCATGGGGACCTGTTGCCCTGTTGCTCAGGACTTTCGGTGGCAAGGTGCCGAGTTGGTCCAAGGAAAGGTACCAACCGCAAGGATACGATTTGATGACTATTGGTCCAGATCCACAGAAGGGAAAGGGCGTGGAAGAAATGGTGACAGCAATAAGTGTTATCAAGGCAAGGGGAGTGGTAACGTGCCCTTTCTCTCAAGGTCTTGGTTCTTAAATATGTCAATTAGTCAAGTAGTGGCTTATTTGAGCTATCACATGAGGCCTTTGAGCTTCCGGAAAAACTCCCGCAATGTTCGATGTTCGGCTTACGCTTCCTATGATTGACCGTTTCATCGTGTTATCACTACCAAATAAACAGAACCATAATTGATGATTACGCGTAAAATAGATCAGCAATCAAATTCCTTATCTAGCAGTAACTCCAACTCCGCCTGTACAAGATTTCGCAACACGTTCCACGTTTCTCGAATGTTCTGAGGCTTCAAAATATTAGACTCGCGTTTATAAAGAGACTTGATTTGAATTTGAGTAGACAGGATTGCCAGTGGAGCAGTAATCTCAATAATGATGGACCAGATTAGCGGTAGTTTTTGGCCTATATGCTGTATTGTATCTCTGTCGTTATAGGGGGGTGGTGTCCTTCTTCAGACACTAATAAAATATAAAACTCTGACCTGGTATCCCACATCCCACCTTCGGGCTACGGAGTGATGGATATCCGCTTAGTTCTTATCTCCGAAGGGGCAATCTCAACGTTTACCTAACATGTATTAGCCTCTTCCTAGCAAACCTTAAATGCGAATTTTTACTTGTCAATGCTTGCGTACTGCATTGATATGCGGAGCAATACCGTTGGCACTTTAAGTCCTAGCCCGTATGCTTAACAAGTCGGGCGAAAGGCTGAACCGTTGTCCGGACTCGGCGTGGTGTCACAATCAGGCCGAGGTTTCTAATCGTCAGATTCAATGATGCTTTGACAGAGTCGGCTGATTATCACTATTATAACGTCTACAAGAGGTCAATGTGGTCTACAATGATTTAAATAGACGTGTTTACCTCGTTTTAACTCTCTAGTCTTCACATCATATCTTCTTCATTCCTATTACACTAAGAATACATTCAACAACAGCAAACATGTCTAACAGCGTGTTTCTCTCCTCCACTGGCGACCTCGTCGTCCAGAAAGTTACCGAAACCTACACAATCGAAGACTCCCAATGCCTTGTCCGTGTTGATTACTCCGCCATCAATCCTTGTGATCTGAACTTCTTTTACATGGGGCTTAAGTCTTTCGTCACTGGATTTGAGTTCTCGGGCATCGTGGAGAGGGCTGGTTCAGACACACCCTTCAAGGCAGGAGATGCTATCTTCGGCATTTCGCCCGTCGTCATTCCAATGCCATCTGCACATGGAGCTCATCAAGACTTGATGGTGGCTCAATCCGAGCTTCTCTATCATACTCCAGTGGGTATATCCTCCAAAGATGCCAGTGCTATATGTATGGCTGCGCACACAGCTACAGATGCATTGTTCAATGTCATTGGCGCTGGCCTCCCGGCTGCCAACGTTTCTGGTATTGACCCTACTGGGAAGGGAATTCTCATCTGGGGCGGTGCAAGCAGTGTTGGTATCATGGCGGTCCAGATTGCAAAAGCTGTTGGTTTCCGTCACATCTTCATTACTGCATCTGCTAAGAACCACGAAACTCTTCAACACTTTGGCGCGACACATTGTTTTGATTACAGCAGCTCGACTGTAGTCCAAGATATCCAAGCAGCCCAGAGAGCTCTCCAAATTGAGATAGCCATCGCTTTCGACACTGTCGGCAAAGGAACCATGAATCATGGTGCTCCTACCGGCCCGAGCAGTCCGGAACTGACCAAGAGTGCACTGTTGTCAAGTAAGCCTGACGACCTGAAGCTCGCTTGCACGCTCCCAGTTCCTACAGACCCTGCTTTCGGGTTCTGCACTTCATATCGACCGAAGGGCAATCTCAATGCTATGGGTGCGCCTCAAGACCCGGATTCGGCTATTCGTGTGCGCAAGATCATCGAGTATCTGTTGGCAGATGGTACACATGGTTTGAAGCTACCTGTTGTCACGGTTGTCACTGACATAAAGGACGGGATTGGCGGCATTCGCCGTGCGGCTGAAGGCAGGATGAGTCTGGAAAAGCTTGTTGTAAAGCATCCTTTGAAGTAACGGTTACTTGAGTAGAGAGATAATGCCTGAGCAAGACTAAGATACTTACAAGCCCAATGCCTCGAGCTCTGTTAAGGAGTCTATATATTAGACTTAAATTGACATACTTATTATTCTCTTCAGCTTTGCCCACTAGTGTAATACTTAGGTATTCTAAGAGATAAACTGGACCATTCTATGTTTATTTGAGTATCCGGGAGTGTCCAACTAAGAGCGACAGGAACGCGCCAAGAAAGTGCGGCGCCTATGAAGCACCGTACGAAGTCTTTAACCACTAGGGCCCTACCAGGAAGTAGGAGATCACCAAGGCCAAGGCAGCCTCTAGATCAAGGCCGAGATGTCACCTAAAACTAGAAAGCTTCGTTACCAGAATCACGACCGGAACTATCCTGACCTCACATACCGGTAGATTACCGACTCAGTGAAGGTCTTCACATTCTATAATATAGGTTAAGGTTTACTAGAGAGAGAGCATATAACGCTAGTATCATTTAAGCGCTGCTGTTCAAATAATAGAGTATGTAGATCAGGTTGATTACCTTGGTGTGGGTGGGGCTACTCTAATTGTGCTAATCACTACTCCGTAGGAACCGAAAAGCGATACGAGAATGTCGGCTCAGCCGAGGCTCAGGGAGGACTCAGGGGGGACTCAGGTTAAAGTAGCGACTACTCAGGATTGTGGGAGAAAAGGAAAATACTGTAAGTCGGTATATATATCACGTATCAGGCTGTTTGAACATTTGGTGCTTGATAAAAGGCTCTGATAGCCTCTTTGAGACTCAATTCGGCAAAGATAGTGGCGAATTAAAATTAATCTCTTCACATTAGAGAAAAAAGATGAAAAATAAAAGACTTGGTAATTACTCCGTACAGCTCACATATAGCTCGAATTCTGGTAATTAGCTTATGAAACTTTTAGTCTAATAGATATTTACTAACTTTGGTCTTTAGACTATTAAGAAACTATCAAAGCCACAATAACTAATATGGTAAAGTGTGTTATAAGATGTGGTTGTTTGTGGCCCGTGTGCCTCAATAGTTTGGAAATACCCCTGAGCCATCCTCTATCCCCACTAATGTGAGTGTCATCACAAGAAAAAGATTTAATGAGTAAATACACGGTTCAGTGTCCTAATTTGATCCGGCGTTTTCTTGAATACTTTCCTTTACCTCCACACGCTCGCCTTTTCTTCAAAATGGTTTCTAATAAGTTACTGGTGTCTGCTGTTGCCACTCTGGCCTCGTTGGTGGTGGTTGATGCTGGCCCATGTAAACCAAACGCCTCTGCTACCAGCACTGCTTCTGCAAGTCTCGCATCAGAGACTAGCACCGTCCCTGTTGTCACCATCGAAACCAGCACTGCGACTGCTGATAGTGGAACAACCACCACGGCGACTGAGAATGGAACTACCATGACCGTATCTGTGAGCGCTGCGTCAACGAAAACCGCCAACAGCGAGACATCGACGGAGGCCAGCGAGAGTGAAACTACGGGAGTTGCCAACAGTGAGACTACGACGGTCACCAGCAGTGCTGAGGCTACAACAGTTGTCAGCAGCACCGAGATCACCACTGTAGCAACCAGCACTGAGGGCTCGTCGACCGTCGCCGAGGCCACCACAACCACCACCGTAGCCGATGCAGGCCCTACCAATCTTCTTATCAATGGGAATTTCGATCTGGGGACAACTTCCCCCTGGCTAGTCACCGCCAACCCTGCCGTCCGCCTCGGCTCCAATGACCCATACGAAGGTCAGGCTTATGGAGAACTCGAGTATTCTATCGTCAACGGCGAGGCGTACAACAATTACGTATATCAAGCCATTGACAAGAGCCGTCTCAAGGCGGGCTCGTACGAGCTGTCTGCTATGCTCCGCGTGGACGGCGCCACCGATAACATATATGACGACGGATGCAATTCGATAGGGGTCGGCTGTTACTACGGGGATCCCAACATGCTCAATCGTGTCCAAGGTTCCTTTGTGACGCTCAGCGCCGATGATGCAGTCAATCAGTGGACGCAGTTGAGGACTACTTGTTTGCTTGTCGAGCAGACGTTGTCTAACTATGACTACATCAGTGTTGCCATTGGCTTTAGCTGCGCCAATAGTCTTGCCGACGTTGATGCTGTTACATTCGAGGAAGTCCTGTAGACATATTTGTACACTCTCTCTTTTCCTTTTCCTCACTATGTGTATAATTCAGTCAAACATAATATCTTTAGTCTTGTAATCTGTCTTCTCAAGCAATAATGAACTATGAAACTATACGGGTGAAGATGTATATGTAAAACGTCTTGAGTCATGACGCAGGATCCCACCTTATCGAGCTCAAATTCCGTGCAATCCTATAAGTCAAGTTGCGCAAGCCAAATATTGGCGGAAGCGCTTCCATCAACTGTCGGATCCGCAGCGTCTAGTCAAAATGACTTCAAGACAGCCCAGCCAGTGCCAGAGAGTCCTTCCATAGGCGCCCTCAGCCTCTGGGTTGAATATATGCTTGGCGTACCCCGAGCCAAAAGCGTCACTCTCGTACTTTAAAGGACCCGCCTCAGTGCATTCGGCAAGATATTTCCCTCCCCTTCCCTCCCACTCTTTCCCAATTGCGGCCCAGACGCTTATAGTAGCTCCTTACTTAAGGCTTTTAAATTTCTTATAATACTCACTGTCGCTGCCGGCCCTGTCCAATTCCTCTTATAGAAGATACTTTACGAGTGAGGTTATAATACCACTAGGGTGGAGGCTTATCGCGTAAAGGCCCTAAGAGCCATATTACCGCTCCAGTTCGTTAGCCATATAGATATTGGCAGCTTTAGACTGTGTATACACTCCCCAGGGAGTATATCTGCCCTTTTCGAAGTTATAGTTATCCGGAGTATTAATGCCATTTCTTAAGTATGCGGTAGAAGCTACGATAATAGCACGGCTGTGAAAGTTAGGCGTAATAGCTACTAGCAGAGCTGGCTTAAGTAGCTCAAAGAATAAGAAATGAGATAAGTGATTGGTACCGAACTGCAGCTCGTGGCCGTCTTTAGTAAACTGGAGGGTCTGGACGGCCATGATTCCAGCATTATTGATCAGGATGTTAATCTTATCTGTCTTGGCTAGGGTGCTCTTGGCCGCGAGACGGACACTCTCTAGAGACTCTTGGTCCATCTCGACAAGCCCCATACGGCTAGGATCGAAGATGCCATCCAGGGCTTCCTTAGCTTTGACGAGATTTCGGGCCGTTAAAAAAGCTTAGCTCTAGTGGTCGAGAGAGCACGAACTGTCTCAAT
The DNA here is from genome assembly GCA_954870535.1 of Fusarium sp. VM40. NCBI lineage: Eukaryota > Fungi > Ascomycota > Sordariomycetes > Hypocreales > Nectriaceae > Fusarium > Fusarium sp. VM40. The sequence goes on from CATPAH010000013.1 coordinate 4,528,259, forward strand.
TCCAATACCGGACGAGGTGCCCGTGGTGACGATGATCTTGTCGTGAAGTTTTCCCTCTACGCCTTCATCTTTAATGATTTGTAGCGCGGTTGGTCTGGCATCACCAGGACCTTGGGGATTTGCGTGGGCTTCAGCGTAGCGAGACACGGTCGATGATTCTGTTGATTGAATTGTGTTGAGTAGTGGTGTAGGTAAGGAACTGGTAGATTGACATGACGCCAGATGTTTGAAGCGGATGGCTAAAGACCTTATATATTTGGGTCGGAGATGCATTCACACTTGAACTTGATAGTGGTTTGTCAACATACCTCACATTGCAACCTTGTTTCTTCCTATCTCCGTGTTACTCCGTACCAAAGTGCCTACATTCCCTGCCTACTACTGCCTACTCTTGCCTACTCCTGATAGTCATTGTGTTCTTTGAGAAATTAGATTGATGAAGTCCCATACTGGTCTGAACTAAGCTTTCGTTGCGGTGTCGGTGTCGATCCAAGTGCGGACTTTGTAAGCTGGTTGACCGTTTTCGCCTTTTTCGGCTTAGCTTTTGAATAAGGCCCACTGGCGATGATGGAACTTCCCTGGATTGCATGAAGCACTCGGTCTTCTTATTAGTCCACTATCGAGGATGTTGTACCATGGGCTTGGCGATTCCCGCTGTTGGTGCATGTTGATCGATTTTATGACCTTTCGTGTGCTGACCGTCTAGCATCTGGCTGGCCCAATTGGGTTGGTGTTGTCGATGTTGCTTTCATGCGGTTCTTTTGTGGGTCTTAAGATTTCCGAAGTACCGTCCATCCCCCGGACTTGGCTTTTGCTGTTTTCTCGGCTTTGTTTGTCTGTGGCAATCCAGTGGGACGTTTCGCTTGTAATGGTCTTTTGGATTAACGTTAGCCATTTGATTAATAATCTCTGCTGCGGGAAGTTACTAATCGTCGTGAAGGCTGATCTACGATAATAAATAGCAGAATACCATCCCCTTGTCGAGAACATGTCTTGTGTCAGGCTTCTTCATTCTTTCAATTCTTTATCTACCTTGTACCATTCGCAATTATGGCGCCTACTATCCTTGTCGCTGGAGCCACTGGCAACACCGGAAAAGCCCTTGTTGAAACCTTATCACAACTTCTGAAAACCACCGCCTTTTCTGGACACAGAATCCTTGCTCTTACTCGTTCCTCGGGCGGAGCTACAGCACAGCAGCTCGCAAAACTGCCCAACGTTGAAGTAGTCGAAAAGTACTGGGCAGATATCACCTCTGACTGGCTCCGTGAGAACAATGTTGTCAGAGCTTTCATCGCTTCGCACGTCAACCCCAGTCAATTCGCTGAAGAATCGGCCTTCTATCTGGCTGCTCTCACGGCAGGTGTTCAGTATGTCGTGCGAATCTCCACAACCGCTGCGAATGTACGCCCAGACTGCCCTGCGTACTATCCCAGGAACCACTGGGCAATTGAAGCCCTACTGAGCTCACCAGAATTTGAGGCTCTGCGATGGACTTCGCTGCAGCCCAACGTCTTTACCCAATACTACCTTGCCCCTGCTGCCGAGTTGATCAAGAACTTCCGCAAGACCGGGAAGCAGGATACCCTCAGGCTTATGGCTTCAGAGGATGCGCCCGTTGGCATTATCGACGCCAACGAGGTCGGAGTTTTCGCCGCTCATCTCTTGGCTGCGGATGATGTCATTCCGCACAACAAGGCTAAATACGTCTTGAACAGACCAGAGGATATCACCGGGCGCCAGATCATCACCATGATTGAAGAGTACATTGGCACCAAAGTTGAAGATGTTAGTTTCAAGGACCTGTCTTTTCTCGACCACCAGGCAGCCCAGAGTCCAGAGTCCAAGAACCTGATTCTGTCGATCAAGCATGCTCCGGTAACAGCCTGGGAGGGAAAGTGTCGAGCTGACACGACGAGCAAGGAGGTCCTTCAGCTGGCTGCGCCGAAAGTTACGCCTGCTGAAGCTTTGAAGACAATGTTGAAGGAATAGAAAGATACACCTACTGAGTTTCGATTTTATCTGTCTACGTAGAAACAAGATGGGAATGGGAAAAAGATGTGGGATAGGATAATTAAAGCAATCTCTTAAAAACTAAACCGGATCTGCCTTTTGTCTGTTTTTGTTCACCGTGATGTCTGTCTTTATCCTCTACCTGTGAAAGCCGCTTAGCACATCTTCTGATGAAAGTGATAAAAAATCAACCTTGGTGATGTGGCTACCTTGTGACTGGATGGGTTGCTCGATTTGGCGATCATACTCCTTGTGGAGACTGAGGCACCCCGAATAAAGCAGCTCAGTTAACCACGGTGAGTACAGCGAGAAGGGCGGTGTAATTATTTATCCGGCATTGCAGAACCCTGGTGGTATTTTTCCTTCGTCGCGAGGCATTTTATAGCAGCCCAACACTAGCTAGGTATGCAAAAGTTTACGCCATGACTTCCTCAACCGAAGCTTGTCCCTCGATCTGCACCATATGCTCTATATCCTTGATCCAATTTACCCTGTGTTTTACATACTGCTCGATCGTTGGTTTCAATGCCGTCTCACCAAGCTTGAAATCATCCACTGTACCGATCCTAAGTATACTTGTCCCTGGTGCAGCTGCACCCCGGCGGTACATCAACGATCCACAACTACTGCAAAAGAAGTTGGTCATGACGTTCCCCTCTTGTCCGATTGTTTCTGATTGGCTGAATTGTTTAAGATTATCTTCTCCACGAACGTGCTTTAAGTGGGTGTCGAAGATAACGAAACCAGAGGTAAACATCGAAGCAGTGATCTTGCGGCAATCACTGCAGTGGCACACAAAGGCGACAACAAAGCCTGGTTTGGATAGAGGCTGGTAAAGATCAGATATATGGGTTTTTAAGCGATTTTGAAGAACTCACAAAAGAAAGTTGCACAGTACCACAATAGCATGTCGCTGTTGCTTCTTCCGTTGTTGACCAGCCGTCTTGCGCAAGGCCGGCCCGCAGGAAAAGTCCCTCCTTCCCATCCATGGATCTATCGGCCATACTCTAAGAATGTGTTGGGATAATAGATGAAGAGTGGTAAACGCTTTTATGTCGCGGTTAATGAAGAGTAAAAAGATGGGTTTAATGGACTGTGGTTTTGATTAACCGTGGGAAGTTATGCTATTATTTTCTAGCGGTGAGGCTATTCTATATATCCTTATGCCTCATGACAAGTTCATTCTCCTGTATCAATCGTGACGGTCGAAACTCCGCAACTCCGCAAACCCACCCCTTAACTTTCCCGTGCTACATCGGCAAGGATATTCATCGAGACATTAGTCAACCCACGTAAACAAACTCGCGATGGCCTAAGCGCGTATTATTCAACGCTATCTTAGCCAAACGAACTGTATGATATGATACGAGGCTTGCTATAACTCGCTATAAGAACTTATCCGTAGAGAGTATCCACCCCTCGTGTTTCTCCATTTATTCGAGATATCAACAAGTTCACGGCATCCCTCGACAGCCCATGCCCACTTCTTCAGAAAACAAGCAGTAGCTTCCCAATTTTCTTTTACATGCGGTTCTCCCCATAGTATAAGTCCTTTACCATCTGAAATACGGTGGCCGTCATTTTGCTGCCGATGTAGCTGTGAACTTGGTGTTGAGACCAGGGCAGTCTGGGTCGGTGCAGGCAGTGGATGTAGATGTATCAGATCGCCCACAATATCCTCCAAGAACAGCCTGTGGTTGAATAGATGCTGCTGTTTGATGAGATTGTCCCTAATTTTAGGAAACGGAATCGCGTCCATCCAGGTAGGATGTGGGACATTCATTTGAAGGTGTGTTGGTGAAAGGTCGACTAGCATTGTTCGGTGAGCAGATCGAAGCACGACGATTTTGCATCCTATTGTGAATTCGGGGAGTAGGGGCAAATTGTTGACTGTGGTAATATATTTTGCCCCAATTCTCAGTAAACCTGTGTTTTGCATGAGCCCTCGACATGCGTTGTGGGTGATGAGGTGGATCAGCATGTGGTCGGCAGGTAAAGAAGGTCCGACCTCATCGATTACTTCATCTTCTACAGAAAGCGATCTTATGCTTGGTACTCTGTTGACCTTGGCTATCTGAGGCTGGACTAGTTCAGGGACTCCGTTACAAACAGCTTGTTGGTCGTCAGCAACGATTTCTGCGGGGAGATCAACGGGCCGAGAAGTCTGTAGAGAGAAGCTAAGACCATCATCCAAACGCCATCGCTGAATCCGAAACGGCCTTGTTTGAGTCTCGGTATCTGTGTCCCTGTGGTCCTTGATCCGCTGCCCTGTTTAACCTATTAGCGCGGAAGACAGCCTCAGTTACAGGCATGTTGCAATCTTACTGCGCAGTCTCTGGCTCAGTCGGTTCTGTAATCTCTTGCGCTCTCTACGCTCGTCTAAGGTAGGCTTTCGGCCATCGGGTACCATCTTTGCAATAAGTCGGAATGAGATGAAAATCAGTCCAAAGAACATCAGTCCGAGAAACAACATTGGGGAATTTCCGTCATCACCACTAGGCGCTATGCGGGAGGCTAAGCCGAAAGAGGCGAAAACTGTCACCCAGCTTATAAAGCATGCAATAACGTCGATCTCAACGCTATACTGAAAATGGTAAAAACGGTCACCCAGCTTAAAAAAACCATAACTTGGCAATAAGGTCAACGCCGATACTATAACGGAAACGGCAAAAACAGTCACCTGGCTTATAAACCCTGTGAATAAGTTAATTCAGGTAGACAATCAGACATGATGTTTCGAAAGTTAAAGTGCCGATGAAGACAGCAACCGTGTAGGGCGATAGTGATGTAAATGGGGGCAAAGTCTTTAGCAGTAAAGTTACTGTCTGAGCTTCCTGTCGAGCTTGTGTCGTCACCGTTAACTAAGCTTTGGGTAAGGTCTTAAGAGGCGCTGACGAACAGCTGTGGAATTTCAGTATTAGTAACGGTATTCCCTGCTGCTGGTAGTGGATTAAGTGTAAATACTGCTTTGTTGGCCGCTTGGCCTGTATCCAGGGTGGGTTGGAGATTGCATGATTGGTGGTGTGCAATAATGAGGACGGTTTAAATAATCCACGTGATAAATACCACGTATTTATCGTAATAGAAGTGCCGTGCTTTTAGCACATTTGATCTCTTGATCGGGATTGTGTCTATGTGTAGAGTATTTATAATACTCGTAGAAGTAGAAAGATAATAAAAAAAGGGACAGGACTACTACAGTACTACGTTAGGAGGGAACGTCTCACTATAAGAAGTGGGGATATGTGTAGAACGGTGGATCTCTTGCACTTTATTAAACAGCACAGTCTTTGAAATTTGTCCCTTAAGGTAGAGGTGATTACACGAGTTTTCGGCCTAACTAAGCATTGTTATTTATAGTTGGTAAGTCATTGGCAGGGAAATGAAGGTGATAACGAGACTGTGGATTCTATTGGAGTTTTTCAAACAGAAGACGTCGCAACTTCAGAAGGGTAAGTCACGTATTGTTAATATCATTTAGACATTTAAAAAGCCTGGGCTTAATAAATTAAAGGTCAAAGCAAAAAAAAGAGTAAGTCATCATCGCAAGGCGACTGGTATAGTTACTGAATAGAGGCAATCGTAAGTTATAGAAATGATCTCCTTCTTATATGCCAAGATCGAAAAGATTCCTTTAACCATTAAATACTATAAGAGCCCATTGTTCGGAGTGGAACTCGGCGATAGAACATGGCATCGATCTCCTGATAAGTTCGTCCCTTCAGTTCAGGGATATACAAGACGCAGAGGATAGAAGCAAAAGCAGAAAGTCCGCCAAAAACAAAACCGACTTTGCCGCCAAGGTTCTAAAATAATCAGTATCTTTATAAATCAAGGTGAGGGTAAAACTTACACCAGCGTCCGGGTTGACCATGTATGGAACGGCGAAGAACATGATAATACCAAAGATAGCCTGGGTTGCTGTGGCCAAAGCAGTGGTTCGTGCCCTCTGAGATAGTGAAGAAACTTCTCCCAGAAGAACAAAGGCAACGGCACCAATTGTGAGGAAGTAAACAAAGGAGAAGACGACAGTCAGAGAGGACATGGCCCATTTGGCGGCACTTGTTGGCACCAAGTCGAGGATACCGATGAGGAGAAGAATGCTGGTACAAGCGAACATGCCAATAACGAAAATAGGACGGCGGCCATAGCGGTTAACGATAAACCACGAGCAGATATTACCAGCTACACCGCAAGCAGTGACACCAACGCCGAGATTGAGAGACTTCTGGGTATCCAGTCCAGCGAGTTGAAAGAAGTAGGTAGAGAAGCTGAGGACGAAGATAATGCCGACGGCGTGCTGACAAGCAAACACGCCGATGGAAATAAGTGTCCGGACCCTATCAGTGCCTTGGAATGCAGAGATGTAGGAAGGACTGGCCATACTAGCCTCCTCTTCGACCGTCTGTTGAATGGCGTGAAGCTTTTCCGAAGCGTCGAATTCAGATCCGTACAGGTCATTAAGGACAGCTCTGGCTTCTTCCATCTTTCCGGCTCGTACGAGGTACCAGGGAGACTCTGGAGAGAGAAAGCTACCAACAAAGAGAAACACAGAGAAGATCAGCTGCGTAAGGAATGGCCCGCGAAAGGCCCACAGATCGTCTCTGTTGCCGAATCCAGAGGTGACCGAGTTAGAAATGAGTTGACCGACGGCAATAGCGAGGTTGACACCGGCGGTAGAGAGACCACGGAGGACAGTCGGAGCGATCTCAGAGCAGGTGATTGGGCCTAGAGTCAGGTAGAAGCCGACTCCGACGCCGAGGATAAGTTTGCTGACCACGAAAGCAGCTCGGGACGAAGAAAAGGACTCTCCCATGATGCCGCCAGTGACTATCACGACGCCCAGGGTTAGGCTCTTCTTGCGACCCATTCTATCAGAGATGGCACTGCAAGCAAAACCCCCAAAGAACTGGCCAACTGAAGAGATGATGTTGAAGGCGGTCAACCAGTCGGCGGGGATGACCCAGGCGCCGTCGAGTTGGTGACTTTGCTACGAATTAGAACGAATTCTGTTAGATGCATTGCCTTGACTTGTTAACTTACCCATAGTACTTGCGAAAGGCCGGAACACCAACCATGGCACCGTTGACCTGTGTATCGAATCCCCCTTGGTCGACTAGTCAGTGTCTCAATGTATAGACTTTTGAGGAATGACAACTCACAGCCGACGGCACACATGCACCAGAAGAAAGACCACCAGATGATCTTTGGGTGCTTTCTAGCAACATCCTTGAAAGTTAGATTGTGTTCATTGGCATTAGCCGCCTGGATCTGATCAAGATTGTGTTTGTCAGAGACTGCGCTGTGCTCAACAGTCGCGTCCTTGTCGCTAAGGGTGCTCTTTGTGTCGAGCGTATGCTGGTTGATGTTGGCCATGGCGTGATTGATGTTGGATTGTGCAATCCAGTCAGAAGAGGTATTGGTGATGCTGATGAGAATGATAGAGAATGTGATAATGGACGGGATGGTTCATGTATCTTATATTATTTCATTCTTCTTTCTCTTCTCACAGGATAGCCTGGCGACGTGCTGTCATTGGCTCCCCACACAAGCCATGGCCAATTCTGGGGAAGAGTTGGTCTCCTCTTAGACGCATTCCCCAGGCGGGGAAGCACATTAGTTACTTGCTGGGTAATTAACTTCATTAGGTGTCGGGCTTAGCCCCGATAATCCGCTAGCTCATTTCATCGTCATGTGTTAAATGGGCCCTCTTCATCATTCTCTCCCGATACTCCGCCCTCTCATCCTCTTCTCACCACCGCTATGGCATCTAAATCCAAATCTAAATCTGAAGTAGGGCGTCACCCAGACACGCACCGTGCTACGATTAGTCGCTCCAGCTCCGAATACATCCGGAAACGCGCCACCAAAGCATGTCAGGTCTGTCGGGCGCGGAGAACGAAATGTGACCAGCAACGGCCGGCTTGTTCATTTTGCCTAAAGGTTGGGGTGGAGTGTGTCTTTGAGCCAGATGACAAGGCAACATTTGATCAAGCGAGCCTTGCCATTATAGACCGACTCGACCGACTGGAGCGAAAGATAGATGCACAGGCACAGGCACAGACACAGTCAAGTCCAAGAACCGCACATGCTGATTCTCATGAAATCTACCTTCATCACCACCTTTTTCCTCTCACAATCGACAAAATCTTACAGTGGAATGTCTTTGGCGACGCCCATTCACCAACCCTAACAGCCTTGACACAACAAACCCTTGCATCGCAATCTCAATGCGACAATATCAGCACCAATACCCCCTGGGTAGGCGACATGCTCAACCGGACATCTTGCGATCGATGGCTCGATAATTTCTTCGCCCATATCCACGTCAAGAACCCAATCTTGGACGAGGCCGAAACGCGAAGGTTGGTCTCGAGGTTGTGTGCACAGGGACTCGATTGGAACGTCGAGTCGGGTCTCGCTCTTCTGGTCTGTGCCAACGGAGCCCTTGCTCGTCCTCTGGAAGAACCTCTTCCTCTATCGCACCCAGATAGACAAATGGCAATCATTCTACTCGATGCAGCGCAGAGAAGACTCGGTGGCGGCTTAGGCCCCAAGGGTCTGATACATGCTCAGTGCGCCTTTCTGTCAGGTGTTCTCCTCATGTCGCTGATACATCCGGTCGAGGCTTGGACGACCTTTGTGCATGGCTTAGCCATTTGCCAGACATTTCCTTATACCCAACAGATCGATCACAATATGGGGCGAAAGACCGCACAAGATATCGCGGAACAGAGTGTCTTGTGGTCATGCTGGAAGTCTGAGCAGGAGCTTAGGTTTGAAGTGGGATTGTCCAGCTGTACCGGTCCAGCTGATGACCCCCCTGAACTATTTCCCTGCCCTCCGCAAGGATGCCAAGGCCACGTTGAACGAGCATGGTACTTTTATCTGTCCGAGATAGCTCTCTGGAGACTCGAGGTGAATGCTCGTCGCTTGATGAGTCAAATCCAGCATCAAGACTGGGGGTCGGTCTCGCAAGCGTTGAGCGAGATTGGTCGAGACGTATCGAATCAACTCGAGGCATGGCAAACCTCCCTCCCACCGCCCGTCAGCATGGACCAAGACATCGAGGACGATGTTATCCGGTTCGTACTTCGTGGACGTATCACGTATGTCCGCGAGCTTGTTTCCTGGCCCTTTGTGCATGCGGCTCTTAACCAAATGGGTGACCATGGGGTGTCTGAGCACGACACAGCGACTGCTCTTGGTTTTCACTACAATAGGCTACTGGTAAATGCTCCAGGTTACTACCATCGTCACCACGGGACTTGGCTCATGTTACGAAGCTCGGCAAGAAGTGCGTGCATCTTGCTTGGGTTTGCACGCTTGTACCCTGGATCTAGTCTCTTGCCTGTAGGCTGGAAAGATGCAGTCCTGGGCACCGTCAAGATGGTCGAGTACTGGAGTGTTGAGGCTGAGGGGATGCGTTCGGTGTTGGAAATCATGACATGGCTATTGGAAGTTGTACAATAATTGACTAATAGTATTTTCATATCGTGTTCACTTATGTCTATCAGTTATGGGCTTGACTAGAATTGATACACTTTCTGGATTGCTTGCTTATCCCCAGCGTATGCTGCAACCTCAACGAGTAAACAGTCAATCAACAAGTGGAATTTACCATCTACCCATCGCTTAACGGGTTGCAGAGATGCCTCGACAAATATCCGTTTCGACTGCCCAGCTTCTAGACACACACTGGCGAAACCAAGTAAGACTCGATGTGGAAAGTCAGCAGTATCGGGATACCCATATACTTGGGCAACATGATGCCCGGATCTCAGACCTGTATTCTCCACATCAACCGCCACTTTGATGATGTCCTTGTCTGGGATGTCCTGATCGTGCACAAATTCAAGGTTGCTGAACCGGAATTTGGTATACGACAACCCATAACCGAGTGGAAACGCAGCATCAACTCCAAGTTTGTCCAGCAGACTTTGGCCATACCAACGATCATATTTGATAGCCGGCGTTTCAATGTCAAGCTCGGGGAGGTGGCACTCATCTGTCGGGATCGAGAACGGCAGTCTGCCTCCAGGATTGACCCGTCCCAGCACAACATCTGAGAGTGCATGGCCGCCCTCTGCCCCAGCATACCAACTGATCATGATAGCGGGTACTTTGTCTTTCCACTCCTCCATTATGACGGCGCCAGCGCAGATAAGCACTACGATTGTGTTTGTGTTGACAGTAGCCACTGCATTGATGATTTCGACATCTCGAGGCCTTAACCTCAGAGACAGGCGATCGCCTCCAGCACCAACTTCAAGCGCCGACTCTTGTTTCCCTATAGCCGATTTGCCTTGGATAATCGACAAGGTCTCTTCTTCGGCTGAATTCGTCGTCGGAGGGAACAGTTCCGACAGGCAAGGGTCATTCTGAAGGGAAGGCACCACGTATTCGCCCTCGTCGTTGGAGTCGTAACCGACAATAACAACAGCGACATCTGCTTGTGCGGCTGCTCTTGCGGCGTAATCAGGACTGTCACTATCTTCCAAAATTACTTCAGCGTTGGAAAGTCCATCTTTGAGTCCCTGATATGGGGTGACCACTGTCGGTGAAAAGACCCGAGAGGAGCCCTTGTCTCCAGTATTGGACTTGTTAGCCAGACGACCAACTAGAGCCAGGCGGGAAATAGCTGCTTCGTCCAGTGGCAGAAGCGGTTTGCTGTTGACGGTCTTATTCTTGAGCAGCACCATTGATCGTCCCGCAACTTCACGGGCGAGTTGTCGATGTTCTTCACAAAACACCACCGACAAATCTGGTCCTTGTTGAAGAATACGAGAGCCGAACTCGAGCTGGGTACGTAGGATTCTCGTGGCCGCTTTATTAACATCTGACCAGGATAGTTCGCCACTGCGCAGAGCATTGTCTAGATGCATTGCCCGTTGTTGCGCAAAAGGTGCTTCAATATCCAAGCCATTCTTGACCGACAGCGCAGCGTCTCGCAAGCCGAAAATAAAGTCAGACAAAACGAAGCCCGTGAATTTCCACTGGTTCCTCAGGATGTCTGTGAGGAGAAGCCTGCTTTGACCGGCCCATTCTCCATTGACCGAGTTATAGGAAGACATGACTGATGCGACGCCAGCTTCGACAACTCTTTTAAAGTGAGGAAGGTAAACTTCGTGAAGTACGTCTTCTTCCACCTCAACATCAACTCTAAATCGAGCATTCTCCATCGAATTCAAAGCAAAGTGCTTGACACATGCCATGATGTGGTTTTGGACGCCCTGAGTGAGTGCAGCGCCGAATTCACCCAGCAGAATCGGGTCTTCGCCATACGTCTCTTGGATACGGCCCCAAGCTGGGTGACGTGGAAGGTTGATGCATACACCAGCGAAATAATTCGCGCCTTGTGCCTTGCTTTCAAGTCCAATGGCGTTACCGACTCGTCTTTCAAGATCGATATCCCAGGTGGCGCCGCGAGCCATGGAAATTGGAAAGGCGGTTGATGAGCCCATCACCACGCCCCTGGGCCCATCGGTGAACTTGAGTCCCGGTATCTTGAGGCGAGGGACTGCACCCATGACAAATGGCCTGCGATTATAACGATCGCAGAGTATTCCCCTCAGGCCTTCCCAGAATGGAACGTCCCCATCCAGAAGATGTACACGGTCCATCAAAGACAATTCTGACAGCAGACGGCCAGCGACTGCTGAAGCGTCCCGACCAAGAGCAACTTCTTTGACAGCCTTTTCGAAGTCGAAAGACGGTAGGATGGCACTTCCCATGGTGATTAGACTTGGATGACAGGTTTGGGGTTGACAGTGGTGTGTTGCAATAGAGAATAGAGACTTGGGGGGCGAAAAGGTGTATTCAGCCTGTTTGTCTGGTAAAGAAATAAAATGAGCTGTTGAAAGGAAAGCAGATCTATTCAAGAGCGATAGGCAAATCGGCGATTTTGTTCATTTTCTGGGTAGGGACGTAATTAGTGAGACATCGCGGAGTATCGGGAGGTTCTCGGACGGGTCTAACACGAATGCAGACATGGGGCAAGAATCCAATGTGCGGAGTGTCGGGGAAAATCCCGAGATAATCTAACTAGTCAGTAAATCGAACAGGGTTCGCTACGTCTTGATTCTGCTGTCCAATACCACGTTTATGTACTGTTGGGGTTTGTCAAATTGACTAGCTTTCCACGAACCTTATTTCCCCGCAAATTACGTGCCGCCTTCGTGAAGAGCAGCACATTTCTGATCATGCCTCTTTAGCCACCAGGAATTTACCCAGAAACTGAATATATATAAAGCTTGCATTATCCGACAGTAGACATGCTTTTCAACTCAAATACCAGAAACGATTATCCTACCTACAATCTGTCATCACGATAATGAAGTCTGTTCTTTTCGCTTTATCCTTTATTACTGCCGCCTACGGCGCCGCAGTCGACAAACGAGCCCCTGCTCCTTTCTCCACTTTCACCAGGAATGAATTCTTCAAGCCCGCGGCGGATGCTCAGCTCTGGGGCACACTCTATGCTCGATCACTCCAGTTGCCTGACGAGTCGCTGCTCATGACTTGGGAAAACTACCCAGCTGAGTCTAAGAAATACCCCGTCAACCGTGCGTGCTCTATATACTTTCGTAAGTGACAGAAGCTAACACGTCGGTCAGATCCTATCTACAAGTCGGTGGATGGCGGCGCAACCTGGTCCAACTTTAGTGCCGTTAAAGACACACAGAACGGTTGGGGAATGCGATTCCAGCCGTTCTTGTACACCCTTCCAACCGACTTTGGCGGCTATGCCAAGGGTACTATTCTGGCAGCTGGTGTTTCGACCCCTGAGAGCCTCGAAGGTGGTGTCTACATCGATGTCTACGCGAGCAAAGATAGTGCAAAGACTTGGGAATTTGTGTCTCACATTGCATATGGTGATGGGCCGAATACCATTAAAAACGGCGACAAAGCATTGTGGGAGCCCTTTTTCTTGATGTACAAGGGACAGCTGGTCTGTTACTACTCTGACCAACGAGACCCCAAGCATGCCCAGAAACTCGTTCACACCACCACCACCAATCTCAAGACTTGGTCAGCCATTGTCGACGACGAAGCTGAGAGTGACTACAACGCTCGCCCTGGCATGACTACTGTCGCTCATATTGAGAGCACTGACAAGTGGATCATGACTTGGGAACGGTGTGGTGTCGATTCCTGCAGAGTCTACTACAAAGTCTCTGATAGTCCTCTTGCCTTTGGACCAATTCCCGGAACCAGACTCAAAGCCACCGATGGTAGTCTCTTTACCAATGGGCCGTATGTGACTTGGGTCCGCAACCCTTATGCTAGCGATGGCTCTGGCATCATCATTATTAGCACCACTTCTTCTGAAAACCTTCTCATCCAAGGTGATAACCCGGTCGAAGGAAAGTGGAAGAAGGTCGATATCAACCATTGGTCCGCCTATTCCCGCAGCGTCAGAGAGATTACTATCAAGGGAACCAAAAGACTGCTGATTGGAAACGGTGGAAACTTTGGACCCAAGGAGAATAATGGTGTTGCTGACGCTGTTATTCCTATTCCAAACCTCTGACCTATTCCTCCAGACTAAGTATACAGATACAGTAGTCAAGGTCTAGGGTGCCACCTGCAGATCGTGTTATGGCGATAAAAGGAAGCTTGAGGATAGGTTGCCATTTGGAAAGAGAAAGGAAGTAGCTAGTTGACTCTACCAAAGAACGCGACCAATTCTCTTCTTGAGACGACACCCAACACCCTGGCTGTATCCTCCTGAATCACAACTAAACAAGCGTTGCCTAACTTCCCAAACAGTTCTACTGCATACTCCAAGGGTGCCTTTGATGGAACAGTCATTGGGCTTCTGTCGATGGCGCCCGCCAGACTTGGTTCGAGAATGTCCACCTCGGAAGAATCGTTCATACCATCTGTCTTCTCGATCAAATGAAGTATAGTTTCTAGCTTGTGTTGTGAGATACATCCGTGACAGATCCCTGATTCGTTGACGAATACCAGTCCCGAGTCGGCCAAGCCTTTGTTCTGAAGAATAGACAGTTTACTTTGAAGAAGTGAAGTAGTGACTCGATGGTTGGGTCCAACACATACAATCGAGTTGTCGACTGCATCCTTTGAGGGAATGAGCATATCCACAGTCGCACTACCTTCATTATTTCGAATTTCTCTGACTTTTCTGATCGCAGCCTCAGCGTCCAGGAATGGGTGTCCCTGCAGATGCTGAGCGAGGTCATAAACGCCATCAACGCTGATCGCATCAGCTACCCATTTGGCAGTCAAGATGGCAATCATGAACGGAGGGATGAAATTAACCTCTCCTGTGAGTTCAAACATAATAACTGCCAAACTGACAGTCATTCTGCTGACTCCAGCCAGGAACGCGGCTGACCCAACCATGGCGAAGATACCCGGTGAGATGTTGGGAACAAGCTGGCCAACCATACGACCGAACAGAGCACCGGCGTCCATTGCAGGGATGATGATACCAGACGGGACCTTGCAGCCAAAGGTGATAGTTGTCAGAAACAGCTTGACGAATGTCCCAGAGATGAGCCATGCGTAGTATGTTCCCTTGCCGGTAATTTTGGCTTCCTGTTGACAGATCCAGTCCTCTTGGATATCATTGCAGTCAACCAGCAGTCGCTGCATGACAATATCTCCAGTTTCTCTAATCAAAACGTTGGGAAACTGAAGCACAGCAGTGACTAGTGCGACAAGTGCCAACTCAAAGACAGGACTATTCTTGATGATAGATATCTTTCGGAAGGACTTGGCCCAGAGGAAGTTGGCTTGGCAGAAAACTCCACCAAAAACACCACCGCAGATCCCAAGGATCACAAAGACGAGATAGTGAAGAGCATCGTAGTTGACACCGTAATTCGTCTCGAAAAGAACAAGTTTGCCGGTTCCGGTTGGGTTGAGTTCCTTTAGAACAGCCGCAGCTACAACAGAGCAAAGACAATTGCGCCAAAGGACTCGACGAGGGAAATAAGTGCTGATCTCCTCGTAGCTGAACAGAACGCCGCCAATGGGAGCACCAAAAGCAACAGATAATCCAGCTGAGCAAGCTACGCTGAGCATCTCCCTCAACTTCCTCTGATTGGTGGCGTATTTAGGAATACACATGGTAACGAGGTATCCGACGCAAGCTGAAATGTGTACAAATGGTCCTTCTTTTCCTAGGCACATTCCAGTTGCGACGGCAAAGGTTGCTCCAACAGCTTTGACGATGAGGACTTTGAGGTCGAAGAGATGAGGAATAGAGAAGCCTGAGAGGACTGTTTTGATCTCGGGTATGCCACTTCCTGCTGCCATGTACATGGTCTTTCCGCCAGGTCTTCGAGCCTGGTCTGAACTTGTCATGTCCGAGTTTTCGTTCTCGGGAGCAACACAAGTAAGGGTTGACTTTGTGGTCATGGTGACACTTCCAGCGATGATGCCAAATGCCAATGACATACCCACGTAGATGGTGTATGCAGAAATGTAGCTCTCCGTCCATGGTTTCCAGTCCTTGCAAGTCTCTTCAAAAGCGCAGCATGCTCGACGGCTAAGAACAACGTTGGTGGTACAATATCCGTCTTTCCAATCCGCTACTGTCTCAACGCTGACATCTACAACAGCTGCGATAGATGCTGTGAGAAGGCCAACGACAAATGCTGCGAGCCACCCCTGTGAGGCGTCCCAGATTTCAGCTGTGCGGGAGCGGATTCCACGGCGGGAACTCGGACTGGAAATACTGCGCGTTTGACCATCTTTCACAAGGTCTTGAAGCCAGTCGATAGTGTAATAATCGCTGTAAGGAATTCTTTCTTGGGCGACATTTGCTGCTGGTGGGATATGATGCTGGTGAGAATGTATCAGAGGTGTATTCTCAGTAACTTCATTCTCTTTCCCATTCTCAGGTTCAGAAGCCATATTTCCATAGAACAAAAAGTGGTATAACGCTCGCAAAAACAAAAATAAAGTGACCGAGAGTATTAATAAAAGTCCAAAGACGTGAAGATTTAATGCAGAGGTTTCGTTATTGTCGATCTCGCCGAGACATCTAAAGGACGAAGAACCTGTGACGCCAAAACATGGCATCTCCGGTGCGCGTGAGAAAGGCGCAAGCCGCTGATTGGCCATTCCTTTGCGTGCAAGTCTGGATGAATGGATGTTGGAGCGCTTAGAGCGCTTGGGTTTGCTTTTTTAGAGGAGCATGACTATCCGGATATCTGTGGGTGAATACAACTCCATATTTGGGGATTAAAGAGATTTTATCGATGTTATAGATCTCGCTGCTGAGCCGTTGTTTGCATCTCCGTGTTCCTATCTCTCGAGGAAAGATAAGAAGCACCCCAACAGCGCCACTATCTTTGATCACCGTCAATGAAAAGATAAGGCCACAGGCTGTAAACAGCCCTTGAAAAAAAGGCCATCCTGACTTCAAATTTTTGCTGCAAACTAGGGAAATAGAAAAAATGTGTTCATCGTTGAATTTTGGACTCCGCGGAGACATGTAAATACTTTGTAGGCGTAAGACCTTGCTGATCTTATCCTAACGTCACGCTCACCCCGCCAAATACCGCACGTGGCCACACCCCTGCCTGCTTCTCTTAACAGCCACGCTAAATGCCAATATCTGGTGTGATAAAGCCTGCTAGCCTGCATCCCTCGGGAAGGTGCCTTCACTTTTGGGTGATTTGGCTGGGCGGTCTTTGCGACATCTGGATTAAATTAGCAACACCAAGATTGTCTGCCACTATTGTCATTCTATCATATTGGTTATCGCGCACTGTAACTCACTTTATTAATTATATATCCACTATTTTCCAGCGCATTTCAATCAGTCCCGTATAATGTTATCATACAGAATCCTAGTGTCTCCTACCCTAAACCCCCAGCCTCGCTGCATGTCTCAGCCCAAAAGCACTTACCAATCCCAAAATGTTAACAGCAATTTCGTTCCAAGTAATAGTGTCTCACTGGCTGGAGTGAGGCTTGCGTAGAAGTCAATAGTTTCAGGGCCTAGACCTTGTCACGGCTGTACCCCCTAGTCTTGTCACACATAGCCCTGTATGGAACGGGCCGTAATGAGCGGGTTCTCTCACTGATGAGAACGTGCTTATCAATAGCCAGGATATGGTGGGTTTTGTGGCGCAACCCCAGACTTTAGTTGGCTGGCTGAAATGCCAACCACCATACCAATAACTGTTTTTGGCGTCCGCAGGGTCTTAGGGAGAGTTCCATAAACTTAAAGCAGCTAATCAGGAGAGCTGTTTATTATTGAGATATGTGACGAAGCTGGGATATCTCATGAAGGCACATATTCGGTATCCGCGTTCCGAGACATCAACAGTATACGTACTAACCTCAAAGAAGATATGTATTTGCTCTACCCTCCAGCCAGATTAAAAGCATTGCCAGTAGTCCTCATGTGCTACGATTCCCCCTTTACTTTACCGTCACTCTCTCAATCCCCAATAAATCTTTATCAGTGGTCCAACAAAGCATGAAGTCACCCTATTTACTGGCAGCTTTACTTGCTGCACCAGCTCAATCAGCGCCGACCGTCGACGAGACATACCCTTATCCCGGTTCCAAAATCCCTATTGGCGATTGGGTCGACCCTACCGTCAATGGCAATGGCAAAGGATTTCCGCGTCTAGTCGAGCCCCCAGCTGTCAAGCCTGCCTCTGCGAACCCAAGTAATAACATCAATGTTATCTCGTTGTCATATATCCCTGCAAAGGATGAAGAAACCACTGTCGGCATCAGCATTCACTACCAGACGCCTTTTGGTCTGGGCGTCCCGCCCTCGGTTCAATGGGGAGCTAGTGCCTCCGCCTTAAATAATCTGGCTACCGGCTCCAGCGTAACATACGATCGCACTCCTCCCTGTTCTCTCATCACTGTTGTTACTCAGTGCAGCCAATTCTTCCACAACATTCATATCGAAAATCTCAATCCCGGCACGACATACTACTACCAGATCCCTGCTGCTAACGGCACCACTCAGTCTGATGTGCTTAGCTTCACTACCGCCCAAGCCAAGGGCAATCCTTCCAAGTTCAGCATTGCTATCAACAATGACATGGGCTACACGAACGCCGGCGGTACCTACAAGTACATGAATGAGGCGGTTGAAGAGGGCTTGGCATTTGTCTGGCACGGCGGTGATCTTAGCTATGCTGATGACTGGTACTCTGGCGTCGTGCCTTGCGACTCTGGATGGCCCGTTTGTTACAACGGCAGCTCGAGTCATCTCCCCAATAATGATACCAATCCCGATTACTTCAACACGCCTCTTCCAGAAGGAGAAATACCAAACCAAGGTAGTCCTCGTGGTGGTGACGTGGGCGTTCTTTACGAGTCCAACTGGGACCTTTGGCAGCAGTGGATGAACAACATCACCCTAAAGATTCCTTATATCGTTCTTCCTGGAAACCACGAGGCCACGTGTGCCGACCATGATAATCCTCCGTATATCCTCTCTGCATATCTCGATGAGGGCATAGCGAATGGCACCAGCCCCGACTCAACGCTAAATTACTACTCGTGTCCACCTTCGCAGCGCAATTTCACCGCCTTCCAGAACCGCTTCCACATGGCAGGCGAAAAGTCCGGTGGCGTTGGTAATTTCTGGCACTCGTTCGATTATGGCTTGGCACATTTTATATCCATTGACACGGAGACGGATTATGCTCACAGCCCGGACAAGACGTTTGTTGAAGACCTCGAGAAGGTGAAGCAGGAGGAGGATTGTCTTGGCAAGGATAAGGATTCACCCAAGTGCAAGTGCAAGGGCAAGGACAAGGATACACCTGAATGCGAGGAAGAAAAGTGCGAGTGTGTGAAGATCGAAATGGGTGATGAGACGGATTTTGCAGCCGAAGAGGCCGATCTTTTGTCTGACAAGACTCATCCTCTGGCTAACATGACACACATCACGGATGCTGGTCCCTTTGGAGCAATCCACGGTTCATACAAGGACAACAAAGCCTATGAGCAATACCAGTGGTTGAAGAAGGATCTCGCTAGTGTTGATCGATGCAAGACCCCATGGGTTATCGTCATGGGCCATCGCCCTATGTATAGTTCCAAATGTGGTGACTACCATGAACATCTTCGCGCAGCTTTTGAGAAGTTGTTTCTGAAGCACAAGGTCGATCTCTACATTGCTGGGTAAGCTAATATTGAAACCGGTCAAGAATGCTAAGCTAACTACTTATAGACATGTGCACTGGTATGAGCGCCTTAAGCCTATCCGGAACTGTGCTGTTGACGACACCGCCATCTTGAACAATAATACATATAAGGTGAATCCCGGTAACTCGATGGTTCATCTCATCAACGGCGCTGCTGGAAACATCGAAAGCCACTCTACTACCAGCAACAAGACATACCCTGACATAACTGCTTTCCGTGATCTCACCAGTTTTGGCTTCTCCAAGTTGACCGTCCACAACGAAACAGTCCTTTCTTGGCAATTCATAAAAGGTGAAGATGGCTTGCCTGGTGATTCTCTCACTGTGCAAAAGGACCCATCTTCAACCTGCCAGGCTTTCGACTTCTCTGATTCCTCGGGGACATCTTGCTCTTCTGAGTGCTCTGGCTCTGCCTCTGGGTGGCTTCTCTGGCTCTACTGCAACATCTCTTGCTCCAGCTTCTGGGAGACACTGAAGCATTAGGCTTCTTTTAATGGTACATCCATCACCTTGGAACTAGATAAAGTATAAGAGAATAGAATGGAGTGATAATGAAGGCAATTAGATGTTCTCTTAGCAGTTATTCTTAGCCTATGCAGGTGCAGACGGAGTCTTAATACCTTGTTGACTCGTCCGTGATTCCTAAAAGACTATACGGCTAGGCACTATAAGACTTCATGTCTGTTAGTTATATCCTCCCTCTATTCTGTAACACATGTGTAAAACGTAGGTGAGAAATTCTAATTGAAAACTGAGCTAAGGTAATAGATCGGCCGGTAATATGAATACGTAAAAGGATTGGCTTGAGCTCCATTCCTAAAGTCGACCCAGGCGGGTCGGTGTATCCGACATAACCCCGCCTCGATCGGCTAAAACCCTAAACGGGATGATATCTTTCACTGCTGGTCATGTCGATAAATATAGGTCGCCATACGCCTGCTAAATATCTTTACAATTCAAAGTATCTGTTTATTTTAATTTCCCAATCGGGCTTAGTTTGTTACGGTAAATACAGATAATAAGTCTCATTTTCAAACTGCAAGATTCAGAACTACCCTAAACTACGTAGATTGGCTAGTAAATTTGTCAAAGGCTAGCAGTCAGTGACATCGGCATCTCACCCCCGGTCAGCCCGATAGACCCGATAACCCGATTAATCTGCATGAACCTTGCCAATGTAAAGGAAAGATGAATGGCAACCATTGGCTTCTTTGTTACCGCCAGCCGATAATCGCCCGGTTTCTGCTCCTCGCTCCCGAACGGGCCTAGACATCGATCGATGTCGGGAGTGATGCCGAAATAGCCGGTGAATAAGACACATAAAGTCATGTCCATGGTTCGATCATTCATTTAAGCCACATGCGAAATCGCCGGCACCCTCAATCCTTAGCTAGTCTTCTTCTATCGAACCCAGTCATGCTCATTCAGCAGCACTTCGCACACCTGTTAGAGCTTGCGCGACTTTCTCCTGTCTCGACCTTTTTCACTCTTGCAATTCTGATTGTATGTCGGCCATCTCTAGATATCGTTAATACTCGTTAACACGATCGCCTGATGCGTAGATATCGTTCCAGGTACTCAGACTTCGTCTTTCTCCTGTTCGCCGCTTTCCTGGGCCCGTTTGGGCCAAATTGTCATCGTTCTGGCTCGCATCCCAATGCCGACGTACACGGCGTTCTGAAGCGGTAATGCAACTGCACAAGAAATACGGCGACTTTGTTCGAATAGGACCCAACCATATATCCATCAACAATCCCATTGCTGTGACTGAAATCTATGGCCACGGGACGGGCTTTACCAAGAGCACGTTTTACGATGCGTTCCTTCAGGTGACCCCTGTGGTATTCAATGCCAGGAACGTTGCAGAGCATACTCGTAAGAAGAGATACGCCAGCCCCGCATTTTCTACTCGTGCTCTCTCCGAGTTTGAGCCATATATGGACTTGGAGCTCGTGCACTGGAAAAATAAGCTCTTGAGCATGGCTGATCATACCGGTACGACTGAAGTCGACTTTGTTATCTGGTGTAAGCGTCCGAAAATTCCCCATATTAATCGAACTCACAGATTGCTGACTTTGCTCTTACTGGCGATAGCCAATTTCCTCGCCTTCGATGTCATTTCCAGTTTTGCTTTCGGAGAGCCATTTGGGTTTATCGGCATGGCAGAAGACCCTTATCACCTCATCGAGACAATCGACGCCCGCGGCGAAGTCATGAACGCGATTGGAACCTTGTCTCCATATTTACGGTCACTGGTGAAGTACTACCCCTTTGACTCATTTTGGAGTTCTGGGATGAAGGCACGAGCGAACTTTGAGAAATTTGGGAGGCAAGCATATCAGAGACGCAAGAGTGCTGCTGAAAGTCGAAAAGATCTTTTGAGTTTCCTATTCTCTGCAACAGATCCCGATACCGCAAACCCTCTCGAAGAAAATGAGATTGTGGCTGAGTCCATCAGCTTCATCGTTGGCGGGAGTGACACAACCAGTAGCACCATGGCGAACTTTATTGACTTTGTTTCCCGCGATCCCGACCTACAATCCCAGCTGCAGCAAGAAATTGACACTGTCTTCCCTGGTTACCCTGATGAAAATTGGGTCCCTTCTGAGAAGAAGGCAGCGGGTCTGCCTTTGTTAGTTGCTACACTAAGAGAGGTTATGCGTCTACGGCCAACCAGTGCTACAGGTCTCGAGAGAATTACGCCCCCTGGGGGGAGAATAATAGCTGGAGAGTATATTCCCGGAAAGGTAAGGTCTAGGCAAAGACGTATCTCAAGTCACATGATAACACATATGGCTAATGAAAAATGCAGACCGTCGTCAGCGTGCCAACTGTTGGTATTATGATGGACCCCAAAGTTTTTGATTCTCCCGAAGAATTTAAACCACACAGATGGCTAGAACTAAACTCAAAAAAGCTTCTGGGGTCATTCTTTCCTTTTTCTACAGGTCCTAGGGCATGCATAGGCAGAAAGTAAGGACATGCATGCAGATCATTTGGTACATGTACTGACAGTTTCTAGTTTTGCTTGGATGGAGATTTTAAAAGCTATGGTCATTATCTTCAAGCTCTTTGATATCAGAAGATTGAACTCCAACCCAACAGTTATAAGGGAAGGGTTCTTCAATAAGGCTGCTGAGTGTAACACAGAAATCCGGCTGCGAAAGTTTACCTGAAATGACGTGACCCTGTTTGTCTTAAATTAGATAGTAGTTTTATCCCACTGATATCATTAAGGATCGAAGGAGTAATCCTTCCGTGACATCCCACTCCACTTAGCAGGTCTGTGTGCTTATTAGTTTTGATATCCTTGGAGTAGACCTGTTGCAGGCTCGATTACGCATGTATTGGCCTGGTAGTTGGCTTTCATGCACTTGTCGGCCGGGCCTTACTCAACCCCCGTCGCTTGTCTTGGGGCGGGTAATAGGGTAGTTGCTGAACCCTTGCTGACAGAGAGACCATTTGTTGCGATCCACGCAGGGCACCTCCGAACAACCGCACCAGCCGTCAGAGCTGCAGCAAAAATGAGACTGCATGGCAGATCACCACGCTCGGATAGCCCGCCGCACATGGCCGTTGCATAGCAATAACTCCGACAGCCTTCGTCACAGAAGGCTTTGTTCTATTTACAGATGACTTGGACAAATATCCCTAAAGAGTCTAGACCTGATTCAAAATGTCACCGAGACCAGAGATCACCAACCAGCTTGGCCGAAGCAGAGCAAGAAGAGCCTGAGCTGCAGTGTTGGCGTAAAGAATCATCTCTCAAATTAAATAAGTGCGAATGAAATTCTTAAAATTCACAATAACTTCCCCAATCGTATTATCTAACTTAGATAAGGCTTAACAAAGCTTATTCCGCTTCTGTAACGCTTTACTCTAAACACTACTTTTCAGATAACATTTTTCACTTAAATGGTGGTTGAGCTTGCAGTATTTATATGCTTTGCCTTCGATCCAGGCTGAGGATTATCTCGTGGCGATCAGCCTACATCCTATTCAGGTTTGAAATCCGGCTTAATCATTTCGGCATTCTGAGTGATTTCTGGGTATATGAGACCAAAGGTGTGTTGGTAGGCCCACGAAGACGCCTAAGGATAACATTGGTATGCCAAACCTGTTACCAATATGTACACACCAGTATCAACCTTCTTCTGTGTCTTTCCAGTAGCGGCGAGACCTCCGCCCATAGCTTGGAGGACCAGTGACACAACATCAGAGGATATAAAGATAACTGCATACGTTTTGGGTGCCATGAGGCCAAACTGTCTTCCGTATGCTTTGACGACTCGACCGAGAGAGAGATAAATAGGGGCGGAGATGAGGGCAGGCGCAATAGTAAGTCAAATTAGCTTGATCACAAAGTAACTGAAGATGGCACATCTGTTATTCACAGGCTCTAATAAAGGCAGGCGCTAGACAAACTTCTTCTTGAATATACCATCCCCTCGGGCTTGCATGACGCGGCCGGCATACCCAACAGCTTCTGTAATTCAGATATACCCATCTGAAATTATACTTTCTAGATATCTTAATTAACGTGGATGACTAAGATACTAACGAATGTTATTTATTTACTTATAGAATCTTAATATCATTAAGAGTTTTAAGCATGTTAATAATTAATATCTTAAGATCCGATATTGAATAGCTTATTAGTAGTTAACTATATTTACTGAAAACCAAGTCTTTCAGAATAATCCCTCTTCTTAAATTTGTGCTCAAAATACCCTTCAACATGTGTGAAGTCATTCAGCTACCAGTATAGTTGAAAGTCGGGTGGCGGTTATCCCCCGTTACCATCTGTCCACCTGTAGAATAGTTTTGATTCCCTTCTCCGAAATGTGTGAACTGATTCCCATTGCCATGCTGATTCAGCGTAACACTGCCTCTGGAAGGCTTTGCAAAAGAAGGCGGTATCTCACTCGCCTCTTTCAACAGACTTTGCAAAAGCTTAGACTGCTCCTCCTCTACATAGGTATCCTTAGCGACTCGTTTCGCACTGTTCAATAAACACTTCAAGGCCTGCTCTAGTAGCTTGCCATTCGCAGCCTCGCGCTCATATTCTGCTTTCCAGTCTTCGGCGTTAGAGAACATGAAACAAAGGTCCTCAATTCGCTGAGCATTCGGTGCAAGCTCTAAGGCGACGTCCTGAATAGTTCTATATTTTTCAACTGCCATCGCATCTGAGGCAGAGCTTTGTAGGTCTGCTTGCACCGCGGCGAGGAATTTTGCAAACCGCGGCAAAGTAGTAGCCACGCTGGTAACAGCAGGTGGAAATCGTGAGACGTCTTCTGTGGTGGCAAAAATGTCGATGGCACGATCAATAGTGGCAACAGTTGCGTCGAGCCTGGTTTTGGCTTGATATTTAACTCTTACGACCTCGGACATAGTAAGAGTGTAGCTTGCTAAGGCAGGAGTAAAATTTAGACAAAGGCTTCCGTGAGGGTACGGAATTAGAAGCCCCAAATTTACATGAGATTTTATGAGGTTGCGACAGACTTTTAAAATGTCCCATTTAGGGTAATATCTTAGATTGAATTATGCCTTGAGGCTTGGCAATCAGGCTCGGGCGAGCGGGCTACGAAGATGGCTTGGAAGCTTACAACGGCGTAAGGCGACCGCGTTGGGTGATATGTCGGCTCCCTGTTTGTGATGCACTATTGGCTGGAATTGACCGGCGGAGTGCATACTGAATTTAATGGCTTGTGATTACCCCGCTTACCAGTAACTTACGAGATTCAGTAAGAGTTTTTCAGAGACGAGTGGTGTAGAATTTAGACAAGATTGGACTAAATTGTGATCAGTGGGACGACCTGTCTATCTGTCAAAATATAAGACTATTTAATAGCTATCTCGCCATAACTGCATTACACCTCTTAGCGTGTGTGATTTGGCCCTTGATAAGGGGGCAGCAATCAATCAAGCAAAAATCACGTTTTAAAATACTGAATTACACGACCCCGTGGGTTTAACAACAAGGGAGAGGGTGTCCACATGCTTGTGAGTCATTTTACACATTGGTAGGTGACTTATTTGACTTGTGGAGGCTTAGCCATTGCCACGTCAATCAGGCTCTGCTTATGTACGTGTTCATTTTTGCACATTCTGCATTTTCCAAAATCTCACTGGCATATTGACCCTTGTCCAAACACATCTTTTGGTCGATCATCACACTCATAATCTGACCCTTGCTTTTTCCTTCGCTTTATATCTGCCATGTCTGGGGCAGAGGCTTTCAGCTTGATATCAGGTATCATCACCGTTATCGATGCAGCAATCAAGATATACGATGCTGCTGGAGATGCTTCAGGCTTACCCACGACTGTGCGCAATGCAGCATCTCGCCTTCCACTGATCCAAGAAAGCCTAATAATGGCGAAAGACGGCCTACAAGAAGAGCCCCCTCAACAATTCTTTTCAGCTTTGAGCTCAACATTGAAGGCCTGCGGTGAAAGAGTCACGGAGCTGCACAGTCTTTTCCAGAAATTGATAGTAGCACCGGGCACTTCACGAGGAGAAAGATATGTCAGAGTCATGAGAAGCGTCTCGCAGATCGAAAAGGTCAAACGTTTGATGGATGAGATTGTTGCAGATGTGCAAGTTCTCACACTCCATCACGTTATCAAGTCTTCTTCGAGGGAACAGATGAACTGTCTACTGCACGAGATCACGAGCACAAGGAGCTATAACGAGAATGCGCCAGTGGTAATGAATAGCAACGGGCTCGGGAGACACTACGTTCATAATGGTGTGGGTGATCAGAATATAGGTGGAGGTACCGGTGTTCAGGTCAACGGACCGTCGAATGGGAGCACCTTTAACTTTGTGCAAAATTGAGATTCGATTTATGAGGATTTTGTATCATTTCAGTTACTATAGACTTTAGACTTCATCAGAAATGGACATTGCAATGTTGTTTCCTGTTGACACGTCCCTGGCATGTGCCATTATCTGCGCTGATTTCGCAGAGCTAGCGCAATATAGGGCTGAGTTCTTGACGGCGTCTTCCCGCCTTTTTTCTTCGCTTCCAAATCTACTGCAGACATCTGCTGGGGGTTCCTCTTGTAGATATCGGCTCCTCGGTCAAGCAGGACCCTTGTTGTCTCGGGTCTGTCAAGGTACACGGCCAACATCAAAGGCGTATAACCTCGACGATCCAGAATGTCCAGGTCAGCCTTCGCATTTATCAAGACAAGTAGAGCTTCGATTTTGTCATTGCTCACTGCATGATGTACAGCGGTGAAACCCATATCGTCAGCCATGTCAATGTCGTAAGTATATTCTACCAACGTTGAGAGTCCTTCGGCGAACCCTTCGGCTGCAGCATAGTGAAGCGCTGTGGTCCCGTCTGCGTCGCGAAGGTCACAGGAGCTACCATTAGTCAGAAGGCTTCGTACTATACTTAACCTGGCGTTAGACACGGCATATATGAGTGGCGACTTTCCTTTGCTGTCTTGAGTATCCATAGGTTCCTTGCTCCTGGAAATAATCGTACTGAACATACTATCCGAGCCACTAATAACTGCATGATGTAACGGCGTGAGTCCTTCGTGGTCTTTGCCACTGATGCTTAAGCCTCTGTCCAGAAGAAACGTGGCGGTTTCTTGATGCCCGCCTTTGGCAACTTGGTGAAGAAGGGTCTCCCCTTTGCTAGAGATCGACTTCAGATTCGCACCATGCTCACATAGCAGCCAGGCAGAGGACATGTCGCGCTTAGCAATAGCGATGTCAATAGCGTGCGTCCCATCTTTGTCTTGAAGGTTCACGTTGGCCCCATTGACTACTAAGAGCCAAGTGATATCTTTATCACCCATTTCGACTGAATGCATCAAAGATGAAACGCCTTCATTGTCCGTTGCATTTACATCAGCCCCTCTCAAAATCAGAAAGTGGGCCATGTCGTACATTCTTGCCTTTGTGGCTTCAATGAGTGGCTTCCAACCGTCAACATTTTTCTCATTAATCTCCGCTCCACCTTCCACGAGCAGACGAGCAGCCTTATTGTGGCCGTACTCCAGCGCCCAGTGGAGGGGAGACTTTCCCAATTCTGGGTCTTTGATGTTGCAGTCAGCAGGGTCCCATTTGTGTTCGAGTAACTTCTTCAGGATAGTAACGCTTCCATTCTTAGCAGCGTGGCAAAGCGCAAGCCATCCCAATTTCGTGGGACAGTTCAAGATGACGTTGTGTTCTAAATGAGTGTCTATCAAGTAATGCAGATGGTCTTTTACTGCATGCTTGACTGACAACGAGGACCCTTCATTATTGGCGAACTCTCCCAATTTCTGTATGCTTCCACTGCCATGGTCGAATACCTCCCTCAAAGACGTCCAACCTGTCACGATCTCTTCGTTAATGTCCTTACGGCTAAGAATGAAAAGCTTGGCAGCAGAGGTTGGTCCATAGCGAATAGCCGACGACAACGGTGTGACGCCTTTAAGGTTTGCAATGCACACCTTTGCACCAGCCTTTATGAGGGTTTCGGCCATATCCAACCCCTCACAAGCCGGACTTGAAAGGAACTTATGCAGCGGAGTGTCCTTCGAAGAGTCTCTGACATTGGGATCTGCACGAAAGCGAAGTAGACGTCGTACAACACGGCGCTTTCCATAAGTCACCGCCCAATGAAGGGCTGTCTGACCATCAGCGCATGGAGCATCGACTTTGATACCATACTTGACCAGTGGCTCGACCCAGATCGGCAGATCAAGATAGGCGACTGCATGCAAGCCAGTCATGCCATGAGCTACATCTTTAGCGACACTCAGTTTCTTAAAAGCCCTTAATAGCATGGTACCGCTGACGAGAAATGATTTGATCAGGTCCCGTAGCTCTTTGTCCTTTGCTAAGTCCACCCCACGGAGATGCGACGTCCACTGCGTGGCTGAGTAGGATAGTAAAGGACTGTTGTCTTTAGCCGACAGAAGACAAATGAGACAAATCTTGGCCATCTCAGATCCGGGTCTTTTAGGGATAATTCCGTGATTGAAGATGGAATCGCGGGCTGATTCGTGCACAAGGCGCAGAGTCATCTTATCGGAGTCCAGAACGACCAAGCCAGCGCAGACAGATAGTACCCTGTCACCTTCAGGACACCAATCCTGATAGGCTGTGCCACGGTCTTTGGTCAGGGCAAATCCTTCACAAACTTGATCGACGGCTAGAGCTTCTTTGCCATGAATGATACAAGTCAGGACGTGCTTAGCTAGTCCATTTTCTGGTGACTCGCAATCTTTGGCAATTGTTCGTAACGAGGACTCGAAGATATGAGCTAGGTCAACAGGGAGTTGTTCAAGGTCTTTCCTCAGGTCGGGGAGAAGAATGTTCGAGCCTAGTTTATCGAGATGCAATCTTGCTAGTAGAAACCTAAACGTTGTTAGCCGGCCCTATGTAGTATTACAGAATCACACACATTTGGCTTGAAATGGTCTGTTTTGTTATCTTATCTACGACATCCTTTTCGTCTTCTTCCCTTGAGAGTAATCGATACAGATGCTCATTATTCCTTATTCGAGTCTTAGCGTACGTCTCGATATCTGCCTTACGTGGTTTGATCCGTAAGACTTTTTTGAAGCCTAGATACTGTGCCAGGGAATCGCGTCTTGAGCTAATCAGTACTCGAATACTCGGCGGTAGCTGCAAGAGCGTCTGAGGAAATGTTTGTTGGACTTTCCCATCGTCATAGTCTTTGCAGTTGTCTAAAGCATCGATGATAACATATACCACTTTAAATCTTGACGCTTGAGCTTTGAAGAGATTGAAGTACTCGAATGGAAGGGCAGACTTGATCCCTTGCAAAGAAATATCATATGCTTCTTGTAACCCTTTGGCAATGACGTTAGGTGCACTTTGTTGAAGGAGCTGCTGGAGTAGTGATGCCCACAAGGATGTTACGGGAATATGGTCAGTATCTCCCTCCTGGAAATAGAAGTAGACGCAAGCCATGTCGGCGCTCTCTTGGACTTTTCTCTCAGTCGATTGTATGATCCTGGACCTATGAACATTAACACAAGGACCTGCAACTACACACGCTTACATACAGTAGTATTGACTTGCCGGATCCCACTACAAGATAATTCAGATGAGGTCGCTTCCGTAGGGGGACTACTTACAGTTTCCTGAAATCAATAGATATCCGTTCTCGTCCTCCTCTTTCTGCCATATTTGGACTTCTTTGGTCTCTAGGATCCAGTCTCCTGTGTTCGGCGTAGTCTGGTTACGAAGTTCGCCTTGTCGGCTCCGGGAGTCAGCCAAACGGCAATCTGCTTGACGTGCAAGCCATTCGGTAATGGCAGACACTTTAGCCAAACATCAGTAAGTCATTTCTACCTTCGTTTAAAAAGTGTAATACCGCCATTATCGTCAGTTTCGTGGTTATCGATGTTCGCAAACGTACGCCGCATAGACGGCATACCCCGTTCAACATCTGATTCGGTTAGGTTAGCTATGATTCGGCCATGGTCATTCGCCACTTACAGAAGGTATTCCATTGACGGTGATCGTTATGAAGATTTCCTCCACTGCTGGCAACGTTTTGATCTCCTCGGCCATCAGCGAGGAACTGGTTGCCTGGGCCTCCGTTGCTCGCTGCTGTACGAGGCCCGTTCTGCCGTGAAGGCGGCCGACTCATCCTGACAATGATGAATGATCCTTATTGCTTAGAATAGGTCACTCCAATATTTCCAGTAGAAATGATTGTCCATGTCTCGCCTCTTTTACTTCATTAATGGTTCGCCCAGTGATGGTACGAAATCAGGCTGAGCACCACACCATCAGCTCGGCCCCCTTGTTCAGCCTCCAGGCATCCACATCCCATTTGAGAAACAAGACCGCTGGCCTGTCAGAGGTGGCGGGAACAATGCTTACTGTCACCACAGCATGTTGATTTGTTGCCGAATAAAATCAACCTGGCGCCGCCACTTTCCTCTTGGATTGGTTAAGCTATTTTCAACCGCCGCCCTTCAGTGGCAAGGCATAGTGTGTCATGATTATCAATAGGCCCATGGTTCGCCATACTTACCATTTAGGGCGCGGATCCATTTCCTCCGCGCCTCGAGCGATGGATTTGTGATACGTTTGCTTGTAATTGCGTGCAGCGAGTGATTTAACGAGCATCTCATTTCTTTCAACTCTCTTTCCCTGTAGCGACCGCAACTCATTTCAGTGGCCAGTTCCTTGCGACAGCACCGTCTAGAATGCTTTCTCACCACTCGCGGGTTTAATAATGCCTGATCCTGCCCCAGAAAACGAGTCTGCTGGTAGTTCGAGATATTCAGATTCGTCGGCAACGTATGTCCACTACAGACGACGCATTCCGGTCGATAAATCCCTTAACGTTACCTTTTGCGAAAGCGACACTTCAGGTGACGAGCTCGTTAATTCCGAATCTTTCAGAACCTCCCACAGTCGAAAGTATTCGCCACCACCACCACCACCACCACCACGACGCAGCGCTCCTAAAGTGGGGGATCCACCCATTCCAAGACTGTCACGATCTTTAAGCAATTTTGATCAGACATTAGTACCGAAGGGAGGATTTATACAGCTTCCAAGCAGGTACGAAGCGGAGTCTAAGGGGCACGCATCGTCAAATCCCGCTTCATCGCCACCCAAGCCCACGCCTCACATTCGGTATCCGCCAGTACCAGACATGAGTAGGCCAAGGCCCTCGTCTCCTAATCCTGTGTCTCCTCATTATCGCGGATCCCGTCCTAATTCTTACTATGGTCAACCACCGGATTATCGTTATGTGTCTGTAAGAGAGAGGAACTCGAGGACTTACTCTCCGTCGCCACCGCCTCCACTTACTCGCGACCATCAAAACTCTCGTTACGTGATAAGAGAGGTAGAAACAAGAACCTATTCTCCATCGCCTCCATCGCCTCGCATTCGGGAGACTTATCATCCAGATATGTTTCGGTTGGAAGCTGAGCTCGAGCGGTATAGAGCTAGGGACGATAACTTCCGATTCACTCGTCAACAAGAAATAAGAGAGGCAGAAATCCGGAAGGAAGTCGAAGAGAATTACAAAATTCAGCTTGAAGAGAGAAAACGTGTTCGGGAGGAGGCGAAGAAGGAACTTGAGCAAGCAAGACTTGAGGCAGAGAAGGCTGCAAGGGAGAAACTGGAAACAGAACGCAAAGCCGAAGAGGCCGTACGTAAGCGAGAGGAAGACCAAGCTAAAAGGTTGGAACGGGAGATCAGACTCATGGTCGAGGCAGAAAAGCAAGCAGAGGAAGCAGAGAAAAAAGCGAAGGCTCGGATGGAAGAGAACCTCGAACTACTGATGAAAACAAAGATGGTGGAGAAGTTTGACGATCTTTTGGAAACTGCAAAAGAAAGGCTCCAGGCTCCTGAAAAGCCAAGTCCTTCTCAGAGAGTCCCTGCCAGGTCCACAACACGCGAAAAGTCGAAGTATGATGTTTCTGACGGTTATACCGTTGATGTCAACGAGGTACCTTACAGAGATCAGTCATCGCGGCCTGTGCCTAGCAAGCCAGCTAGTTATTCTTACACTACTTCTTCCAACAGGCCTGAGAAGGACACTCTGTCCCCCAGTGAAGATGAATGGGAAAAAGTCCCTAGACCGGTTCCTGTCGAGGTTCCAGACCCTCCAAGCTTTGAATTCGATAGTGAGGAGGAGGATATTCCACATCCGAACTATTCACGAACACCCCGCTGGCCTCAACCCTACCGTGACACGAGCTCTCGGTCTAGGGGAAGGACTCGACACCGAAGCCACTTAAGTGGAATATCACGCTATTCACAACAATCTCAGGATTATCAGACTCCTATGTCCCCGGACATGGTTCAGCAGATAGCTCGTGCTGTTGCTGATATTTTGAGGGAACCGAGCTACGAAGATTTCATGTCTCAACGATCCAATCATACCGACCCGCTTCGACGCTACTCTTCGCGAAGTACAGAGCGCTCAATGAAACCTAGTGAGAATTCCAATCGTGAAGATTACGACATCGAGAACAGAAAGCGAAGCCACTATAGAGACAATCGAGAGAGACAACAGCAAAAGGCCAGACTCAAAGGCGCAACAAGCTCTTCTGACAAGGAGCTTGATAAGATACCATCGATCGCATCGATCTCAAGACTTCGGCATTTGCCAATGAGAGAGAATAAACCGCCAAGAGAAATTCAAGACACTTCAGATCTTGTTGAAGATGGTCACTCACTAAACTACAGCAATAATACAGGGGTAGGAGTCAGCGGGGTCAAGATCTCAGTCTCGGATGCTCAGGGACTCACAAATGATCTAGCTGAAGATAAAAGATACCGAGATGGAGACGGGATGGAGATCACCAATAGTGAGTCGATGACACAGGTTAATTCCGACATTTTAGTTGGGGGTTCTAAGATGGAAGGACATAGAACACCGTCGCCTTTTAAGGCTTACGACCCAGAGAAAGATGGAAATCCCACTGGCGGGTTATTAAAGACGGAAACAGCGAGGGACCTATATTGTAGGACGATTGGTCGTGGAAAGCGAAATGATTACGTGATTGGTTCTTACGGAGGTATAGTGAGGTCTTGGCCACAAACGGATGCCTCGGACGTTGAGTAATCTCGCAGTATGGTTATAAGCCTTTATAAATTATTTACCTTATATATGTAACACACCGTTGGGAGTGGGGTTGGGTTTGATTCTTTAAATACTTAAGTTACCCTAATATACCAATCACCCTTTGTATTAAGTCCTAATATAATATTTTATAATCTGTACCTTTTAGTATTAGGTCCTGGTAGGAAATAGAAGGATAGATACCTATCCTTCTTAAATAAGATAAGTCCTATCCTAATTGTTACATTCACTCTACTCTCTTAACTATTAAACTGTATTTTACTAAATAATTCTACTATCTTAAGTAGTTCTCTTAAAGTCTAATTAACTTACTATTTATATAAAGTACCTCTAATAAAGAGATCTAGCTATCTTTATAAAACCTATAGCAATATTAATGATAAAGGTTTCTATAGTAATAATATCTTAAATTTAATGACGTTACTTATAATATTAATTATAACTATATTTTAAAAAGGTATAAAAACCCTTGCTATCCTACTAAATATAACTTTCTTACTTAAAGTTATAAAAGATTTATAAGAATTACTTATACTACTTTTCCCGATTTATCTCTTATTTAAATTAGCTAATTTTAGGCTATTAAAAGTGAATTATAATATAAAATAACCTATTAAGACCTCTTACTTATTTTAGCTCAACCGTTTAAATATAAGTAAGTTTATAATACTAACCATAATTATATCTAATACATCAATTAATACATCCACCTTTATACCCATAGTAAACTTTAGTTAATTAATAATAGTAACATAGCAATTCATCTACAAAGAAAATTACCACTGCAAATAGAAAGCTCTACCAACTTTACGAGACCGGCTCGATCTGGAAGTACACGGGGGTACCACTCACTGGATGGCAGAAAGTGGATGAGAACCCTGCCACTATGAGCATCGTCGCTCGAGGCAACAACCTGTATCAGCTTCATGACTCTGGGAAGATTTGGAAGTACACAGGGACTCCTATTTCGGGATGGCAGCTGTTAGATGATAACTCTGCCACCAAAGAGATTATTGTTGGAGCAGGTGGACTTTATCAGATTCACAAGTCGGGGTCTATCTGGCGTTATGTCGGGCCTGCGATGACAGGATGGAAGCAGCTTGACGGGAACGCCGCTTCAATCTCCATTGCAGCTGGTACTGCCCTGTATCAGCTTCACAGCTCTGGTCTCATCTGGCGTTACATGGGCTGAGGATAGGTAGAATTGGGTCTATCATGGGCTGGTATACACCAGGCACTGTGCGAAGCTTAGTCCTCTGGGAATTAATAAAACACTCCTGCTCTTCCCGTGTCATCCTGACTTTGCTATTTCGATCCACCTCATTTTTAGAGGAGCGATGGCTCTAGCAAGGCTACTCAGATGATGCAACATATTTCACAGTAGTCTCCTAAAACCTCTGAGGTAATGGCAGCTCCCTTCAGCACCTAAGGAATATTTCCTTTTATTTCTCGAAAAGATGGTTCCCACGGGCCTGCTCAATGGCATTGAACCAGATTTCAGCCATCTTCCTGTACCCTGCGTCGTTAGGATGTGTGCCATCCACCAGGTCACTGAGTTCAGGACCCTGAGCACTGTACATGTCTGCAAGAACAATTCTCTTCTCTTCGGCCGCTTTTAACTGAACCGATTCCCGGATCTGGCTGTTAACACGTACGACTCGGGAGTTGACTTGCTTGTTCGCATTTACGAGTAAGGTTGAGAGGATAATCGTAGAGCGAGGAGATTCCTGCCACAGATAGTCGAGCGTATCACCCATTCGTATCCTAAAAGTGTCGAGTTCGTAATCTTGGAGACAGTCGTTGGATCCAGCGTTGATCGTGAAGACGTTAGGGCCCAGAGTCGCGACGGAATTTCGAGCTTTCGATGCAACCTGGTCAAGCCGATACCCACGCCATCCCTCGTTGTCGTTGTTTTTCATGGATCCCGACTTGCGTGAGCCAACGAAGCGGACTTGATAGCCCTGGGCCAGAAGCATGTCTTGTAGAAACTTTCTGTACCCATTGCCGTCTGAAGATCCAACACCATATGTAACCGAGCCTCCTAAAGGCATCAAGCGTAATGATATGTTTGGTGATGTCACCTGTGAGATATGGCGGATGGTGGATATCTGGGGAACCTTGTTACTAGTTGTGAAGAGATGACACGTATGGCATTGGGTAGCGAGTAGCGGCCAGCGTGGCCGATAAAGTATCGGTCGTAACAGCATGTTTGCGTTGCAAGAAGCAAAGTCGAAGGCCACAGCGGGCAAGACCAAAATTACCAACTTATGTCGGCGGGGGGATATCGGATTCATGAAGTGATTTTAGGCTCGGCGCCAAAACCCGTCCCCGGCGCTAAGTCGGCACAAGTGTCTCGTTTCCGATGACTTACGGGTTAATTACATAACCTGGACAGACTTATTAACAGGCAACTTCTGGTTGAGAACAAAGCTGTGTAATAGTAGAGTAGGTGTTTTCTTTCCGTTGAACATTTTACATTGACATGCCACTATCTATCCTTTTGTGTCTCGGCCTGTGTTCAAGCACGCGTTGGCACAACTGTGGCCCACTGGTGCTCCGTCTCCCCATACATGATGTCGGCGAGCCACTGCTTGAGTACTGTCGTGGTGTTCCCGCCCATTCCGCTTTTGCCCATGGGTACTTCAATATCCTTTCCTTGGTAATGGATCCGGGAAACAGCAGAAATGAAATACTAGGCGTGTTAGTACGTGAATGTCCAGCGGCCGAGATCGAGGTATTGCTTACAGCAGTGCCTGCAGCAAATGACTCAAGAAGACGTCCTTCAGCGGCAGCTTCCATGATTTCTGTGATTGTGAAATTGCGCTCCGTCACTTCAACCTCCTTACCGAGTCTTTCCTTTGTCACCTCCAAGCAGCTTCGCCTCGTGATGCCATCCAGGATTGTCTTGTCATCCAAGGGTGCGGTGACTAGCTCCGTCTTACCGTCCTTGCGCCTCCACACAACGAAGAAGTTACAGCCTCCGGCTTCGGTACACTGGCGATCTTGGCCATATAGCCACAGGACTTGGTGATAGCCTCGTGTGGTCGCTTCCTGGTGGACCTTCACAGAAGGGCCATAATTTGCTCCGATCTTTGCATACCCGAAGCCTCCAGCCCAGGCTCGCACCGCGTCCTCTGGAGACGAGTACAGGCGTAACCCTCCCGCCGGTATGTCGAGACGAGGCATGTAGGCTAGAACAATGAATAACATTGCTTCCTTCGGTGCCTGGACGCCAAGTTGAGCTGAAGTGCCAATGATAGTCGGGCGAATATAAAGGAAGTCACCAGCCTTTTCCTTGGGAAGCCAGCGATCTGCATCTGTAGTCAACAGACTGAGTATCAGCTTTTTGACTTCTTCAGGTTCGAACGGCGGCAAAGAAATTCGGACCGCAGAGGTTCTCAGCCGAGCAGCGTTCTGGTCGATGCGGAAGACACGTAGTTTGCCATCGTGGCCACGGTAGGCTTTGAGCCCCTCAAAACATTCGGTAGCATAGTGTAGACATGAAGCAGTTGGTGGTAGACTAAGCGGACCGTAGGGCTTCAGCTCCGGCTTGGACCACCCAACGCTGTGTTTCCATGTGGCAACAACCATGTGATCCGTGCATATGCTTTCCTCGGATGCCAAGATGGTGGCTTCGCTCGGAACGGGCTTGGGAGTAGTTGCATAGCTGTAGGATAGATCACATGCCATTAAAGGCTGTTCTTTAACTGCAAAACCTATTGTAGTAAGAGATCTTAACAAAGAGAACGGTGAAGTAATAAATGCTCGGCAGGGCTGAGGATCGGGGCTAAGAGTGGAAATGCCGTCAGTGTAGTATTGTGTGAAAGGATTCAAGAATTGTTAGGGGATCAGCATGCTTGTCGCTGTGATACTCTCCGTGGCTGGATAACATGTACATTTCCAGTGGATTTAAAGAGGATATATAGTTGAATTTTCCATCAGACAGAGGGGGGGGGATGGACATTCCGACATCGGCTGCTACACGTTTTGAGTCATATCAATGATGTGCGATCCAATAATCACTAGCCGTAACAAAAAGACTGTAAGTAGTGCTAGTTGGTGCGTATTAGAAGTTCGGCAAATGTTTCTGCTTGTAAGTTTTCCGGCGGGGGCCGGAGACTAATCTCGGCGCCGATGTCCAATTACCTTACTAGAGCACTCCTGTTACCATTCCTGGATCCACTTCCCAGGCTCCGAGTGCACCGAGAATCATGGGTAGTTGGGGTGATGCATCTCTTGCAGCCTGTGGAGGCTAGGACGATCTCCATTGTCGCTAATATCGGCAGGAATAAATCAGCCCGGCGGTCCACATCGTTGGGGATGCCTTCAGGACAATAGGCGAGCCAGGTACCGGTATCAAATGCGAAGTTGCGATGACAGAACTAAGATGCTTGGTTGGAAATGCGTATCCAGTATATATACATTTAGAGGACATAAGCTCCTCAGCTGTTTAAACAGTCACATAGCGACCGTTTCATAATCACCGTTCAACATTGTTATCATGCACGTCACCACAGAATACACTCATTTTCATAACAAGGTCCGTCTTGACAAAGGCCGCGAGTCTGTTGCGGCCGTATGTGTTGAGAACCTTTCCAAATGGCCTGAAGCAATTCAAGAGATTAGTACATGGCCTGAATACGAGCCACAACCCTTGCACTCGCTGCCTCATCAGGCAAAGCAACTTGGTGTTAGCAAGCTTTTCTTCAAAGACGAGAGTAAACGCTTTGGCACCTCTCTTGGATCTTTCAAGGCACTTGGTGCTCCATACGCTGTTTTCAAAATCTTGGCCAACCAAATATTTTCAGAGACCGGTGTCAGACCGACATCAGAGGAACTTCGAACTGGCAAGTTCAAGCACATCACGCAGAATGTCACGGTCTGTGTCGCCACAGATGGAAACCAAGGTCGAGGACTCGCCTACGGTGCCAAGATCTTTGGCTGTCGTTGTGTGGACTATATTCACAGCCACGTCAGTTCGGGACGTGCAGAAAGGATGAAGGACTTGGGCGCCATCGTCATTCGTGTCAATGGCGAATATGAAGCATCTGTTGAGAGAGCCAAGGAGGATGCGCAAATGAACGGGTGGCACTTCGTCAGCAGCACTTCCTGGAGTGACTTCGACAACGGCATCCCGCAGCACGTCATGAATGCCTACATGGTCGTTGTGGAGGAGGCCCTCCAAATGATCCCTGTGGTGGAAGATATCACGCACGTCTTTGTATGCGGAGGCGTTGGCAGTATCGCCGCAGCCATTTTCCTGGGTTTCTTCACTCGCTTCTCCCAAATCCAAAAGTCCAACCAAGGAACGCCCTTAAATCCTCCGAGGTATGTAGTAGTTGAGCCATCGGAAGCAGACTGCCTGTATCAAAGCGCCACGAAGGGAGAGATATCTCTGTCTGGGGGAAGTCTGCGTACGTTGATGGCGGGTCTGGCTTGCCGTGGTCCATCACCAGCCGCATGGAAAATCTTGATATGGCTGGCCAGTGATTTCGTTGCTGTTCCGGACGAGGTAGCCATCGACGGCATGAAGGAGTTGGCAAGCGGACGCGGAGGTGATGTTCCTGTTGTTTGTGGAGAAAGCTCGGCGGCCACCGTGGGCGTATTGCTCCAGTCGGCCCATGATGAAACACTTCGTGAGAAATTGGGATTGACAAGTGATAGTCAGGTTGTTTTGTTTGGACTCGAGGGAGCTACAGATCCTGTCATTTACGAGAAGCTGGTTGGCAAGCCTCCTGCGCAGATTCTTGAAGCACAAGAACGTTTTTTCCAAGCTTCTAAATAATACCATAGCTCATGTAATAGATGTTCGTTCATGGGAAAATCTTGATGCTACTCAAAGTTGGCCCAAGAACAGTAAGGCCGCCAAATCCGGCATATGTATGACTATATCTATTGCTAATTGGATCGGCTTAGTAGCGCCCACTACTACTGGGCCGAATGTGGCCGTCTCGGCCCTCATGAAAGCCGACCGAGGATGGGGGTGTCGGCGGGGCGACATTTTGCCGAACCCATCGGTAATTCGCGTAGGGGCCGAGATGGACGGGGAGTGCCGCATCACATGGTGCTATCCTGGATGTCGCATGCGATTGAAAGTTACGATGCCTCATAAGGAGACACAGTATGTTTGCCATCGTTTCGGCGTAAATATTAATCACAACCTCCTGAGTAGATATCTCTTTCTTTTTAGGGTTTCACGTTCAACAAAACCTTGATTAGGCTGTTACCTTGGGTGTCTGGACAGTCAACCCCAGCTCGCCAATACTGACGAGCTGTGCACTGATTTTGTCAGTGTGTTATCAACTATTTAGTTTTAAGGCCCCTCCATGCGGTGACTTGATCAAGTGTTGACTCACCCTCGAACTCCGGGAGACACTATAGGGTAGGTGGGTTGAGTAGTACTGGTATAGAAAAGGATGGAGAAATCCGAGTGGCGTTCCTTGGCAGGTTTCTCACCGTTGTTTTGGCATGATGCTTCCCCTCAACACCTGAGAACCAATTTTCATGGTTCTACCAATTAATCACACCCCCTGCTAAAGCACGTCCCCATCGTGGAATCTCCAGAATAAAAGGTAAAGGGACATGTCGTCCGAACAGGACGCGTCGACTGACCGCCCAACCCGGGCGGCTCAGTTGGTCTCATCCAAATTAAAACCAGTCGCGTTCGTCTATCCATTTCACTTTGCCGGCCAAGGCTAAAAGATG
Source organism: Fusarium sp. VM40 (assembly GCA_954870535.1). NCBI lineage: Eukaryota > Fungi > Ascomycota > Sordariomycetes > Hypocreales > Nectriaceae > Fusarium > Fusarium sp. VM40. The sequence continues at coordinate 4,567,730 of CATPAH010000013.1, forward strand.
AACCCAGATGCAGAAAGTGCCATGCGCGAAAGGTCAAATGCCCTGGCGGTCATCCATGTCGTAATTGCGTACAAATGGACTGCCAAGCCGAATGCGTTTACCCAAAACGTGACAGGCAGATTAGGATTAGCCAAAGGTGAGCTTAGCTAACTTAATTAACAAATGTCTCATGTTCATCAAACCTTGTAGCTATGTCGAGAGCCTGGTGCGTGAAAATCAGGAGTTGAGAAACTACACTCGACAAAATCAAAGAGAAGCGACAACGGCTCAAGAGTCAACGAATAATGCCGCAGAAAGTGAGGCTGAGCGGGACACACCAAGTCCCAGCGAACCAAGCCATAACCCGGTACTCGAAGAGAAGCCATGGTTCCTCTCGACCAGGTCATCAGAGATCCCTATTCTCATAGGAGAAGTGGCAGACGCAGCGTTCGCAACGCGATTTCGCCAATTACTCACAAACCAAGCCCTTAACCACACCCTACGTACCAGTTACCCAGATAACAACCCGATAACGGAACTTGCGCAAGCTGAGTGTCCCTCTCTGAACACTTCTCACGCCCGGTTCCTGGTTCGAGTAGCCCTGAAAAGCCTGGATGGATCCTTTCACATTGTCCGGAAAAGCCGCATATGGGAGTTGCTGGAACAGTACCTCCAATCACCTCAAACACTCGATGCATCATCTCGTTGTAAGACTTTGGCTCTATTAGCGTTGGGGGAACTATACTCCAGTTCTTGTCAGGCCCAAGGTACAACGACCCCCGGCCTGGCTTTTTTCAGTCACGCGAGCAAGACTCATGACTTGCTCCAGGAGCGCCCCTCTATCAACACAGTCGAGGTCTCGCTACTCTTGGTAAGATACCTACTTGTATGTTTGATCTTTACTTACCACTATAGTGCCTATATGCTCTTTGCATCAATAGACGCCACTCCGCATATTTCTTAGCAAGCTCCGCTGTCCGGCATTGCTTGGTGATGGGACTTCACTTTAACTTACCCGACTCTCAAATAGACGACCCAGAAACCAAAGAGCATCTTAATCGACTCTGGTGGTCGGCATATATAATGGATCATACAGCTGCGTCCATCAGCAGCCAAATCGCTTCTGTATCGGACGATGATGTATTCGTCGACCTTCCATCAAGTACAAGAGTCATTGGTATGGGGTCAGCCGATTTCCAGCACACAGAACTGCTCATTGCAAGGATACACTTGGCCAGAGTCACAAGGTCGATAATAAAGTGTCTGTATGGAAGGACGCAAGAGACAAAGCCATTCCTCCGGAGAGTTCAGCATGCTTTACAAGATTTGAAACAATGGCTTCAAAGACTGCCTCCTGATATACAGATAGATTCTGGATCTTCGCTTTCAAAACCAATAGCAGTCCAATCTCTGCATCTTGCTTTCAACCAGGTAATTACTGCGTCAACTTCAATAGTCTTGGCTAACCCTTTCAGTCCGTAATCCTGGCAACCCGACCAGTCCTATTGTATATGCTGCGAACGCATAAAGAGGTTAATGAAACCACTCCGGCCACAGCCGAACGAGTGATCTCAAGTAGCATCCAGACATTGGCAGAAGCCTGCGTTAGATGCGGTCGACATCTATATACCACTGTCGTCGAGTCCTGGGTTGAGGGATCGTTCAAAACCTTTGACTACTTCAACACACAATACCTCTTCTCGTCGGCAACAATATTGGCCATATCTAGTCTTCTGGATGGTCCCGATAGCTCTGAGGACCGAGAGAACTTTCTCTTCGCTAGCCAACTGATGGAGAAGCTTCGGGATTCCGGAAGTTTCTCTGCTACGGAGTTCTGTCGTCATCTCGAAGCGATAAAGCAAGATATCCAGGGCTTCTTAGCCAGGGCAAGTTCATTAGCAGATGAAGAGGTGGGGCCAAGCCATACTGCTACTTTAGAGGCATCGATTCTCCATGATACCACAGTCCAGCCTGTTCAATCTATGACATCTGGCATGGCACTGGCCGAGCCATCCTTAGAAGCCTTTTTACAGAGCGAACAGGACCTCCCAGATATAGACTTTCTCTTGGAAAATGCACAGCTTAGTGGCCTCTACTGGCCGACATAAAACCCTTTATACCAAATATGAAGTAACTTAATTCTCTACATACATTAGCATAGCCTATGTGCCTCTAGATTGTTAGCTGGTCGGTAAACAATCTCACTCCACTATTGGCCTTTCAATGCCACTCTCCATCCACAAAGTAGAACGCCCTGGTATGGTATGGATAATAAGAAATTTGGACGTTCTATGAATGCCGTCTTTTCTTCAGAGAAACTTGAAGATCCTTCTGGAAAGAAAACCACTGTGTCTTGGTGTGCCATGGTTTCGTCTTACTGAGCAGTTCCGCATCGTAGTACCGGAAGAACTGAGAAATATACAGGTAGAGTTCAACTATCGCCAAATGCCTTCCCACACAGCTGCGGCTGCCCATGCCAAACTACAATCACGGGTATCAGTACTTAGTATCAGAGAGTCAGAACAGGAATGAAGTTATAACTCACCGTCATGAGCAACGACTTCTCGCTCTTGATCCTTTCTTCATCCTTAAGGTCCAAGGGAAGCCATCGCTCAGGTCGGAATTCTTCTGCATCTGGGCCAAAGATCTCACGCGAGCAGTTCACAGCTCTTGCGCTGACACCACATGTTGTGCCACAGGGAAGAAAGTATTCTCCAACTTGAGTTCCTCCTGGTGGTACGTCGCGGGGAAGCTGGTACTGAATGGATGGATGGAGCCGAGTACTCTCCAGAATAACAGCAGAGAGATATGGCAGCTTCTCGGCCTCTTTAAAAGAGATCTCGCGTCCTTGATCGTCGATGCGCAGTTCGCGGTAAGCGTTGTCGATCTCTTCTATCAACTTTGCCTTGGAGAGGGGATTGGTGAAGAGGTATCCAAGGCAAGCCACGATGCTGATGGCGGTTGTATCGGACCCTGCAGCCAAGATATTCACACCCTCAATCATGACCTCTCTCTTTCCTACTTGACCGCCCTGGGGATCCTTGGCCTCGATGAAATGTTGAAGGAGGTCCCTTGGCTGACCGGGTGACAGACCATTAGTCATCCTCTCCTCAACTCTCTTGTCCAACCAGTCGATAAAAACATCGAAAGCATTTAGCCGACTGCCGCCAAAGGTTTTCGTGAGCCACTTAGATACCGGATTGTTAATCCAGGACATTTGTAACGGGAGGATGCCCATGTTGCCCATCAGATAGAATCCATCGTGAATAGACCGGATTATGCCATCCACGTCCTTTCCTTGTTCCAGGAACCCAATCTTCCCGCCGATCGCTAGTTGCCCAACGACATCGGAGGTAAAGAAAGTCACCATTTTGTCAATTGGAAAATACTTTCCGTCGTCTGCCAGTTCACCAAGTTTTTTGAGGTTGAGATCCATCACGCTTTGAATCAGAGGCTCCATGCCAAGAATCGACGTCATAGAATATGCGCTGGCAACGCGCGACCGAAGGAACCGGTGCACTCTGTTATCCCTTGTTGCGAAGAAGCTGATGGTCATGTTGGGGACGATAAATGCATTGTAAAATTTCCCCTCCCCGTAGGTCAGCATTTATCATGGATTGAAGAGTAACGTTGGGTGTTTTTACCTTTGTTATGTGCTTTCCGTGGCCATAGATAGCCTTGATGGCGTCTTGGTTTGTGAAACTTACTTCTCCAGGTGATAGACGAACGACCTGTCCATATTTTCTGTGGAGGTCGAGAATGTCATCGTGCCAGGTGCCTTGGAAGTATTTGACAAGTCTCCAGAGTGGGCTGCACCTTGCTAGAAAAGGTCCGGGAAGGTTTCTTAAAGGGTGGAGGAAGAGATTGTACAAAACACGAAGGAAAAGCAGGATCACTACCACGGTAATGATGATTGTCTTGAAATTTAACAAAAGGGTTAACACCGAATGAGGGGATATACCCCAGACCCTCGTGGTGACTGACTGGCGTTCTTCGAAAAAGCTCGAACTGTTTTGATGGGATGCCATTGTGCATATGCAGTGTGTCTGTGACATTGTACACCGGATTCTGTGAGCATCCCTTGGGTTTTTATCCCCTAGAGGCTCCTGGGCAGTCCACGTCCCCACTACATATCCAGGGAAAATAAGCAATTCCTGTGTGAGATGGCACAACAAGAGCGGTTGTGGGAAGTCGTTTTCCGCTTCACTTTGCTTATTTCCGTTGTGGCGTTGGCTAACACTACTGTTGTGTCACTTTGAAACTCCACCCTTTTTGTGATATGTTATAGCCGGTTAATAATCCTCGTATTTTATCTAATCGTCTCTGGGTGATAATTGAAGAGTGACGCATGTGGCTATCGATAACATTCCTGTCTTTCCAGAAACCCGAGCCAATCAGGGTTTGAAAAAGGGTTACTAACAATCACTTCAACGTTTTTTGTGTCTCATTATTGGATTGCTCGTACGATCTCAGCGTCGCCAAGAGGCTTAAGGTAAGACAATCCATTACTACTCTGGGATATGGCTGCATCTGACAGATGATCATAATTCGTCCATGCCTGGTTCCATCTGCATGCACATAAGCCGATGACGTTAACGGCGTTATCTGTCACACCAACCTAACCATAGATAGCCGAACGATTGGCGAGTTTTGGTCTACCCGCGACCAGATTAGTGCAGTGATCGTGATCCTCCCGCATATGTCACATTTGAAATGTGAACGTTACCCTAAGCTAGGATCTCGCCCGTCAGGCAGGGCTCCCAATAAATCAAATCTCAAATAGATCTTCCCATATTTAATTTTAAGGCCTTCTAATTTAATCTATAGAGGTATCTTGGTGCTTGGGTCGCATGGGGCACACAGAACCGTAAAGTGCCCCTACGTTATGTCCTATCGATAATCTATCGATAAGATATGCGATTAGATAAGGGCTCTGTTTTCTCTGTTAGAAAGAAGAGAATAGTTACCCTATACAGATTACAAGGCTGCTAAAGTAGGAGTCAGCAAGACACTAAACAACATATATCCACTTTGGACACAGTAGTGATTCAGTCGGTGCTATCTGTGAAATTATGACGCTATACTATTTAGTACCTGAGGTGGTTTTGATTGTAAGTCATAAATGTGTGTAAACCAAGATCTTGAACAAAGCGTTCCAGGACTCGTAGTGAATATCTAGCCTTCGTGGACGGCATCCCAAGCTGAAAGGCCCTTGAATTCCTTATACCAAATCTCATCGTCGGCATGAAACCAAGCATTGCGACAACGTCCCTCTACCCCATATTCAGGGCCATCGTGCATGGTGAGCTTTTTGTTGCAGCGTAGGTTATCAGGCTGCGCCTCGTGGTCATCGTATTGCTCCCAGAACATGGCTGCTCCACGTTGAATAATCCAGGACTTGAAAGAAGTGATCTGTCGAGTGCAGTCGACTGCACTATCCACGCCGCTGTTGCCGTAGAATTTGCAAATGACGCCAGGAGGGAATCGCATGTCACCAGGGCCAATACAGTAAGGCAAAGGACCCTGTCCGGTGACAATCATCTCGAATGGAACATTAGAGTCTGTAAGTGGTATGGGACTATTTCGAGAAGACTCACGTAGTTGAAATTGCCTTCATGGTCGTTACAGTCATACTGGTCATAGAGAGTGACCTCCCAACCAAGCACGGCGGGAATAGCAGCTGTAAGAACAGAGAGTAGTGAGAGACGCATAGTGGGTGGATTTAATTGTAGGTGTAAAGGGTGTTGAAATTCTAAGTGAAATGGAATGCTATTGTTGAGTGTCGATGGCTAGAGGGACGAGCAAGTGATATTTATATACACTTTATTGCTTGACTAACTCAGTCAGTGCATAAGCCTTAATCTTGTACTTAGACTCTATGGATAATCTCTCAACCGTGCATTTATTCCTTCTGATCTTGGCCTCTACTTGAGGAAAATAATTGGCAGCCAAACGCACTCAGTGCAGGAATTGAATCCCATAGAACTTGCGCCCCAAACACTGGTGGGGCTAGTGGAACCAGAAGTGCTTGGATAATAAGAACACAGGTGGAGCTTTTTCATAGGCTACGGATTTATATTCCCTTTCGTTGTGTAGGACAAATCTGGGGGTTTAATAATGATAGTATAATCTAATCATATCAAATAGGAATTGATCAATTGTAAGATTCGCATTTTGGAGAAGATTATTAGGTGTACATGTCCCACTCAAGAGATGATTTCATCTTGGTGATCTAAATTAACTAGCTAGTAGGGATTGTGTTTTCGCCAAGGACCTCATTTTAAAAACATGACCGTGCCTTGCTCCAGGCCGTGGTATACCGAGAAAGTCTCTAAATCAAGCTTGATCTGCAAAAAGGACATATATGCTAACCTCCGCCTCACATAGTATAGAGTTTACTGATCTCATGATCAGTAGTGCTTCCCCTTTCATTCGGTTACCGGTTGAGCAGGATCGGCTAGTTCATCGATCTGGTCCACCTTAAGCAAAAAGAAGGATCGCAAAGGATTCTCAATCCACTGCGGCGCCTTGCAAACTCCTTAAAGCACACAGCCATGCCTAAGCGCGGGAGCAATATTGCGGAAACGCGTATGCCAAAAACCGCTGTTTCTCCACCGAGCCATTTTGTCATTTCATTTCTCCCTAGGCATAACGACCTGCCGTGAATCAAGTAGTATACTTGATCCGCGGTTACTCCACTAAGTACGCGGATTCTCCGTTCATAGCACTAACCCTGCAATGCCGGGTCTCGTGTTGATTAAACGTCTTAACCACTACCTATACATGCTTTCTTCTATGTCTAATACCCGCAACGTCATGATATCACAATGCCCCGCCACAATGCGCCATCTCCTGCTCCTCCATGCGGAAGTTCATAGATAACGAACGAGTAGTTAGGGCTTTCAAGAGCTGGTTCACACCGAAGCGAACTTGTAGTAGCTACCTCGAAGACGAACTAGCAACTCGAATCAGGGCGATGACTGTGACAAACCTGAACATGGAGCACCACCTAGGACCACTCCTATAGCGCAAAAGATTAAGGATGTGAGGGGAAGTATGTGTTGATTGATAAAAAATACATATTCAGACAAAATAGAGTAAGACTACTTCGAATCCAAGGTCATATCATCATCTTGACCAAGTCATGGGCCAGGTCACGACCCGAGTCTCTGCCGTAACGAGTTCACAAAGTTTACAAGAAATCGCCAACGCGACACCCAATCAGGCTCTAATGTGCAGCAAAGTTCACATAGCCCTTGAAAATGTACCATGGTGAGCAAATAATTGAAACAGGTACGGAGACAGACACGACAGCATCAAACAAATGTCGGTTAATTCAGGAAGTCATCACAGAGATTTCCAGTCATAATAGACACATACCACATCAAGCACTTCACACGAGATAGGTATTGATGACAAGGATAGGACAAACCAGGCCAACCAAGATAAAGGTCGTTGGATATCTACAAGGGCAAATAATACACAAGCACAATATTGTGAAATGAAGTAAAGTTTAAAGAATTTGCAAGACTACATGTAGTGGTGCAATCTCAATTAAGAATACCCAAAGACTAGACTATACTCCGAACAGTCTTGTTCTCCCTCCCATACTGATGTCGCGCGCTAACAGGTGATGTCGCGGCACCGAGTATCATCTTATGAGGTTTGTTCTAAGCCATGATAGTTAGTCAATTATATCCAAAGAAATGTCAGTGAGACAACATACCCTTTGGCTCCGGCCAGTCTTCGTAGCGGAATGCAACACAGGGTTGGTTGTGTTGGAGACATCTCTTCTTCAACTCAGTTGTCTTGACGCTGTCCTCCGAGGAGATCACGGTTCGTCTAACTGTGCCCTTGCCTTTGGCTCGGTTGGCCTTGGCTCGCTCGACACGCCTCTTCTCAGAAGGCTTGGACTTGGAGGATCCGAAGCACATGATGATGTGTGTGGTTGAAAGTTGGAGGTGTGTGGTAGACAAGGTGGCTCAATAGAGTGTAGAGTAAGGTGATGTGTGAGGTTGGGAAGTGTAAGTGGGTTAGAGTTGACTTGGCTCGATGGAGAGTAGAGCAAGGGAAGTTTTGTAGATGAGGTTTGTGATGAGGAAGAAATCGAAAAGAGATCTGGGAGGAACAAGGGTCTTATTTATACCCGTACAAGGAGCAGGATGAGGGAATAACTCTATGAGCTATTGTAATCCCTCACACAAAGAGGATTGAGTGATTGATACAGGCTTTGGAAGCAAATGCTGTTAAGTGATACTGACTTTGTGGGGGTAGTGTGTCGCGAATACTGATTGCTTCGCCGATTGCCTCAAAGCTGCCTCTCGAGATTCTTTTAGCCAATACAATCTACTGAATACTCCCTCAAAAGCCTAATCAAGTAATGGAGGGGGACGTTGTCACATAGTCAAATCACAAACCTCCTGATGGAAAGCTTAAATCAATTAAGCATGAGAGAAATTAAATCATGATTTTCAGGGCCAATGGGAATTCCCTCAGCAGATTGAAGGCAGATGTCGTTCCTTTTTGACACAGAACGCACAGCTATACTTTGAAGCCAATGTTTTCTGGCCCGGAGCTAGTAGCCACAATCCAGAATGATATCACGGCTCCGGAGCTCAAGGGTTCATTATGGTTTCTATCTCCGCATTACTAAATATAGTCATGGAGCAAGTTCCGTTCCATAGTTTTTGTTGTGCGAATTATGGACTTAAAATTCGTGGAAGGAACATGTGTTTAGGGTGTTCAAATCAGGCGTAAATTCAAGACAGCCTAGAGCTGGCATCCAGCTCTGGGCCTTAGGTTTTGTTAATCAAGATCGTGAACATGTAACCTCCCTCGAGATTCTACTGAACCAAAGATTGATGCAACGCGCAATGACATTGGCATTGCTATTCACTGAAGAACTACAGCACAAATATCTATATCAAAGGCTTGCCTCGCGCTCACATATCAGACATTGGTAAGGAGGTAATTGGTAGAGGTCAAATAAACTCAAAGGAGAAGTCAAAAATCACCTCACACAAAATAGACCAATCACCAAAAGTCCCATCCTTTTTACCTGCCTGAAGGATTGGTTTTCAGGTCTTATACTTTATTACAATGAGCATTGAGGAGATAAACAAAGATTAAAATGTTGCCTGATATCGGATAGCATGCTCACGGTGGTGGCCATTCAATCTCTGCTGTTGTTGTCGGCAGATGCTGGCATTGCATGTACTGAAAAGTGCAAGCCTGAAGGTTCTGCAACCGTATTTGTCTCGGGATTTACTTCATCAGGCTTCAATGAGATCACACCGGCCAATTCCACTGCAGTCGTATCTTGTGCCATTTTGATCGAGTCTGCGACTACTTCGATCGGCACATCGAATCAAGCTGAGCCAATTACGACTGCCACTGCCACTACAACTGCCGAGTTGAGTATCACTAAGCTGTTTGCACCACTTATCGCAGATTTGTAGAGACTACTATGGCTACTAAATTCTTCCCGTAGAAGGCCTCTCATTCTTTTCATCCGCTTTAGCCGTTGTGTGTCGGGTTGGTTGGTGACTAGGAAATCAACTTGCATGGCAGACAGGGTCAGATTCCATCTCGGTAGGCTGATAGCACTTAAATTTTCCTTTTGTGTATATTTCATCCTCTATTCTTCCAACTTTGAAATTTCTGTTCATTTCTTTCCTGGCTAGAAAACACAAGCTCATTTAGTCAAACCGTCGATATTGGGCAGCGTAACCGACTTTTTAGTAAGCGGCTATGACATAGTCATATGTTCTTCTTTTAGTCGTAGTCCAAGACTTCAGAAGATCTTCTGAAGACATTATTGAATAATACAGTAATAAAGCTTAAGATATCTAGTCATTTTTTGTATCAATAGTACAGAACAGTGTTACGGATTATTATTAATCCGCGCAGCCTCGGCTTTTTATCACACCCCACTACCCTGGCATCGATATCAGAAGAACTTAAATATGCATGAGTCACAAATCCTTTCGAGAGTATTCAAGCCTCTAACGCTGTCATAAACAGGAGCAAACCTAGTCATATCGATACATTCACTGCGATGACTACCTCAAGAAGTGCCCTTTTTGTCATTGATATCCAGAAGGATCTAGCATCGGATCCGAAGACTCAGATCCCACATGCTGAACGCATTCGTCGTGCCGGCACGGAAATCCTCTCCTCCGCCCGAGGAATCGAATCGAATCCAAAACCAATCATAGTCTTTGTACAACACGAAGAGTTACCTGACAGTGGCCCTCTGGTAAAGGGAAGTGATCCATGGAAGTTAGTCTTTGAGAACGACCCGAGCAAGACTAATGAACGTCTCGTATCAAAGAACCAGCGTATGAACTACCAGAAATCTCACAAACGAAAAGGCTAGTACTGACAGGCACTAGGAGACACATTCAAGTCAAACCCTGGTCTGGCAGAACAGCTCAAGTCCGAGGGTGTTGAACATATCGTTGCATTTGGCATACAAAGCGAGTGCTGTGTCTTGGAGACGTCCAAGGGGGCCCTTGAGGCTGGATTTCGCGTCACCCTTCTACATGGTGCTCATTCGACTTATGACACTGAAACGAGAACTGCACTGCAAATCGAGCAGGCGGTTGAAGACGAGCTGCTTGCTTTAGGCGTCTCTGTCTCCCCATGGGAGAGCACCATTGTTGAATGGAGAGATAAAGGAGACTTGGTATCGGTCTAGCTACGAGTCATTCTATAGGTCAAGAGTAATTGCATGCAAAATCAACGAGCCAAGCCTTGGGGATATTCCTTTTGATTAGCATATAGACTCAAGATACTATGATGTCTTTTTTTGTCTGAGCAACATACACCCTTCCAACGCAACCGCCATCTCCAAACCACCTTCAGAAGCGTTCTCTTCTTCTACTTCCACAGTGGAATCAAATCCTGCTTTGAGTGGTTCCATGGTATTAAGGTGCATATACTTGACATTGGGGTTTGCCCCCACCCCGTTCCCTCCACCAGTCAGTAGATGGTCCTCAACAGGCTGAGCCCATTTCCACTTGGCCCCAGCATATCGCCAATCTTAATAGAAAACTTATATCGACCAAGTTCAGAATCACTCTCGAACTCGTATACTTCTTTCCTAACGTCATCTGTGACTCCCAGTGTACTGGTTGATCCGAGTAGGGGTTCGAGGGAAGGTAGGCTTCACCCTTGAAGATGCATTTCTCATCGTACACTTGTATGGACTAGTTATGGAAGTTGGCCAATAGCCATGCAAGTACCGCTACTTCTGCATCGGCAACAGCGCGAAGTCATGAATGGCTCGATTTCTTACAGTTATTGTTGGTCTTGTCCGCAGCCATGAACGTTGCGTGTAGACGAGCGTCTTGATTAATGCGAGGTCCAAGCTGAAACCATGAGCAGTCACCATTTAACACTTCTTCTGGAGTCAATGGCAATGTCATATTCGGGTCTGTACCTTCGCGGCCCTCTTTTAGATCACAGAGTAGGCTCGATGCGACTTGTGGATAAAATGGTTTCCTGTCCTGACTGGGCCTTGTATCAAAGGAGCAAATTACCTGGCCGAAACGATCAATGATGTTGAAAGCTGTTAGTTGGATTTGGCCATGTGTTACAGGACGAAATAAGCGATTATTCTCGTCTGGTGCGCTGAGGTTGCGAGATGTCAAAGAAGACAATCCTTCATGCCGTGCTCCTCAAAGGGTGACATTAAGGCCATCAACTGACTCGGAAACATCCACCTTTCCAACCAACAACTCGAGATCTTTCTCATCACCAAGGATTACTTCCCGGGATGGCGTCTCGCCGAGTCTCGGTACCTGCTTGATCTTTGTAGGGATAGTATGTCCACTTTGGCAAAGGGTGAGGGGGTAGTCGGCGAATCCATCAAGACGGCGGAACGAGAGATTCCGGATTCCAAAGAAATCATTCATCCATGTGACCTGTTCGTTTTCTATCTCCGATGTACGGGGAACAGTTTTCATTATCGTCTTCAGCATTCATAATCGATTTAAGTTCAATCTTATTAGAATGAGTTTATTCTGACCTGTCTTGATTGGTTCCTGGAAAGTTTAACTATTAAAGACCTGTACTATTGGAAGCGCTGATAGAGACATATAAACAAATGAACCTCTTAGAGTGGCGCAATTGTGTTTGCTGTGAGTGAGAGGAACAAACACGGATCAGGAGTTACGATAGGTCGAGGATATGTAGTTGAGGTTATTACTGGTATTATGTTGAAAATAATTGAAAAGGATGCAAGACCAGAGGCTATACAACTCATGTCGCTTAATATCACACTATAGAAAAGTAGCAATTGAACATATCCATAGCCAGATCTCTATCATTAACTCGGCACTTCATCTCCTTTTGTTTTTGAGTGAGAGCCTCAAGCAAAAGCGATGCCTGTTTTGCATTCCTCGTAGCTCCATGGCTGATACGAAATGCTGGTAGAGTCTCCAAGTTCTGATTCTGGGACTTCAACACCGGCCGTGTCTTCCCCAAGGCTTTTAGTTGCTCAATAGCCCAGATACGCTGCTCTGCATTTTTGCATTCTGCCCCAAAGAGAAAGACCGGCCACATAAGAGCAGGATGGACTGTCATTTCTTGACTAACATCGTCCGCTTCTCCATAAGAGTTCTTTATATGCTCCCACGTCTTCTCTAACGCCCCTGTCACCGCTTTAGTATGCGGGAGATGCCACCAGCAGATGCGGTGGAGATAGATAAACAGAATCCAGAAGCTGGCTAGATAGATGTTTGAGATTTCTTGTACTCTCGTTGCTACGTCGGGGGCAATTGACGTGGACAGCTCAGCCGTAGATAGAGATATAATGAATGGGCACTGTGCCCACAAGTCCCAAAGCTTGCGGTGAATTTGCTTCCCCTCTAGAGCAACCCTAATCTCTGCATCTGGGGTAAACCGCTCTTGGTGATGTTTATCGAGGGCGCTAATACGACGACAATATGCTTGCGTTTTTAAATACCACTTGGCAGCTGGCTGCAGAAGTGCTCGGAGTACGATCTCTTTGACGTCACACGGACTCTTCGCAGGGACGACAATACCGCTATCCCCATGCTCAGAGACTTCTGACAATGGACTCTGAGACAGTGCTTGGAAGTCTTTGTCATCGTCAAGCGAGTCCCTTCTGTATTTAGACTCTTTATAGTCGCAGCTGATGATTTGAATAGGATACTGAGACATAACTTGGAGAGCTTTGGGTGACAAGAGAGTTGGTCCGCTCAAATGAGAGGATTTACTATCGAGGGAATTAAACCATGATAGAAGCTGCCTTGAATACCAATTCCAGTCGTAAGAGCAAGTAATAATGGTGTTAGTAAGTTCAGTAGGAAACGGAGACTCGCTGTCGTGTTCGACACGATCTCGGAGGACTTGGATCCATGCCAATAAGAATATAGCAGCGAGCCAGTCATCCATATTGGAGTTTATGTCGCATGGGGACAAGGAAATATCCTCTTGAATCGTGCGTGTTGTTATGTTGAATGAACTGTGGATGTGGTCTTGGAGCTGACGCTTTGGTGCTGTTGAGCCACTGATATTATCCCACTCAAGGAGTCTATCAAGACCCAGCAGCGCATTCATAACGGTATCATTATGCGACGCCAGATTTCTCAGATACTGCTGCAGGTGTCGCCACTTCTTTATGCCCCCCATCAACATGGCCGTTGGTGGTTGCATAATCTTGCCAAAGATTCTCAAGGGGGGCTTGTTCTCTGGACTGTCAGAAGGGAGTGATATGCTTCTGAACTGGAAGTGACCGTCTGTTTGTTTGGAGATCTTGGTCGAACCATCCGGGCTGTAAAGAGCTGTTTCCCAAAGATCTGCTGCGTTGTTGAAAAGTGTCTCCATTTCGGTGCACGAGAGCTCAGATATTATTTGCATCTCGGTATTGGATATTGCATCCACGTTCAAATTTGGGAGGCTGTCAAGTTTTTCCACTTCCCCTGCCCAGCTGCTCCTAAGAGCCTCTGGTCCATTGCCCAAGTTGATATTAGGCCACGTAAATAAGTCACCCTGGGATGCATGGTCACTGGCTTCCTGTAGAGAGTCTTGTACATTCTGTGGATAGAAAGCCGAGACATCTATATCGGATGCACTGATTGACAAAGGTTCCGACATGCCTGGGGAGGGGAGTAGTTTTCGGTGCGTAGCTGGTCCTGGAGCTTGATGCGAGCGATGGGGGTAGTAGCATTGGAGCTGTAATCGATAGCACGGCTCACATGACGGATATGCTTCATCGCATCTTACGTGTCGTCTCTTACAAACAACGCATCCCAGGCGTGATCGAGGTGCAGCTCTGCCTCGACCAGTCCGTTGGCGTGAGGAAGGCCGGGCTAATGGTGTTGATCGCATCATGTCACATTCAAGAGAGTACGGCAGAAGTTTTTATGTTAAAGAGCAACTCGAACCAGGGATAGAGGGCAGGCTTTTGTGTCAACTCTGAGCGTGTTATCTTGTTTCGGGGGATTCTCGGAGAGTGACCAAAGGCAAGCTGGCGCATACTACGCACAACGAGTTTACCTTTACCCCGCAGATTAACCAACAAGAAGATAAGCGATATCAGCTCTATTTATACATGGATGGCTAATAAGTGATCAGTAGACCTGGTCGAGAACCTGGAGAATGCGGAGGAAAAGCCGCCACGGACTCTGATTTGCTCCATCTATGCGGCAGTTATCCCAGTACCGGGCAACGGCTCGTTTTGAGTTCGTGACTAGTCATTTTTGGGAGATTGGCATTGAAAGATCCCTGCCATTTGTTATCTTTAGCCTAGTTCACGCTATGCCTTGTGACCAGACACGGACAGAGCTTAGCAAGTGGCCTGACTTTGATGTCATGTCACAGTATCCGTAGCCCCGGGAATTGAAATGAATCGATTGTGATTCGCCGATGCATCACTATCTCGCTAGTGACTACAGTAATAATTGGCTCCCTTCTGGTCTAGGCCACATGTAGCAGTAGTCTTGTAGAAGTACACGATTTGAAACTTGAGCTTTATACGTGTTTCTCAATATTGAACTATATGATGAGACAATCCCTATTCTTTCCAACTTGAAATAGAAATTGTTTCCTTTGATCTTATTCCTTTGCTACTTCCTTCTTCGCCTCTTTATTATCCATGGCTAGGCCTGGCACATCCTTGAAAACGGCAAAACTTGAAGGAGTTTCATCAAGCACGGGGAAATGAAATCCACACTGAGGGCAGGTCTCGCGTAGTACGGCCTGCTCCTCAGCTAGATTGTACTTCTTGTCCTCTGCCTTATTGCACACAGGGCAGACTCGAATAAGGCGGGTGCTAACGAGCTTAAAGTTGGTGATGATGTCCTCTATGATTGCACCATTCGCAGCCTATGACTTGCAGTATTTATGATACGTGTTCTTGTGCCAATCGTAGAGAGCCCCTCGGCTGGTCCAAAAGCTGCACTTATTGTACCAGCTTCGATTATTAGGATGCTCTTACCAGGTCAGGTGTAAGAATCCAGGAAGAGTCATGAGATGGCGTTGAGTATCAGCGAATAACACCTTGAATTTGTCAGCGATTGTGAATTCGAATACAGGAAGAACATGCACCTTGAATTTCTCATAGGCGTCTGGGCTCGAGAAGCGAACGCGCTGCATGCTTAAGTAGATAGGCATTGTGTGATGATTGATGTGTTAAAGTTGAATGGAATTTGTGAGATAAGTTGAAGATGAAATGTGTAGTAAAGTCTAGGCACGTCCTGTTATAATAATTGATTTTTATTCATTTTCTGGAATGTAATATCCTGATGCTATCTGTTATCAAACAAGACCGTGAGGAGATATGGGTTGGCTAGTAATACCGGGTATTTGTTTTCCGGAGCCTTTTACTGCCTGCGTTGCCGACGGTACTCGTGATACGGCTATCAAACAAGATAATTTCCAGATTTGGAAGAATTCTTCTCCAGCGTATGGCTATCCTTACTAAAAGGGTTAAATTGATTAGAAGAACTCAGCCGTTAATCCTTTCGCTTTGTCCCGTTACCCCAGATCGTCGGAGAACGGACAAATGATACTGAAGCCCTGTCTCTTGCGGGGGACGTACAACAGTCAGTCCCCACGTCGCTTCAAACCTAATTTCCACAGCTCAGTGATACTGACAGGATTGACCGGAAAACTGACGAATAATGCTCAAGACATGGGACCAGATGATCGCCCTAGGGACGCCCGCACGGCTGACACATTGGCCTCTTTGGTGACGTGAGTAGGATGCAAGTCAGAGCTACCATGTTGGTTGCCAATACAGTCTTTCATGTGTATTAGAAGAAAAGCATAACTCTATGGCCGTGGTCAAGTACAAATAGGCAGCCCAGGACATGTTTATTGCGTAAATACGAGACTTCACTTCACAATTAAACGAACAACCAAACCACAACCTTACCAATCTACTCCTTTATTATCACAATGGCTCAACCAACCACTCACATTATTCATGGCGGCAAGCAATCCGATCCTACCAATACTTGGACACCCTTTGAGTGGGAGGAGCCTAAGCTGGGCAAACAAGTCCACGGCGAGGTGACCATTGCCCGCACGTTTGGAACTTCTGGTAACCTCTCATCTGGCTTTTGGAGGACCAGCGCCACATCCCCCGGGGCCAGCAACGACGGCTCCCACAACCTCACCTACTCTTCTCCCCTTGGCGACGAGACCGCATGTGTTAT
The DNA here is from genome assembly GCA_954870535.1 of Fusarium sp. VM40. Taxonomy (NCBI): domain Eukaryota; kingdom Fungi; phylum Ascomycota; class Sordariomycetes; order Hypocreales; family Nectriaceae; genus Fusarium; species Fusarium sp. VM40. The sequence goes on from CATPAH010000013.1 coordinate 4,584,397, forward strand.
TGACGGGTCTGCCACCTTGACTGTCGTCTCAACTGGTACCAAGTACAAAGTTGGTCCTGGATCAATCATCAGCTCTCCCAAGGGACTCGAGGTGTCCTGGGAGATCGATGCCCCCTTTTTCAAAAAGTACTGGTGCATCTGGAACGGCACCGACGCTGCTGCCAACCCGCCAACTGACCTCAAGATCGGCAACATCAGCGACAGTCCCGAATGGGTCGACTACAACTTCACTGAGCCCAAGGAGGGAGACCTCGTTGCTGGCGAGTTATACTTCATTCGCAACGGAGGATCGACTGGAACAATGCTCAGCGGAGTTTGGCGATCCGGAAAGGGAATTTCAGCCTCTGACCTAGATGCCGAAGGTACAATGACGACACCTTATACTGGAGTCCTTGGAGACGAAACGATTCTCCTCCTTGAGGGTGAAGTGGATGTTATCGAGACGGAGAGCGGAAAGAAGCACAGTTTTCAGGCAGGAGATGCAATTGGCTTGACCTCGGGTATGCATATTACGTGGGTCTCCAAGGGTCCCTTTTCAAAGAAGTTATGGGTTATTACTCGGGACGTTGTTGAGTAAGGACAACGGATAGAAACAATTCAAGGCCGATCAGATGCTTTAACAGGGGATAGCGATGCCAAGGAGATCTGTTTCCTATCTAGTTAATTGGAAAATGTGCCTTTATATTATAGACTCGACCTTGTATATTACATGTCCATTCTTTGTCGGACTTTTTATAGTTGCACTGTTGAGTCTTAACGACCATGCTGCTGACAACTAGGACTATTCTGCTACGTGTTCTTTCAATTGTAGGCTACGTGGTAGAGACCGTATGGGATAAATACTCATGTGATAAAAATTGCCATCATGACTACAGTTTCTACATCATACAGAAATGACATAATTCCTATGCTGCACTGATATATTTCTATTCTGATTTTGATCCTAAGGGATAACTTGACTGCGGACATTTTTGTATTCAGGTGCCAATCTAGTGAGGCGGTCATATTGTATTTGTCAGAGTAGTTTTCGTATCTGTCATACGTGTTAAATGCCCCATGTAATACCCACTATCCTGATGCCTTATTGCCGACACGTTCTGTCGATTATTTCCTGGCCGATAGCTGTATCCATAAAGCTTACCCTGTCCTTTTACTTTCCTTACCAGAATCCTTCTTTCTCCCACTATCGCATCCTATTTGGGTGAGTAGCATGGTGACTGGAACCATCACGACAGGAGATGGCGTTGGCTTGGTCTTCCATCAGGAAGTGCCAGAACACGGCAAGTACATACTCTTCATCGCCGGCTGGCGACAGAATGCCGCCCAATGGAAGAAGCAGGTCAATTACCTCTCTGCAGCCGGCTTCAGAGTCACGACCTATGATATGCGCGGGCATGGTGAATCCGCAAAACCCAATCCTGGTTATCGCATCAGCCGGTTTGCATCGAATCTGAACGACGTTCTCACTCAACTCGAGCTTGAAGACCTCACTATTGTTGCACACTCAATGGGCTGTTGCATTACGTGGGCATTCTGGGATCAGTACCCGAGCTCTCGTAAGCTCATCCAGAAACTTGTCTTGGTCGACCAGTCAGCAGATTTCGTCAGACCCCACCTGGTCCGAAGATCAGATCAAGCAAATGGGCGCCATCTTCACCCCAGATGCGGTATATCACACTGCTCACGATATGACAGCGCAAACACCTCTTCTTGTTAAGAGCATGCTCACCAGCTCTGTCTCGGAATATGACTACTCCTGGACTCTGGAACAAAACCTGAAGATGAGTCACAAAAACGCCGCCACTCTTCTTGTTGATCATTCTTTCAGAGATTGGCGTGATGTTCTTCCGTCGATCAACGTTCATACTTTGGTTATTGCGGGAGAAGTTAGCATTTTCCTTCACACTGGAGTGGAATGGGTGGCAACTCAGATTCCTAATGCAAAACAGTATACTTTCTCGGCTGAGGAGAAGGGAAGCCACTTTATGTTTTGGGAGAATCCTGATAGGTCTAACTCAGTAGTTCAAAGTTTTGTAATAGAAATTTGACAAGGAAGGATTAATCAATGTGGATAATGTATTCAACCCAGCTTGAGCTTTCACGTTAAAGGTTCCGACGGAGGCAACATTTCCTCTCACACCGTTCTCACGAGCCCGGTTGACGTAGTCGTCAAGTCCAATGGTCCAATGAATACCTAGACCTTTCCTCTTGGATAGGCGCCGCTACTTCTCCCATCCTGTTAACAGTTACGACATTGTCGCCAAAGGTCCAATATGGCCAGCACAAAGGGCTGGGTGCCAAGATCAACACCCTGTGTCGTACGACGTGTGCTACGGGTGATAGTCCTCTGGGAGGTACGTACCTTGTAGCTGTTCTCTCTCTGCACCATGTCTTGAACTAGCCATTGCAATAGCCTGCATCTGCGCCCAAAGTTGTAAAGGTGCTAAAGTCACTAAGTACAAGGTCTCGATGGAATCTACTAGAGGATACCCCAATTGGACTGGAATTTTAAGCTATACTTGCAACAGAGGCTATTTCTTGACCAATTTTTACTTCGATTTGGAAATGTAAATTATTAACCTGACCATCAACCTTGCTATTGTTATAACGATCACCGGCTCTGAAGTCATCGCCTTCTTCTACACTCCCGTTTTATTCTTCAGCTACCTAATTATCCTCTCATTGTGCTTCTTTTCCCGATGCTACCACCTTATACGATCTGAATTACACATATCGGAATTGGCGAACCCTTCTCACGTTACCACGACTCCCGCTCTAGTTTGACGGCATTACTCGTGGCTGCATCGCCTTGCTCCTTCCAATAATTACTTTTCCTCTCCATCATCCAGCCATAAAGTCCCTCCTCACCTTCCCTATCTCGGGGGGTTATCCTTTCAGAAAAGATTATACATTCCATCAAGTAAAACTCATCGCCCTCTTCCCATTGCTAAGGCAAGTAATCGAATTGCACAAAGTACATATCACGCGTCTGGCCATATGCACCACTGCAATCGATCTCTGCATCGCAATACATAAAGAGCCAGCTGCGATACATATACCTATGGTCGGGTTCTGATAACACCAAGCCGGGAAGCTGACTATCAATAGTCATATCGTGCTTATAGCCAAAGTCATGGTCTTCACGTTTTGTTTCTTCTTCATCTTCCGCTTCTTCTCGCCAATCAAGATTTCTCAAAGTATTCTTGACTTTGTTGATTTGACGCCAAGTACTACCTCGGGCTCTAAGCTCGCCGAGGAAATGAGTATGACATTCTTCGGCTGTAGCTCCTGGCAGAAACAAGAACTCGTATCGAATATGGCCGCCTATACCACAGTCTTCACCATCTTCTAGAGTCTCATAAAACCTAAAACCGTCAAAACCAGGTGGCTGTGGTGTATCCGGATGGACTATAGAAATGACCTATAAAGCAAGGCGATGTAAGTTAGACTAATTTGATTCCCTGCCCCACCACGACATTAAAGCTTGCCTGCCAGTATGATCAGTGAATGTATGATCATTAGAGATGCGTATGCTTTTAGGTGATAGGAAGGCGGGTGGAACACCACTAGGGTAAACCTGGTCTTTTCTTCGGGGTTTTCTTGTTATTCGGACCACAGCAGTAAGAAGATTCTAGTTGATTTAGGGTAGTAGAGAATATGAATAGAGTAGGTAAAGAGATAAGTAGTGGAATTTGAATCAAGAAAGATACTATAAGCAGCAGAGTGGTGAAAGCTGGCAGAATCTGGTCCTTTATCTTATTACTCCTCCTGCTATAAGGATACTTTATTGCTAGAGGCATTACCGAAGCTGAAAAAGCGTCAAGGAAAATTCTTTAGAGTCTTATCTAACCGTTTCAGAAGTCGGGCGACTTCAGTACTACATCAAGACAAATTCAGAGACATTTGAGCGTTTTTAAAGCATAAAACGTGTCAGGGGGTTATTAAGGCATCTGTGGATGAATTTAGCGATTGTAGGTGCACCTTCAATCTATACGTCGGGCAAGGAGGGATGATCTGTAGGTTAATAAGGAAAAGCGATCGGCATAGTTGTCCCCATGTTATTATAATACACTTTCGGTGTCGCTATCGGTTTCGATTTCGGTTTCGGTCTCGCTTTACATCACTTTCCATGCGTCATGGGTAATTAAAGCGTTGTATTTTCGTACCAAGTCGCTTGCCACGCGTTCGGTTAGCGGACTAATGTTCTTAGGCTGAGCTTAAACTATACGCGTATAGACGTAGCGACGTTTCTGATGTAACACTCCTTTCCCCTTTTAGCAGTGTTTCAGTCTATCAATGATACTCTTGTGTCGCAGTGACAAAGAGGCCAATCGCATTCGTCTTATTAAACTATAGTGGGGTGTCGATCATGACGCAGGGGCCTGGCGGTAATGGCTATCTTCCCGAAGCCGTTTCTAAATCTGGCCGTGCGTTGTCGACCAGCAGCGTTATAAGATAGCCACGTTTGGCTGTCCTCTTGTAGCTTGATCGAGAAGCAACTACCTCTATATCAACAACTACCTCTACATCAACAACTACCTCTACAGCTATCTACGTTAATAGTCTATTTGCAAACTTTACCATGGGCAACACACAATCTTTAGTAGACGCCGCAGCCAATCGATGGCCAGTGGTTCTCACTGCAATCCTTGTCTGCTTTATAGCCGCCGTCGCCCCAAAAGTCGGGAGCGTGTTGCGACTTTGGACTATTCCCATCGTTGGAGAAGAACTCGGAAGTACTGAAAAGCGCAGAAAAGCATACTTGGGAGGGGCCAGAAAATTATACTCCGATGGGTACCAAAAGGTGAGAATACTCGGATGTGGGCAATGTGCAAATAGCTCACGGTTTGATAGTTCAAAAATGGCGTTTTCATGATTACAACGTCCAAGTGTAAGTTCTGATAATTTAGACGCTCATGACCACCAAACTAACGTCTTCAGCTTCTCCCACAATTGTCATCTCACCTGACTTTCTTCCTGAGCTGAAAAAGCTTCCCGATTCTACCTTGAGCATGGAAGCGGCTGTTGACGAGGTTAGTAATACCGAAGGGAGAGGCTGCATTCGTCTACTTACTAGTCAATAGTCAATGGAGGCCAAGTACACCAAGATCGAGACATCGGTACCCATCATCCCGCATACTATCAAAGGAGGGCTGACTCCAGCACTATGTAAGTGCCTATCAAATTGCGAATTACTCTCTCCAGGAACCGGGATAACTATCTTGTTCAAATCACTGACCGTATATAGCTCGGCTGAGTACATCCATTGCCGATGAAGTCAAGCAGTCCCTAGAGCTTTCTATACCCTCGTGCGAGGACTGGACAGAAGTCAACATCCATGACAGCCTCCTTCGTATCGTCGGTATGGTATCAGGCCGCGTGTTCATCGGCCCAGAACTTTGCCGTTCCGAACAGTACCTCGATGCAGCCATCAATTATACCATGGAAGTCATGGGCGCCCAACGAGCTGTGCAGAGAATGCGACCCTGGCTACGACCTTTTTGGGCCCGGAGCCAGCCGGAGGTTAAGAAGCTTTACCAGCGAATTGCAGAAGCTGAGGCCTTTCTGGAACCTGTGGTAAAATCGAGAACAGACGCTATGGCTGACCCGTCATACGAGAAGCCAGATGACTTTCTGCAGTGGCTCATCGACGGGAAAGACAAGTTTCCGGATAAGAACAGCCAGAATCTTGCCAAGGTTCAACTGGGCCTCACCTTTGCAGCTGTGCATACCACGACGCTGACTGCCACTAACGCGTGAGTTTTACTATTTTCCCTTTTGGATGAGTCGCTAATTCCCAGATAGGTTTTATGATTTGGCTGCCATGCCAGACCTACAGGCAGAACTGCGAGATGAGGTTCGGGAAGCGCTCTCTGAAAGTGGAGGCGTCTTTACGAGCAATGTTCTACAAGCCATGAAGAAGATGGACAGCTTTCTCAAAGAGACTCTCCGAGTCCATCCGGCGACAATGGGTAAGGCATGACCTGGATATCGTGGCTCTCAGATACTAATGCGAGTCTCACAGCTTCCTTTCAGCGCAAGGTTCTGAAATCGTTCACTCTATCCAACGGCCAAGTCATCCCTGCCGGTCTAATAATAGAGATACCCGCCGTTGCAGTGAACTCTGATTCCTACATCTTCCCAAAGGCAGACGAATTCGACCCGCTGAGGTTCTACAGACTTCGCAGCCAAGCCAAAGATGAGGGATCAGTTGAAAAGGCAGCAAACAACCAGTTTGTCAGCGTGAACCAGAGCAGTCTGACTTTTGGATACGGCAGGCATGCTTGTCCTGGAAGGTTCTTTGCTGCGAACGAGATCAAGATGATTCTGGCCCATGCACTTCTGCGATATGATGTCAAGCTGGTTGGCTCAGAGACCAAGAGGTACTCCAACATGGAGTTTGCGCATATGGTAAGTTGATATAGCCCTAGTGGTGATGTGCATACTAATCAGGGATACAGTCCATTCCGGATCCATCTCGAAACCTCTTATTTAAAGCGATTGAGGTTTGAAGGGATCTGCCGAACCGAGGGTATTGAAATCAGCGCTTATTATTTTGTAACAGTATTTCTCATAGGATATATAAACACTCGAACTGAAATGAATGGTTGGTATCTTTTATAAATTATAATTTCAGATTATAAGTGAGCTTTAAAATTGAATGAATATGATAAAAGAATTTCTATTATTAGTTAGTAAGGCCTTTATGTTAATTAATCTAAAATGCTACTTTAATTGTAATTAATTATTTGGTTTGTAGGGACTATAATTAATAAACAGGGTTGTAATAAGTATAGGATTTACTGTTAAACCGGAGGTATAGACTAAGATAACCTAAAAGGAAAAGTTAAACTAAGTAAGTAAATACTACTGACTTTAGTATAGCCAGTGTAATATTTATTAGCACTAATTGGTTAAAGCGTTTGAAAACATAAGGTATCCTATTAGATAGTTAGGAAATAGAGTTATAATAGTTAATATAACAGGCAATCTTATTAAAATTTATAATATTATTACTTTTCGGTTTATAAAAAACTCTATTATTACTATTTCTTTAGATTTAATTGAGATAGCTATATACCTATTTAGAGATATTACTTAACTTTTTATAAATAACTAGTAGTAAGGCTGAAAGTCTTTTTTTTATATTTTAATTAACTTATTCGAAATAGAATGAAAACTATATTAAATAAGTACCTTGAAAAGAAATCTTACTTATATGAATATCAATCTAAAAGCTCTGTTTATAAGGATTATTAGTTAAGAGACTTTAATTCCTATATTTCTTTATTTAAATTATATATTAAAAAGAATTTAGTACTAAAACTTATGTACAACACCGGTGTTAACTATTACTTTTATATAATCACGTGTTTGCATATCTTGTACTTAAGAATATATTAATTGTACTTGTTATAACTTTCCTGTTATTTAAATTCTTATAGTTATTCAACCCAGGCTTTCATAATGTTTAAATAACAATAATAATAGTGTGACTATTTTTAAATTAAAAGTTAATGTAATAAGAAGAACAGAAACTATATAAAATAACTAAAAGCTAATCAAGTAAATACATACTATATATCACAACTATAATTCCGAAAATCTTCATATATCTTTAAACAGAGCCCTGACTCAAACCCCATAATGTACATAAGGTGCCCAATTTAGCTGAACCTCAGATGTGTCCTTCAAGAAAAAGAAATTTCGTAGCCATTGCTTCCTATCACTTGAGTTGTTTGCAATCCCACTGTTAACCCACTGGTCTCGGAGGTCTCGTGTAGCCCTATGAAGACTTCTGCTTACAGCCTCATCACGCATACCTCCCTCTAACAGGCCTTCATACGTCATCCTGGCCATGTCAACGCACAACCGGTCATCCACACTCCAGAGTGTCCCAATCACATGTTGAAACCCTGACAATTGGAAAGCGGCTGCCAGGTGGATTGACTCGTCTACGAGACTCACAGCCTGGATTTCACCAGTGCCGCACGCTGAAAGGTAGGCAAGCATGGGCTTCTTGTGCCCGAGGTTAGTTTCAAACACACACTCCACCGTGAGGGGATCATCCTGCCAGTCTGATAGAAGCAAAAGGCTTTGGAAGGGGTTTTTGGTATCCGCCCCACCGTGGCCTGCAAAATGGAAAATTGAGCAAGACGCCAAAGCCGACAACACATCTTTCTTGAAAGGCATGGGCTCCGTTAGAGACAGTGCGGTCGAACTGTCCACAAGATCACGAACGGCCTGGACCTCTTTCGCTACGTGTTCGAGACGCGGATGATTGGGTGTGGTCTCCATCGAGACCAGGGCAAGGCCTCGGTTGCTACCGACCTCCTGCGATTCATAACCCTGCTGTCGATGACAGTGGATGATTGTCTTCACAGAAGAGCTATAAGACGAGATTACTCTATCGAGAGCAGTCTCAGCGCTTCGCCTCATATGATAACCAGCGGCATGAAGCGGATACCCAACAAGACGGCCCGTGGGGATCCACCATATATGAGGCCAATGGCCATCAGAAGGCTGTTTTGTAAATCCTAAGGCGTCCAAAGTCGGTAAGACAATGCCATCCCAGAGCCACTCCGAAGTCTCGAGCGTATCCGGCTTGTAGTCTATGATAGTATCCCAAGATATAGCAGGCAAAGGTACTGTTTGAAAGCCTGACAATTCAATAATCAGAGCGTCGCAACGGTACTTGCTAATGTTGATAATCGCGATTGGGCCATTACTCGCCACCGCTTGCATATCTGCTGGTGATGTGGTAACCAGGAAGTTTTCGAATCCGGGCTGCGTCCGAATATCAGCCAAAAGAGCTTGGTCTGACTCTGGCAAACTCCCGTTGAGATTGTCGGCATTCGATATGTCTTCATGGGAATTGGGTATGTCTGGTTGTTGTTGAAGTTGCGAATAACGGTTGGCTAGGTCAGGGTGCTTCTCCTGGAGCGTAGACAGCTCACTTCGTGGATCGTGCATGGAACTTGCAATGACGTTGCGCCCAACTTCGAGAAGCTCCACAGCACGAGACGCCGGTTTATTGTGCATCAACGCAATAGCCGCAGCATCAGAAGCAATGGCGACGGCATCCGAGAGCAAAGCCTGCTTGTCAACCTGCTGGAGGGAACTTGAGATCAAGAGGGGGATAAGGTCGACAGTGTAACTGGCGACCTCGCAGGCTTGTTCCAGGTCCTCGAGTATACCATCAAATAACAAAAAGCGCCGCCCGACGATAATTCGACTTTTTATAGACGACGTTTGGTGATGTAACGCAGAGATGAAGCATTCTTTCGCCTTTACTAGACTCGCCGGAGCTTTCGTCCGACAGTAGTTCTCTGCTACGTAACTGCCGAGACTACACAACAATATGGCCCTGTCGGGATGATTGGATGGAGCTGCATCAAGAGCTTGTTGTGTGACCTCGATAGCTTCGCCAAGTTCTGCCGTTGTCTGTGTCTCTGGCTGAGCAGATTTGGCTTCAAGTAACAGAGCCAGGTTGTGCAAACATCGGATCCGCTCGGGTTGATCATGGCCAATAAGTTGAAGAGCCTGCCGTATCATAGGAATGGCTTCGTTGCGATCTACCTCCTCGTCTGTGTGACGGGCCTTGGTCCCTAATGCTGTCACAAGAGTATTCAGCATCGCAGCCTTGTTGACATGATTGTCGGGTGTGTTCTTAATAGCCTCTTTCATAAGTTCAACGGCTTCTATTACGTCTGAAAGCTCTCCTGATCGTGAGTTTCTAGCAATCAGCATATTTGCGAGGTTGTTTACTGACCCATCCCGGCCACTGTCGTACCTCGGAGTAGCACGAATGACTTCCTTTTGATCTCGGATAGCTTCATTCAAGTCGGATATACCCCCAGTTCGTTTGAAGTTGTGATAAAGCAGAGTTGCAAGGGTGCCCAGCCTTGGAACCCGTCCCACATCGCTACTGGGAGTGTGATCAATTGCTTGCCGAGCGATCGCGATGGCCTCATTGAGGTCGGCGACGTTTCCCGTTGAAGAGTATCTCTCTCCGAGCTGAAGTGCAAGACCCCCCCATATTGTAGGCTGATTAGCGTGGGTACTTGGGATGGATGCGCTGGCAGCTCGAAAACTCTGGACGGCTTCTTCTATATCCGTACTGTGACCTGTCTGGGCATATCTTTGTCCAAGCCTATTTCCAAGATTGAACAGAACATTGGAGCGTTCCGGAAAGGTTTCTGGGGTACAAGCTACACCTTGTCGTGAAACTCGAACAGCCTCTTCCAGGTCCTTTGCCTCTCTCGTCTGGTCGTATCTGGCTGCGAGGTAAATCCCCAGGTTGCTTAACATGCCCCCACGACTAGGATGATGGAGATCAAGACCTTGTCGCAATGTCTGGATAGCTTGGTCCAAGTCAGCTAGCATGTTGGTTCTGTCATATCTATCGCAGAGCCGTTGAGAGAGATTGCTCAATAGACCACTGCGGTTAATGGCATCAAGCTGAGGGCTACTCTCAATTGCTTGTTGATAAAGTTTGATACTCTTCTCCAAATCCGCTAGAGATTGAGTCTGGGTGTATCTGGAATATGAATCTTCCGCAAGCTTGTTCCAATGCTTCAACTGCGCAAGAGGGTCGTTGGAAGCAGTCCCAATAGGTTGTTGGGCGTATTGGAAAAAGCGTAGTAGCTGATCCATTGTGAATAGGAGAATCGATAGGGAGCTAAAAGGTGACTAACTGCCACAAGTGTGAGCAATGCTTATATAAGATAGTGGGGTAATAATACAGGTTTAAATGCTTGAAGACGGGCAGCGTAACTAGAGAATTCTTTATATAGTGACCTTTCAGCCTGATTCAGTCACGTGTCAGAGGTGAGGAAAACAAAGAATGATACCAACTTGTTCTTAAAACAGAAAAGGAAAGTCAAGAGCTGTGAATATCGATGAAAATCCGGACTGCGAAGGTACTAACAAGGTTACACATGACGATTGGTGGCAACAAAAGTAAGTAACCAAGAATAGGCTGCAATCTTTACACTGAATCTGGTAAGCTACTTCTATAATGCAGGATGGAAACAAATGTCAGCCAATAATGCACCACCACGTTCCCGTGAGTCGTGCGGCGATGAGGCGCCTACATATATAGCCTAACGCCCACTGGTGGTACCACTTCTGTCTTCCTAATTTCTTTGTAATATTATCATTCATGACCGTCGCAATGTCCAATAACGAACAGCAAGTACTATTGACTATTAACCCGGTGACTAGCTATTGACACTTGCTTATAGAAACAATGACTCGTCCGAGTATGTCCCTGGCGGCAACCGTCCATTGGTGTCAGAGTACACTGAGGTGAGCAAGCTCTATTCCCTGGCAGAGATCATCCATACGCTAAATTGTGTTATGCAGCCGCCTGTTTTCGGAGTAGGGGACAGCGTATATCTGATCAACATTGATGGCTCTCAAGAAGGCCCGTACGTTGTTGCCACCGCCCCATCAGCAGGAAAGTGTATGCTATGCTATAGTGATGGAAAGCCGTTTCGAAATAATGCGGCCATTAGTGTAGATGAGTTGGAAGCTAGCTAGGTTGAAACTGATCAGCTTCCATCATGTCATCATAATACCTGTATTTCACCTTTCTGACCGGGTTGTTTATGGGTGGCTGTTTAGGCAGAAATGCATGTAACTGTGGCAGTGCTTCGTATGGTCAGGTGGTATGATATAACTGGGCGATGTAAGATGAGGCAACTGCATGAAGTGATGCAATAGAATGCGGACCACATGCATTTTGGAATTACCCCTCATTATGAAAGATAACAAACGCGCTCGAGCATTGAATTGTAATATTCACTTTAACATCATTCTGACAATGGCGGAGAATAAGCCCAGGTCACCAGCACACTACGCAATCTTGATCGGGATTAATGCCTATCAGGATCAGCCTTTGAAGGGCTGCGTACATGATGTGCAATGTATCAAGACATTACTCGAGCAACAGCCCTTCCCTGTGGACATAAGAACCTTCACAGCCACCTCAAACTCCCAGAGCGATAAATCCAGTCCGGTCGAGGATCGCAGCTACTGGCCGACGTACTGGAATGTGACTGAGGCCCTCAGGCTTCTAACGGCGCAAGCACAGCCAGGCGATTATGTCTATATCCACTACTCGGGCCACGGTACCTACATGGATATTGTCAGCAAGTTCACCAACCACCATACAGGCGACTTAGCTTTAGCTCTCCTCAATGGGGAGAACGGAGACTCGATCAGGCCATTCGGCGGTCATAGAATGGCGATGGCGCTGAATGCCATGGTTATAAAACGACTTGTTGTCACATTGGTCCTCGACTGCTGCTTTTCTGCAAGTGTCTATCGTGGTGATCAGCCAGATATTCGGTTCATCCCGGTCAGCCGAGAGGTTGCATCGGCATATTTCATCGATAATGAACTAGCTTCACAAGACGAGGGAGCTTCTGATTCCGGTAGACGTGACGTATCTATGCGGCCTAGTTGGATGATGGATCCAAAGGGCTATGCCGTCCTTGTTGCTTCTGGCCCTCAGGAAATGTCTACTGAGGTGATCCAGAATGGAATACACTATGGAGCATTATCTCGCTTCTTGTACCTAGGTCTAAGGGATGGTGGGCTCATGAGACGGCAGAAGGATATCTTCTATCGCCTCTTTTCCAAGTTTCGCGGGGTTGCCATCAAGCAAACCCCTGCGCTATATGGGAATAAAGACCAAGTCTTCTTTGGACAGAGTACATTACCTTCCAACCGACCGGTAATACCAGTTGAAAGAAGCGGCGAAAAGCCCATTCTACAAGCCGGCCAGGCCCACGGGGTTTCGGAAGGTGACTCTTTCATTTTATACCCTACATCGGTCTTCGAAAAAGACGAGCCCCTGCACAGCAATATCATCAGCGCTATTGTTGAGAAAGTTTACCCTCTGACATCTCTGTTGCGACTGGAAGATACGTCGAATTCTGTGGCTAAGATAGACTGGGTTGCCGAGACTCAGACTAAGCAGGCCATCCATAAGTTTCCGGTGTTATTGGCCGAGAATCTGCTTCCCCGAGATGAATGGCTGAAAGAATTTGACAAACATTCTATCTCTATCCACTCTGCCAACGACAGCTGCCCTCCCTTCTTTCTCGTTGCACTTGTTGACAACGAATACAAAATACGGGACAAAAATGACCAGGATATTATGAATCTTCCCAACTTGCAGCAAGATCATACGAGCCCAGAGGATATTGCTGCCATACTAAACCACTTGGCAGCATACAGACTTGTGAAGGAACTGATAAATCACTCCGTCGCAGACGACTTCAGAGCTTCGTTTGACATCAGCGTTATTACTCAAGCCAAAGAGCATTTAGGTCCAGATCGCACCATTGATGTTTCACAAGGCAACAGCAATGAATATATGTTCGAGTTATGTCTGCAGAACAAGGGTAACAAGTATCTTTACTTGTACATATTTGACCTTGGACCTCTTTGGCAAGTCGAAGGCATTTACCATGGGACCTATGCTGTCGTTCCCCCGAAAAGTCTCAAACCCAGGCGTCCAGGCCGTTTCAGCAAGAAGCTGGGGACGTCAGTACCCAAGGAATTGAGGGAGAGAGGTATTCAGCAGTGCGATGACACTTTGAAAGTCCTGGTCACATCTCACCCTACATCGTTCGATCTACTAGAACTCCCCGAGATGGGAGGCTTACCGCGGGAGCAGGCCTCGGGTCGGAGGCAAGGATCAGGGGACAATAGTCCCGAGCAATGGGCAGCCTTTAACTTTTTAGTTAAGACTACACTGGCGGCAGGATGAGGAGGAATGCAAAATGTGAGCTAGTCAAGTTCTAAGGGTTTAATCAATCTTATTTCCTACACCAGTACGCCGCTGAACCTCCCGGGCCTAACTACCTTGGCTAATTACTTACTTATTATGTAGTGTGAAGATGAAAGAAGACTTGGTTACTCAACGCCCACCTTAATGATATGCTATAGATTGCTCTTAGAGGAACTGCTGTAGCTTTCTGTAGTTACTAATATCCTAAGAAAGGATGGGCCGTCGAAAGCCATCCTCACACGAGAGCGTACATTACATCAAACTATCTCAAAGATTCTAGTAACAGTACGCTCCAGAATCTTATCAGCCATCTCCCGCGGAACAATTCCATCCTCATAAGTGGCAGTAATAACCGTATCCCCCCCTTTCACGCCGCAAACATGGAAAATAGCACCATGTGTACCCTGGTTTCCATTTACCGCTCCAGCTGAGAATTGCATATCATCAATCCGCCAAGGCCCTATGTCCTCCTCATCGTCCCCTACTTGAGCATTATCGAAGGAACCAATATTAGAAACACTAACAGTGGGCTTGAGAAGGAAGGAGATAGATGGGAAGCCCTGGCTAACCAGTGTCTCCAGGTCAGTTCCCAGTCGCTTCACCCCGATCCAGTGTCTTATAGCTTTACCAGAAATAGCGTGTGTCATCTCTTCCTTATAGTCCTTGACAAGCTTCCACACAGATCGGGAGTCGAGCGAGGTGTCCTTTCCATCTCCTTTTGTAACCAGGACTTGCCGAAACGGTCCGAGCTTGTGCCAGCGCTGCCAACTCCCCGCTGCATTCACAAAAGTGCCGTTCACTGTGCCTCCACCAACACGAGACATGTTCATCCTCGGCCTCAAGTCAAAGTTGAAGCGGGTTGCCCCTATCTTCGCGTTTGGGTAAAAGTCGGTGGCAAGGACGATGGTAAGCATTGTAATAAGGAGAGGAGTGAAGGTGGTTTGATGCTTGCGACATGCGTCGAGGATTAATGACATGTTTTGTGCTGGGATCCGATACGCCGAAATGCGTGTGACGGTTCTCTCTTCTGGTTTTGCCACTGCGGTTGCAGACTTGAGGTAAGACTTTGATGGGGGAAGGTCGCCATAGATACGATTGCTGCCGTAAAACAGTTTGAAAAACAACCATACTAGCTGCATCCAGATTATCTCCCAAATGCTGTCTTTGCCTTCCCAGGCGTCTTCCGGCTCGATGGGTGATTGAACGTTCTCGTGGGCATAAATGAGAGTATCCGAGCGTGCGATTTCCATCTCCTTTGTGCCATTGAGGGAATTGAGTGCGGCAAGAAACTCTCGATGAAAGACCATGCCGGACATACCGTCGCCTAAAGAATGGTGATACACAAAGACAATGTTATTCCCTTTAACGAGAAGCTTCCACCATGGGCGATCGGGTTCATCAGCAGTCCACGACCACTCGTTATGGGCTCTTTCAAAATCATCAGAAGTGACTTCAGGATTGTCTTGTTCATAATCCAAGATTTCGATACATTTCTCCAAGTCAATAGTGTGCAGCCTGCCAGTGTGCAGCTCGTGATTACCTCGATTGGGAGATGGTCTCTGGACAAAGACGTGCCAAAGGGCAGGATGGGCTTGTACAACAAGGCGCAGTGCTTCAATAATGGTACCTCGGCTGAGACTTTGCCCATTGGCACAGGTGTATTGCGCAGAAACGAGAATGTTGGACCAGATACCTAGGCGATGGTAAAGATACCAATTACGCTGTAGGGAACCTGTAGTGGAAATTAGTAGATCCAAGGAATGATTCCTACTGAAAACATACCTGTTCCTTTCACCAACGTGTACATAGTGGGAGACCTCTTATCCATTTTGAGCTATTTATCAACATGAAATAATTGTGTTTATTGCTGGGAGAAATTGTAAGCACTATTGAAAACTAACCGAGATTTGTATTTTAGCCTTAGGCAGGAGGTTTGTAAAGACTTATCCTTGCTTGAAATCGGCGCGGAATGAAGTTATGCCGGAATATTGATAAGATAGCAAATGTTCAATTGAAGTATGTTTCTATAGGCTTGATTAGAACAAGTTAATTTATTTTATAAGATATTACTAAATTTAAAATTAATAATGTTTGTTAATAATCTTAAATCTATTTTTAATGTATTCTTATTAGTTTAATATGCTAATAATATTAATATTTTATCCAGAATTAAAGTAAGAAGAGTATATACTAAAAGAAAAGAGAATCAGAATTAAGCGATTATTATTTATTGATATAGTGCCATATTATTATTATTTATCTTTAATTGCTAGTTTTTTACATTTCCCTAAAAAAACTCCATCGACAGATAAATGTCTTTTTTATTCTTGTTCCATATTTTCTCATACGATAGCATACAGCTCATCACTGACCAGGATACAGTCCGCCGTTGTTCATAGACACCGTCTCCAACCAAGTCTTCCTCCAACGCCACAGTCATTCGGCCCACTCAGCGCTGGCGAATGCCATTCTCGGATTCGGTGCATTACGGCGACATCAAAGCCCGTAAGAGGATTCGCATGAAAGGATTGCTTCAAGATTCTTCCACCAGTCTATGCGTGTGACCATGGGGTATTTCATTCGCATGGTAGCAGTCTAGAGTTTGGGCTCGGAGAAGTGAAGGTGTGGACTGAAAAGAAGTCTGTTATGATCGACATGACCTAGCAACAATCACTATTATAAACAGGAGACTGCTAACAAACTAACCAACTATTGATCAATTTGCTCAAGGCGCTGAAGGGAGGCAGCAGTAACTTTGGTATCGTCACCAGGTTTGACATGGAGGCATTTCCGGCCGATAATCTGCACATCGAAAGAAAGGTTATGTCCCGGGAGCAAGGCGACAAGATTATCGATGGAGTTGTTGGCTTCACCAATCTCGATCAGTCATTCAAGGACAATGCCTTGATCGCCATCATGACCCACGATCCAGAACACGAGCGCAGTATTGTCACATTGACGACAATCAACACTAAAAGCGCCTCCAACACCACCGCATTCTACGGTTTCAAGAGTATCCCATCGTTAGCCCCGATTACGAAGGAGTCACAAAGTCTCTCACAATCTGCCAATCGAACTCAACTGTCTGGTCAATATCGGTAAGTTGATATATAAACAATGGACATATACAAGATAACTGACCCTTTTCTAGGAGTGCTGGAGCTGGATCTCTACTCGTCGTCAATGACCCAAAGGTCATACGTTACGCTTACGATCAGTATGATGACCTTGTAAAGGACATGAAGACCCTCCTCGGTCCTAAGACCTTCACCACAATCCTTGACTTGCAGCCATTCCAGTCTTATATGTCATCATATGGTGTAGAAAGGGGAGGTTACTAACGTTTGTCACTTCCAGGAGGAGCGATGCAAGCCTCAAAATCATCCAGTAAATTCAAAGCAACTCTGGGAGAAGAGAACATTGGCAACTGTCTGGCCATTAGGGGTCTTGTCTTCCAGCTTGCTGTCTTCACGTTCTTTATGGTCGTAACAGGAACTTTCCATCTTGGATTCCACCGTCGACCAACGACAAGTTCTGCTACTGCGCAGGTTCCTTGGCGTCAGTTCATATATGTGCTTTACATCGGAAGCGTTCTGATCATAACCTGATCGATCTTTCATGTGGTGGAGCACATCCAAGGTCGTGAGGGATACCTCATATCCCACAAAGCGTTCGCTTATGCTTTGGACACGACTATAGAGTTCCTTGTCTTGATTGAGTTTAAGCGTGTTGAACCAGAGATGTTATGTAAGAACACGAAGGGCAATTTGACCAATTGAAGCTCAGAAGGATAAAAGGAGTCACCGGACTAAATCACTTCTCAATTAAAACTAGCGCAAGATAAACCACTCAAAAGAGGGGAAACAGGTCAGACAGATTATCAATAAAGACATATCAAGTTAACCATAATTTACGGTTTAACGAAGCGCAATGTTATATGCAATAACTTCATCGGTGAAGTTTAGGTTTTTAATTACTGTTTAAAATTAATCTAGGAAAACAATACCGTATCCTGGAAGGGAAAACATAACTGTGATGTAAATATGGAAATTTATCCCGCTACTCGAAATCTGCCACTAAGATGCGGCAGGCAAAGACTTTGCCAGATTAGTCGTTAGCTAATAGTGGACGTCCAATCAGCGTGGTCAAACCAAGGCCTATAGTGAGGATCTCGGGATTAGTTTACCCATCACTAGCTAGAAAAGGCTCATGACAAGGATCTCGGCTTCAATCTCCCTTCCACTAGCCATAGATAGTTTAAAATTCCGAAATCCTTGTCTCTGGGTCCACACATTAACAGCCCTCCCAGCGATCTTATGCAAGGCCGAAGTCACCTGATGATTGAAGTCATCCAAATTCCGTCAGCTGTATGAACCTATATCTCTCAAGCAATAAGGCTATTGGGCTATTCTCCACTAAAACGTGGAGTTGTTTACCAAGAGCGGAGATTTGAGCTTCATTGATTCATTCTCTTATGCTTTCCAATGTGGTCAAAATCGGAAACTAATCCGATCAAACTTGGCAAGGGTGTGCTATGTATGTATATATGGTGAGGTGATGATACTAGAATTCATTGTATTCCAGACAGAATTCACCATTTAATTCAACCTCCC
The DNA here is from genome assembly GCA_954870535.1 of Fusarium sp. VM40. Lineage (NCBI taxonomy): Eukaryota > Fungi > Ascomycota > Sordariomycetes > Hypocreales > Nectriaceae > Fusarium > Fusarium sp. VM40. Next base: position 4,602,814 of record CATPAH010000013.1, read on the forward strand.
CATCTGGTGGTATCAAATCTATCAAGATGTATGCCGTTGTCATTTCCACCGCGTTGTTCTCGTTCCTCGTCTATTACTTTGTTCTAAGCCCGCTCTGGCTATATCTCCTCGACCCCAAAGGCTTCAGGAAGTATCCCGCGATTAATGCCATAGCTGGTATCACCGACCTTGGGTTCATGTATGAAGCAACTAAAGGCTTCCGCACAAAACGACTTACGGAATTACACAAGAAGTACCCAGTCGTTCGAATCGGACCAAATTCTCTTTCTTTCTCTGGAGGAAGAGCCATAAAGGTCTGTATCATCCTTTTTTGTCCTATGACTGTATTCTCCTTTGCTGATTGGATCAGGATATCTACGGCCACGGAACATCCTGTACGAAAGACCTCTTCTATGAAGTCACCGCGGGTTCTCACTCCCATCTTGCCGACGTTGTCGACAAAGCTGAACATGCCCGGAAGCGAAGAACCCTGTCATCTGCCTATGCTATCAAGAACCTCGAAGAATGGGAGTACAAAGTGGCCAACAAAACCGAGCGCTTCATCAAAGCCTGTGACGCTGCTTGTACCCTCCCACCCAACACCAGTGGTGACCCCGATCCCTTAGAGCTTACATTTGACTACCGGAAGTGGACCAACTTCTTCACTATCGAAGCTATTGCGGATATTGGTCTTTCAGAGAAGCTTGGCTTCTTTGAAAATGGCTCTGCCGATTGCGTAGCAGAGAGGGTAGACGGTACTACATACACAGCCAACTTCATCGATAGTCTTCACAACACAGCTATTGCACAGTCTCGACTTGTTTGGGGTTACTCTTGGTACAAGACAAATGAGTATATTGCCCGTCTTCTTTCCAGAGATTATCGTCGCATGCTGCGTCTTGGTGATCAGTTTAACGACATCATATATCATCGGGCAACCAAGCGGCTGGCACGTTACAGAAATGGCGAGAAACTGGATGATTTCTTTCAAGCTCTTATACAAGATAAGAACGGCCGTGAGAACGAGATCGAATGGGGCGAGGTCGTCGCTGAAGTTTCGATAATGATGAATGCTGGATCTGATACGACGGCGATTGCTATGAACAACGCCCTTTATCACCTTCTTAAACACCCGGATGTTCTCAAGAAGCTACAGAAAGAAGTGGATGATGCATTGGGAGACGAAGAGGTCATTGCACCGTTCGATAAGATTAAGCATCTCCCCTACCTCCGCGCTGTTATTGATGAGACGCTTCGCATTACTCCATCTGTTACTTTCAATCTTCCCCGACGCACTGCTCTAGATGGATGTGCTATTGCGAATGAGTATATTCCCGGAAACACATCAGTTAGCATCTCATCCTGGACTGCTCACCGAGATGAGGACTTGTTTCCTGAACCAGAAGTCTTCCGACCTGAGAGGTGGCTTGGTAAAGGGGCACAAGAGCTCCAGCGGGGTTTCATTGCATTCAGTGCTGGTGCGAGAGGATGTATAGGGCGGAATATTTCTTATTTAGAGCAGACCGTTCTTCTCGCGTCGGTCATTCATCGTTATGAAATGCAGTTACTTAGTAGAGACTGGGAACCAGTGCGAAATGAGGGGACAAATTTGTTAGTGGAAGAGATGCCTGTTAAAGTTTGGAGGCGAAGGGGTTAGACTCTAGTATTAAAAGTATTTTTCTTTTGGCTTTAACCTTCAACTTTATCAAGCCCAGGCTTTCCAAATCTCTCAATGATATCAACAACAGTATTAAAAGTATAATGTGTCACGGACGTTGCATTTAGATGTTATTTAGAAATATGGTAAGTCTAGCCAGATTCCATGACTATCAATCTTGATCATGACGGGAAGGGAAGGCCATATAAGAAGATCGTTGGGATTCGCTGTCATGTTCCTAACCATGATTTCCGGACAGATGCCCTTGAGCAGTCAAAGTGCTCCATCCATGCAAGGTCTCAGCCCTTTTGAGAAACTTCATTAGGTCCTCCTGTTCCCATTGCTCCTGAAATCTATCCACAACCAGAGCGATTCCAAGTGATGCCAGAAGAAAGTGAGGGGCACATTCCACGTTTCCTTCTGCTAGTCCAATACACATCTTGACTTCTTGTTTGATTTCCTCGTCCTGCCTCTTGAGACATTGCGCTCGTAAAGGGCCAAGTCGCGGAATGTGTGGATCGAAGGACAGTAAAAGGATTCGCAAGAGGTGATAGTTGAGCAGTCCTGTTGCCGCTGCATCGTTGAGGATCCAAATTTCTGTAGCAATAAATCGCTTGTGATTGTTAGATACAGCCTGGCTATTCTCTCCGTAAAAGAGAGCGTTGAAGCTACGCGGCTTCTTGGCATACCACTCTTCTGCGTAGCTTAATAGTTGACTGTGCCTTCGTATAGACCTTTCTAGGGTTATAGGTTCATCGCCCAAACAAAACTTCAGAGCGTCAACAAGGTGTATCATGATCCGATAAGTCCAGGTTCCGTCATCTGCAGGATTGTCAAGACAGCGGTCGATCGGTGGGATGTAGAAGGTTGGAAGGACAGGCCTCTGGCAAGCGAATGCTGTGTAGACCTCTTGTCGAAAGGCGACCATAAGAGCGGCATGTTGTAGATTGTTTAGTCTATCAGGTTCCCCCGGATCTTCGGCGGGCCACATTGAGGTGGCTAGTTCAGAGGCTGACGCACTTGCAAAGAGATGACCCCCTATTAGATGTGATTGTGAATTAGAGCCAGATAGCGGGCCTATCGACAACACCGTCAGCAACATAACCAAGAACTGGGCAACTACAATCGCCCACCATCAATCTCTTCCAAGGTCCGGAGTAGAACAACAGCAGCAAACAGATCCTGGTTTTTAAGCGCATCCGCAATCTCAAAAGTTGGAATCAGAGCTTTCAAGCACCTCTGGTAATATCTGTTGGATATTAACGGGTCAAAGTCCGTTGTCCGGCTGAGACATCTCGCGCTCAATGCCAAAGACGCATCCAGTAAAGGCGGACAGAAAGCTGCTCTCCATGGAACCACTAATGCAAAATGTCTGTCGGGGTCGCAAAGATCGAAGCGTCGTGCAACCTTCTCTATGAAATAGCGCATGAGCTTTGCTTCCGCAGGATCTTTGAATGGCCAAGCTGAGACATTGCGGTAGACCGAGGCGCCTGTAAGAGCCGCTTCGAGTGCGTCATCGGTTATTTGCTCTCGCTCTATTGATCCAGCTTCTAAGAGGCAGTAGTCGGTCGGATGGGTGATAGAAGATGAGATGTTCGAAAGATGCATCTCAGAGTCTTGAACAGAGCTAATGTGCTGTCTCTCTGAGACTCTGTTACTCGATTCGTCCTCCGACCAGTGTGCCTCTAGGGCTATGTGAGGATGTGAATGAGAGTATCCGGAGTCAATACTATTCGAATCGAGACGTTCAGATGGCGACTGTGTGTGGTTGTCGTCCCTGTCAGAAGGGGCGGTAGCATCTCCCGAGTCCGGCCCTTTGTAGTCTGCATGTTCGTTTGATTCAAGATGATACATTGTTGGTAAATGCTGTCCTTCGCCAACAAAACTGAGTTCGCCTTCTGGTGAACACCAGGTCTGGCCTGCAGAGAATGTGTATTCCTTTGCTCTTGAGAGACTAGTTGCAAAATCAGCAGTCTGGCTGGATATCCTGAGACTCGACCGGACGGGAGGTGGAGGTTGGATCTTGAACCGGAACAACTCATCCAAACACTCGATGCCATTGCTGGCGCATCGAGTGCATGGTCGTGCATTATCACCTATCATAAGGCTGTGAGACCGCTCAGTCAGATAGCGGAACTGGCTGTGGGGAAACTTACACTTAACATGCCTGGAAAGCTCAGAACATGGTACTGACGGTTAACTAATGTTCTAAGTTGAAGGTAAAGTGACAAGGTTCTGGTACCTGACTCGACAATTCTGCTCTGGTCAGTATTGGTTTGACAGGTTCATGGCACAAATAATGTAGAATAGCGTTTGTTACCGTGCAACTTTTCTGAGAGCGTCGACACTTTAAGGCCTCGTTAGCTCTTGAAGATGACATGACACTACAGCTTGACTATATATGCTTGTTCAAAGTTGGAGGAGGTGCTAAGAAAGCGAAGGGTGAGCGAGATGAATGACGTGGTAAACTTGTTCAAGTTTGACTGGGTGGACCGGTTTTAACCAGTGTGGAGGAAACTAGACTAACTAGAATCGTTTAGTTGTCTCAGTGCGGGGCAATCGAGCGAGGAGCTGCTCACTCATCCAGTATTGAGCATTTGCAGGTTTCGCTCCAATACAATATGCTTTTTATAAAGTCTAGGGTGCGGTCATTAGGCTACCTCGTAAGTAGACGCTTTGTTAGAATTTGGTTGCCTTGTGGATGCGTCAGTGTGATCAGCAGCTATTTTCCAATATGGAGTAACCAAAGAGAATTTATTAACAAGCTTTGTATTTTTTATCCGAATGAGGGGATCTCACGGGCTGTTTTGATCAACCGAGCAGCCATCCACGTGACTCAACTCGACAAAAATAAAATAAAGATATCAAGCCTCTATCCCTCCTCTAAAACGCCATTATTATAAAGCGCCCCATTAAAATATTCACAGATGTTATCCATATTACCGCTAAAATCTTCCCTATAAGATACTGCATTCATATTAAAGAGTCTTATTGCCTCCTAGGACCTTTTTTAGTGTACTTGGCGAAATTATATTAAGCTCGTTGTACAAGGTGTGGATGTAAATCACGTGGAGAAGTGTGGTATCTATCTAACAGCAATGATGGCGACTCAGGATATGAAGAAGAGTTACAGAGTCCCCGAACCACTCCGCAAGCTTGGGGCAACAGAAATAACAGCTACCCAGATGCTCAACTTTAGTCACCCGTTTCGAGCTCTGAATAGCAAGGTGGTGCAGCAGGACAATGTCAGCTTAGCAGTTGATGGCACTTTCTGGGAGAACACGATAACACTCTGCGTCAACGTAGAGATGGCTATTCCCTACCTGCTCAAACAAGGCGCTGATCCGAATCAAGTTATTTCCGGGAGCTTTTATGGCTCGGCCCTCATCGCGGCATCAGCTCTCTTACGCTCATATACCTTGATGCACTTTCTTGAACATGGATGTGATGTCAACGCCGTTGTATCGGATAGCCCATTTGGAACACCGCTCATTGCAGTCTGCGCTGGTCCAGCCCATCATCCCTTTCAGTGGAGTTTTCACGAGGAATTCAACCTGAGGGATCCCGAGGGCTGGTCCATGGTACAACACGACCTGCTAGAACTGTTAGTTGCCAGAGGTGCTGATGTCAACATTGCTCACAATGAATTCACTCCACTTATTGCCCTCGTCCTGTGCGACTGTGAGGAAGGGTATAAGATCAAAGGGTTAAAGTTACTGCTGAAAACCGGAGCCGACCCGCATCTGGCATTGCCGCAGTTGGGCTACAACAAGGTAAGCACAAACTCCTGTACTTCTCCATTCTTATCCGCTGTTAAAGACGTATGATATTAAACTCGACCATACTAGAACCTTTTTCTAAAATTAACAGACAAAAGTCTAACAATACTAGCCCTACTTCTTAATACCCTTACCTTAACACTATATATTAAATTAGTAATTAAATTATAATTGCATTTTTAAATTTATTATAAAGTATATTAAATAAATATCCTAATCGCTAGCTTTAATATTTTATATACTAACTGTATACCGAAATAATAACTTTTAATTAATTTATTATAGAAATTATAAGCTTTAAAATTAAACTTATTAATAAGACTACCTATACCTTTCAATGCTATTTTATTAATATTACTTTATTAACCTTATTATTTTTTAATTTTATAAATTTAAGGTATATCCTTTAAAGCTTAGCTTTTAAGGCCTTCTGTATATATTTAATAAGGTTTAAATTAGGTGAATATAATAACTAATTAATTAAAGTAATGTTATATAAAAATAGCTAATTTATTAATAATTAAGTAGTATATATATAAATATTATCCTATTAAAATTACTTAAATTTATTAAAAAAGGGAAAAAGACCTTTTATAAAGGCTTTAATATAAAACTAGCTAGAATATCCTTTTTTTAAGGCTAGTTAGTCTTTTATTATAGTAATAAGATAAGACTGCCAGTCTTTAGTTATTTCTCCTTAGAATATAAAAGAAAGAGGAGTTTTCATATATTACTAAATATTAACTAGGTCTTTAAAGTACTCTTTATTAGGTCTATAAAAGACCTAGCTATTATGGTTATTTAATATATTTTAAATTATAACCTTATTAATAAAGTAAATCTATAAAAAAGTTAGAATTAAGACCCCCTATTTTTAAAAGCTACTTATTATATACTCTTTAATATACTAGATTTAAAAACATATATATTATAGCCATTTGTTTATATAAACTTTTATAAACTTTAACCTTTTTTTTATATACTATTTTTACTTTTAATAACGGTCTAAATATTAATATAAAGTCTTTGATAATATATTTAGGTCTAGCTATAATAAAGCTTTATTTTAAGTAATTATTTAGTTTTTTATAATAAATAAGTTAATTTTAATAATTTATTAAGTATTAAGTTTCTTAAAATACCTTTTTTATAGTCTTAAGGTATTATTATAATATTAATCCTATTATTTCTTTATATAATAAATAGTAACTGGGTCGGTATAATATAATATAGTAACCTATCGGTATAATCTACCGGTAAATATCTTTATAATTATAGCCGCTCTTTACTAAGGAATAAATTTATAGTTTTTTTAACCATTTTTACTTATTTTAATACTAAAATTGCGTTATTTAGAAGCTATTAACCGTATTTTATTTATAATTAAAGTTATTATTATCGTTATATAATACTATCGTAGAGTGCAGAGACGACCCTACGTTGTCAGACTTTTAGCAGGTGATTGTAATATAAGCTACCAGATGACTGCCGAGAAGCAATGATCTGCTATCAGTATTACCGAACAGAAGGGACAGGAGAGGATAAAGAGAATCCTAGTTAAAGACAGAAAAGTAAGGGGAGTCTCCACTACGTGAGCCTTTATATAAGTACAAAGGTAGAAGGCTGAATATTTAAGTCTCTGTATTGTAACAACTAATCACAAGAAGCCAGGTTCTGTCGTAGTTGACCGCTTAAGTAGACTAAGGGATAAAATTTCAAGGTTGATGGTTTACATCACATCATACTTCTCTGCTTCCTCAAGTAATAAACTGTCAGCTGCCTCACAACTTCTTATTGTTGCTACGATGGTCCGAACAAAGACACGGGCCCGAACACTAAAGGAGAGATTTCCTAATGGCCCACCTCAAATTCGCCTACCACCGGGAGGCACATTTACCCCCAACAATCGCATTTTTACTGAGCATAATGGCAAAGAAGCCTTAATGTCATGGGAGAGCACATCCCGCAATCCTGTCTTGCTCCCTCTTCCTTGCTGGGTATTTTATATAACCCACCCATATGAACCTTCTGAATTTGATGGCTGTGCATTTTTCAATAGGCTATAGGATGAAGAGGGCGCTAGTGGATGCTCTTACTTTCGAATTGAGTTCTTCTTCCTTCCTGGTGCTACAGCAGAGGAATGCCATACACACTATGTCGCCGAGATAAAGGCTCGAGGTACTATCTGGGATTCGATTGTTGAGGTCAAAGCAGCCATGGAACGCAAAGAACGAGAAAACAATGCAAGCGCAGGTGGAGCACAAGAAACCCAAGACTTGTCTCCCGATCAAGACCCTGCTGGGAACGGCCAACTTCCTGGCTTGATTATGGGAGAGACCCATGATATGTTTCAATACCGCAGCTGGTTCTTCATATATGCCGATGCAAATCCCAATTGTAGCGGTCCTGAGGGTCTAACACGTGAGATGTATTTTGTCCAATTCGATCCTATTCCTGGGGAAATGGAAGAGGGCGATACTTTCAACCCTATGGACTATCCCGTCTACTCGAAACGGGTCAAAGCTAGGGGAGAAGATGGGCTCGAGGGGGGCCTCACTGGCTGATGAACTTGTTAGAGAGCTCGCAGTGGCAGGAAGAGGCTATTGGCGCGACTAATGATGCTCTGAAGCTGGGTTGGAAGTCTTGGTAGTGTGAAAGAAATCAAGTCCTCCTTTAAGCCATCACACATGGCTCTTTTTGTATTGAGCCTCCTTCATATTGATAACTAATCCGAAACACCTGAAGAACTCTGTAGATACCGCTGTGGCCTTTGAAGCATTTCGATGTGATCTGGAAACAGTCTCATCGTCTGTAAGAGCCACAATAACACATCACCAGCCTCTTTCCAATTCTCTAATCCCTCATGCCATTTCCCATTTTGCCATGCAAATTCGACCATTACATCAGGATGTTGAAGTTCGTTCGACAGCGTCGAGCTTGTTAACCTTGTTGGGGACAACTCTGCTCCGAAGGGCCTGGGGTCAACAAGGCCCTTGCTGTCTGCGACGAGTGTGTAATCTGTACTATACCAGTTGAAATCTCTGGACTGGCACTCCTCTCTTTACTAAAGATGCCTCAGACATACGCGGATCTTGAAAAAGCACTTCCCGATGAGGGTCATTTGAGTGCCCCCAGAACGGGAAGTTGTGATCAGTGGTGATGAATCCGGTGATATCACCATCATAGGGAACTTGATCCAGTCGCGGATCTGTTCGACGTAGGGGCTGTCCCTCTTTGTGGAAAGCCGAAATGACCCATTGGCGCTCCCATAGCCTATCCCAGCCGTGAAAGTCGTCGCCCAGAAAGGCTTGGCCTTCGCAAAACTCAGGGTGGTAAGCTGGCCCAATTACCAGATAGCTATTAGGTTTGGCTTGTGGTCGCAGAACCATTGCCGTTTTTGAGCCGAGGAACACAGCCACTATATCACCACTGCGACTCTCTGCTGGAACACGAATGAGACTTCCGCCAAGAGTCTCCAGACAACCGGTTGCTGTGTTTCCTACCGGTAATGTTCGAAGGAATTCACTATCGGTTTCCCGGAAGTTCTTTATATATGTTTCTTCGTCAAAAGTGCCGCTTAACCATTCTCGTATCTTCTTCCGCCAGTCCTCTAGCGAGAATAAGGAGGAGCTTGAGACAGGTTGGAGTTTTTCAATGCTATGGTCTCGAACAGCCCCGTAGGTTAACATCAAGATCAGCTTATCAAGATAGTCATCATGAAGTAGACTATTGCCCCCAAGCGACTGGAAAACATTCACGGTCGCCTGTATAAACTCCGCGTCTGGCTGGAGAAATTTCCTCCCGGGCAAGACTAAAGGGTTGGAACATATATTGTCGCACGATACTCCGGCCACTTCCAGCACACCCGGCTTTATCAAAGTCGCCGAAGCTGCTGATTTGCCTGCTGCATTGGCGTCAAGACAGAGTTGACCTAATGGCCTCTCTAGATCTGCTACCCAGCTCGGACTTGTAGCAGCGTTACAAGCGTTGAGAAACTCGAGATCATTATGCCGTGCAACATGATCGAGACAAACGGCAGTAAATATCTCTTTGGCAGACTTTGAATAGTCTGGCTCAATCGAATCGGCAACTGAAGGGCTTATGAGGCCTCGGGACGCATATACTCGATCGCGATCGTCGGAGCATAAGTATGGTGTGGCCATTCTTATAGCATGAAACCAATTATCTTGTGTATACCTGTCGAAGTTACAGAGGCATTGGAATGCCCTGCTAGTAAATGCTTCTGTGTTGAAGACATAGCTAGCAAGATCTAGAAAGACACCAGGGGGCGGAGGCTTAAAAGAAAGGATAAAAAGAAGAGCGTCTTTAAACTCGGCCCATGGCATCTCTTGTATACCCAGCCTCACAACAGATGTCTGCTGATTTGCCAAGACGATTTCTTGGTAAGTCCATAGCCGTTTATGCCAGTCCAATGCTACCAGTTACTCCACTGCTCGCCATTGATCTAGGTTCAACGGAAGAGGCGTATTGTCTTCCCAGAGGCGGTTATCTGATGTGTCGGAACGAGTATATGCAATATTACCGACAGCAAAAGTTAAAGTTACAGCTTTGAGCTGTTTACCTGCCCATCGCAGTGTTTCCATAAGCAGAGGGCCCCAGGAGGTGTCAGGCCCCCACCAGACTATAACACGCCTGGCTTGATGATATATATCATGCATGCGTTGCACTTGAGAAGAACGCTCTTTGAGGTCTCCCTGGTTGATGCAAATTGAGTCACACCAAAGTATGCGCTTTTCGCTCGGTTGCCGAAGGGCTCGTAGAGCGGCCGCTAAATTCCGTCCAACATTTATGCTTCCTGTGTCTTGGCGTAGTGGCCTTTCGTCCGGGTATCGCTTTAAAGTGAGGTTGATTGAATCCGGTTGAGACTGACTGCCCCAGCAGTAAGAAAGCGCCTCAAATTCAGGTATCTCGTTGTCTTGTGGCGAAAGCTTTTGATGCAAAATGGCACCAACGAGCGGGTCTTTAGGGATCCCCGGCTGTAGTTCTAACAAACGGAGTTCGAGAGGCAGTAAAGGCGAATACTGAAAACGAGGCATTAGAATATCGATAAACAGCTGCAGTGAGAGTTTGTTGGAGCAAGATTGATAAATAATCTTGAGAATTCTTAGAAACAGCAGGGGCAATCTATTGAGGCTGTGCATGCACAGCCACTTTGCAGGGTCTAAATTCTAGACTTTTAAGGCAATTAATCCGATGGATTATTACACTAGAGATAATAGGGTATAGTAGCTACAATGGGATTTGCAATATCTATCCTTAGGAAACAAATCCTCCTTCAGCGTGGTGATATATAACCTAGAAGCAGAAGGTACGTAGCTGGATTGGGTGTGTTACTGTCATAAAGGTTACTGTATTAGCTACGCTTCGAGCCACTGAAGCTGATTAAGTACCTCTGGAAGCAGTCATTAGCAGTAAAGAGTTTTAAGAACACAAGGTTAGAAGACAATGCATTATTAGAAAAGCTAGACACATTTTAGCAATTAATTAATACCTTATCTACTTTCCTTCTTTCCAAATTACACGCCCGCTTCAACACATAGTGGACTTAATATGAGCTATACGTAGTAATTTAAATTGAGGCTTAGTGTCCTGAACCTGGATCTAGGACTATCATCTAGGAGCCCGCAGTAAAGTTTTTCCACCTGAGCATCTGACACTCAGCCGCAAAGTCCAACTTTCATCCCTTCTTAAGAACAACGTCATAGGATCATACAATAGAATTCACCAAGCCATTGGAAGAACTTGAAGTGGAGACAAACCATGGCATCCTCGCAGCAGAAACAGCGAAAGCGCAAAAGCTCCTTCGATGGTCTCGCAGCCTGTGCCACAAAAATCAAAAGCGAGCCTGGTGCTCCGCCAGATCCACCTGGAACCACAAAATGGAACATCGACTTCCGGCTCCCAGCTTCACACGCCAAACTCACACTTCCCAGATCAGATCGCCGACCGGTCATCCGTAGCGGAAATGATGCACAAACATCCGAGCAGCGAAGATGGTACTCGCCTGCTACTCGGACGAAACAAACCAGAGCAATATGTTGGCGCGAAAGAGGCGGCCTCGATTACGAAGACCTACCACAGATCGAGGATCGGTGCTTCGTGTGCAAAATCGATCTCAAGGTGCAGCCCCGCGACCGAACCTCTTATCCGTTCGATACATGGGAGAGATCCACGGCCAATGGGTGTCGAGATTGCGGGCAGATTGTTCGAGGTGTGGGCATGTTCGCCGAGAACTATGGTCTTCAAAAAGACCGGCTTCATATCGGGACACTCAAAGTATCGTCACGAAGGGAAACGACACCCAGCGTGCAACGAATACTGATCGGTGTCTTTTGGGTCGGGGAGCTGCGAGATATGTCCGAGCATCTTGAGTTCACTCGGACGGGCAAATGCAATCCGCCAGTCGAGCTAGCACCGTCTACAGCCATATTTGACACAGGCACTTATAAACAAGACGTCTTCCTCGCAGCCCAAAAGCTCGTCCAAGACTGCTCCACCACTCATCGCCACTGCCTACCATCGTATCCGCCGCCGTTCCTCCCTACCCGCCTCCTGGAGATCCAGTCTACAGCGACTCCAACCATAAAGCTTGTCACCACCAGCTTGCTCTCCCCAGAAAAAAGAAATTCCCACTACCTGGCTTTAAGTTACTGCTGGGGGAATCCACCCAACAATCCCCTCCGCCTCACGGTCTCCACATCCCAATCCCTTCACGACGGCATCTCAGCATCATCCCTACCCCAGCTCTTCCAGGACCTTGTTTCTCTTGCCCAGCGCTTGGGCGTGAAATTCTTCTGGATAGACGCACTTTGTATTCAGCAAGACGACAAGCTTGATTGGGAGCGTGAGGCCGCGGTCATGGGCGCTATTTACCGCAATGCGTGGCTCGTCGTTGGAGCGACGAGTGGTAGAGATAGCAGTCAACCCCTTGCTCCACGGCCATTTCAGGAGGTCCCCATCCCCATTTCTGAGACTGACAGCGGAGTGTGGGCGAATGTGTTGTCCTCCACACAAGGCGGAAGCGTAACGTGGCCGTTGCACGAAAGGGGGTGGTGTTTCCAGGAGATGATCCTTGCGAGGCGCTTTTTGGATGTCGACTCCAACGGGCTGCAACTACATTGTAGCGGCGAAGACGATGCACAGTATGATGAGTGGGAGCCTGCGGATTTCCGCCAGCCATGGGCTTTTCGGCGCCTGTGGTCACGATTCTTGGACTCTGATACCGACAAACAGCAAGTGAAAGAGACTGATATGCGTCGCGTGTGGCGAGAGGTTCTACAGATGTACACGAATCGACGATTGACTTATTCCTCCGATCTTTTACCCGCGCTGGGCGGTATCGCTTCTGAATACTCAAAGAAGCTTGGCATTGGGGAAGATTACTATGCAGGCTTATGGAAGAGCAGGTTTGTGCAGAATCTGTGCTGGACTGCTAATCATGAGGCGGTACGTCATCAAAATGGCGATAAGACGCCGAGTTGGTCATGGGCTAGTATAAGTGGAAGTGTTGACTATGAATACACGAATCTAGAACAGCAGAGGACGCGGCTGATTGAAGTGGTCTGTGAACAAAAGGGCACGAATCCCTTTGGAGAGGTAATTGGAGGGCATGCGTTGCTTGAGGGACTGGTCTTCACATGTCTATTGACTGTCAAGTTCGGGAAGTGGGCTGTGCGCCATTTCGAGATGTACGAGTCGCAGGCTGCCATCTTTACGCCGGATTTTGCGATTGAGGTGGTGAGATTCCAGAACGAAGATACAACGAAGAGCAGCGCAAACAGAGCGACCACGACCGGAGGTACGATAGAGATCGAACAAGGTTGCAGATGTGAGGTACGAGCGCTTCACTTGTTCGATCTCAAGTATGGGCGGGGGCTCTTTATGGTTCTCGGTTGGTTGGATCCCAAGGGGATGGAATTCCAGCGCTTGGGAATTCTCGAGGCGCCCTTGAGCGGTTTCTACAGTGCTCTAGATGTGGATGAAAAGGAGGAGTTCGAAAAGATAAGGGTAGTATAGATCTGAAAGAATCATATACCTAACCACGGTAACTCAAACTAAGCAGCGATAAATTTACCGTTACTTTAACTCCCAACTACTGCCTGAATATCCGGGCCAACACCTCGTCCTTCTTACGACTCATCTGGCCACCATATCATAATTGGATACCCAATATCTCGAACTCTTGGATGTTGCAGCACTTGCCAGCCTAGACTTTCGTACAGCTTTTTGCCTTCATGACTTGCCTCCAAGTATGCTGGAAACGCTAGTTTGGTGCACTGATCCATTCCCCATCTTACAAGTCTAGATGCAGCTCCTCTTCTTCGAAATGAAGGGTCGACGCAAAGCCAGACCAATAGCCCATACGGACGAGTTCCCATGGCATCGGCTCTCGTCTCGATTGACGGACGAAAATAGTCGCGTATAGAATTGTGCTTGTCGTTGTCGGCAGTTCTTAGGGGTTGCATAAACCCTAGTGGTTTGAGACATTCGTCCAGGGTATGACGCTGAGGGTATATGAACCACTCCGCATAACCAATAATGGTCTCATTCCCTGTAACTTGATCAATGCCAACGCATTTGATGCCGACAGCTCCACGCTCTGGATATCTAGCGAGGTGATCTTGAATTGTCTGCCAGTGAAGCTTGCCCAGAGCTTCGCGGTCTGATGAGGTATTAAGCCCGTTCAATGTTTCAGATATTGACATAAACTCAAAAGAGGGGATCAGGATTTCCATGCATCTTGGCAGGTCTACCTGCGATACTGGCTTGACATCCAGATGGTAAGCCATATTGTGTAAAAACGAACAAGCATAAATTGTTATCATTAAGAATAGAGTTATTTAGGTCTGATGGAAATGCGTCATCGAGCTGCAACGCAATTGGGGGTTGACCCACATTAGCGCATTTTTTAATCTTTCGAAACTTGCGGGCGCTAGGCGCTACTCTTACTTTCTACAGTTCCGTGCAAAGTTCAAACAACGAGCCGACAACAGATGATTAAATTAGAAGAGATTATAATAAATATATTAAATCTAGAAAACTCTAAGTAAAATGTTAGAACTATATTATGTAAGAATACATAAATTAAAGAGATCTTTTACTAGTTTATATAATCTTTATAAAATATAGAACAGTAGAAATTATCAGAACTTTTACATACCCACAGTAGATTATTAGGTGAACATGGTATTTAGCAGTTCTCTTTTAGACATAAGCCATGTGAAGAATAGGCTATTGAAATTTTTGCAAACAGTAAAAGCTGGCTGATTCACAAGGTTATAAGACCTCTGATTTAAATCCATTCACAAGGAATAGGTACTGTCCACATTTATCTTTCTCCGTTTATCACCAGGCCTTCCTGCCAGGTGTTTTGGCCTGTTCGGTGGCACCACTGGCCTCTAATACCCAACGGGCATCTCTTCGATCCTGTATCCAGTCACGAAGATCTTCCTCACCGCCCCCTTCATCGATCAACTTCATATACTTTGTACAAATAGGTTGTTCTTTTGGATCCCATCGGACCCTTGCACCTTCCTCCCATTTAATAGGCATCGGATCAAATTTGACGAGGCAGACATTACGACTGGATTGAATGTCTGAGCTTGGATCAAGATACATGAAGAGGCATTGACGGTAGTTAGTAAAGAGCCAATCATTCTCGTGTTTCGGCCAGGGTAGACCTGGAAGTCCGTGTTCGTTTGTAATTCCGGGTTGAGTCTCATCCTCATCCTCATCCTCATCAGAAGATGATTCTTGAGCTGAATTGTCAGCTCCTTCGTCCTCTTCCTCCTTCATCTCCTTTATGGCCATCCTCACTTGGCGCACCTGACGCCACCTGGTACCGCGAGCAGCTATCTCACCACGATAGTGCGCGATACATTGTTCGGGGGTAGCACCAGGTAGAAAGAAGAAGTTGTATCTGGGGCCGGCACCGCTATAGAGATCCTTTCCATACTCGAGGTTGAATTTGAATGCAGTTGCATTAAAGTCCCGTGGAGTCTCGCAATTGACCAGATAGAAGGTCCAAGAAGCCAGGGGAGGTATGCGTTGGGCTAGTTCTGCACCCCATGCCATTATGGCGGGGTTACCGGTGTGATCCTGGAAAGTGTCTCGGTGTAGTTTCCATCCACGAGAGCTAGGGGACTTGCCGCTAGTAGGCTTCCTTATGGTTTTTATAAAGGAAGCCACACTGATCAGTGATTGCATGAATACAAGTGAGGAATTATTAATAGTAGGAGCGGGGTGATGTGAAAGAGATTTCATATTAGACTGTGGGCTGTAGGAGGCCAGTTTTTTATACTCTGTCAATTTACCCTTGTGGAATTAAATCCCTGTGTGGTCACTATGACATAATAGGTTGCTATGTAATGGAATGCAAGGTACGGAGTATTAAGCTGGTCGATATGTTAATAAATTCCTTAGTTGCGTTACTATTGAATTACTGTTGTTTACCTTACTTATCTCATTATCTTACAGAGTTACAGTAGCTAACCTGACAGATAACCTTGTTAGATCTAAGATATTATTTTTATTTCACCATTTTTATTCTAACTATAAAATAAGCCTTACTTTTTCTTCTCTAATTTACTTTCCTATAGCTATAATTAACTCTATCACAGTCTATATATATCTATACATATGGCTTTTGTCCGGACAAGTCTTTCCCGATAAAACACCGTTATCCTAAAGCCGAGGTTTCCCCACTTCTCCTTCGTCCAGTAAGGGCTAGACTCTCATTTACGAGTCACAGGGTTAGAAATCCGGGGGAATACAGGACTCCAAGGTTAATCCCCAGGCGCGGGGTTAAAGAAAGAGGCGGGATGTGGGGAAAGGCACGCTTGGCTTTAAATATCCTGTCGTTGCTATCTCTCTTGCGTACTGCATGAAAGCTGCCTTGATGAAGCCCTTTGCGTGTACTAAGTGTCTAAGCTCTTTTAGCCGTGCAGAGCATCTCGAGCGGCACGCTACGCTGCGTAGGAGCCTCCATTCATTACTTATCGTGCTCTCGCACTAATAAGCATGCAGATACTGGAGAACGGCCACATAAATGCTCGTGCGGAAGAGCGTTCGCGAGGAGGTTGGCGTGTCCGCGGCTGCTAATCCCCTACTTATCTAGTAATGATTAACTGACAGTTGTGTTTTAGCGATGCCTTCTCGCGCCACCTTAGGGGTTGCAGAGCAGGAGAAGCGAGGATGACGTCGGACGAGCGTGTCAAGGGCTCGCGGACTAGACGAGCTTGTGATCGTTGTGCTCGTCTAAAGGCAAAGTGCGACTCTGGATATCCCTGTCATCGATGCATCTCTCAAGGTATGACCTGCCTTTACAACGGTAACCTAGATCAGCAGAGCGACTCTTTGCGACAGGCCCTGTCGAACACACCAGGTGCCTCTAATGCTGGCAGGCGCGTTTCTTCTCCTAGGATATTCATGATTCCTCAAGTCCCACCCCAGCGGTCAGTCGAGGGTAGCGATGTGCTGGCAGCAAGGGCTGCCAGAGGGTCATGCGTAGGCCTGGCTGATCGGTTCGACGGTGACTCCGAGTGCGACCTGGAACAGATACCATTTTTGCAGGAGCTTGCTCTTGCCAGCGACTTGACGTGGGGCTTCGATGTGCCCTCTTTACCCCTGTTCCCACCATTTACCGTTGATGGTGCGCTGGACTTCATGCTTGAGCCGCGTAAGTATCACCATATGCACCCATGAAACATGCTTGCATTCTTATTAATAGAAATTCTACTTGATCCAACAGGCATCGAAGTCTCCACTGGGAGGCTTAGCGAACCTGGCCTGAGTTCTCAGTCGCTGGAACAGCTGGATCTGTTGCAGGCAAAATGCGGCGCGATTCAGGCCTTGCTCCAAGGGCTAGGACCGGAGGTGCCCGAGGACGTTGTGGCGAGGTCAATTAACCGGGACAACTTGCTGCAGGCGTTGCAACTCTTCGGCAGAAACTTCCAACATCACGTACCTCTCCTCCATGCTCCCACCTTTGACTTAGCGACGGCGTCGCCGCTGCTCGTGCTGGCCATGTTCACTGTAGGGGCTTGCTACACTGATATCGTCCGCCCGGCAAAGTACATATTTTCAATGGCCATGCGAGTCTTGATTAATGTCGAGAAGCAGCAAGTAAGTTAGTTTGGGACGGATGCCCTTTACGCAGACGCAGCCGTTGCTTCTGCTCAGAATGATTGACAATAGCTAGCACGAGATTAACATGGCTGAGCCTCCGCTATCCTCAATCCAAGCGAGTATTGCGGCATGTTCGGTTCTTGGAAGCTCGCAAGATGAAACTGCTCACATGGCCTTTCCGTTATACTTTGCGCGTAGCATTTCTGTGAGAGTTCCATTTCCACCTCGTGGTTCTTAGCCTCGGGCCATCTGTTTTGCTAAGTTCCATCACCGCTAGATGGCGAGAAGGGCCGCAATTTTCGACGCAAGCCCCCCAATAGATTACACAACGTTGACAGAACAGACTTTCGACTGGCATTTGTGGGTTGAGCGCGAGACTCGCATCAGGTTTGTTCGAGGCGGATGGTGAATGGAAGGAACTCACTGACAGTCTACGTTTCATAGAATCGCAAATGTCTTGTTCTGCCAAGACGTGGCCAGCTGCATTTTCATGGGCACGGCGCCGACATTCTCCCCGCTGGACCTCGACATTGAGCTTCCTTGTTACGAGATATGTTGGAGCTCTCGATCTGCCCGGACGTGTCTTGAGCATTTGCAATCTGCGCCTCCGCAGCTGAGACTCTCGTCCACGTTCCTTCAGCTGCGGACAGCATCACTCCCGCTTGAGCGACACCCTCGGTTCGAAGTGTCAGCTTTCGGGATGTTTACGTTGGTAAAAGCCCTGCATTGTCTCGTCTGGGAGGCAACTCACTACGACTTGGACCGTGATTTGAACCCATGCAGTCGCGATCTCAACCCGTCATGGTGGATAATTAGCCTGGATCGCCAAGTCGCCAGCGATTTCTCAGGTCCCAACATAGTTCAATTGGCGGCGCGAGTCGCTCGCCTCGGGAACTCAAATACCTTTGATGGTATCAATCGGGTGCTCGATGAATGGCTCGCCGTTTGGGAGAGAAGGAGCTGGCGCGACTCCGACTATGAGAATCTTGCCTACTCACTGGATCCATTGCCCTTCTGGTGGCTGGCGAAGCTATTCGTACTTCTTCACTGTGGCAGGGACTATCTTTCCGTTGACAGCGAATTCACAATAGCTAACAAGACGGGAGGGTCTTTTCGAAACAGTTACTCCTCACAGGCGACGATCTTTCGCTGGCTCAGCAAGCTACGGCAGAAGAAGTCGGCGGACCAGACCCAAAAAGTAGAGTCACTGGCAAGTTTAATGGTTCCTATGTAGCGAGATGTCAACGGTAGTTACTCTAGGAGCTATTGTGAACAATGATGGAATATTATTGATGGCACGCGGCCAAGGTCATGGCAGCCAGGAAGAAAAATAAATTATATGGCCCGGATCCCCTCGATAATTTTAGTCAGGGAGATCACATGAAGATCATAATATTCCTGTTGGTTCTCAGGATTCAATTGTTCAACAAATAAATCACGATCCAACATTGTTTATTTTCGCATTTACGGATGCTAGAAGGGGCTTCGCACAGCGCCGCCATCTACTTAGAAGGACATACTCAAAGGTAGCGATGTGTTCGATCCCTCAACCGAGGGCCGAAGAAGAACATGGGAATCGCAAACAACAGAAGACCCCAGATGATGGCCGCCAACACCGAGTATGCGACACCGGGTCCGACTTGAATCGTCCAGTTAGGTACGAAATGTGCAAAACCGAAAGAGAGTAAGGCGCGTACAGTATTGTTGAACACCATCACCTCGCCACTTCTCACAAGATACGAGTCAACTGCGTAGCTGAAGGTAATGCCTGCAAGGACTGCGAAGCCAAATGAGTGCATCCCATACCCAAAAGCCGGGCCGATCCAGGAGAGCTGGCGCTCCACAGCCACTCCGTACAAGACGAGGCCAGTGGTAACAGTGAAGAAGGGGACCGCAAGCATGATCAGGCGTTCCTCGGGCTTATGGCTCTGGCCGTGTTCAGAGCGACGCTGCTCAATCCTTGCATTGACGATGTCGACCACCTTGGTCCCGACCGTGCCGCCCAGGACAACGCCGACAAACGAGCATAGACTGAATAGGCCTTGGGCACCGGGATTGAAGTTGTATGGTGGCGCCCCTAGGAGCTGCGGAATGCACACGCCGATGGCTGTGAAGCCGCCCGCTGCCACACCGTACGTCAGGGTAGACCAGAGCACTGTTGGCGCCAGAACGAAACAAAAGGGTCTAACGAAGCAGAGGAACCAGTTGGCGTTGTAGTCGACTTGAGGGTGGCGGATGAACCACAAGTTGGGGCGCATGGAGGGCAACGGCTCTGAGCAACTGCCCTGGGCACAGGCGCTAGAATCTGCTGCCTCGAGATTCGTGCTGACAGGCTTCTTGCGCTGCTTCTCGCTCCGCTCCAAGTCGCCAGCAGTAATACCTACGCTGAGACCGCGCTGGAAGGTCGTCTCAGGGAGCCATAGAAAGATGGTGATGAAGTTCAGGGCGCAGGCAATCAAGGTGACCCAATATGCCCATCGCCAGCCCACACCCTCCGTCACATATCCCAACGCTGTCTGGCCTAAGCAGGCACCGGCCAAGATGCACAGGGCAAAGAAGCCGAGGGCCGTGGTCAGGTCGTGTTCGTACCAGATATCGGCGATAATCACCGGCGCAAACGTCTCAGAGGCGCCAGATGCAAAGCCGCCGAGCACGCGCGCTCCCAGGAGTGACTCGTAGCCAGTCGCCACGGCCGCCCACGCGATGCACGGCAGCAAAAGTCCCATGGAGCCCAGGACCACCCACCGCTTGCCGAAGCACAGCATGGTTGGGACCCAGATCAAGTTGCTCAGACCCTGGGCGAGCACGTTGTAGGACATGAGGTACGAGGCGGTGGTGATTGGAATGCCGAACTCAGCGGCTATGGGGCCCAGAGTTGGGACAAGGCCGGCGGCGCAGGCGTTGTTGAGGAAAACATTGGCACAGATGTTGAACGTGATGCCAAGCTTCATCCACTTGGACCACGTCTTTATGGGAACAGTCAGCGAAGGACATGGGATTATGGATGGTCGGTAGAGGGGCCGTTGCTCATACGTACCAATGGGTCTTTGGTTACGACGCCTGCTGGTGGCTGTGTTGGTCCATCAGTGGCATGTTCGACTTGTTCAACTTCCTCAGCTACGTTGTCTGCCATGGATGTCTGTGGATATTTGAGTTGCATCTTGGTTGAGCGAGCCTAGCATCGGTATCTAGGCTATAGAAAACTTCAGACGTAGCTCAGCTAAACCCGTGTCCGGATGGGTAATGTAATGACTTGGGCGTCGTAGAGTCGATACTTATCCTTTCGCAGCTTACTACCCCAGGATCAGATTCGCCTGGGAGACCCTGTCCTGGTACCCTTGTCTAGGATCTGCAACTAAGGCTTTCCGTGGGGTTGGGTTTGCGGAGAGGGCTAGGATCGGGGATAGGTCGGGTCGGCGGCAATCTCCCCACGGATTAGTCTATAGAGGTGGTGTGGGTCTGGAGGATTACCTTACAGTTCTTGGAGGATTGTATAATGAAATACAATAATACATGGACCAGACGGGCACCCTGGCCACCTCCCAACACAACTGATACGGAAGCGGACTATGGAGGTTAGAGTTACTTTAGCTGGTTAACTAGATCTAACTTCGTAAAGACAGTGTTGGAGCAAGAGTCGGGCCGGGGCAAGGTCGGGCGATGTACCGGCTCGTGGACCAGAGGCGTTTTCCGGGGCCGACATTACACGCACAGCCCGCTATGCAAATAAGACTGTAATAATGTCAGTTAGCTATAGGGACTATAAGACCCCTAGAGGATCGGAGATTTAAGTCTACTAAAAGTATATCATGTTATTTTGAACTCACTGCACTTAGTAATTAAATGGATTAAATCAATCCCTAATCTTATAGGGCTCTTATGACGGTTATACAATTAGGGTCTCATCTCCACAGCGGGTCGCGTATGTAACGCCCGCTGCTATCCGGCGTGAGGTTACGTAAGAAGAAAGCAACCCCGGTCTTGAAAACTGATATATATTTGTCCCAAATCATCATCTTGTCCGACCCTTCCCTCCTGCTGTCTTGCACGGAAAACCTCTGTGACATATTCCATTTCTCTTTTAACTCGATGGGGGCCTACGACTACGACAACGGCAGCCAGCGCACCTGCGTGACACAAAGACGTATGGTCTACAATTACTACTACGCAGAGCCGACTAACGGCGTCGCAAAACAAACCGCGCTTCTCCTACATGGTCACGGGGACTATTCTTACGGCTGGCGCTACACTATTCCTGTTTTACTCTCGCACAATATTCGATGTATCGTACCTGATCTACTTGGGTTCGGTGCATCGTCGAAACCTGTCAGCCGCAGTATGTATCGGCTGAAGGCCATGGCCCAAGACATGATGGAGGTCCTGTCCCATGCCGGCCTTGCAGATGGTGACAAGGTACAGAACCTATCGCGGCAAGATTGAGCCCAGAACGTTAATGTCGTGGCATACAGTTCATTGTAGTCGGTCATGATTGGGGCAGCCAACTGGCCTCTCGTATCATGTTGCACCATGAGGCAAGAGTGTCGGCATGCGTCAGCATCACTGGGACGTACATACCCCCCTTACAGAACAAAATCACCATGAACGAGTTCATTCAGGAGCATCCCAATTTCTCCTACTGGGAATTCTTCTCCGCTGAGAGTACCCCAAGCCTCCTACGAGAGAAAATGCCGATATTTTGGAATGCCGTCGTCCGCGGTGCGGGCGAGCCTGTCGTTCCAATGTCAGAAATCAAGCCAAGATTGTCTACCGATCGAGTATCCCCAGACTGGCTACTGAAGCCGCAGATTTGGGCCGATGAGGACAACGAGAATTATTTGCGTACGTACTGGCGCGGGGGTTGGGAGGCCCCAATGAACTGGTATACAGCCTTCCTAGAGAACTTTGAGGACGAAAAGGAATTAGATCATTTGGCTGTAGTCCAGACGCCGTTTCTGACTATTATTGGAAAGTTTGATGCAGCAGTTCCCCCAGAAGCAGCCGATAGTACCAAGGGCCTTCTAGCCCGGTCATCAACTAGAGTTCTGTCATCTGGACATTGGGTGGCACAAGAAGATGGAGTGGGACTTGGTACTGCGATCGTTGAGTGGCTAAAGACAGTATAGTATCTTAGTTACGGATGCAATCCGAATCGAGGAGCCACTTTCACAGACGTACCATAACAACCCCCTCAATTTCAAGGCTTTGTAATTTTCTCTCGCACTGGCATGACTTTATGAAGTTAGAGCTATATAACAGGAGTTATGTGAGCGTTTAGACTACTACCCTCAAAGATGACCAGCTATGTCTTACAACTCATCTACAAAGAAGACGGCTGATCGAGAAAAGTATAATGTCCGGAGTTCTGACATGCCTTACCAGCGAGTCAAACATTGTAGCCAAGACCCTCCCACTCTAACGTTCTGGAAGCCACGCCATTATGATCTACTAGCTATGTAGTTCCCATAACTATCCGACAATCGGGATGGGAAGCCAGAGACGAGCCGCCCCAGTCTTTCAAATTATGCCCCTCGGCAAACGCTACCGGGAAGACTCCCGGGACTAAACACATTTCGGGAAAGGACAGTGAAGAATACTCCGTGGGGTAAATTCCAAACACGGCTGTGGGGCCCCACGGAATGGCCGGCTAAGAACCAGGCCGAGAATCAGATTTGTGATGGAAAACACTGCTTGGATTCCGGTTGCCCCAGGCAGTGAAAAATACCTGATATAGGGAGCGGCAAAGCACCTAAGGATTAAAAGGAGTATGCTTGCCGCCGTCATGTTTGATGCTGCATCTAGGACTTAGTTCTTCTCTTAACCAAACATAGCACCTATCCACCACTCAAGTCATCGAGATACCACAATGGTCCTGTCCCATTCCCCGAAGCAAAATGGCACCAATACGGCCACCGCGGCCAGCAATGTGCAAGCCAACGGGCCAAGCCTAACGGGGGATATGCCGGGCACAGCATTCCCCAAGAGAAGTCTGAAAATCGTCATGCTCGGCGCTGGGTTAGCCACCACCGCTAGAATTCGGATGCAGCAATGCTAACCACTTGTTATTACAACGGATAGGATCTCTGGGATCCAATTCGCCCATGACGTACACACGCGGATGGAGAATGTGGAGCTGGAGGTCTACGAAAAGAACCCAGAATTAGGAGGCACCTGGTACGAGAACCGATATCCAGGGTAAGTAAGGACTGGTGACAACAGCAATGATGCCGCAGCTCACCACGAGGAACAGTTGTGCATGTGATGTTCCTGCTCATACCTACCATTTTTCATGGGAGCCTAACACGCGATGGTCCAAGTTCTACGCCCCCGCACCAGAGATCCGGCAGTATCTCAACGATGTGGTCGACAAACATGGCCTACGAAAGTATATGTACTTTAATCACCGCGCCGTCTCTGCGCAGTGGCAGGAAGAGTCGTCCACCTGGCACGTCGAACTGGAGACGACGGATAGCTTTGGAAACCTAGTCACCATCACACGGGAATGCGACGTCCTGGTTAAGGGCCTTGGTTCTCTAAACAACTGGAAGTACCCCGATATCGAGGGCCTGTCAACCTTCAGTGGCAAGCTGATGCATACTGCAAACTGGGATGAAACGGTTGACCTGACTGATAAGCGCATCGCCGTAATCGGAAACGGGGCGAGTGCAGTCCAGTGCGTTGCAGCACTCCAGCCGGGTAAAGTTAACTAGAATCCCATCTATTTCCCTGCAGCTAATGCCTACCGACGTCCTCAGTCGCCAAGAAACTTGTTAATTATATGCGCACGGCATCCTGGATGATACCCCATCTCTTCTCCGACGGCGCTGTCCAAAAGGATTGTAGGCTACTTTGCTTTGAAAGCCATATGAGACTTTCCAATGCTAATCATTAGGCAGATTTGGCTGAGAATTGGGAACGATTCGAGAAGGACCCTGATTACTACCTTGAATATCGCCGACGGCTGGAAAAGGTCCTCGCTGGCGGATTCGAGGCACTCTATTCGGGAAGCCGGGCCCAGGCCGAGCTAGAACAAACAACGCTCGAACACATGACGAAAAGGATACAAGATCCTCGGCTACTGGAGGCGCTGATACCCAAGTTCGAGGTTGGCTGCCGACGCTTCACGCCCGGAGACCACTACCTGAACGCTATACAACAGAAGAATGCATCCGTAATCTCGGATCACATCGTCCGCGTGACGGAAGAGGGAATTGTCGACGAAACGGGCACTGTCACCGAACTCGACGTAATCGTCTGTGCTACTGGCTTCGATACGTCCTTTGAGCCACGGGTTCCAACCACGGGACGGGATGGTTACTCCCTGTCGGAGAACTGGGGGAAGGACAAGCCCACTGAGTCGTATATGGGCGCTGTTATCGCTCGGTTCCCGAACTTGTTCGGTAAGGGAGACTTCTCTCCTGTCCGTCAGAGCCGGGGACGCCTCGAGGGCGCCGCAGCTGTGACACACGGGCCTTGATCAAAAGTTAACATAAAGTAACAGTGTTCAACCCACCCATTGCTCCAGTGATCGGATCTGCCTTTCCTGGTATAGAAGCTACAAGCAACTACATCGTTCAACTGCTCGACCGACTGCAGACCGACAACCTCCAATCTATCGTCGTGAAGGAATCGGCTCAGAGGGATTTTAACAAATGGGCCCAGCAACAACTGCAAAAGATGGCGTTCAGTGGGACCTGCAAGTCTTGGTGTTAGTCCGCTGCGTCATTGTCCCATCTCAACGGAAATTTACTGACATGTATCGTGATTCAACAGACAAGAATTCAAAGGGCAAAGTGTTCGTTCCCTGGCCCGGCAGTATCGCTCATTACATTCAGGCCACGTCGCTGGTCAGGTGGGAGGACTTCGACTTTGTCTGGGACAACGTTGACAACAAGTACGCTTCATTGGGCAATGGGGTTCTTAAAGAGGGGTTGGCTGTTGAGTCCCCGCCTTGGTTGTCTAAGAGAGCCAAGTGACTTGAGATCAGCGACAGCCCTAGGACATACGGATACAGAGACCTCTATTGTTGATATTTCTACAGCTTTTGTTAAGATAGCTAGATCTCTTTTTCAAGGTACTACCAGACTTTATATATATAAAAAGGTCTTTATTATATTTGCTTGTCTATAATACTTACGGAGCAAGTATATTTATAAAACAAAGATTTATTAATACATTGTAGAGGATAAGTAATAAAATAAAGAACAAGTTACCTATACGTAACTGAGTCTACAGTCAAGAAATAGCGTCATTTCTACATTAATCTAACAATTTATCTCAGACCTTGATGTCTTATCTTACCATATGAAAACAGCACTAAACGAATATCTTCTCATCGCACGCAAAAACACTGCAAAACTTCATTCGCTAAGAGCGTGATTGTGACATCTAACTCTAAAAACTTGGAGCTGAGTGTGGTTGGAGACTCACCGGCAAGAGAAATGTACAGCAAGGGTCACTATGAACAATGCAAACGCAACCACAACTTACACAATGGAGCTTTTATCAATCAAGGCAGAAATGTACAAATTAACTATCGATACAATGTGAACAAACGCTACGTAATTGATACGTTCGCTTTCTAAAATGGGACAACACCCCCTGATGACGACCAATGAAGCCCAATCCCGATTTTGAACAGGTCATGCTCCTCGATCGCCTTCTCCTCACGGATCATTCCGTCGAAACCAATCGTCA
Organism: Fusarium sp. VM40; assembly: GCA_954870535.1. Classification (NCBI taxonomy): domain Eukaryota; kingdom Fungi; phylum Ascomycota; class Sordariomycetes; order Hypocreales; family Nectriaceae; genus Fusarium; species Fusarium sp. VM40. The sequence goes on from CATPAH010000013.1 coordinate 4,629,070, forward strand.
GGTCTACGTATCTCCCGCTTAGAAAATCCACCCGCCCTGATGCGAGAAGCACACACGAATTACCTGGTAGGGATATCTCCTCGCGCAGGTGAGGCCGGATGGCCTTAACTGCCTCGGACGCCCACGGCTCGTTCTGTTTGGTCTCCATATCTGTCAGTAGCCGCGTGACGATACCTCCCGGGTGTATGGCGAAACATCGGATGCCCATTTCATGGTTTTCTCCGTGGATGCATTCGCAGAGGCGCGTAGCAGCCAGCTTGGAGATCTGGTAGCTGGACATCTTGTCGTCTGCGCGCGTCGCCGCCCGAGACGCCGTAATGATGATATGACCGGCACGTTGGGCCTGCATGATAGGCAGGACGTGGCGCGCAAAGAGGTAGACGCCCTTGAGGTTGACCTCAAGGCCCATCCACCACTGATCGGGATCGCCACTTGCGATGGGCACTAGGGGCGGGCTTATGCCAGCATTGCAGCAGAGGACATCGATGCGATTTTCGGCCCAGGCAGCGGCTTGTGAGACGAATGTGCCCACGTCCGCGTTGCTTCGAACGTCAAGGGCGCGCGAGAACACTTGGATCCCCGGGTTAATCTCCTGGACTTTCTGTCGGCTCTCTTCCAGCTCTGACTCCTCCAGGGCGGTCAAGATAAGCTTAGCCGCCGAGGCCTGGGCAAAGGCGATTGCGATGGCTTGTCCGATTCCTGCGATGTTTAGAGAAGGGGTTAGTCCATACTCAGTTGAGAATGCGGGATCAAGGCAGATTTCCTCGTACCACGGCCAGCTCCAGTGATCAACACCACCTTGCCCTTTGCGCTTTGCTGCAAGCTGGTGGAGGCATCAATGGTGGGATACACAGATCTCATGGTATCGGGGTGGAGATTTGTAGTTGCCATACTGAAAAGTATATGTATAGAGGCGATACTGCCGTGTCTTTGTTCTTTGCAGTGGCTGTGGAGAGAGGCCTATGCAGTCAAAATGTCTCACTTAGGCCACTCTTATATCATCCGAATTAATAATCCATAAGGCCGAGCGACATATTTAGAAGGAGAGGGCCCTATAAGACGGTTTTCTGGCCTGTGCACACTAACTCCTAGGACAGCGGAGATAATTTGTGTTTCCCCACGGAGTTAATGTGGGTGTGTGTTACAATCCGATCTCTCCCCGATGCTTCCCCGTAAACCCCACGGGGTTTCATTGGAATCAAGGGTAGGATTTAAGGTTAGAGCCAGATTAAGTTACTAGCGATTTTTCAATTAAGAAAGCTAGTAAAAGAAAATATACCTAACAGGTTAAGGAAGCTAGGTCCTTTACAGTAATGTATACTTATATAGTACTAATACAAATAGCCACTTAGTAATATAAGTCACTTAAAAATCCGCTACATAAGTAAATTAATACTAATTTAGTAAGTATAATTTTACCTATTTTTATTACTTATACTCTTACAGTTAGAATACTTATTTAGCTATTAATTAATATTTAAATTATTTAATTTGTAATAAAACAACCCCCTTTAATCTTCTTTAATAATATTCTCTTTTAGCAAGCTATACTTAGCTTACACTGATACTTTCAGAATATTTCACTCTACTTAAAGGTAGTCCAAGTAAACATCATTCAGCATAAAACAGCTAGAAAACTTGATTCAGGCTTCTTTCAGAATGACATTCCTCCTGAACTTCAACAAGAGCATTAGTCAACTGCGAGTGCCCGGGTCTTTGCAAGCATATTTTAGGAGGTAGCTGGGACCAGAGGTATGTAAGCAAGGGAGTTGTAGACTTGGTTGAGAAATTAAGTGAGTAGCCATAGAGCATAGCTCTTCTAAGAAATGAGGGGAATTTCGTCATGTTGGTTTATTTTGGTCTGGTCGTCTACAGTTGCATGCAAATGATATATAGCAATAAACCAGGGTAAGCAGGTACTCACTCAATGCATGCAACTGACCGAATCTAGCTGACCCGAGAAGCTCCTTGAATCGGCTATATGCCCTTTTCATTAAGACTAACATTCGATCATAGTAAGGCTCCAACGGTCATTGGATCAATTGCTGTGAACACCACGCGCGCTCAAGAGTGCTCCGCTCCATAGAAGTTAAAAGCCTTTAGTTGCATAACTGAGAAATGCCCTCTCTGCTCCGAGACGAGAGTTTAGTAAACGCAATTCTCTAGACACATGACAATCCGTCAATTAAATGCGAGAAGGGGGGGTTTTATTCTTATAAAATGGTTCAGTAAGCAAGTATCTCAAGAGGAGCTATTGTCCAATTTTAAGGAACAGAATGACAACAGGCTACTCCTTCGTATTTACAACAAACTCCGAGAAGCCCTCAGTGGGCGCCATACTTGTAATGTCAAGAAATACTTAAAGGTGTAGTATTTTCCTTTCTCTAGCAGACTATAGAGTGAGCTCGAGACAGGTCCCTCCTTAGCAAAGTCGCCCTCGCCCTCGCCCTCGTCCCCCATCGATTGATACTTCGTCCCGACTCATATACCTCCGCAGGTGACAAGACCCAATTACGACTTGTAGGCATGGAATGCTTTGGAAATGATCTTTCACTCGCCGTCGATCTTGAACAGGGTGTGAAAGTCTGTGTACGGAGCATCGAGCGCTCCTTCGATATCGACTCGGACTACTGCGGTCGATGGCGTGATGCCGAGAACATCCGTGTGTGTCTTAAGGTTCTTTGCCGGTCCGTAGGTCTCGAAGTAACCGTGCAGAGCTTTGTAGCTTCCAGAAGCCAATGAACCATCAGGAGACCAGCCAGTCATGGTGCCGTCCTTGTAAAATGCTTTGTCGAGACTTTCTTGGCTGGCTCCGATAAGGCTGTCAATGTAATGTTGAACAGCACTTATGACGGCCTTGTACTCGTCGGTGGAAATGATTTTGATATTTGGCGACATGTTTTGTGACTGAATAACCATTATTGAACAGTAGTACTGTGGAAGATAAAACGTGTAAAAATTAAGGTGTGTTGGTAGAGGAGGTGTGCTATGGCGGAACGGGTTATGTATACATGTATTTCTATAAGAATCACGAGGAGGAAACAGTAATAACATTAGTAATATGTTTTGTAAGCTCTTTAAAAAACCTGTGTTGGTTGGGTCTTAGTAGATAAATTATTGGGACCTTTTTTACTTGGCTGTATCCATAACGTTACCCCATTTCGGCTTCTAAAGACCAACACGCCGATTTCAGCCACCAAACTCAAATTCTCTAGCACTACAGGGGACATTCACTGCTGTCTGAATTGAACTATGTCGAAAGGTGTCCATGATAGGGTTGTTGCAAACCCACCCAGACGAGGGGTGTTAGTTCATGGCTTTGTGTCTGCTCACAGTTAATATTGAAGCATTTTCGACAAAACCCTTCCTTCCTTCAGGGGTCGAGATAGGGTCGGGTCTGCCTTAGTCGAAGATGTTATCATGTAGACACTACATAATCGAAAGTAAAGAATTGATAAGTGTGCTCTTGAATAAACTTAACAAGGCACGATGAATATATACATAGAGAAACCATGTACAAGAATGTAATACAACCGGGAATGGGCTGTCAATGCCAGTTGGACAAGCCCAATCCAATGTCAGAACAGCACCACGCATACCCACTAACCAGCAGCAGTGACCTCCCTGTTTCAATAATCCAGCTTCTCAGTGATTTCCCTCTTTCTACACGTTTTCCCAACTAGAAAATTACTTAGCGAACAGTGGGCCAGCCGTTAACATAACGGATCTTGTTGAGGCCAAGCTGGGCAACACCAGCGGCATTGTAATAATGGTAGACCAACACATCGCCTTCCTTATCGGTGAAAACAGCAGGGTGGCCAGGTCCGTGGATGTTGCCGTGACTATCGAGAAGTTGGTTTCCGCCGCCTTGCATCATGGACTTTCCAATGCTGTCGACATAGGGGCCTGTGACCTTTGAAGCGCGGCCAACCATGGTACGATAAGTACTCGCGGTTCCCTCACAGCAGTTATCAAAAGCCGCCCAGAGATAATAAAAGTCGCCGTGCTTGGTGATATAAGGGGCCTCAATAGCTCCACCATTCTGAGGACGAGAGGCGATGGAGATGAGGTTGTTCTTCTTGATGGGCTTTCTTTCTAGTGTTGGAGTTCAACTCAGTGAGCTTGATACCAGACCAGAAAGACCCAAATATGAGCCACCATTTTCCGTTTGAGTCGACAAAAGGGCTAGGGCAGTCAACACCCCACAGAGATGGTGCCCATGGGTGCGAGGACATTGTACCATTACAGGTCACGCTCAGGTCAATTGAAATTTCACTTCAGATAGTAATACAATAGTTAGCACGTGACTGAATATTATGACAGGCTTTTGGACGTAGGCTATTGGGAGTTGAGAATTGTATTAATTGACAGTGTGATTAGACGCTGACTTTACTTCACTGGCATAGGGTCAAAGGAAATTGGATCGTCATGATGGATTTTCAATTAAAAAGCTATTATATACGTCGGAAACATGGACAGACTTTGCTGGACTCCAATCTCATAGGCTAATCTACTTGGAATCCAAGAGACCTTTCAGGATATCATCTGCAGCCTTCTCAGCGACAATAAATGTTGAAACGGCTGTGAACGTTCCTGGAATTCTCGGATACACAGAAGCATCCACTACACGAAGTCCCTTCACACCCCTAACTCGGAACTTGGAGTCCAAGACGGCCATTTCATCGTCATCTGCACCAATGGGGCAGGTACAGCTAGCATGATGTCCCCAAGCTGTGTTCTTGATATAATCCTCGACCTCATCCTTGGTAGTGACTGAGGATCCTGGAAGAACCTCTTTGGTTGGGACAAGCTGACGTTCAAACGCGTCTCTGGTAAGGTCTACTGCCTCTGCTAAAGCCTGCAGGTCCTTTTCAAATCCGTCATCGCCTGTGTCAAAATAGTTGTACACAATATCCGGAACATCCAATGGGTCATCAGATCGCAATGTGACAGATCCAGCATGATTTCGTGGCTGTCCCTTCAGAATGGCCCATGAAAAGATATCATGCTCGGCTGTAGCGTTGTAGCTATAGTTGGGAAAGTAGCCACGGAAGTTGACAGGACCTCCAAAAGCAAAGATGTCCCAGTCTCCTCTATCGGCTACAGTACTCTTGTACAGCATTGCAACAGGCAAACCGGAAGACGTGTAGGTTCCCTTGTTTGGTGTCAAGCCAAGAAGAGGGTTCTGCCACTGCTCTAGGCACTTATCATCCGGCCCTTCAGTGAACGTGCAGCCATCCAGAGCGCTGAAGTCCTTAGGAACGCGCGATTGAACAACAATCTCGTAATGGTCCTGTAGATTGGTCCCGACTCCAGGCAAATCTGCGATGACGGGGATGTTGAATCTTTTCAATTCATCAGCAGGACCGATGCCGCTGAGCTTCAGGATTTGGGGAGAGTTGTATGCTCCTCCTGCAACAATGACTTCGCGGGAAGCTGTGACAGAGCCTGGTTTCCCAGCACCTGCGGACCGTGATAGGGGGCTTGCTTTGTAGATGCCTCTTCCGTCTAGAAACTCGACACCAGTAGCACGAGGAGGATCCTCAGATTTGTCAAAGACAACCTTTGTGACGTGGCAGTTTGTACGCACGTCCAAAGGATATCTTTTGTTTCCTTTCGAATCCTTTGCATCGCGAACCGAGAGGATGAAATCTCGAGGGCCGACTCGAATACCATTCTTGGAGTGAATAGGAGCTTGGAAGAAACCGCCTTTCTCGTCTCTGCTGTCGGTATCAGCGTTGGCATCTCCAGCAAGTAGAGTTGCCACATTGATGACATTATCAGTCAGATTTCCAAGGGCAAATGCTCCGCCAGTGATCAAGCTGAGCAGCTGAGGATCTTCCAGAGCAATTGAGAGTGGGGCAGTTTCTGTGCTTAGCCAGCCGTCATAACCATGGCCGGGTTGTGCGGGTAGGAGGTAATTGTTATCCTCTAGACGGACGAAGTACTTGCGCATTTTATCGGCAGACCAAGATGAGTCCCCTGTCAAACTCGCGATGTACTCGAAGTCGCTCTTCCACGGGTACAGACTGATGAGAGCATTATGAGCAGTGCAGCCGCCCAATGTGGCCGTTCGAGGATATAAAGTGCCTTTCATCTTTGATCCCTTGGGCGGGTCAAGACCAGTGTATTCGCCGCCATCCGGCGTGTCGTAGGTTGTTTTATAGTCTCGGGCTTGTCTCTTGTCATCGGCATAGTGCCGGACAAAGAAGTTCCAGGCCATGTCTTCATCCTCGGATGCCTTAGCTGAATAGGCTGGTACCGTGTAGTTGAGACTCTCGCCTTGGTCGTCACCGGCGTCGATGAGAAGTGTCTTGTGTCCTGCTAGGGCAAGCCGGGCTGCAAGAGGGCCGCCACCAGCTCCTGCTCCGACGACGACATATTCATAGCCAGTGAGGTCTACTGCTGCGACGCTGGATGTAAAGAAGCCAACAGCAGCTAAGATATTTGTGGGTTTCATTGTAAATGAATCAAGACTAAAGTTGAGATAATTAGGTAAAGATCTAAGCAGCCAACGAAATGGATATGCCAGCCCTAGAATATATAGAAACACAACTTCGTGTACCAACTCCTATCGCGTACCTCACGAATCCCCTTCGGCAGTTGGACAATGCCGGACATTGATTGTCATGGCTCCGAAATACCCCAGATCGGCGAGGATCGACATATGATAATTACAGTTAAGTCAAAGAATTGGCACGTCTGATTGGCTCCATGGGCCCCTCCCAACCCCTGCTGACTGACCCACGGACAATAATTCAGGAGCTGGTACCGTTTGGGTGACCTAGCTCCGGTAAGTACAGGTCCCGAAGAGATATGTAGCCCAAAACCGCAAAGCTTCCATTATCGCGTCTTGGTCTTGCCAAATTTGCTCGCATTTAATAGAGACCATCATAAAGATATCCCTAACCAGGCTATGATCAGAAGCACTAACCTCGTAACACTCACCGCCACCTGGGAACAGAGAACCACGAGACTTATTTACGCTAGAATTCATCTGTTCCCCATCAACTTCAAGGATGTCGAACATGTCGCCTCCTCGTGCCAAGGGTAAGGTCATTCTTCTTAATGACGTAGGGTAATACTCAGGAATATTAGTGTCAGTGCATCACTTTCCGTCGGCTGCATGGCAATGTTACTTACATACTCTAGAGAGAATATCAGAAGTCCAGCCCTATTGGGACTGATAACTCGTCTGGAGCATTTATTTACCTGGTAGCTCATTAAGGTGTATTGAAAAATACTTTGGAAATCAGGAGGGGTCACTAGAGTCATTTCCATGAACATGAAACTACGCATTAGCCAGAGTCGATCAGCATATGTGGAGTCGTGTGATTTCATCTTGATTTGTCAAACATTGTAAGCACCCTAGACTGGAATCAGCCTACTGCCAATCGTGGTTGCGAGGTCTAGATATGACTTGGAGACAAGAAGGTAGGTTTACATTTGGCTGTCCCAGGAAAAAGACTTGACGAAATGGATAGGGTTCCCAGACTTGGAATTTAGCGCATTAGGCATTAGACACTTCGAAGGAGAGATGCAATTTGTCTGACACTGAGAAACAACCGTGAAATAAGTTCCAGCTTTTAAAAGTTACGCAGTGGCTTGGAAGCTTCGCGGTGCATCGCCAACCAGGTAAGTTCGTCGATTAGAAACTTCCTCTATGTTCTTTCTCCGCGTTAGGGACCTTAAACTATATCTTAGGCAATAATAACCAAGTTCCTTAAATAAACCTATACACCCTAGACAGATAACAACACAGAGCAGAAAAAGGAAGCTTCAGTATCACTGGTCTTACCTACGTTACCACAATTAGTTTACCAGTTGTCATATATCTTGCCAAAGCCCTATTAGTCCAAACGTTCGTAACCAAGGACCGCACGGCCTATACCAGACTATTTATCAAGTAATTCCCTCAGTCAAGCCCTCTATATCCCATTAACAAACAAGTATAGAATGGCTTCCTTTCTATAACCTAGAGTAAAGTCCAGGTCACTGACTATCGCCGGCGTCTTAGGGCTTGGTCTAGGATCTCCCACCTAAACTTAGCTCATTTATAGGACTCCTACAAGATACAATCACCAATATCCTATAGCATTCCCAAGCTCGACGCCAGACTTAGGTTATCCATTAAGGCTTAAAACACTACTAAGGTTATTCAATATTAGAGAATTTGTAATTAGTCGAATTATATAGTTATTATCATCTTTAGGGTCCGTAAGCTCTACGGCATATAAAGAGATGAAGGCAATGGCGTTAAAAAGCTGGGGCATTTTACATAAAGTCGTTGATCCTAAATACTTAATTATTCATGCTAACAGGCTTGCTGAGTTATTTTCTGAACCACCTTACGAGTTAGCATCCACGAGGCACCAGCCCAGTAGTCATCTCGCTTAAACTCGCTGTCATTTCTCGTCCCCCAACACTAATGGTTTTTCTTCACTCCTTATGCCCATTGTTGTTGGTCATCTGGTCTGTCCTCCAGTTTTGAGACACTATTCACTTGCTCTCTTAATTGTCGTTGAAGCCTCCCTTTACTCGGGGTCACCACTGACCGAGCACTCGATTCCATAGACAGAATAAGCTCATCAGGAAATGGTTGACGAACTTCGATGGTTCTTGTAGGACTTGCCACCAGAACCTTGACTGTCGCGTTGGTTTTTTGTTTTTGTGAGATTCGAAGAATGGTAACCAGGACATCAGCCATGCTCTCTTTGAACTCCTCTCGCTCATAGTACACAATGCCGTCAATCAAGCAAACCAGCAGACATGACCTTGGCAGCTGGAAGACGAGTCGCTCAAATAAGCAGCAAAGCTCGTAGATATCACCTAGGTAGAGGAAATCCGGTCTTACGTCACCCGCTGAGATAGATGAGCTAAAGTCATACTGGCAAAGGAGTTGACATATGAAGCTTTGGATGATGGCACGACCACCGGTATGCTGATCTAAATCGCAGTTGTCATGCAATCCACAGTAGAATATTAGGCGGATGCACCTCAGGGATTGGCTTTCGAGGGAGTCGGCCAAGGATGCGCATAACATCGTTAGCCCTGATACTCGTCGTCTGCTGTCGTAATTTCCATGCACCAATAGCTGTGATGAGCGAGGAGAAACAAGCCACTCCTTCAGCCGTGTAGTATGTACGAGCTGCTCAGCATGTGCTTGTTCAACGGCAGGTACTCGCACGTGTCTTGTGCTATTGATGTGTTCCATATCCGTTACTGTCAGATCGGGGATATCGATCCAGTCCAGAAGGTCTTGCGGGTTGATGTATTGTCCAAAACCCACTTGCTCCACGGGGGGAATGGGCGAACAAGGACGAGAGTATACATATGCCATCCTTTCCATTTCGCTGGCTATGAGATATTCAGCAATTAGTTGTAAAGGCCATTCTGATATTATTGTTACCTTTTAAGTTGTTCTGGAACTCATCAACAAAACTCAAAAATGTTGTTTTCAAGAAGTGCTGGCTGCGGCGTATTTCATCTAGCTCTTGTGATGTCGCCATCCCTGGAAGAGTATGTTGTCAGTATATAGAGTTGCTCACGGAAGCCCTTTACTTACGGTCTAAGACCATGTGCAATCCATTGCTCGTTTCATACTTTCCAGACATATCGGCTTCGGAGATGAGGTTTTCACTCTGAGTTTTAATCGCAGTCAAACTTTCCGTAATCTTTTGCTGATAACCTTCCGGATTGAAAGTAACAGCCATCACTCTTTTGCCTACATATCGATATGTTATGTCAGTACGTCCAATTAAACACGGGTGAGGCACTGCGAGTGGGACAACGTACCAGGGCTTTTGATGAAGAATGAAATCACGCATTCAATGGCATAGAAGACTGCAGCAATCAAATCGATTGCGGCCTTCTCGAGATTCTTGTCATTCTTGTATATTTGGAGAAACCCCTCGACTTGCGAGAAGACTCTGTCAATATCATCAAAAGAGCTTATAGCGTCCTCTCGGACTTTTGCGGCTTTCTTCGCAGCCTGAACGATGCAGCAAAACTCCAATTAGGACTGAGGCTAGGGATTGGAATCACTCGAACTCACCTCAAGAAGGATCTGAACAGCTCCCAACACTGGAGTTACATAATCGATATTGGGTACGAACTTGGTGGCGCCAATGATAGGATCGACATTATCAGCAAGCTTTCTATACACTTGTGTGAACCTAGCTTTGAAACCTTTGTCTTTCTTGCTGTACGAATCCTTGGCCTTTTCAAGTTGATCAAATACACTTGTACAATCTTTTTTGTCGCGAATTTTGAACTCCTGTTTTACATCAGGCTCTGTCGGGTGCTCCTCTTTAAGTTGATCCATGGCCAGAGGAAACAGCGTGTCCCAGAATTTGAGTGCATCCATCGGCTCTGCCGCAAACTCTCTCGGTGGGATTTGCGCATTTTGAGGTGTTGATGGACGCGAACCACTGACTGAGTTTATCAGTGGTCCTGAAGAGTGACGTCGCTCGCAAATGACATAAGCCTGTTCGTTTGGGTCGTATTGTGATGGTGGCGTCGCAAAGGCTGGATGGTAGCAGTCCAAGCGATTGTCAATAAAGTCAACCGCTGGAGGCTGCAAATTGATCTTTGGAATGTGAGACCCTGATGACTCCATTTCAGTGTAAGTAGAAATGGATCATGCAATACAGAAATCAGGAAATGGCTTCGCTCTCCCGAAATTAAGTATGACAAGTACAACTCAGACGTCCAATGTCCAAAACATGCTAGTACAGTTGCGCATCTGATCTCAGCAGGACTCACTCGTAGGCTCGGAGTTATGTGCGGCTGAAAAATGCTGATGATCAATCATAAAAACCCCTCACCTCCTAATTTATCAACCAACGACAACCGAGCACGTTGCCACTTCGTGGTGAGGGGAAGGAGAAAATATGCAGGTAACACGGAGCCTCGCGCCAATTCTTAATCTCTTATTGAACGGTTATCTGGGCTGAGCACTTACTTTCGGGATCTTTTTGAGAGCCCCCAAGAGCGATTTACAGGACAACTGCATGTCGGCTTACGAAGGCGGGCAGGTTGCCTCTTCTGTCGAAAAATGTAACCGAAGCAGCAGGCTGACCCTTTTCTTCACTTTTCCTTGGCAGAGGAGGCGAATCAGAAATAGGGATACTTGGAGCCTACTCCATAAAGCCCTCGGCCATGGACCTTTTGATTGTCATCAGCTGATCTGAAGTAAATTCATTGGTTCAAATTGATGTTATTTCAGCCTGGTTTTTATCTATGTACAGAGCGATGTCGTCCTCATTTAATCCCCTCACTCCCGAATCGACAACGTTTTTTCCGATTTTTTCATGCGGTTCTTCACGCTTTTTCATGGGAACGTAGAATATGGCAACTTCAGCTACACCTCTGAGCGACACTCCTGCTCCTGCTCCACCTAGCCTACTTGGGGAAGGTCACAGGACACCTGATTTTCCTCTTGCTCATTATGATAACGGTTCTGCAACGCACCCAAGTCCAACAGAACAAGATGATCCGACCTCTGATGATCTAGGATTGAATCAGGAGGGAGTGAACTCCAGCGTTCCAGCTACAGATGATCGCCAAAATTCTCACGAGTCTCCCTCTAACTTGATGCTCGAGATCCGTGCTTTGCAGAGTAAACTCCTCCTTCTTGAAGGGAAGGTAGGAGACGGATCTGAGGTTGCTCACAATGACTCAGCGAGGAGTGATAGAAAGACACTCAGACAAAATGCAGACGAACGACAACTCCGCAAGCAGATTCGAAGGGCTCAGTCTGCAAGAAAATGGGTTGATGAAGCAGAAAGTTTCGCTGATGAGACTCGAGATAACCGAGCCCAATATGGAATGGGAGGGCATTACTTACACGAGGTCGCACCTACAGGCAAAACAATCGACTTGTCTGAATTTGGAACAGGGAGAGGAGGCACGAATTTCCAATCTGAAAGGGAAATTGATCTTTGGAAAACTATTCCTCTCGAACCGCGCCGTGGTATTCGCCCTCTAACCTCACTGCGGCCACACTACTCCCGGAAGCTGGGACCGCCTAATGAGTGGGATACATCAGACAGCGATGAATGGAGCAGCGATGGCTCAATAGGCACACGGGACTTTGAATACTTCCGCGCGAGGCTCCGTGGAGACTTTGAATGGGAACTTGACCGTCTTGCCGCTCAGAAGAAAAGATTTCAAAAGCACAAGGAAAAGAAGAAAGTCAAAGCTGAGAAAGAAGAGCAAGAAAAGGACAGCAATGACCCGTCCGAGCAAGAGGATGATGGAGAAGAGAAAGAGGAGGAGAAAGAAGAGGACAAGAAGTATGACACTATTGCAGTCAACCTCAACCCTCTAGAATGGCGAGATTTCAAAGTCTCAAGGAAGACAGTTGAGCGATCCTCTTCTCTCATCGATATCCTTATTGGTGAGCCTCAGGTTCTAGATCAATTCTTTGATCATTATCGCACCAAGACTATGAAAAACAAGACCATCACCAATCGTTCAAAGATAGTTGAGGGACACCAAAGTCAGAAAGGCGAAGCTACCGTTGCTTCAGATGGACGAGTACCACTTCCCGAGCGCATCAGAATTCATTCTAAGGAGCTTATCAAGACCCTTGGAATCATTCACGGCTCTGAAATGGTTTCTGAAAATATCCCGACGGAGTCGTTGGTGATGTTTCGCCCATACCGAATGTTAACCTACTATGAGAATGAAATTCGGCAATGGCATTCAAGATTGCAAAGCAAGTTTCAGAAGTCTGAGTCGCTGGCAGCCGAGGCTATACTGACAGAACAATCTACGACAGCAATGAGACAGACATCTGCTGGTAAGTTAGTTTCTAGTTCCTCGTTTACTTTCGTTTAAAATATGATCAAGAATATTTAAACATTCTAAACTGACTTATTCCTTTTAGATGACGAAAAAGAAGACGCAAGGTCTGTACAGGAGGAGACCTCTGCCGTCCCAGACCCGGAAGGCTATAGCGAATCTGAAACAGCCCTAGAGCATATGACATGCCTTATCGAGTTCATGGACCAGTACATCCTGAAAAGGGTTCGGTACTTGGAAAGCTCCTCCTGTGAAAAGATATTCTTCTCCGATATCTGGCACCTGTTTAAGCCCGGGGATCATGTCATGTCTGCCGATGGCAAACAGGTCTACCAAGTTTTCAATGTGATCTCCCACCCTCACGTTGGAACAGACCGTTGGTCCAAATTTACCAAGGAAATGGAAGACTCTTCGGATGAGTCAATTGACGATGACATTTCTATTCAATGCGTCTTTATCCACTTTGATGGTCAGCAGATTGGCCCTGTCTTGGAGACCTTCAGTATCCCGAAGTTTGACGGCGAAAAGCTTGTCACTTCATTGAGGGTATACCCTATTCGGTTCCAAGTTCGGAAAAGGCTGGATAGGCAGATCATGAAACTGAAACAGTCAGGGGAACAAATTGACGAAACCGTGAAGAACGGTGTTACCGAGCTTCAAGAGACACTCGCTGAAAGGGGAAAGCTATTCACTGAGGTAGCAGCTGTCAAGCACATGTACTACTCTGGTCTGACTGTTGACAAGCGTGATGAAGTTCAGAGCCAGGTCATGATTGACTTCGCAGAAGCCTTCACGGTGGAGAAAAATAACAGATGGGAGCCAGACGTCAGGCAGCTGATTGGGATTGTTGCAACGGCGGATTCAACAAGTCGCGAGGCGCCGTGTACCGCGCTGTGTTGCGCTAACGAAACTGTGCACAACGACGTCTATGTGGATAGAAAGCGCCATCACGACTTCATGAAAGTCATGATGAGTAGGGTCGAGGATGGCATTGACGACTTGCCGCCCCCGAATATATATCCTCGTCCACTGGAGACTCTTAAAGCAGGGGAGACTAAGTTAACGAGAGATGATCTACTTATCATGTCGTACTCTGTTTTTGGGTTTATCCTTCGTGACCGTTCTTGGGGTAAGGCAATCGCCAGTCTTCCTTTCTTTAGCTCGACGTCACCGGACTAACTTCGAACAGCTAAGCTGGATTTGACTCATCTCACACATGTTACGGACTCAGTTGATGGCTCTGTTGCCATCAATGACGACGATACCGAAGATGATAAAACCGCTTTTGGACAACTCGTCCTTCCTCCAGGACACAAGAAGATGGTGCTCTCATTGATATCTCAACACTTTCGGAACAAAGCATCGCAGCGGGAGAGGGACAGGGACGAACAGGTCGACATTGTTCGTGGAAAGGGTAAGTATCTTACATGAAACTTAGGCACCGGTACGAATCCTCTGTGAATCTATTCTAACACTCGATACTACGCAGGAAAGGGACTGATCATCCTCCTTCATGGCGCCCCAGGAGTAGGAAAGACAACCACAGCTGGTAAGAGCAATAAGAGGCTTCTAGCCTCTTGCTTTCTCGCACATGTAGAACATTGGCTAACAAACCCGACAGAGGGTGTCGCCGAGAAGTTCAAGAAGCCGTTATTCCAGATAACATGCGGTAAGTGATATGCACAAATCGTTTGTTTCCTGTCATGTGTCTTCTTCTCTGTCTCCCATGGACTCGAGCTGACAACCGTAACAGGTGACCTTGGATCGACTGCAAAAGAAGTAGAAGATGCTTTACAAAAGAACTTTGCACTCGCCAACCGATGGGGATGCATTTTGCTTCTTGATGAAGCCGACGTGTTTCTGGCAGAGAGACGAAGGGACGACTTTACTCGTAATGGACTAGTTTCTGGTCAGTATAATTCTGAACCTTGACGGTCCGAAAGAAGAGCTCCGATATACTGACATGGTTCGCTACCATAGTTTTCCTCCGAGTTTTAGAATACTACGCCGGTATCCTCTTTCTCACGACGAACCGCATTGGAGATTTTGATGAAGCTTTTGCCTCAAGAATCCACATGAGTCTTCACTATCCACCCCTGACGGAACGCTCAACTTCTAGGATCTTTGAACTCAACCTGAAGATGATCAAAGCACGATACCAAACAGCTGATAGAAAGATCACTATCGATAAGGACGAGATCCTGGAGTACGCGGAGAGATATTGGCAGAAGAACAAGAAAGCACGACTCAACGGTCGCCAAATTCGAAATGCGTGCCAGACTGCGCTGGCACTCGCCGAGTTTGATGCTCAGCCAGAGGGTAGCAAGTATGACCTAGCAGTGACATCGGACGCGAAGGTACACTTGTCTGTGAAGAATATCCAGACCGTTTCAGATGCCTATCTCGAGTTTATAGAGTATTTGAAAGCAGTTCATGGCACGGATGCTGAAACCCATGCCAAAGAAGCAGGCCTCCGCGCCCTTGAGACCGCCTACTTGGCAATGAAATCCGGTGGTGGTGGTCTCAGAGGCATGAGTTCGGGATATGGTCCGGAAGGAAGACAGAACCCACTTCAGAAGTTCAAATTGCAAAATCCGCCATCTCAAGCTCAGACAACTCAGATGCGGACAGAGCAAGACTATCACGCCCAGCAACACCGGCGAGGGCCTTCATACGATGCATCGCAGTCTTCGATGGGGCCATACAACACGCCGCCCCGGATGTCCCATGCACAATCTGGTATGCCGCCGTATGGACAGGGGATGAGTATGCCTAACCAGAACTACCCGCAATATCAAGATCCTGCCCCAGGTCAAGAACAGTTCAATCCTTCCGGAAACCAGCAACGCCTCTCTTTACCACAGCACAGGTCATATTCTCCTTCTCCACCTAGTACAGGTCCCCTGTATCGCCCTTCGAGTGGAACACATATGGCAGATGGTCCCTTAAGTTCAGCCATGAGTTCAATGCACGAGCGGTCCGCTGACGCGTATGGTCGCCAGGATCCTAGGGCAGGAAATGTGTGGCCTCCGAATGTTGAAGAACAGCGACCCGGAAACGATCTGCCTCAGCAGTACAGAGACCATAACAAGCCATATCCTCATTCCTGAGATCCTATTTAGGTATTTGTATATATTTGAGGAATAAAGAATGTCTCTTGAATTCAATAGCCTGGATGTTGCAATAGCATGTTCTAATGCTATGAGCCTGTGAAATTGCCATTATGTCACAGATTCAAGCCATTAAATATAGATACCATATTGAAAAAGTCTCGATTTTTAGAATCAGAAACATTCCAAAGCAGAAATATTTTTCAACTGATAATTTCTTGCTGTAGATCTATCTGCCTTGGAGTCAACCCACGAGACCCCACTTAGGCTAAGTCTGCCTTGCCAGATCAAAAATTGGCCACAGCCCGGTCTTTGAAACACTCAAGGAACGACGCGATTAACTCAGCAAACGTATCTACCGAAATTTCTTCCCGAATTATTAAGCTCCAAAGAGAAACCAAGATCATGGCAAGTCCCAGCAAGCTTTGTAACGTTTGTGTCGAAATTTTGCAATCCGGCCTCGAAGGAGTAGAGAAGTCACTCCACAGAGAATGTGCACATCACAAAACCTTTGATGGCTTCAAACAGGCTGTGGAGAGCGGATGTTTCATATGTGAGAGACTTTGGGACGCCGTCAGTGATGATTCAATCGTTAGCTGGGAGGAGGACCCTGCAAGCTGGAAGGTCTTTGACTGCTGGGTAGAGCGACGTCCGTGGGCACCAGAGCGGTACGAGCCTATCTATTGGCTAATTAGGTACCTCGTATTCACTGCAAACTTAACCCACGATTTGAAATACAAAGGAAACGTATTTTGCTTAACCCCCTGCAAGAGTAAGTTACGTCCGCCCCATTCTCCACAAACCTTTACTCATTTTGGATGGTTTAGATACAAGTATGCTGGAATCATCCTGGGGGGACATTGAGAGCAGTACATCCTCAGAAAAAGCTCAAAAACTGGCCTACGGATGGCAAAAAGCGTGTCAAGAGACACACGAAATCTGTTCAAAATTATGGTCTTCCGAAAAGTTCGCACCATCACGGCTCATCGATATTGGTGCTAAGGGCGATAACTGGAGACTATGTTTGTACCCGGAGGACATAGCAGACCCTCCTGATTACTTCACTTTAAGCTATAGGTGGGCCAAGCACCCATCCATTGTTCTGTTGAGCACCAATATCAACAAGTTTCGCCAATGGTCGCCAATTTCTTGTCTCCCCAAGACCTTCAGAGATACCATCACGGTTGCCCGTCGATTCTCGATCAGATACCTATGGATTGACTCATTGTGCATCATTCAGGACTCACCGGAGGATTGGGCTAAAGAGTCGGTCCGGATGCACCAAATCTATGCCAACTCGTCTTGTACGATATCCGCAACCGCGTCAGAGGATCCTCAAGGGGGGTTGTTTCGTTCTCGTACGCCTAAAGATGTCCTGCCAGGAAACGTCACAGTTCAATTCACCGACGGAGGGCTCACGAACTTCGACATCTGGGATGAACACTATATAGAACGACTAACGCAAGGCCCACTTACAAGACGTGGCTGGGTGTACCAGGAAAGAATCTTATCGCCAAGGGTCCTTCATTTTACCGATACTCAAATTGCATGGGAATGCTTCGAGATGAGTAAATGCGAAATGTTTCCCCGGTGGTCACCATATCCTACCGAGGCGGTGCATACACCCGCGTTGAAAACTATTGACGCGTTCTTTGATTCCGATGATTCTGCAAGTACTATTGCTGAGAAGGAAAAGAAGATAATGATGGTTGATGCTTTCAATCAGTAGACCAACCTCGTGAAGGCGTACTCAAAGTGTGAGTTCACACATCCTGATGACCGCCTCATGGCAATGGCTGGGATAGCCGAGATGTTCAAGAAGAACACAGGTGATCAGTATCTAGCAGGTTTGTGGAAGTCACGTCTAGTTGAGGGACTGGGCTGGGTCGTCCTAAATCCCATTTCTCGACCGAAGAATCCGTTTCGTGTACCATCATGGTCTTGGGCTGCCGTGGACTCGGCTATCCTACCCCAAGGAACCGTGGGCGGAGTCACAAACTTGGTACACGTAATCGATGCCAGTGTCGAGCATTCCCTGACTTCTGCAGGATGTGAACAGATCAAAGGATCCATACAGTTACGGTGCTGTGTCTCCAAAGCCACCGTCTTTGAGAGTAATCGTTTTAGCGGCGGTGAGAATGTCGTCCTTAGACTTATGGAGACATCATCAAAGGTCTTTGCATACCCCGATACTCTCGCGACAATGTTTGAAGTTGGAAAGGAGCTGCACTTTATCCCGCTCAGATCGACGATACGAATTAAAGAGACCTCACAAATGCCTCTGACCCTCATTGAAGGCCTCATGTTGGAAGCCGTATCTGGAGTGGAAAATACCTTTAGGCGCATAGGGCAGTTTGTGATTTTTCCCTCTGATCATGGTGGCTTCTTTGGCCTAATCACGACCCCTTCAAAGTCGTGCGAAGAGGTTGCTTTTGTGAAATTAGAGGAAGCACAGAAGTCAATCGTCACTCTAGTATGAGCTGTGTTTTCTAGTCGATTGAAACCTTCCTCTATATTCTTCCACTGGTTCGCGACCTTCAACTGTCTCTTGGGCAATCATGACCTAGTTAAAAGCAGAATAAGGTAGCTTCGCTGTCATTGGACTTGCATACGTCATCACAATTGGTTTACAAGTGGTCATGCATCTTGCAAGTCTTGTTGGCCCAAACGCTCATAACCAAAGACCACGTGGCCTATACCAAACCATTCGTCAGGTAATTCCCCTAGCCAAGCCCCTCGTGTCCCGTCGTATAATAATTATGGGATGGCTTCCTTTCCGCGACCCAGAGTTAAGTCCAGGTCAACGACTTGCAACCATCATCGCTTTGTTGGGCCTTGATTTAGGATCTTCCACCTAAATTTAGCTTAATTATAGGACTCCTGCAGGATATAACCATTGATATTCTATAGCATTCTCAGGCCTACGGCCAGGCTTTGGTTGTCCATCACAGCTTCAAACACGACTATATTTACTCCATATTTATGGATTTGTGATTGGTCAGTTTGCATTTTGTTGTTGGTCGTTATTGATTAATGAAACTCTGGAACGGCACATCACTTTTTTTTCGACCAATCGCATAGACAGAGTTTTCATCTAAGCGCCGCAAGGGTAGCGTAGGCTGCTAAACGCTGCGAAAGCAGGTCAAGGCCCATTATGGTGCATAATATCACATGCCCCTCGAGTTTTCCTGTCGTTGGTAGCCGTAAAACTAATGCAGTGTGTTGCCGGCGTTGTGCTGGGACCTGTTGGGGGCTGATACACTTTCCATCGTTCTTGGGTCACCAGTCCGAGGCCACTTTAAAATAATAAAAGGTATTGAGTCAGTAGGTTTTCACAATTAATTATGATATGAACCTTTTCTCTTTCTTTTAATTATACGTAAAATTTTCAAATTTCTTTTTATCACTTTCCAACATGAGTGGTATGGCAAGATCCAAATCGGAGGCAGAGTCTCATTTTGAACACTTTCGAATGCTGCGAAAACCTCACGGGGCTGACGCTGACCCACACATTCTGTTTTGGAAATCAAAGGCCCTAAATGGCTCTGAAATGTATTGACCTTGCTCGATTAGATATATAAGGTGCTAATCATTTTGCAGACTGGCGCATGACCTATACCAAACGCCGACCCATTTCTTGCTTGAACTCATTCAGAATGCAGACGACAATGCATACTCACCTAATGTTACGCCCAGTCTCAATTTGGTTCTATCAGGAGCACAATCTCGAACATTGCGGATAGATTGCAATGAAATCGGGTTCACCTTTGAACAGATTAAAGCTTTATCAGCTATAGGAGACAGTACTAAGAGAGCGATCAGTCGCAGACAGAGGAGTTACATCGGACAAAAAGGTATCGGCTTCAAGTCAGTCTTTAAAGCAGCAGACATTGTGAAAATTGCCAGCGGCTACTACGAATTCCAGTTTGATGGACGACAGCCAATGGGCATGGTGCTCCCAACCGAATCGCCATTCCCAAAGGAACACCGCTTACCGAATCATACCCAATTCCTACTACTGCTTAAGGATGAACGAATCCACGAAAAGATTCGAAGTAATCTGGCAGACGTCGAGCCTGAGCTTTTACTATTTCTGAGAAAGCTTCGTCGTCTGAAGATAGATATGGATGGTTCTCAAAGGGCTTGTGATGTTCACTATGACATGTCAAACAATATCCTTGGAGAGCGAATCACGATAACATCAACCCAAGGAGTCGACTGCATGAGCACTCAAACTAATTATATTGTCGTTCGTTCTATCTGCAATGATATGCCCGAAAACGACAGGAGAGCTGGTGCCAAAAGGACCGAGGTGACACTGGCATTTCCTGTCGATGAATCCAACAGCCCGACGATTGGCAGACAGAAGGCTTTCGCTTTCCTGCCCATTGATGATTTTGGCTTCAAGGTCAGTAATAGGGAGACCCCTCTAAGAGCAAGCAACAAGCCAACTAACGTCGTTGGAATCAGTTCCTCATTCACGCGGACTTCCTCCTCGTTGCTAGCCGGGAGAGCCTCGATTATGATTGTCTATGGAACGATAAACTTCGCGAAGCCATTCGCACAGCCTTCCTACTGGCAGTAAAACGATTTGTCAGTGTGCCGACAAGCGGAATGGGCCCGGGACTCAGACACCTATGGCCAAAGTACTTACAGCATCATGGCGCCTCACACGATTTCTGGAACCAGTTGCATCAGGATATATTGCATCACCTGCGGTACGAACGCATCTTGGAATCATGTGACCCATCGGCAGGCCACAAAAGACCCATGTATCTACGCTTTATTCCCCCCGACTTCCGTCACAAAGGAGAGGCGCTATTCGACAGCCCTTCCCTACGAAAGAAACAGTTGTCGTTTTTATATGAGGATGTACACGAAGAGCTGATACCACTTGGGCTACAAATAACTACCATCCAGGACTTGTGCAACGACCTTGCCTCCTGGATTAAGGAGGTCGGTATTTCAGAACTTGGTACCAAAGGGCCAATATGGCATAGAAAGGTTGCTTCTCTGTTCTGCGGTCATGTAGAACTCAAAGACCAACTTTTGAGCCTTCCCATTATCCCCCTTAGGGACGGGTCGTGGGTGACTGGAAGAAAGCCACGCCTCTATCAAGCGATGTTGACCGGTGACGAGTATGTTCCCAGTGGAATCGATCTTCTTATTATTGAGCAGAGTGCGTCTCAAGACCTGGAGAGGCGACGATTCTATGACTTTTTGGGGATTCCTGTTTACAATCCTACGCAAGTCTGCCCTTTAATCCTGAAACTACATGCCGGCACACCATCAAGTGTCGAGCAGCGTACACGCAGAGACTTGGTGAAAGACGCAATATATCTTTTCCGAAAACGGGATCAGGTTGGGAGCGATCGTGCTCCGGACATATACTTTTCGGTTACGAACCAAGGACAATACTCTCGCCGCAAGGACCTCATCTACATCATCGACCGCAAATCGCAGCCCAGTCTTATCGAGAAGTATAAAGATACGCCCAAGAACCCATTCTATATATTGGATGATCTCTACATGAAGTTCATGAGGAAAGATGACTTGAACACCCAGAATGTCTTCCGGGAATGGCTGCTGAAATCATCAAGCATCTCAACAGTTCCAGTCCTCCTCCGCGACCACTACCCTACTCCGAAGTGGGTGTTCCTTCGAGATACGGAAGTGACGGATCTATTTGAAGTCCTTGAGCAGACATGCAAATATGGCACTCCTAATCCCAGGCTTATGCAGGTAGTCCCAGAGCTGCTCGTGAACAGCCGTGACGGCACTCGTCGTCCACTTGCGGAGTTAGCGATACCAACCAAGGAGATGCTGCGACTTTGTCCGCATCTTGACTTTGCCAACTTGCGAGAACCAGAGAGATGGGGGTTCCTGTCCAAGTTCGGGATCCTCACCCGTCCAAATACAGTCGGTGTGTTACAGGAACTTGATTTCTTAACGGGCCAACCTATCGATTCGGTCGACAAGGATGCTGTTCACGAATGCTATCGTAGGCTGAACGAAAGCTCAGCGCAGGAGCGCAATGGTATCTCGTAAGAGAAACCCAATCTGTAGGATCTTGAATCAATGTGCTGACACATAATCACAGAAGAGCGTTTTCCTCAAAACCTCTAATATTCATAGCACGACCTCAACCGGCCTGGGTCACACAGGACTTCTGCGTGTGGAACGCACCCTCAGCGTTGAAGCATGTCACCAAACTCAGTAGTCGCTACGGAGACTGCCAGACATTATTCAATGATTATCTTGGAGTTCATTCCGCTAGCATCAAGCATGTTGCGGATGAACTGTGCTCCTTACATGAAAGGAGCAATGAAGATATCACGCAGCGCTGTGAGGAGCTACTACTTCTTTTGAATCGTTATGTCACACCCGAAACCGAGTTCACAGCGCATCATTTTCTACGTATTAGACACGCCCGAGTGTTTCCTATTGTCGAAGCTGGAAACGCCCCATGGGCTGTTCTTCGACCTTTACAGGATAGGAATTGGTATATCCCGGACAGAATGACTTTGGAGGCCGACTTCCGAAATAAAGTCAATCTCCTCGCATTCTCTGTGCAGTCGGTAGAGAAGCTTCAGTTCTTATGGTCAAAGCTTAATTGTCAGTCACTGTTTCTCTCAAACGCGGTCGATGTGGCTATAGAACCATGGGGAGATAAAAGGCGGGATTTGTCCAAGGAAGCAGAACTTCAGACTCGTGTAAGGTATATCTCCAGGTATGTATTCTTATTTTCTTTGGCGGACATTTCATCTTACATGCCACAGCCTGAACACATCAGTCACCACTGGACACCCTGAAGTGCCACCAGTTCGCGTATGGGGTGTCGACTCCATCGTCAAGACCAGCCTTTTATGTTCGGTCAAGGTTGAGAAACACGATGCATTGGTAACATTTGATGAGAAGGCGGATTTCACCGAAGTCTACTTCCGCACGATAATACCAGAAAGAAAACAAGAGGAGGCTATGTATGCGCTTGCACACTTCTTTTTCCGCCGATACAATGTCGTCTCTGAGGACAACAACCTTCTGAACCATTTGCTGCGGGCTCCTGTCGAGGACTTGGCAACCATTATGCTGCAAAATAACCGATTCCCACCGAGCGATGGCAGCCATCCCCTAGACCTTACTGATGAGCGCGCACCAGACGAAATGGAAATCATTGACCTAGACCTATTAGAAGAGGATGGGGGCAGACAGCATCACAGACCATTCAACTTTCCAACCCTGCCGACTCAATACTCGCTGCGAGATTTGGTTCCTTCAATTGAATCGAGGTCTCGAAACGTGAAGACAAGCGCTTGGAACTTTCGCATATCCAAACACTTCAAACAAATAAGCTCTACCAGAGAAAGAGCAAGACGTGAAAGGCTGCAGAGATCACTACTCATGGAAGACTATATATCGGCTTTGCCTGCTACCTCGGCACATGAGGCACTTCCGCACCCAACTACCATGGGAGGGGAGGTATATGGATCGCCTCCCGAGCTGACTGCTCATTCAACTTCTCAGCAAGTCAGAACGAGAGAAATTGGGTCTCTGGGAGAGCTCTTTGTACGTTGTCTTAATTGCAAGTTCCTCCTCATCTCTAACGTCATGCTGTAGGTTCACACGCTGTTTGAACGGCATATCGAGGGCTGGTCCTTTGAAAACTGGACCAGTAAGTTGCGGGTCGAGAATGGTTACGAGCCATTCACATCACCAGAAGGTCAATTCGCAGACTTCACCTACCTCGATCACTCAGGTTATATGAGAGCATTCTTCCTGGTGGCGGGTTTAGAGCTGAATACAGAATGGTCAAGCAGCACCACTTACCACGTGGAGGTGAAGACTACAACTAGTGATGGCAAAGAGCCGTTTTTCGTCAGCCAGAACCAAGTTAACATGGTAAGAAGCCCTTCCAGACGATACCCAAATCATACTGATTCCTCGTAAGATGAGAAGCTACCACGATGATGGAGATAACGCGTACATTATAATGCGAGTGTCTCAGATTAATAACGAAAACCCCGAGCTCAAGTGCTATCCTAACCCTTGGCTGCTGCATCTTGAGGGTACACTTCAGTTCACGTCAGCGGATGGATATAAGGTCCGCGAGTCGAGGCTCCCAGGACCAAGTTCTAGTTAGATATCATATTATTGTAGAGATTTAATTCAAGCTGTTATTCATAGTAATCTGGTCGCTGGTGAAAAGGTCATCACCATTGAATCGCTATCGCCCGACCATTAACGTCGTTGAGTTTCTCCCACCACGTGCGTAGGACAACACGCGCCTCTCTCGCCCCCGTGAAAGCAAACGTAATATTGAATATGCGAAACATTGGGCCGCTATCATCTCCTCCAGTCTCTACAGCCTCAGTGTCCAAACCTTGCTCCAACTTGTATTCCCACGCCGCCTCCCTTTCTCTATCCATAATTGCTTCGGCAAGACTCGCGGAGATAAGACTATCCCAGCCACCCTCAAGCCGTGGGCGCCGAAGCAGGTCTACAGCGCGTTGACGGGTTGACTGTCCGATGCCGCTGTGAGCGACCAAGAAGAGCTGCTGAGTGTATGATACCCTGCGAGTCTTGGTGGGATCAAGGTTCATGATTTGCTCAGCGAGGTCAACTACAGTAGCATACAGGCTAGGCAGGGCAAGTTGACGTTTGTTCGAGTCAGGCTCATCCGGATCTTGAATAAAGAGGAGACGATTGGCGGTATGGAAGAGGCGTAACGGGAGAATAGCGTGTGTTTCCAGCTGGGTCGCACGTCCCGAGCTTCTAACGATGTCATGCTCAAACATGCTGATTGCTTTCTTGATTTCGTTGAAGCATCGTGTATGCATCTCCTGTCGCGCGGCCAACATTGACAGCACTTCCACCCCCGACTTGCCAGTCTGGAGATCCAGAAGAGGCTTGGCATTCTCTTGGGAGAACAGAACTAATCCGCCCATTAATGACTCTGAAGCACGATAGGCTTGATTAACATCTTCTGGAGATAGACGGGGCGAGGAGCGAGGCGCTGTGTAGGATCTCCATGCGTTGAGCACCTTGTTATGCAAGAGAAGAGTCGGATTACTTGTAATTCCACCATTATCAAGTGCAGTTGTAAGCATCTCAAGATTGGTCAGGATGGACTGTATCGGTGCAATTGATATCGGAACTGATAACACGGTAGTTTCCTGTAGTTGATCCTGCTTTGGAGGTTTGGTCTGAAGCTCGCGGAGGAGGTTGCATCCGGCCTGGAGATGTATCCGCGTCTGATCATGAAGCCCTTTGATAGTACATACATAAGTGAATATGGCGCTGACAACAAGCGCCCTCCACCGGTCTGCATGTCTCGGGGACCGCGACTCGGTGAGACAGCGGATAGACGAGTTGAACTGCTTGAGTGCAAAGATACTCCGCGGCCCGATCCCGTTTTCTGCAAAGTCTTCATGAGCAGCGCCAAGGCTGACAACGGCGTGCCAAATGGCTGCATCGGATAGACAGACGCGAGGCACCTCGTCAAGCCAGAAGTCGGCGTAGAAAGCACCAGAGAGGGACGGGGCTGTGACTTGGAGGAAGTAGTTGTAGCTGCGTACTTCCTCTGGGTTTTGACGGGGTAGGATAAGCTTTAGATCGGCGACAGGGCTGGGGGATTTAGGGTTCAAAGGTGTTGGGGAGGGTGATTTGGATAAATCTGAAGAGGTTGTTGAAGAAGAGGGTGACGGGGAAGTGTAGCCATCGCACGTCCAGCCAGTTGAGACACAGCGGTTACAAGCAGGTTTTCCTTCGTCGCAGCGAACCCTGCGTATCCTAGTATTCGTAGTCAGTACATAGATTCTGTACAGCACAGCATCTGAGATGCAAGGAGCAGTGTGACTGACTTGCATGTGCGACATCCCGTCTTGGCCTTGGTGTGATATGCTCTCCGCCGAGGTCGACTTGCATTAGTGGCAACAGTGATCACTTGAGGCCCGACATCCATGACGCCTTAAGGGAAAGATATGTCAGTTTTCAGTTGATACTGTCCCTTCAAGCATATGCATGCATCTGGAAGCTTCAGGTTTGTGATATTTCCGTGTGCAGAAAGGAGTTTTCATCTCAAGTGGCCGTGGCCAGAAGAAGATGACAAGGCTCAGCTCATTTCGCCTAGTGGCGGAGCGAGCTAAAGAGCGGGGATATCCACAGATTGGCGCGAGATGCATTGAACGAGCTGGCCAATTACAGCTGAGTGGCAGGGTAGGTATGCGCTGATTGGTTCGATTTGTTTTGTGCTTCATGACAAGGGCCGGTTGTATCCGGCGCCTTCTTCTTGGCATTTGCTGATCTACTGGGCATTACGTAGTTATGTCTCTGAGGCTCAGTCTCAGTCAAGTTTCTGGAACGAGTCGACCAGTTAAAAGACTTGTTCCATGTCCAGATACCGCGATTGGTTATGTGGCTATATTTGCTTCTTCGCCTCGACACAGCTCCTATCCACGCGTCCGTAGTATAAAGAAGAACGCCTCGCCATGTAGCAAACAGTTATTTCTTGTCTCACAATTATAATTCCACAATTAAGCCGTTCTCAAGTTCTGATAATGCATTACCTTAATCTTTTTCTCCCCCTCAGCCTCGCTGTCCTACCGCAGCAGGCCCAGGCCCAACAGACTCCATGTCCTCTCTTGGGTGCCATCTTTCCACCCGTCCAACACCCACTAAAATCCACCAACTTCTCAAACACCATCGCCAATCTTACCACCACTTTCAATGATCTCGACAAAGATGGCACCCTCGATGGACTCAACACCACTTTCTATGTCCAGGCCTTTTCCGCTTCAGACACTCTCTTCCACTATAAATACGTCCCTCAGGGTATGAAAGGTTTCTTGACCTCTGGCACCCTCAACGAGAACACTGTTTTCCGCATAGGCAGTATTTCAAAGCTTCTTACCGTATACACTCTACTTGTTGAGGTTGGCATGAAGCGTATGAATGATCCTGTCACCAAGTGGGTGCCTGAACTTGCCCGTGCTGCCAAGAAAAACAAGGGTGATCCTACCCGTAATGTCCAGTGGGACGAGGTCACCATCGGACAACTTGCCGGGCAAATGGCAGGAATTAATCGGGACTGTTAGTATTCCTACATCATAGCACCAAGTCCAGCTCTTCTAACCTTGTGTATTTAGTCGGGCTCTTCGATTTGGAGTCCAACTTCGAATCCACTCACGAGGACCCTGAGAAATATGGTCTCCCCCTTCTTGTCAAAAACGATTCACCAAAGTGCAGCATTGCAGAACCTGCTCTAGGACCTTGCTCTCGCAAGCGTATGTTGATCATCGAATTCATTCAAATGCGAGTGCTAATAGTTGCCCGCAGAGTTCTTTCAAGGCGTAACGGCCGAGACCTTTTTACCCATCACATCCACTGGAAACACTCCCGTGTACTCTAACATTGCATACCAGATTCTTGCCTACGCACTTGAGAGTATGACTGGAAAGTCTTTTGAAAAGTCTATCAAATCCTCGCTACTCAGCCCTCTCTCTATGAAGCGCACAACCTTGGAGGCCCCAAATGACAAGAATAACGCCATGATCCCCGAGAATGAGCTAGTCTCATCGTGGAATATGACCTTGGGAGACGCCAGTCCGTAAGTCGATTTCCTCTCTCAGCTTCTGTTTTGCAAAGCTAAGTTTACCTAAACCTTAATAGCTACGGTGGCATGTTTTCCACAATTGCCGATATGACACGCCTCGGTCAATCTATCCTCAAGTCTTCAATCCTTGAACCCGCCACCACCCGCTCCTGGCTTAAGCCTATATCCCATACCTCGAATGTCTACTTCTCCGTCGGCATGCCTTGGGAGATTCGCCGCATGAATCTCCCACTCGGCCGTGGTAAACGGGTCGTGGATCTATACACCAAGAACGGCGCCTTGGGACTTTACACTGCCATCTTTGTCCTTTCTCCAGACCACGAAATCGGTTACGTAGCACTTATTGCTGGGCCTGGGCGTGATAGTCTACTGGCCTATCTTCCTGAAGTCCTCGCCGAGACACTGCTGCCAGCAGCTGAGGATGCCGCCCGTGAAACGGCTGCTGCGCGATTTGCAGGCTCGTTCAAGGGTCCGGAGAGTCAGATTACGGTCGAGATGGACGATACTCTCGTGGTACGCAACTGGACTCGAGCGGGGGTCGATGTAATTGCAACTCAAACCGCGTTGCTGTATCCAGGACTCGATGTATCAGTTGTGCTTCGGCTGTACCCGATGGGACTGGAAGGGAACGGAAGAATGTCCTTCAGAGTCATCTTTGAGGTGAACGCAATGGGTGGTTCCGAAGCAGAGTCAGATGCAAATACGACAGATACAGGCGCTACTCCTTTCACTGGTGGCTGTTTGTCATGGGGAGGCCTGGGCACGCTGAACTATGGAAACATTGGGCTTGATGATTTCGAGTTTGAGGTTGACCAAAGTGGTAAGGCAACTGGACTGAGTGCGAGAGCTATGAGAGAAACTCTCAAGAAGGTTGATTGAGTCTGTTTCTCAATTCGAGACCTAACGACACTGCCACTGTCGGAATAGGCAAAGCAACCTGCTTGTCTACGCTCACTGTACACTATCCTTCTGGTTGTCTTACAAGATCTTCTCTTTGTCTTTTACTAGGGTCTTCCTTCAAGTCGTCTAAGTCGACTAATTGTATTTAGTATTTATTCATCGGATAGTTAATTGTATTTAGGAACTTATAGATTAATTGCTCATATACCTTTTTAGTATACCTAAATAAGGTTGGAAATACATATTCTCATTGTACAGAAATTGAAGTTTAAATAGCTGGAATGGTTGTGATAAGTCTTTAATTAATAGGGTAATCCCTCTATCAGCATGCAAATAGCATGTTCTAGGATCGGGGGCAGTCAGCACACTGTTGCCCCCACCCAGTACTATCCGCAAGGAGGCTTGAATGGTGACTCGCTATTTGTTGGCGTTGGTGGCTGATATTAGGGCTGCATTTCTGCCTTATTTCAACCCAGCCTACTTGAATAAAACACCTCAACAAAACCTCCGCAACTCAAATAATCCAGAAACTTAACGTTGCCTCAAACCATTATGAATCAGCACCGATCCTTCAAGTATGACTCGGTGAAATTACAGACGGCATCCACTGAGACCCGACTACTAGACCTTTATCCGTCCCAACATGAAAGTCTGCAAAGTCAGTTCAACAGGGGCGAAGCCTCGGACCGGCAGAGTCGCCTCGTATGTCGCCTGTATACAACGAAGATTGAAAAGCCTGGGTGTTATACAGCTCTTTCTTATGTTTGGGGCGAGGGCAGGAAAAGCCGCTCAATCTGGGTTACCAATCTATTCAGCGATGGCGGGGAAGCCAGCATCCCCATCACAGAGTCACTGAACACGGCACTTCTATCCCTGCGCAAAGCAGACAAGATAACTACGCTATGGATTGATCAGATTTGTATCAATCAAGCCGATGACGACGAAAAAGGTGAACAGGTCGCCATGATGGGAAGCATCTACTCAGCAGCAAACCAGGTATTGGTATGGTTAGGCCCAGCAGAAGATGGCTCAGACGAGTTGATGGATGCGTGGCAAGCCATTGGCCAAGGGCTCCGAGACTTTGGACTCGAAAGCTACATGACCCCCCAGAGATACTACACGATATTCGCTATGACGAGGAACGAAACCCCGACCGATGAAGCGACAATGTACTTTCAAGATTTGCTCAACCACACGGTGGATGTTTTCGCTCCTTTGATCAAAAACATGGTCCTGAAAGCCTGGTTTGACAGACCATACTTTTCACGCGTATGGATCGTACAGGAATTTTGTTTATGTGCAGACACAGTATTCGTCTGTGGTACCAAGTCCGTTGCTGTTGAGCTCGTTACGCTCGCAGTGGTGATGGTCTACACGATTATCGGCAACAAGCCCAAACGCGACTATACAAAGCTCCAACCGCCTGGGATGCCTTCGCAGCGACTGGAGGAGTTATCAAAGAAACCCATAGCCTCACTATTTGCTTGTCGTCAACATTATCAAAATCGTGCAGACGAAGAGCTGCATATACTGTTGCGCAGGCTGTTTGTAGGTCACGATACACGTGCTACTGAGCATCGTAACCGCATCTTTGCGCTCCTCGGCCTTGCAGTTGACGCGCAGAAACTGGGTACCCAACCTGACTACAGCTCCTTGGACGGCAGCACTGAACGCATCTTGACCCAAACGGCGCGTGCAATGATTGAGAAAGCTGGACTTGTCGGTATACTCTGCTACTCCCAGTTTCCAAAGGTCCCTGCATTGTCCAAACTGCCATCATGGGTCCCTGACTGGCGATCAAACCTGCGTCTATCGTTTTATACCATTAACGAGCGCTGTGACGATCACCTATATGCTGCGTCAGGTCAAGGAAGTAGGGTCGAGACCGTGCAGTCTGGGGAAGAAAACGCAAATATTCTTGGAATACGAGGTTATGTAGTTGATGCGATCGAGAAAGTAGCTGATGGTGGTGGCTGGATGGACCTAGATTGGGACCACGTCAGGTATCTAGGCTTCTTCGCCCAAGTGGACATGCTGTGGCAGGAATCTATGAAAAAGAATTACAAGATCTTCGGCGACACAACGGAGTCTCGCAAAGAAGAGGCGCGGTGGCGCGTCCCGATTGGAGATATTTACTGGACATGGGAAGGCGATCATCACAGAGCAACGTCTGATGCGGCCAAATTCCATAGCCAATTGTTGAGAGAACTATACATGTTTGATGAAATGACTCGGTTGGCAACGGAAGAGAATGGTCAAGGGCTAAGAGACACGAATTGGGATGATGGACGCCAGACAGAGGATATCAAGCACAAGTACCGCGAAAGTATGAGAAAGATGAAAGGCAAGAGGCCGTTTCTCACCAGGTTGGGGTATCTGGGAATGGGTCCAGTGGAAGGACAACCAGGCGATGTAGTTGTCGTCTTCTGCGGTGGACCTATCCCGTTTGTGCTACGTCCCTTGGACAAGAAAGATGAACAAGAAATGTTTTCGTATATCGGCGAGGCATACTGTGATGGAATCATGGATGGGGAAGCGACTGTAGGGCAGAAACAGACCTTCTGGCTCGTTTGAGTGACACTGAGGAGTGATAGATATGGAATTATCAAGATATCGGTCTAATTCCTATGTATCTTCTTTTACTATTCCGCCAATGCGTCGTTTCAAGAGACATTCCTCTGAGTCACAGCCGGTCAAAACGGAGATTTGCATCTGGTGGCCCGCATCGTCTCTATCAGTGACCGTCACAATCAAAGAATCCTTCACCCCATCCAGCCACTCTAGAAGAGCTTCATCTTGACCACATGGATCGAACGCCATTGACATAATAGGACAACCTTGCCCAATCAAACTGTTCAATTGGCCGGCAGTCTCGGGTCCGCACCCATAAAACCACTCAGGTTTGTAAACAGCACGCAACCCGGCGAGACTTGGCCCACTCCAGCTCCGGAGGCCATAGAGCCATACGCCTCGCTCAATCATATCGGGACCCTTGCGTAGCTGGTTGAGAACCGTGTGGTATTCATGCATCTCCTGTCGGTCCCTCAGAACACTTCTGCAATCGTCTACAAGCTCTCTAGCTCTCCAGGCTGAAGATACGAGTTCTTCAAGATCCGTAATAGAATCTAAGAAGATCCAGACAGAAACATCCTTGCGGAGCATCTCAAAGCTCTCGCCAACCTGGACTAGAAACCTGGTACGGTAGGATGCCAATATGACCTCAAGATCGTTGACAGTTAGATTGAAGCCTTGGTATATGTTGGCAAGGAAGTTTCTCTCAGAAGGACTAGCGCCACGCAAGTGAGGATGGGTGGTTCTGGCAACAAAGTCGAGAGTGTTGACAAACATTCCTCTATTCGACAGTTTGTAGTCCACGTGAAGTGACGAGCCTTGTTCCATTAAGCCGCGAAAGGCATAGACATGGTCATGGAAATCTGTGCATACCGAGTCTTCAAACATGTCGAGAAATGTAAGAAGATGTATATTCCGCCCCTTGAAACGATTTGTCTGATATAGAGCCAAAACATTGACGCACTGGCGCAGTCGCTGTTGAGACTCGTTGTTTTCGTAAAAGCAAGTCCCTGCTTCATCTCGCTCCTCCTTAGAAACGTCCTCTTGTACAGGTTCAGTGGGCACAGCATGACTATGAAATGTGCTGTAGTCAACCAAAGAATCCATCAGTGCAAGGAAAATAGAGATCCCAACTGACGCTTGGCCATAGCATAAGATGGCAGTTTTTGGCATTAAGATCTCTTGCTTCACCCACCGACGTGTCCATATTGGAGCATTACATGCTTCAAAGAGTGACGAACACTCAGCCGACGACATCTGACAGCATACAGCTTTTCCAGACGCCAGGCTGATGGACACTGTGTCGGAGGGGAAGCCAGACTCCAGCAGTCTGAATGCGCGTTCTGTGGCCTCTGATCCCTGGCCAAGCCAAACCATGACCAGCTTCGCATCGCTAAATATTCTACTCATAAGCCCAACCTGAGCATTACGTTCCTCCATATCGTTTTGGTTGATGCATATCGAGTCAATCCACAAATTCGTAAGACCCCGGCGGCGAGCCTCCTGTAGGAAGTTGTAAACATTGGATCGCACCAGGAAAGAAACACCGTTTATTGTAATTTCTTTGGTGGCAGGCTCCGTGCCCCATGTATAGGACAAACAAGTCCAGCCTTGCTCAGTTGCATCTGCATAATTCTCAAGCGTGCATGACAGGGGATCCGAGATATCTCCTGGAAGAGGCTGAAGGACGCGAATTGAAAGGTGGACATTACCAGAGTCGAGAGGCTTGTATAGAAAATTCTCATTAACAGTAGGTATTGTCATGACTTTCTGTGTCTTGAAGCTTAATTTAAATTAAAGATGGTGCGAATGGTCCCTCATGGAGACCCCGCAGCTCAAAGCATGTTAGAGGCCACGGCTAAACTTCGCTAAACAGTTGCCCACTGAGGTTCGATGACAAACTGGTAGACTAATCCTCGATGTAATCTTGCCGGGATACGTTTATTACAAACATTCTGAAATAAGGATTTCAAGACTTGGGCAATATATATGAAGAACATGCCGTATAGAAGAGATCACTCGGGCTGATTATTCCAGATCAGGAAGTTCATCTTGGTTTGATAAGAAAGATTTGACTTCAATTAGACAATAATCTTATCTTATCAGAAGGTCGACTAATCAGATAACGGATAAGATAAGGAATGTTTTTCCCAACTACCCTATATAGAGATTTGAACATCCCTATTATGTACCCCTATATACCCTTTTATTAAGTCAAATTGAATTATTATTTAAATTTGATTTGATTTGAATATTAAAACGATAAATTTGAATTGAATTGACTTGATTTGAGAGGATTTTAACGGTAGAAGCACCCACTCTGGCCGTGGCTGTACTTTTTTATTTGCCGCCCTCTGCCTCGTTAGTCCCACATTCATGATGTTTGTTAATACTAATAGAAGAATTGGAAAGCCTGTGCTTGATCAAGTTAGAGGTTAGAGTAAAAAAAGGAAACAAAAAAAAAACCATTTGTGTTGCGTCGTGCTGAACGAATACTCTGTTTCTATTTACTATCCTCTGAAAATTATACAATGCCGGCTTATGTTACGCTCCCTCTCGAGAAGCTGCTATTGATCGTTTCAACGCTAAAGAGCTGCACTAACCCAAGGGGGCATTATTCGGCCTGGGGGCAAGGGGCCGTGCTCGTGGTCCTAACCCCAGATTACCAGACTAATCATGTGCATAGAAAGAATGGGACTCAGTTCCCCATGGGGAAAATGCGGGCACATTTATGGACAGGCTAAACAGCCACAAGCAAGGGCGGGCATTCGTTGAATTGTTTATTGGTATAGAGTATGAGGGGGATGGCTTTATTTGATGAAAGAGGCGGAAAAGAATGCATGTCGGGCCGATACATACACTAGAGCAGTCCAAACTATCTCCTAGCTCAAGTTCTGGGCTGATACCTCATCCGAATAACTTCCCATCTGTCGTGGATCAAATCGTATAGCTTGCTTTTCCGGATATACGAGCGAATTGATGTTGGATGTATAGCTATGTGAATCTATTATTCATGCATATATATAGAGATGCATCTCCCAGCATATTGACAAAACTTCAATTAGCAGAATCATCACATTCAATCACATCATACCTTCTCCACTTACAGTTGCATCAAGATCCGACAAGCATCTCTACACAATGGAGAAGACCGACGCCAGTTCCATCCACCAGGTCGAGCTGGGGACGGCATTGACTGAAGTTGCCAAGACAGCAACAATCCATGACTCTAAACTGCAACAGGCTGCCATGGAGGGCGCGGCAGACGACCATGAGCTTTCCATTGCCGACGCCATCAAGGCTTATCCTCAGGCTATCATGTGGGCACTTGTATCGTCTACCTGCGTCATCATGGAAGGCTACGACACCAACCTCTTGTCCAACTTCTTTGCTTACCGTAAGTATGAAGAACCGCGATGCAGTAGAACATGTTGCTAATCAGGTATTCTTAGCTTCATTCCTGATTAAATACGGACGGTTTGTTGGAGTTTCTCCCGAAGTTCCAACCGGATATCAGTTGACCGCTGCTTGGCAAGCTGGACTGTCTCAGGGCGGTGGTGTTGGCTCCATCTTTGGTTGCCTCATCAGCGGATACCTCGTGACCAAGTACGGCTCCCGAAAGGTACAGCTAGGAGCTCTTGTTGCACTTACGCTCGCCATATTCGTCGTCTTCTTTGCGCCGAGTTTGACGGTCCTCGTCGTTGGCGAGATTCTCTGCGGCTGCCCATGGGGTATCTTGGCAACCACCGCTCCAGCATATGCATCCGAAGTACTCCCAACAAGCCTTCGAACTTACATGACATCATACACGAACATGTGCTTCATCATTGGTCAACTGATCTCTGCGGGTGTGCTCAAGGGTCTCTCTACCCGTGTTGATGAGTGGGGTTACAAGATTCCTTTTGCTCTGCAATGGATCTGGCCCGTATTCCTCATTCCTCTCATCTATATGTCTCCAGAGTCACCTTGGTACTTGGTCAGAATGGGCAGACTTGAGGAAGCTGAAGAGTCTCTCCGTCGTCTACAGTCTCCCAAAGCAACCAACGTCGACCCTCGCAGGACTCTCTCCACCATCATTTACACCAATAACCTCGAGCAGCGTCTCAACGTCGGAACAAGCTACTGGGACTGCTTCAAGGGCACTGAGCTCCGTCGTACCGAGATTGCCTGCGTTGTCTTTGCTGGTCAGATTCTTTGCGGAATTTGCTTCGCCTACAACAGTTCCTACTTCTTTTCTCAAGTTGGTCTCGGCACGAGCACAACTTACTCTCTTGCATTGGGTGGTACTGGACTAGCTTTCTTCGGCTGTCTCGTCAACTGGTTCTTTCTCATGCCCAACTTTGGCAGGCGGACAATCTACATCTGGGGTATGGGTGGCATGTGCTCCGTACTCATGATTATCGGTATCCTGAATGCGTGGACTCATATTCATGCCGTTGCTATGAGCCAGGCCTGTCTCACCTTGCTCTGGACCTTTATATTCCAACTGTCTGCTGGCCAGCTTGGATGGGCACTTCCTGCTGAAATGGGCTCTACAAGGCTGCGACAAAAGACAATTTGCCTTGCCAGAGACGCTTCGAACATCACGGGTACAGTTGGCGGCGTTTTGCAGCAGTACTTCATGAACCCCCAGGCCTGGAACTTGAAGGGTTATACCGGGTTTGTCTGGGGTGGCACTTGCTTTGGTATGTTTGTATGGAGCTACTTTCGCCTACCTGAGACCTGGAACCGCTCGTATCATGAGCTCGATGTCCTTTTCGCTCAGAGAGTACCAGCACGCAAGTTCGCTAGTACTACTGTGGATCCATTCGATGTTGATGCCATTGATGGTATTACTGGCAAAGTTACTACCGAAGCTGTCTAGTTCTGAAGCCGCTTCTGGGTATTTATGAAAGAGCAATCTAATGAGTTAAGCGATTCACTCGCAAGCTAGTATAAACTCAGACGGCGAACTCCTAGATAGTTCTTGGTAGTTATGTACCCAATTGCTCGCAAGCTTGAACCAATTAGGTTAGAATATTTAATTAGCCTAAATACTATTCTAAAACAGTCCCACCTCGCTCTAGTCACAGTTATTTAATAGACAACCATTGTTCCCTATAATCTGGAAGTCTCTTTTCACCATTACTAAAACTTTTCTTTGCCTATACAAGCCAAAACTGCACGCTGGCTGCTACATCAAAATGCCTACCCGTTCCGCACCAGTACAGATCACCACTTATAAGAGGCCTCGGGGTGTCGCTGCCCTCGTCTTTGGTGGTGCAGTACTCTCTTTTATCAGCTTAGCTGGTGTTGTATTCATTCCCGATGATAGTTGGATTTGGCAGATACTTGATGATATCTCCTCAGGTAGAGCAGAGTCGTTCCGATGGATTATCAAGACAGGCGTCCCACCCCTTATCTTGATACATACGATCGAGGCCATAGCTTTTGACCGTACTAGGTTGATACCGCATGGCGTTCCTAGATGGGGATTGCTATGGTGGAAATGGGTTTTGACTTGCTGGATTGAAGGTTTTACATGTTGGCAACGCTTTGCCTCCGTCATCACCACGAAACAAGCGAAGCACTAGGTGTTGCAATATCAGCACTGAGGAGCGAGAGATAGGCTTTTAGATGGGCGGCATCTTCTGAGACTCGAGAAATATGTTCGTCTTTGAGGACAAGGTAGCCACACATTTCAGTAGCGTTGGAGAGTCCTGTTGCATGGCTGCATATGAACAAAGCTCTTAGATCTACAGTTAAGATATCAACATGGATAGGTGTACATATCACACAGGCCGCTAACATCATCCTGTAATTCAACACCTTTTGCCCTAAATGTTCATCAACGTGATTGCTCAAACTGTAGCTGTTAGGCTAGGCTTTCTTCTTCAGTATATTGCGAAGTGTCAACAATGCCAATTGCCGAAACCGGCTGACACCGCATGTTCGCACCATAGAACGCTGCATCACGCACCCGAAGGTACCCCCAGTATCAACCTTGTCTACAGGCACTGTCAACTCATATACTCCGGACTCTTTGGCAACCGAATATCCATTGAACAATATCGCAGATTGAGCATGGTTGAAGGCATCAGTGCCTAGGAGCGTGAGGGATGCACGGGCACTGAAGACAAGCGATGTAAGGAAGCCTGAAGCCAATATCGGCCTGCTCTTAAAGTAGGCCGGAGTAAAGTTGGTTGAGTAGGGCACAGCGTTCTGATCGCTGTCATACGTACGGTATTTAACGACATTGCTGCTTGTGAAGGTGGTCTTGATTACCTAGTCTGTTACTATTACGGTTGACTTTTCGGTGATGCTAGATGTAACAGTACTGACTGAGGTGGTTGTGATCATTTTTGGTGCTGTATTTTATAAGTCTCGATGTTGGCTTCTGATAAGATAGAAAAAAGGAAAATATCAATACCCTCTTGTTGCAGGTACTAATATTTAAGTTGAGAAAAGCTAAGATATATAAATCTATCCTAAGTCCTGAACTGTAT
This sequence comes from Fusarium sp. VM40, assembly GCA_954870535.1. Classification (NCBI taxonomy): domain Eukaryota; kingdom Fungi; phylum Ascomycota; class Sordariomycetes; order Hypocreales; family Nectriaceae; genus Fusarium; species Fusarium sp. VM40. The sequence goes on from CATPAH010000013.1 coordinate 4,666,554, forward strand.
TCTTCTACTTTAATAAGTAAGTAAATACATAATTATTCCTCAACTATATGATTAAGTATATTAATCTATAGTATTTCAGAAGGAGGTTCAAATAATATAGCTTAATTCTTAACATAATAGCTATTAATACACCCCTGCATTTTATACCTGAACAAGCTTGCTTAGTTAGCCAGTACAGGTCAATTCAACAAGTAACGCTAAAATGACGCAATATCAAAACCGAGTAAGTATTTAGTAGACTACTGCCCATACAATCGTTTATAATCTCACAACAATTAGTAGCCGAAACAGGATATAAATGTCTTCTTCCAAGCCAACATGTCTTAACTGCCGAGAAAGGCACCTAAAATGCGATGGCGTTACGCCTCGCTGTAGCCGCTGCTCCGAAGCAAGGCTCTATTGCTCTTACATCCCTTCTCGAAGAGGTCGAAAGGTCACATCCAGGCTCAACGATGCAATTCATATACCCTTCTCCACTCCACTACCTAGTACTCCTCCGGTCGTGATTAGCCAATTCCCATTCGAACCATCGGACACTTTAGCCGAGGCATCTCTCTCCATACAATTTGATGGCGGTTTGGGTGCGAGCAGCACGAGTCTTCAGACGTTTTCGGAGGAGGAGAGCTTGAGGGGGGGGCATATCGACTTAACCAGTTTCAATATCTCTTTCACTCCGGTAAACGACCAGATGGGATGGATGCACATCTACTACGCCAACTTTCACAGAGCGCACCCGTTTCTACCACCAATGGCCGCTTTATCTCATTTCGATACCCCGATCTATCTTCTCAATACTATGGAATACGCTGCTATGCACTACTCTTCCATCTTACCCATGAATGACCAGGTGCGGAATCTATCCCTCCATGCCCTTGAAACCGAGGATTCGCTTTCAAAAGTTCAAGCGCTCATTATTCTTTCGATTCTGGCGCATTCGACAGGCGAAGCGAGGTTGTCAAGAGAACTTCTGGAGGAAGCTGCACGCTCATCCTTTCAGATTCATCTTGACAAGAAAGAGTTTTCCAATGCGATCCAGGGGGCCAGAAGAAATACAGTCCAAGAGAGCGCTCGACGGACATGGTGGCAGCTTTTTGTCTTGGATACACTTCTTGCCAGTCTCCAAACAGGAGGGGTTCTCGTCATCAAAAACAACCATCCCGAGGTTCTGCTGCCTGGGGAAGACGACATATTTACCGACATGTCAGGCGGTTTAGCGAACGACTCGATTCAAGATCTCAAGGACCGCTTTCTATTCGGCCAAGAACGCACTTACTCTTCATTCACCTACCTTGTTGAGGCTTGTCTGATCCTTCGAGATACCTTGACCCAGGTGCGCAGTCCTGACAGAGTGAGCCCAGGCGCGCACCAGGCGGTGGACTCCAGACTAGCCTTGTGGTTCAACTCACTACCGGCGGAGAAGCGAGAAGTTGTACGTTACGATGGGAGTACCGATGAAACCATGTTTCTGGCGCATCTAGTTGCCCATTGTGCTGGGATCTACCTGAACTTGCCCTACTCTCGCCTGACGTCGCCCATGACTCACGTGCTACGCCTTGTCTGCAGGGCTCCAGGGCCTGACACTACATCACCGCCAGGGACCCTTCATACCTTCAAGCTTCTCCATGCAGCTAGGGGGATAACGGAGTTGGCTGGCCTCCCAGTGCCTGTCCTTGCGCACACTCCCTTCTTTATTTGTTTTGTGGTTCTTAGCTCTGTAGTTCATGTAGGAGCTTGCTTCGCACTGGAAGCCTCCATCAAGGAGAGTCATCGACACCATCTGACGTTGAATTTGAGTGTCTTGGACAAGATGGCAAGTGTGTGGGTACTGGCGTCGCTTTCCAAAGATAACATTAGGCAAGCGGCACAGGATGTCTTGAGTGTTCGGCAATCGATGGATTCCATTCTAGATGTTACCGAGATATAAAATTAAGATTGTTTAAAAAAACGGAACATTTCATGCCGCTACCTTGGCGTCATACCGAAGACCGTGGCCGAACCGAAAAGTAGGATCTTTAGTGTCAAATGGAACATCCTCCCTAGAGGCGACGACTGCTGCCATAGATGACGGGAGATCAAATGGCAAGGCTCCCTGTGGGCTTGCTCCGTCAACACAAAATATCACGTCCAGAAAGGCTTCATCGCTGCTGCCATAGCTGACAGTTAGTGCAGAAGCCTGGTCGATCAGCTCAGGAACGGCTGCTGGGCGATCTAAATAGATATCAACGATGGAGACGGCCACTGAGGCAAAGATGGAAGCTTGACGCTGTTTCTCTGCGATGGAGTATTCAAGACTCCCTGCGCGATACTGAGCCTCAAATCCCTTAAGCCTCGGCTCAAATGGGCCCTGCAGTCGTAGGATGGCGATATCTGCCTCGCCAATGTCTTCAGTCACTGTCAAGCCGTGCTTGTTTCTAAGCAGCCCAGCGTCGATTCCTTCAATGTAAATCTTTTGTCCCTTCAAAGCCGAAGCATCAAGGGGCAGGATCTGCTCCTTGTTGCTAAGCAGCGTGACGCTTGCGCGCTGAGCTAACTCGCCTTGAGTGATGAAATCCGGCCGACCTACAGTCTTGACAGCTTCATCAGGGTCGATATAAGGAGAGTCAAACAGACCCAACTCGAACTTTTCTGTCAAAAGCTTTCTCGCCGATATGTCGATTCCAGTCTCCGAGACAAGACCCTTTTCAACTGCTTCAACTACAAGCTCAGGCAGCCATTCGCCCCCAAGCTGATCACAACCTGCATCGATAATCTTTACCACTCTCTCAAGTGCACTCAAGTGTTCAACACCCCACGCACGAGCTGGCAAAAGCTCTCCACAGATCCTGGCATCTGTTACCAAGCCCCAATCGGAGCAAACAATGCCTTGGAATCCTAGATCTTTCTTGAGTAGAGATGTGACAACTCCCTTGTGAAACCCAAAGCCGACCTCTTCTGACAGTCGTGGATCCTTCAGTCCGACGGGTTTGCTGTAGTAGGGCATCATTTGCCGTGTCCCGGCCTCAATTGCCTGCCGGAATGGTTCCAAGTGGTAGTCTAGGTTGTCACCTGGATAGATCTGATCTTTGCCATAGGTAAAGTGGGAGTCCTCGCCGTCTTTCTCCGGACCAGCACCCGGAAAATGCTTGGTCATGGTGCTGACACTATGTGGGCCCAGCTTTCCAACACCACCGGACAGGCGCGGAGCTTGGAGGCCATTGATGTATGCCTTTGTTAACTCGCTAGATAGCTCTGCACTCTCTCCAAATGTACCATTGAGCCGTGCCCATCGATATTCTGTTGCTAGGTCGGCCTGTGGGCCCAAAGCTAGCCGTATACCGAGAGCAAGATACTCCTGTCGAACAATGTCGGCGAATCGTTCGACAAGAGCTACATCTCTTAACGCAGCCAATCCAAGAGGTTCGGGCCATTGACTGAGAGAACCTGCGCGAGAACTCGATCCAACAGCCCCTGCATAATGGTTGCGTGGGTCCGTTGAGAGAGTAATGGGTATCCCCAATCTGGTTTTTTCGATCGCCAGACCCTGGACCCTATTGTACCACTCAGCAGTCTGTCGGACGTCTGTAACGGGACCAACAAGGTTGCAGTGATTCAGCAGCTTTTGCACGATCAAGTCTTGGGTGCCAGGGATTGAGAATTCGGCATGGTCACTGGATAAGCTTCCGTCTGGTCCTGGTATAATCATTCCATGGAACAAAAGACCCGACTTTTCTTGCAGTGTCATGCGGTCGATGAGATCATCCACTCTGTGTGGTATTGGCAGGGTGGAGTCCTGATAGGGCAGAGGGAAGTGCTCGCCAGCCTCACGGGAGGAAGGACTCATCTTCGAGGCTGTAAGAATGACCTGAAGTGCGAATGAGATGACACTGTAAAGTACCTAGTTATACCAGACTGCACTACGTTCAGATTTAAATGCGGTTCTTAATTGGTGACTAACCCTACTCCGGTTGACTTTGCGTTTTGTTGGGCCTAACTGACGCAATTCAAGGATAACTGAAGTCTCGGGCCCACTCGCATATCGGCGAAGCTAAAGTACCTAGCTACAGACTTATTTCAGGGGGTGGATTTGCGCCATTTGAGCGACTCATGTGCAAAGCGCCTTTCCCAATACAGACGTGCTTCCAAAAGGCTCTGTAAACCATCAAGACAAGTCCTCCAGCGAAATGAATGAAATCTTGAGATGCAAGCAATTATTCCTATCAGCCACGTCAATATATGAATATCTCATCACCTGGTTCCTGTATGCGTGTGTAGAGGTGTAGCGTGCTTTACTGTAGCAGTCTTAACAGTATCAGCCCAACGGCGGATTTGCATAAGAAGTATGCACTCTTTTTACGCAAACGCGCAGTAATTGGCTTGTAACAACAACAACTGTTGTTTAAATTATTCAATACTTGTTACTGCGGTATCTGAGTCCCAAATACATAAATTTACGTGTTCCAGCTATTGAAAACCCCACCCACCAATTCCTATACACCAACCCCACTCACTAACTTAAGCAGATATGCCACGCAGAAAGGTACTTAAGTCGTTAAAGGCTTTTATACTTGAGAAACAGCGGCCTGACTGGTAGTCTTTTCCTCTGGGGTCATATGTACAGACTTGTCGTGCTGTCTTGTCTGGCAGTTATAGCTAGGGAACTTGCGAGTGGGCACTCGCTGGTTAAAGAGCTCATCAATCTCTGCCAGAGACCTCTTCTTAACTTCGGGAACGCAGAAAAAGACAAATGCCACTGCCAAGACTGCAAACGACCCATAGATAAATCCCACCTTGCCCGAGATGTCGCCCATAACATATGGATTCGCAAAGGTGATGGCGCACCCCACAGCGTATGAGGAGAATGCAGAAATGGCCACGCTCTTTTCTCGAACCAAGCTACCTGGGATCTCAGCTGTTACGATCCAAGCAATCGGACCCCAGGTGACTTGAAATACGGCAAACCATAGCAAAAGCAACGCAACTGCAGCCTTTTGCAGATCAGTCGATAGCCCCGCAGAGCCATTGTGTGTCAGACCAGCGACTACAAACATGAAGGCAGCTAGAAGCGTGGCCGAGTAGAGCAAGAGGCTCCGACGACCAGCAGCATCGATCGTGACCATGGTGACCAGGCTTGCGACGACTCCGATCACGTAAGTGAGCATTACAATGAGAAGCGGCTCAGTAAAGCCAATCTGTACAAGGAAGACACCGAGATAGTTGGCGATAAAAGGAATGCCGAGTGCTTGTTGCAGTACCTGGACGCCCACGATGATAATGGTCCGCCTAAGATTGGTGCCTTTGAAGCATTCCAGGTACGAGGTAGCACTCGTCTTGTGGTTGTCGTCCAAGGCACGTTGCAGCAGATTGATCTCTTGTTGCGTGTCAAATGAAGGTCCTCGCAGAGTTTGCAGCGCATGTGCTGCATCTTCGAGTCTTCTTTTAGTGACTAGCCAGCTTGGTGACTCGGGAAGAACCAACAGCCCAATCAAGCACAGGATCGGGCTTGCCAGTTGAGCTATAACAACCCCCTTCCACGACCACTGGGAGTCGACATGTCGGCTGAGATAGAAGACCAGGCTGGAGGCCAATGCCCCAAGCATCAAGGCTCCGTTGTAGGTTGTCGTCATGAGGCCTCGCAAGGAACCAGTGGAGCATTCGGCCTGATAGACAGGAACGACGTTGGTGGCAATTCCACCTGCAATATAGACAATTACACGGCCGACGATGAGCTGCGCATAGCTGTTGGATGTAGTGGCCTCGATGATGATGCCCACAACGGCAACAAGTGGCTGGATGAGAAGTGTTCTCCAGCGGCCGAGCCTCTCGTTGAGCAGAGTTCCAATGACGAGACCAACAACGACAGCGACTGTGCCCAAGCCCGTGCCAATGGATTGCTGCGTCTCCGACATGGCCCAGGACTCGGTCGCAGCATCGTAATGCCCAAAGGCTGCAGTGAATCGACGAGAGCTGAGTGCGCCGCCCCACCATCCCTGATCGAAGCCAAAGCCAGTCGAGGCCATGGACCCGAAGAAGGCCACTGACAGTATACGCCAGGAGAGCTCGTTCCAAACGGGGGCAACCGAAGCCTTGATTCGGTTCATGGTGACGGTAGCTGGTTGAGACAGCGTGGAATGAGGGTGGTAGATAGATGTTGATGAGTCTGTAAGTTTCAGAGAAGTCAGTTAATATTTATTTCCCCTGGTCGTGATAGTGTTTGTTTGCAATCTTTATGGCGGTTCTGTCAAAATGACGCCTTACGAGCCACCCATAATGAACTACCTAGTCTACCATCCATGGCCAAGACTATTTTGTTTCGAAATCTGTAGACAGGTTTGTCACCTCGCCACTTGCCGGCGAGACTAGTCCTGACGTTCGTTAGTAGCACTAGCCTCGCCGATATGGTGGAGCCGAGATTGAGATAAACAGTTATTAGTCTTCCATCTTGTGCTAACGTTAGAGTCGGCGATATGGTGGGGCATGATAACCTCCCTAAATGCTGGGCGATGGCGTGCTTGCAAGGAGCGCAACTGAACTGCCCTCGTTCTCTAGGAGCTTAAAACATGACGCAAATTCAAATAAAGCCCACCACCATACTATAACATAACCGACACTTGACAGATAAGCATCACTGCCACTATCGACGAAAAAGGCAGAGAAGTCAGCAATGCCCAGCCCCTACCCCTTCAACCTCGGGAATCACACCCGCCCCATCACCACATCTTCACCAAGCGCTCAGCTGTGGTTTGACCGAGGCCTTATCTGGGCGAACTGCTACAACCATGAAGAAGCATCACGCTGTTTTATTCGAGCTGCAGAACACGACCCAGAATGCGCAATGGCCTATTGGGGTCACGCGTATGCCATTGGACCCAATTATAACAAGGCCTGGATTCGATATGACCGACAAGATCTCGTTCAAACCATTCAAAAGGCAAACTCGGCGTTAGATCGCGCTGAAAGCCTCGCGCATCAGTCCAGCCCCGTCGAGAAAGCACTGGTAAAAGCTCTTCGCGCTCGATTCCCCGACCCTAATCACATTCCAGAAGAGATACACGACATGACAAAATGGGATGTCGATTATGCTGATGCCATGCGTCCCGTGTATCGTTCATTCTCAGACGACACGGATGTAGTCGGTATCTTTGTCGAGGCTCTCATTTCACTCTCCCCTCGTGCACTCTGGGACCTGCAGAGCGGCGAGCCGGCCGCTCCCCACACCGTTGAAGCCAGGGAAGCTATAGAACCTGCCCTGAACACCGTGGCCGGGCGTGCACACCCCGCCCTACCGCACCTATATATTCATCTCATGGAGATGTCTCCTTTTCCTCAACTTGCCTTGCCAGCTGCCGATCTACTGCGGCGAGTGGTGCCTGACGGCTCGCACATGTATCATATGGCAACACATATTGATGCGGCCGTTGGTCGGTGGGATCGCGTTATCGAATCTAACGACGTTGCGGCGGAAGCAGACGACGTCTACTTCTCTTTGGAGAAGGGTTCAATCTTGTACACCATGTACAGAGCCCACAACGTCTTCACCAAGGCATACGGTGGCATCATGGCTGGTCGCTTCCAGGTTGCCCTGGAAGCTTCAAGGCGCTTGTACGACATAATCACTCCAGAGCTGCTGTCCATCCAGAGCCCGCCGCTTGCCGACTGGATCGAGAGCTTGCTTGGCACCATTGCACACACGCTTGTTCGTTTCGGTCGATGGGAAGATATCCTCCTGCTTGAGATCCCCACCGACCAAAACCTATTCGTCTCCACGACAGCCATGATCCGTTATGCGAAGGCCATTGCGCTGGCTGTTCTGGGTCGTATTGATGAGGCAGAAGCTGCACAAGCCGTATTTGAGCAAGCCAGAGACGTAGTCCCATTCTCCCGCCTCAACAGCTTACCCGCCAGAGATCGGGACGTTCTCAAGGTCGGCTCCGCTATGCTCAAAGGAGAATTGGAGTACAGAAAAGGAAACTTTGATGATGCCTTCCAGCATCTCCGCGAGGCAGTCCGTCTCGAAGATGCCCTGCCATATAGTGATCCACCATCCTGGTTGCAGCCTTCTCGCCATGCCCTCGGTGCTCTGCTCTTGGAGCAAGGCCGGGTCGGAGAGGCCGAGAAAGTATATCGTGACGACCTTGGCTTTGGCAAGTCCCTTCCTCGACGTCGTGCAAGGATCAACAACGTCTTTGGATTGCATGGACTTTACGAATGCTTAACCGCCCTGGAGAAGTCCGACGAAGCTCAAGTTATTAAAGTCCCGCTGGATATTGCCTTAGCATCCGCCGATGTAGATGTTAAGGCTTCTTGTTTTTGCCGTCTCAATAACCTAGTAAATACCAATGGTAGGATTGAACTCAACTCTTGTTGTTTAAGTATAGATAACTCAGTCTCTAAGAGATGCGGCAAGGGAATTTGAGATGGCAAATTATACACCTTAGTTGAACTACCTATGGTAGAGTAACGTTACATCCAGTTTTATTAGCAGTTGTATAAAATAGTTTTTGTACCGATAAAGTACTCATATAGTGTTTAACAACAAGCTCTGAAGGTCCTCACTATTAGACTGTTTTTATGGATATTAAAGTACACTGTTTAGCTAATACATAATAAGAAGTTTTAATAAATACTGTAAATGCCTTTACCGGTTTATTAATAGGTCGGTACTATAAGGGGGATCCTATCGCGTGGAGCTATATACTATAGGGTAATAAATGATTTGTCTTTATGATTTCCTACATGCAATACAGGAATAAGTATATATAGTAGTAAGGATAACTAAGATTAAGGTATATTTAATTCTATAAACAGGAAGTAATAAGGAGCAAACTATGTACCTAAGAGCTGAAGTTGAAATTCAAGTTTATCAGATTTTGGTCCAGGCTGTAGCCAGAAAGGAACTCGCACCGGGCAATCCTGTTCCACCGTCTTCAAAACATCGTCCTTGGGGGGTCACCCAATGAGGTATACCATAAACCAGCATCTCGTATGTGGGTTTGTACGGGGAATTTCTGTTTTTCTATCTGAAAGACGAGCTCGGACAAGGCAATGGGAAAATACAAATCCACCAAAGCTATGACAGAAAAATATTAAGGGGCGTTCCTGAAGCTATTATAAAATATGGTAGTTTGCACTTGTGTTAAGAAAGCTATAATAGACAAGACAAACCTCTTCTGCCTTTCGGACTTTCTTAACCTCTGCTAGGAAAAGCCGGCCGTACTCCTTCAAATGTCTCATGTTGAAGGCGAGGAGTTTTGAATGGTAGCTATAGATCATAATTCGGCAGGAAGCTAGATCACGAGATAGAAAGTCATGGAGTCGCTGCATGCTGGTAGTACTTTAATCTCTGTAGGGAGTTTTTCTTCGCTTTTTTTCTGATAATGCTGATAATATTGGCTACATCTTTCTCCGATGTCTCTTGGCTAAAACCAGACACTGTAAAAAACAGGCTTTGTTCTGGCGCGACATGAAGATAGCGCACGAAACCAGCGTCTTGCCCACGGCATTGACTTGGGCCGCGTGGACGAGCTTTGTAACCAGCTTCACAAATCACATTGATACAAAGCTCCTATATCAAGTCGCTCGAAGATATCAGTATGGAGAGCTAAGACTCTCGCGTCTCAACCGAATCTATCGGTACACGCCGAGCTTATTTTCTCCGTGGAATTTATTCCGTGGGTTCCTAGCACAGTCAACATGGTACCAGGACACCTTTCATCGGAATTTGGCTGGTTGTTGGGAGTCTTCGCTGTCTTCTCGGTCGTTCTCTCTGGAATGCAAGTTGGGCTCGCAACGGATCAGCTAGGTAAAGATGCCACCTTTCATCGCGTTTCACACGGCTTTGCTCTGTTTTCTTTTGGCGGTAACTGTTGGATTCCTTCTTCTACTGGTCTTGACATGGGTGGTTTTAATGTCATATTTCTATATCTCGGCAAAGCTATACCATCACCGAGTACAAAGTCAAAGAAGGGAAAGGGCCGTTATTGTAATACAGGGTAAGGCTTTTCAAATAGAAGAAATACACATCAAGTCATTTTGTCTCTCATGCTCATATTTACCGGTAGACTCAAACTAATAAGGATTCCCGGCCAAGCCTCCACTCACTAGTACAGACGTGATGACTTTCTTGCTACTAAAGGGAACTAGTACCCGACGATACACACCCTGCAGCCTCTTTTACTCGAGTGTTTGTAGTTGCCTGGGCCCTTGACATTTCACAAGATTTCATAAGTGTGCTCCTAAATTTCCTCATTCAAAATTGTCACGCTGATCAGGGTAGTCTTTCTTGTCATTGTTTTCTCATCACAAAAGTTATATGTATTTCGATCTAGCTACCATATGTACCACGTGGCCTAGCAATTCCACGACGTTGCCTAGTCTGCTAACCCCTAGTTCCCCACGTTATCATTGCTCCATACACTAAATATATGTCGTAGAAGTCAAAGCAGGCCCGAAAGCCTTTCACAGCAGGGAATCAGCTTAGACAGCTGTGGCAAAACCAATGCGAGAGTTGGTGGTGTCATAGACAGAGTAATAGTTCTCAAGGAACTTCTGTCCGATGATAGTGTTCACACCAGAGCTACCTCCATCTGAAACCCAGGAGTAGTACTTGCCGGAGGTGAGGCCAAAGTTGCTGTACTGAGCAGTTGGGACCAAGTACTGTGCGGGAGTAAGGGTGTAAGTAGTGGATCCGAACTTGATACCGAAGTTGGCAGTAGGCTTTGTAGTGAACACAGCAAGACCAGTTGAGCTATCAGTCTTTCCGCCGGCAGCAGAAAGGAACTTGTTGTAGGCAGAGGTAGGAATGTAGATGAGCGTAGTACCAGTGTCGACAATACCGGTGCTGGACGAAGCAAGGGTAGTAGAGCCATATGTGAAGCTGGCAATGGAGATACCCCAGTACGCAGCAGCTGAGCCGCTGGTGAGAGTTGGGAAGTATGTGATGGATCCCGAGTACTTGGAGCTGTCGGTACCACCAAGGGTCAACTCTCCGTTCGTATCATCAGTGTCGCTGCCAGACTCGGGTCGGAACGAAACACCCAGGACCTCAGATGAGATCGAGCCCTGCTTATAGAGGTTGTCCAAGAAGGTAGGAACAGTGTTGACGTTGGATACAGTGCCTTGTGTGAGACCAACAGGACCAAAGCCGATGATTCCATCGACACCAGAAAAGCCGGTTGCCTTACTGGCTGCGCCAATCGACTGCGATGTGACAGTGAGGCCACCGAAGCTCACTTTGTCGGTGTATTCGGTGCCAGAGAATGAACCAGAGCCGTAAGAAACGGAGACTGAGCCACCTGTAGACTTTCCAGTAGATGTTGGCTCGCAGGAGCTTTGAGCACCACACCAGGTGTTTGAGGCTATATCACGCTAAGTTAGTAGGTTCTCTGATTGGTTGACCATATATTTATCACTTACATCCAGTGTCCACGATGAGTTCCCAGGTCTTGCCGCCAATCACGACAGGGGCGACATAAGAGACATCCTCGTTCGTGACAGGACCCGAGCTGGCGTCAACATGCGTGGTGGTGACGGCTTGGCCGTTGACCTTGTGAATACGGGCCTGGCCTTTCTGAACGAGGCCCTTGATAGAGCTAACACTGGTGACGTGCTTCAGTGGCAGAACTGCGGTTTTGGACCTGATCTCAAGAGGTGATGCCGAGATGCCAGTGGCAGCAACAACAGTAAGGGCGATGGAGAAAAGCATGTTTGTAGAGGGTTTGATAGCTGATGGATGAATGTTTGAGTTTTGTGATGTGATGATCCGAGCCGTTATTGTAAACCAGGCATCTATGGCTGTATTTATATCTCTTCAAGTCGAGCTCATGGCTTGATCTTCTAATTTCAACTCGGAAAACCGGCATCGCGAATCGAACAGTCCCATCTAAACTGCAGAAGCCGGACTGGGTAGAGAAGCCTATCAAGTGCCTTGGAAATAATGTTTGACTGGTATCCTAACTCATTGAACAGTAGCTATGTTGTATGTGAAAAGCACTAGTATTTCGCAATAACTAGCACCTACCGCATTGGGAAGCCTCCGTGTCCAACCTCTTGATCTGATAGGGTGTATGCGAGATCGCCGTCTCGGTAAAAGACCCAGAATAAATATCCAAACCTGACAATGCTCCGTTGCCGTCATTGCCGAAGATCCCTGGAAACGGAAGCTGGATATAGAGGTGGTCAAGTCAAACGGGCCAGTCACAACCGTTTCAATTGTTAGCTTATATATGGCGTGACCTTATTCATGGGTCATGACCTTAGTGTGGAGGTACTTATTGTATTTCATAACTATTTGCCATAATATCTTAACTTAGACTAAGTATTATGCTTATGTATTAAAATCTTACACATTAGCTGTGTATTACTATGTATTGTCCCAGTGTACAGCTTTATTCTATTACCCTCTGAATCACTAATTTAGGTTTATCAAGTGACTCAAGTAATAAAAAGACTAACTCATAGGGTATAGTAAGAGTTGAGTTCTTCTAATGAAAATAAATTCTCCAAGTACAGTCGCTTATCGTACATGTAGGTTTCAAAGTCCGTAGTAGTTTAGAGATTGTAGTGATGTCGTGTGATATGTCGTGCCCAAAATGCTAGACATCTTTCGTTAAATACTACTCTATATCGGATAGATGTGCCGTTTCTTATCGCCTACACCAATGTAAAGATAACTCCCTTGTTTTGCGCAATACGCATTGACAAAAGTTCCTCTATCATTGATAAGACAGCTCAATGCCGTATTCACGTGGCGGGAGTGCCCGATGCTTTAATGCGGGGTTAACAGTCTTTAGAGTCGGCATAAGTTCTCTTCCTTCCTATTTGGGCTCTGGCTCATTAGCCGAATTGGGAAAAGAACAATAGTTCTCTTAGATAGGAGCTTTAGATTCCACAACGTAATTTATTCACTTGAAAAATTAAACTGATAAAGAGAACTTGTTAATAATATCTCTAAAATTGAATCAAACCGCTGTCTCAAGGGTTTATCTATTTCGTTCAAGGGTAATAGGATGATAGTTGTACTTTTATCCTTCTTTGCTGAATGATCTTTTTAATCTTTAATAAATCAAGCCGTATTAAAGATATCTCGATGTAAAATTGAACATAATTGTCTCTAAAATAACTCTGATCTCTTAGACTAAAGAGTTTAGCAAAGTGTCAGCTAAATGATAACAGATATTTACAACGCATTTAAAGTAAAATCATCACTCAAGCTAAAGAGAGCTTGAATCCTTTAGTATTGAAGAAAAGCGAGGTAGCTATGGCTTCTATAGGTTAATACCCTTTAAATGTATGCCCCTCCCTCTGAAATTCGTGTTCTCCACAGGGAAGGCGTTTTCAAGCCTTTTTCTATTTAAAAGAATTAAATTACACCACGGAGCAGGTCGAGGACGCTCGCCACACATGTAGAGAAAAAGTATTTATACTATCAAGAGTCTTCCAGACAATTACAATGCCGCTACGCGTTGCTACATACATGGACACGTCAGGTTTCATTTCATGTACATCGCCCTGTTACTTACAGAGTCGTAAGTAAAATGCCAGAATACTTTCCTAATTGATCGTTCCCGGACAACCAAGACAGAGAGAAGTTAAATAGCGACATAATTCACTGAATTTACAAGACACCGGTAGCCTTTGAAGCATTTGCTGGGCGGTGAAAGAAAATTGCAGTCAAGGATATTGTCGCCGTGGAGACGGTATATCGCTGAGTGGCCTTCAACTCTGATTCGGGACTCTTCGCTCGGTGCTTTGACTGATTGCATGGAATTGTATCATATCTACCACGTCTAGCTAACTAGTTTATGAATTACGCGTTGATATTCTTATTGATATCTACAGCCTCCTTCACCATTCTGGGGACCAATTGACCCCCCAGCAATCTTCACCGGAGAAAATATAGTGATATCTAGATTGCTACTACGGCTTTAGATATCTACTGACCATCTGGCGACCACCCTTGCTGGGGCAAATCCAGAGCAGCTTCAGTCGCATCATCGACGTTCTCCCTTTGCAGTCCAAGCACGCCGTTATGCAATTTGTGCTCATAGATTGCTTCGCGACCCGGGTAGTGTAGACGAGCGTAGCAAGCCTTGGCCATTCCACGGTGATTGCCCTGTGAGAATTGGTCTCTACCAGTAGCAACCCTATCGGAGGTGGATTCGTACGTGATATTCCAATCCGAGTCTATGGTTTTGGTGACACGCTCGATACTATCTAGTATCTCGCGTTGGTTGATAAGAAAACTCGAAACGTATAGAGGCATTTTGTGGAATTGCTCTAGTGTTGGCGACACGTCTTTGTCATCGTCGAGCATCTTTTTCAGACTCAAGAACGCAGCTACAGCGCGCCCTAGCTGTGGCCACGTGCTCATATTGATATGGCGCTGGCCATCATCAAACATCTGGACCTTGCGTCCCTTGAGGTCGAATCCCAGCCACTCTGGAGGACTTGCCACACTGAACTCGTACCAGAGCCCTGTGACCAACAAGGTCCAAGAGATGGGCCCGATCGAGTCGATATCTTCTAGTAGTTTCCGAATGAAGGTACCTACGCCGATCTCATCCCCAACAGACTGATGATTCATCACAACATCCGTTGTAAACGCATTGGGTATGAGGTACTGCACTCCTGCCGTGACAGCTGCGCGTACAATCTTGTTGTGTGTCTCGCCCATATCTGGAGTGAAAGCGAGTGTGATGACTAAAGAGTCATGGCCTTTAAGCGCGGAAACTAGCGACGCTTCATCGTTGTAGTCGACCGCTGCGACATTGACGCATTCTGGGAATGTAGCGTTGCCGCCCTTGCGTGTCAAAGCAGTTACGGAATGCTTCCCGACTTTGAGAAGACGTTCTACAATGTGTCGGCCGAGTTGGCCGCTTGCCTGCTCAACTTCAGTGTGGAACTAATCATGCATAGGATAGTTTGCGCAGGTAGGTATTGTCTACTTCACAGATGAAAACTTACCCCGACAACGGCAACGCTTCTGATATAATTGGTAAAGCCCTGAGGCTGATCCTTGGCATACTTCAGTGACATGGTATTTGCTTTTTATTAAAGTGCTTGGCTGAGTTGTGATGTAAATAGAGTGAAGTATACTATATAGACAATTGAGAAATAAGACAACAGGTTAGATCTAATTTATAGATCATATGGAGTTATGTATGGACATTGTGAGAGCTTCTAACCTCTGTATTTGTGTGTACTTGCCGTAATTCGGCCGCGGTTCGGCCGAAACGTTTTATCAACACGGCCGAAACCTCATTGTAACACGGACGAAACCTTCCTTTTAGTGCGGACGAAATTTCGCCAGCAGCACATACGTAATTAGTTATACACTTTTAAACACGGATTCATCAATTAATAAGCACTTACATATTACCAAGCAGATCAAATGATTGAAAAACGCACCTGTTCAGTTCCATGATGACAACAAAGGCTTTGGAATCTCTTGAAATTTAACAGGTATGAGTTCAGTCTCTGCTCGTTGCAAGCGTGAAGTTCAAGTAATAGTATCCTGTTCTAAGTCTAGTAAATATTAAACCTCTTTCGAGGAAGTTAAAGTAGTATAGTAATTGTAGGTAAAATCCGAGTTTTGCTTCATAAATGAATTTATATTAGCTTCCTGCACTATCTGTAGGGTACTCTGTATCTCTCCGAATCTTTTGTGATGGGGCACAGCTTGTGATTGGCCAAGGATAGCCGATGATGTCAGCTACGTCATTGTATTTAACGAGCTATCTGCGTGCTAAAACCGTGCTCTTAATGTAAGGGTCCTATTACCTCTTTAAATGCTCAATTGAGTAAACGTAGCTGCTAATCGTATCTTTACCTGACCTAGGTCTGTTTCTTATCAGACCTAGTCATTGAAGATTAATACATGAAGGTATTACCACCTTAAGTGGAGAGCCGGGTTAATAAATAGCCCGGATCCGTAGAGGTCCGAGCTGGGTGTGCCCACAAAAGCAACACTAAGGTCAGGCCATTTCAACAGAGACATACCACTATTAAATACCTTCGTTTTGCCTTCAAGCTTAAGTGACGGTATTAAAGATGTTGTAGACAACAGGGTAATATCAAATTTGACTTCAATACATTATTCTCACCTATATACCTAGTAATACAAATAGCGCCATACAATTGTATTTTACAACATTTCTGTCCTTAGAGATACTATAATAGTTATTCTCTGGTACACGTCTGTAGAATCTCTTATACCCGAAACTATCTTGGGCTTTTATCTACCTAATAGCCACTTGCATACTCTAGATTGGGAAGCTGGATATACTGCAATCGGCGATAGTATTGTTATGCTTTTTGCATTAAAAGGCTGGGAAGATTGCTTTAGCTAATCTCAAGAAGCATTTTATATCTACCCACTACATGGGCTATAAGTAGAAATCTTTGAATCCTGTCAGACTCGGCCTTTGCCAAGTTTTCCGAAAGGCAATGCAGTGGGGCACTGTACGCAAAGTATGCCATGGCTTAGCCTAGCAAAGCAGCTAAGCTTACTGTATGTAAGAAAATAAGAAAATTGGACAGGGGCTAAGTATCCACCTTACAGTTGCTGTCAGATTCTGACCAGCCCAGACCGTTCTATAAGGCAGAATCAGCCCTTTAGATTTAGTGTGTGAGACTGGTAAAATGCAAGCCTGGGTCGTTCTGCAGCTTCTACGCAGAGATTGGGTGAGAACTAATCTTAGTAGCGCCACAACGGATTAACATTTCCGAAGTATTCTACCTACATTTCCTTTTCATCACCCCATATGATTTTTCACTAATATTATTTCTCTAATGGCTCCCAATTAGCCCTGGAGGTTAGACTTGAAACTCTGAGCGCGACCACTGCTTCAAACAGTTTGGGTAGCTAGGGCTTTCCTACCTTTTATTTAGCTCTACCCTTAAGCTTCATTGTTACTATGGAACACCCAGACGTTGTTTCACCAATATCGCCGGCAGGAAAGAAGCCCGTGAACTCTTCTGCCCATCAAAGGCCCATCGCCCTCGAGCAAGTCTCGCCCTTTACAGACCCCGACCTTTCCACCTCAACCTTCTCCCAGCACGCAATGAAGCAACCGCATCTGCAACACGAATCTACCACCGACAAGACCTTCTCGCCACCGGTAGGCATGTGGGAGTCCGTCTCTCACAGGCAAACCTCTGCAGATCCCCATCGACGACAGAAAATTGGAGATGATTATTCACTTTTGACGAGGTGTAATACTCCAACGCATAGCCCAAAATCGCCCATAGTGTCCGTTGAAGGCGCCCATGATACTCATGCAGGAGCTACTGTTCCTCCACCCTCGAGTCCCGCTGCAGAGCATGACAAGTCCGGCTCTTGGTGGGCCAAAGACTGGAATCCATCGTGGACTATGTATGTTCTCGTGTTCTGTGGAGTCGCATTCGCCGTTGGTCATCACTTCTACTACCGCAGCCTTCACGGTCACCTGGCCGAAGACCAACAGGGCAAATTTCGATATGGAGGCTTGATGGCGTTTTTGTCTAAAGCATGTTTTCTTAATGCTGTTGTTCTCGCTTTCCGACAACGCATTTTAATGGAGATTCGCCGCAAGATGCTCACCCTTGCGACACTCGACTCTCTCTTCTCTGCATCCGAGGATTTGACAGCTTTATTGAATTGGGAGGCTTGGGTGAATGCTAGGTTCGCTATGGCGATGACTATCTTTATCTGGACCTCACCTCTAATTGTTATCTTCACATCTTATACCCTTACCATCGTGCCCTCGACAAAAGAAGAGTATGCCATGTGTCAAGGAATCCACACTCTCAACTTCTCACATGAGAGAACTGTTTATTTCAGGCAGCCCCTCAAGATCAACGGGCTGTTCGAGTCCTCGGTCTCCCTTTGGAACACGACCGGCGTTGGCGGAGAAGACCTTGATGAGGATAATCCCGACGAGTTTGATTACTATACCGCTGGTAGTCAGCAATTTGAGATTCTCGCCTTGAAGACACTATATGGCGAAAAGGCTATCATGCGCGACAATGCCCCCCAAGAGATCTGTGGCCAGGGTTGGAACTGCTCTTATGCTATCGAGTTCACTGCTCCAGGCTACAAATGTCAAGATCTGGCTTCGGGAGTAAATGCAGACGTAAAGAAGCTCGGCGATGCTGAGTGTCCTTTTAATACATCCACTCTTGCCCCAACAGGTAACCACACATACTATGCCATGTTGACTCAAGGAGACTACGAGAACCCACAAATGATCACGGAGCCAGGTGGCAAACCTCGAAGCCAACCGCCCTATCCGAAGAACCTAGGCGTTTTTCGATCAGAGCCAATCTTGTGGTTCGGCTACTCCGATGTGAAAAACAGAAAGGAGGAACAACCCTCCCAGCCCGGGAAGGGTAACTGGGACAAGGCTTATACCCCCAAGATCTTTGGATGCGAGCATTATCGGACAAAATACAAGGTCACAGTCAATCTAACCGGCGAAACTCAAACACACAAGGTCACGGATCGCAAGTTTCTTACAAAGGTCATTGACACAACCTGGACGCCCAAGAAAGATCCCGACAAGAGACTCAAGGACCGAAATCAGGCAGTTCCCGAAAAGAACTATATTTACCCGCACGACAAAGAAAACTATCGCGAAGCAGCTGCCTATCATACGGTTGGAAAGGTCTTACGGAGCATCTTGAATGGGACCACTACGCTGCCTAATCACAATGTCAACAGCGAAATCATAAGAACAAGACTCCTTGACAACATTAATTATCTACCCGTTAAGAACTTTCCTGAGGAGATGCAGAAATTCTATGAGGAAATCTTGATGTCGTTCTTATCTGATTCTCGAATGGCTGCAGTGTCGTGGGCATCTGAGGCTTCAAAGCCGACAGGGAATAGCAAGGGCAATTCAGAAACACTATACCCCTGCGTAAGACGACAGTTAAGGAACACCTTCTCCTATAACTATGCGCAATTATGGGCCGTTTATGCGCTCTCAATCGGTATCACTATTGTTGCTGTTGCTTTAGGTGTAATAGCAATAGAGGAGAACGCTGTGATGCGCAGTACAAGCTTCACTGCGATTCTTGCCGCATCGAGAGCCTCAAGCCTTGATAAACTGCAATGGGAAAAGCAAAGCGATCTGAAAGGTACTAAGATTGGGTTTGGGCTTGTATCTGATAAGGGCGAGAAGACATATTCTTTTGGTGTTGAAGGTGATGTGAGCCAGGACACTGCCATGGCAACAGGGCGTTCAACGACGAATTTAGGCATTGGGACGGCACGAAGAGTAAGCTATGCTGTGCTAAGCAGGAGGGAGAGGGGAAGTCAGAACAACTTGAACACTTCTGTCTAAATAGGGCGTGACCAACCTCAGCGGTTGTAGATTTTATCAATGTCATTTTTCGCATCTCGGGACCTGGTCTTATCTTTGAAAAGTCTAGTTTTGGCTCGATCTCGGCTGATGGTTCAGCGGCGGCTCTGTAAACATTTCCGGATCAAGAGGGCAACAGTGCGGACAGAGTGGACTATGTAAATCGAGAACATAACTATCTGTTCGAGCTCACGTTACCTTCCATTCATTATATCAGCTTGATGAGATGCCCAGAATCTACGTCATACTCCTCACAAGGTAGGTTAGCCTTTCCCTTGGCTGATTTGAATGCATCGTATGACTCTTCAAACTTCCCCGTATCGGTGCGAACAGCACCACTGACGAGAGCATGCCCACACCGCGTAAACACTCCCGGTCGTCCAACGACACCTTGAACAATAATCCCTCGAATCTCTGAACTGACCTCCCACTTTGGCCCATTCAATGACATTGGCGACTGGACGTCAAACAAAGGGATAAAAAAGAGTTGATCCGCTCCGGCAACGTCGGACGAATCAATGTCAGCGGCTCTACCGTGTTCCTCCATTCCCTTCCCCCTTGAACGGTAGGAATTCCCGTCACGTTCGACTGTGATAGGATTGAGAAAGCAGTGCATCTGAAGATATCCAACGACCTTCTCACCACGATTCGGATCAATCTGTCGACAAAGGCTTACCTCTGTGATGGAACATAGCGAGATAACATCATATCCTTCATAAATGTTGACTTGCTGCAGATGTACCGCTCCGTTGACCGATGCCCAGGACCATGTTGGAGCAAGATCGTTACGAGGTGGTCGGTCGCCTTGCAGACTCTGCACGACCCACGCAAGTTGTATCTCCATCTTGGGCCTCCACAGACCAACACAGTATTCCATCTTGAGCTCATCTCGCAGATAGTTGGCTACGCCAGAGATGGCGATTAACTTGTCTCCAAGCATTGTCAAGCCACAAGCTGAGTAGGTGTTGACAATGGTTCCCCACTGGCCTATGCCCTCATCGACGGTTTGTGAAGGCGAGAGTAAGGAGGAGCCCTGCTTGCATCCAAATGTCATGGGCCTCGCCCCATAGCCGGACCAGGCCGTCGTACCATGAGGGAGTGACTCGCAAGCGGTTAATTCGGCGCAGTCCCAAATCACTTGCTCAGAGGCAAAATGCGCGATGCGAGGTGACAGCATGCGTTCCTGGGTAACCCACGATCGCAGGTTGAGCGGGGCCTTGTCAACGGCTTGAGTGAAATACCCCTGATCAACGAGGTGAAATCGGCCTTTGATGGCCTCGGTATCGACGTCAAGTGCCTCAGACTGCACAAATTGGGGATCTCGCTCCTGGAATAAACCTCCGAAGCTGCTGGTGGAGGCCGTAGCTGCGATGTTGAACAGGGCATGTTTATACACTTTGAGCATGGTGTTCGCTTCTTTGTGCCAATCTTGATCCGAATCTTGTATGATACACAATGAGTCGATCCAGATATACCTGAACCCAAGGGCTCTGACAACTTGGATTGCGTCTTGAAACGTCTTTGGCAGCTGGAGAAAGGGAATATCACCTTTCAGGACATTGATATTCTTGGTGGTGAGCTTTAAAATCTCGGCACCTCCCCAGCAGTGACTGAGGGAGACAAATGGCTCAGAGATGGTTGTTTTGGAAGATTCCACAAGCCTCAAGCTGTCCTGTTCAACTTGGATGAGCCGGGTGGGAACCCAGGCAGCACTGGAGCTTGTAGAAGGACAAGTCTGATGTTCAACGCGGCATTTTTCCAGACATGTTTTCAGAAAGCTCAAGCTCTCTGTTGAGCCAGTGCTTCCCGTCATCAGATCACATGTTTCTAAAGATTCTTGGTCAGTTCGTCAACAACAAGATGGGACAATATTTCACACACACCTTTATCCTTGATCTTTTCAAAATGCACCCGGCTCACCCCGAGTACCGTTCCATCAAGCCTTATTGAGCTATGGAACCAAGGATCGGTGCTCTTCCTGTTAGCCACAACTCCATGACTGTAATGGATCTGCAGAGCTAATTTCCGTTGCAGCCCGGCGCTGTCATCCTTCTCAATCTGTCGGAGTATGCCACGGCAACTATAGCAGCGCTTGGCTTTTGCTTGCAAGTCTACAAGAGAAATATCATGATGAAAGTTGGTAATGAGGAAATCTAGTCCGCTTGACTCCTTCTTCAGGGACATGGGCTGTTTCAACACGGCCTTGCACTCTTGGCACAACATTTTGTAATTAATCGATACGAAAAAGAGGGGTCAAGTTGTCAAGAGGCCTCCACTCTTTTCTTTAGCGGTTAACAGTCCCCACCTCTATTCTAATAACAGCATTAGCCGGGATTCGATTACTGTTGCATGGACCAATAGCAAATCCGCTGACGTGGTCTGACATTCTATGACTTTATTTCGCCAGCCCTCTATTAATTAACCTACATCCATAGATTCGTATCTATAATCCATCGAACCACACTTTGAATTCGCTGTCCTCCCATATTCCAGCAATACGCTTTGTTCAACAGAAGTAGCTACAACAACCATCGTATGGTTCATAACTTCTCGACCCAAGAGACTCAATTCCTAATGCTTTACTCAAGGAACTGATCCCTGATTCTCCGAGTTTAGATCTTTTCTTGAACTTTTGTTGTTCTTCTCGCTCCCATTGGGCTTGAGTGTTGTTCAACAATGCCGCATCTCTCATATCGGAGGCTGCTGTCATCTCCATTCTTTCTCCTTCTGCAAGTAGCTTATTAATTGTTTCATTCTCTCCTTATTTTTACCCCAATATTGTCATGTTGGATCACCACAATAGTTAGACCTGCGTGATGTTTAGTATGGTGGTAAATTTGAGATGTTTGTCAAGAACTGCGTTAGGGCATACCTGCATAACAGAAACCATTCTTGTTGCTTTGGCTTGGTAGTGTAATGCAATAAAATGCTAATCAGAGTTCGAGCTATTTAGCCAGTTGATAGAGACTGGTAATAAAAATCTCAGTTTAGCCTCTAACTATGATATAATCTTACGGTTCAAGCTTCAATTCATCATGTATGCTATTTCGTGGTTGAGGAATACATGTACCTTGAATGCAGGATAATGCGACAACGGCTTCATTTGGTTGCCCCTTATTCCAAAGTAAATGAACCAACCAGCTACCTAACTGTGTTTCTGACCGCAAGCATGGTATGACCAGCTGAGAGGTAATTACTTGAGAGGCGTTTTGATAAGCGCCCTTATCTAATCTAAGAGACCGGTTTCGGGAAGATATACCTGCACTGTCTCCTAATACAGCTTTTTGCAGCCCTTATAACCCTCAATTAGAAACCAGCCACACTACGCGGTATGTTTGCCACAAGGGGGGGTAAAAGACCAGATCGACAACACGACATAGTTAACCCAACACTGTTTAACAAGATACTTCTAAATTATCGATATTTCATTGTTTTTCTAAGTGAATGAGGTTAAGCCAGCTCACGTCTTGTTAAGGCTCTGATAGTATAAACGAGTGTTGTAATTGCCGACATGTGCTTGCAATTAAAGCTTTGGCCTGAAGATATGCCTTTCCGTCTGAGGCTGGTCCAAAAGACTTAAAGACACCACTGCTCACAGGTCTGTCCATCTCCAATACATCTAGACTTGCAGTGATTTCCACACCAACGGCAACTGGCATGCTCAGAAGCGTAACAGCTACCATCGCCAATGGTGCAGCGACCACCGAGATGAACGCACTCTCTGCATTGAATGCCAGCCTCAGCGCGGGGCTGTACATATATAGAATTAGACACACTACTCGCTCGAAAGGTCTTGGTTGAGATTACTTACAACTTCACGGACTTCAAGCACACCGTCACGCTCGAAAATGTCAACTGACATCCCCATTGGGGCAGGATTGGCGGCAGCACCAGAAACGGCAGCGAATGCCAGGGCAGCAATGTTGAAGAAAGCGGCCTTCATCTTGATGGTAGGTACAGCGGGTTTGTGTTTAATATATGGTTAAGTGAGGAGAGACAAGAAGCCTGCGGTGTCATTTATCGTAAATCAAGACCATTGGGAACTTTTATACCTGAAGAGGAGAATGATTCTCACCCTTTATACCAACCATTAACACCTGGTTCTCAAAAGGTCTTGTCGTTGCTGACGGATTAAGTTCTCGAACTGGGAACATTTTGCATCCTGTGCCCTCGTATCATGCATTGAGAGATTCCTTACAGGCGGCAAGGCTTCTCAACATTATTCGGAATGATCTGATATCCAAGGCCGTGCGTCACTTTGTGTTGGTAAGCCCAAGCTCGGTTTATTTCGAGCAAATGCACATCTGATCCTGATGACAATTATTCAAGTTTAATCTCATAGAGTTTCAATCTCATATGTCTTTCCGTATACAACGGAAGTGCTCATACAGTCTAAGACAAAGTCCATTGATAATACTCCAGCGGGAAAGGAGGCTGCGCTTACTGTTGAGGTATAGACTTGGCCAATATGATTGTTACAAGGCAGTCTCCCACTCTGGCAGCTTCACTTAGAATTCAGGGTTAACATGTCAGCTGAGAATCGTAAGCCCTGCAGAACAACGCGTGTTCATGAAGATCTTACTATGTGTTGAGGTCCGATAGGTCTCCTACCTCGACCATTGTATTACTCCAGTTCGCCCAGTAATTGATTGTGAAAGAGACCATGCCTTGAAAATCCCGCATCGAATGTCATGCCACTGTTTAGCATCGTTAAGTGAGCCCCATGTCAACGACCGACAGTAAGCCACCATGAGGCAATTATAGCATTCAGATAAATGGTCCAATATACTAATAAGGCTTGTGCGGAATGTAAATCTATTGATAACACTAGAGGACTACTTCACATTCAACTTTAACCGAAACTCACTTATAAAGTTGATAGGCATGGGTATTTTCAAATCATCCCTGGTCTCAGTTCAAGTTAAACTGAGCTTTCGGATTTTCTGGAAAAGCCTTGTTAAATATATCCCTCGTTCATTAAGAGATCTGCACCTGGTAAGCTCAGGTCCTGACATACCCTGGCAGGCGCCGTATGATTGTCACATTTGTTTAATATGCGGCCTCAGTGCAGCAGTGATTAATCAACCTCAAAGTATTTTAGGCGTCCTGGTCGCAGGGCATGTCGCATACGCCGGCCGAGGGACCGAGACAGTAAAAGGAAGGGCCAGTTCAGCTGTCCTCAGATTTAAGGTCAGGGCTTAGATCCCTATTACAGTCAGACTTTTTAATGGACTGACAGCCTACTCGAGCCTGCCACAAGGATTGTGCATAGCAAAGGTTCCTGGTATATACGCGTGGTCTCGGTCTCATTTCCACAACCAAGTACCTGTTGGTTTGGCTTGGTTTTAACTGGACTGTCACCCTCTTAATGGAGGCAGCGACGGGTAGGCCCGGTATTACTTTATCTCGTGTTCAGTGTCCACCTTTTTCTACAACTGTGGGTTATTTTTCTCCAGTTTATTGGATTGTTCGATATTGTAAAACCCCCCGATTCGCTCGCCGGAGGGGAACGGTAGTCATCTAGCTCCCGCGAGGATAAACGGAAATAGTAATCCCCGGTCGATCATATGTCATTCATGCATAAGTAATACCTGAGTGAAAACAGACTTCATGGCTTGTCAATGGTCGCCCTATTAGTGTCAGACCACTTGTGCGCACATTTATTAGTCAAAGAATGCCTCATAGCTTGACCGGTGCTACTGAGTTGGTTGATCTTTATTTTGGTGTGGACAAAAGTACCATCTATTGTTGTTGTCCAGGTTAGCTTCAGCTTGTTTAAACCAATCAAATATTTATAGAGCGCAGGTCCTCCTTTGTCACATTAATCACATCATGAGATGCAACGTGTTGGCTGCAGAGTTTTACGCGTTGCTGGTGCCGAGTTCCGTGTTTAACCAACTAAATTAGATTAGATAAGAAAGATAAAAAAAGCCATAAGCATGTGATCGTCCGGCTCGTTCAGGAGGACACTTTGTTTTCCATCATTCCCGGCCAGATCCATTCAGATCAATCATGGTACCTAAATTGGTATCTAGAACTATCCTGGTTATCAGTCTTTGCTCTCTGTTCTGGTGGGCTTTCTTCAGGTCTACTTCTCACAGTGGTGGTAATCATGAAGTAACTACGGCACCGCTACATTTGTTTGACTTTATCAACGGGGCCTCTGGTGATAGTCAAAAATATTCGGTTTCATACGGCTCTCAGGAGGCGTATGAATTCTGTGCCAGCCATGGGTACTCGGCTTTTGTTCCAAAGAGTGCTTCTGGCCAGCGCAAGGTGTTCGACATGCTCATGATCAACACAGAGCTGGACTTCCTTGAGATACATCTCAACACACTATACGAATATGTTGACTACTTCATCATCGTTGAATCGCCTAAATCATTTCAGGGCAATAAGAAGCCGCTCGTTCTCAAAGAGAATTGGAGTAGATTCCGTCGCTACCACGATAAAATCGTATATCACGAGTTGGTCTTTCCATCCACATTCAACCCACATCGACCTTGGGACTACGAAGACCTGCAACGAGATGCCCCTTTTAATCAGGTTATGCTTGGTCTGGAAGGAGAACAAGCTCCATATAAAGGGGACGTTATTATCGTGGCAGATGTAGATGAGATCCCTCGTCCACAAACCCTGGTCACCCTCCGATACTGCGACTACCCTCGACGACTGACCCTAGCCTCCAAATTTTACTATTACTCATACCAGTTTCTACACGTTGGGCCGGAGTGGCAGCACCCACAAGCGACCTACTACGAAGGGCGCCGAACCCTAAAACCTACCAATCTACGCAACGGAGACGGCGGTTTCCGTCCGTTGCGTTTCCTGGAGAGGGGCGTGCTGAGTAACGCATCATGGCACTGCAGCAGCTGCTTCCCAACAATAGACCAGTTCCTTAACAAGATGGCGAGCTTTTCACATGTATGGATGAATCGTGACCAATACAGGGACAAGAATAAGATTGCTTCTGCAGTGAGAGAAGGGAAAGATCTCTGGGGGAGAGAACATGATAAGTTCCTTAAAATTGAGAGTAATAGTGATCTACCCCCACTTGTCCTTGAAGAGGCGAAACGATTTAGCTATATGATCAGTCGGGATGGACCATCAGCAGGATTTACAGATTATAAGGGGGAAGGAAATAAATAAGACATTATTTCACTGGAATTATGTGTAAGCGTTAGATACTATTACTTTTAACAACTTTTTTATTATTGGATTAGATAGCTATTGATGAATCATTTCGGTCTCATCAGGCTTTTTGAGGACGAGATTGCATTTGACGCAGGCTTCTTCATGGATAAGGCGCCTAAGCCGCTTGATCATGAGACTTAGGCAGTGACAATACCCTTCTCGGAATGTTCAAGATATAAATGACGCAGTGAAGAGGAGCAGTCTGTAGTCAAGCCCTACAACATCAATATCGACCTGGCTATAACATGAATGGGTAGCATCATTGCTAATGCGAGCTTTAATATGACGTTCAGATAATTTTATATCGTTTGTGCCGTATTAAGTATCCACGACGAGTTTCTCACATTCGTATTATCTGCGTTGATTCTTACAGAAAGCGTGTTTATATTCAGACTCACGTCCTACCACCAGCCCACTAGAACCCTTGCTACTGATACTATGAAATTCGAACTAACTGCTAGATAGCCTCCACTTCAGTCTGTCCAGTAAGCTTGCGGTTTCCGTCAATCAATTTAACCTCCCAGAGGATAACATTGACCTTCTTAGTCTCCTCTCCTGTCTTTCGATCAACAGTTCTCCATTTGCTCAAAACAGCCACGACGCCATCCCCCTTCTCCGGATCCTCCCACGAAAGAATCTCGGAGAATTCATCTTGGATCGCGGTGGTAGAGCTGCGGACATATAGAAGACCGCCTTTGAATTGGTCGTATATGTATACGTTGTGGTTCCCAGTTGATAATATTATTGATACCATTATACGTTACATCACGAAGGCATAGTAGGATTTTAATAAGGGTTATATAATATAATTTAATTCCTCGGCCCGAAGTTACCTTTAACTTCAGGGCTGCCTTAACTTTAACTTTAACTTTAAATACGTATTCCTCCTACTAATTTTAACCTTCTATATTTCTGCCTCAGCCCCTTAGCGCCTTATACATAACTTCTCTTTATTTATTAATCTAGAAGACCTTAACTATATAGTTAACCTACATTTCTAAGCTCTTATATTAAGCCTTATACTTTATCTTTAATACCTTAATAAAAAAGGTCTTAATATTAAGGACTAGCCTTTCTATAAGCCTATTTTCTAGGCTTTTTAGGGGTTTAAGTTATTTCTTTACCTCCTGCCTCCTACCTAATATATACTTCTAATTACTATAGTTAGTAATAAGCCTTAGACTATAAAATATTAAAAGCTTATAGCTAAAGGTAATTAATTTAATTAAGCTATAGTTATCCTATCCGGTATTAAAAGGTAATATAAGGCGGCTAGTAAGAAGATCTCTAGTCTTATTCTTAAGTAAGTTTAGCTTCTACCTATTATAATAGCTATTAATAGCTATATAGATATTATTATAGTCTAGGCCGAGGCTTATATTACGGTAGATACTTAATATTTAAATACTTATTATAGTAGCTATAAAGAAGTTAGTAATATAGACCGAAGGGGGTTGATTAACTAACTATAGCTATAAGGGTCGATTAACTAGGTAGTAGGCTTATGGTATGGATTAGGTTAAGGGTATAGGGGGGGGAAGCTAGCTTTTATATATATGGCTATATAATCTACGTATTTACTTAAATAGAGTTTAGTTACTTTATATAACTTCTACTGCCTTAATTATATTAAGTTTTAACCTTAGAAGGGTTATTTTATTATTAATATTATTAGGAGATTTAGAAAGCCTGGGCTTAATAAAGTTAAAGGTTAAAGATAAAATAAAAAAAATACGTTATGGTTGATCCTGGTGTGCCTAATGTTAGATGAACTGATTCGATGATACTAACTTAGGTTGGGGGAGCTTACTTGGTTACGAGGCTTGAATCAACCTGTTCCTCTATGGCCTTGATGGCGACTTCATCTTTGGGTTGGATGAATAAAACATCATTAAGGTTCTTAACCCACTGAGTGAGACTCTTGTTTGGCAGACATCGTGAGTTGCTGGTTAGGAGATAATATAAAATAGATAAATAGTTGGTTAATGTAACTGAAACTCAAGAATGTTAAGCCAGGAAGTCCCTTTTATACCCATGAACTGCAAGGCTCTTTGAATCAGTTGGATTTCTAATCACGCCTTGCTCCGACCCCAAAGAATACTACAAATCTCAACTCCGCACTCACGGTGTGACGACGTTAAAACTATGAATGTCTATGGTAATGACAAGGTGTCTGAAAATATGCATGAACAGTCCGAAAGGCGATGAATAGCTCAACCATACACTGCCGTTAGTTATAGGTAATCTAAAAGTGGACTTGGAGCGGATTTGGTGCGGATGTATGGTGGAGATGGCCCGGAGCCGCACTATTTCTCCACCCCGAAGGCGTGCAGCCACTGTCCAAGTGGGGGAGAGGAATTGATAAGTGCATGTGTTCTAACTAAAAGCAGTGAGCAGTTCTCTAGGCTATGTCTTAAGGCCATGCTGTCGCCGGCGACTTGTCATTGGCAGTCTAGACAATAGACAAGTTTCTGTCTAGCGGGGTATCTAAGGTAGGGTATAGACTACAATAAATGTTTTCAGTTATGAAGTTATTCTTTCATAAATTAAATTTATAAGCATATAGATTCATTCTAGTAAACAACTGAAACCTCATCCCCAGTTCTCACAACCCACGTCTCGACCTTTTCCAATCCCCACATGATAGTAAATAAATGTCGTGCAAATTCATCAACCTCACCAGCGCCAACACCACGATCCAATAGCATCTGGCCCTTTAAGGTATATATAAACAATGGGTCAGTATGTCGCGCAACAGCCTCCCATTGTGCAGAGGAAGAAGCCTCCCAGAATTTGGCTTGGGTTGTAATAGGCATATCGCCTCCGCAAGATTGTATGTTACTGCCTTTCAGACCGCTATAGACACCGGTCGCGATGTTACATATCAGCCCGGTGCGACGAATAGATTCGGAGAGGATGAACGAGCGGTAGAGGCCAGGGACAGGATCCAATTCGCCAATGGCTCTTCTGCTGGAAGACATCAAGGTCGGTACCGGTGAAGCGAGTGCACTATCGTTTGTCGCAGACTCCCATAGCTGATTCTTCCAAGCGTGAAGAAGGCTGATGAGACTTTCGGCTTTTGCACGGCGCTCAATTGAGGAAGAGAATAGTGCGAGCAGAATGTGAATGAGAAGAGCTTGTGTGCGGGCTAAATGGTCCCTTGTTGAGATGGTATTGGTACACCTAGCGGGTTGACCTTTCAGTAAATTCGTAATGTGAGTGGAAGCAATTGCATTGGTGATGGTTTCATTCTCGCTATTCGCAGCATTAGAAACAACGCATGCAGAATACGCATCTTGAATGCATTGTGGGTATCCAGAGTCCGAATACAGATGCCGGTGGATGAAGGGGTTATGTCCTGTCTTTACAAAACGGGATAACCAATTCTGCAAGCCGCGGATGAAATTAGTAAAGGCAGAGGCTGGAGGCATTGTGTCTGGTTCGGTATAATGATATCCTATTGTCCATGATTGAGGGCCGAGAAACCAGCCCAAGTCTCGGGATGAGTGTGTCAGCTGACCCGAAGCCTCAGTCATCCCACTTGAGGATGGACCTGAGATGGACGATGGGTTTGATAGTGAGGATGTCCAGAATGGCGCTGACGGACAATCCAGGCTGGCACTGAAAGTAGGATCGAGCAGCCATGGCTGGGACATATCTCCAACCAAGGCCATACTATTCGCATCGGCTGCAGACGTCCACGTTTCTCCAAAGATCATGTCTGGAGCAGCTTCAGCTTCAGCCTGAGCGTGTTGTCTTGGCAAAGGTGGGTAAGTGCAGACCGACTCCCGATCGAGACAGCGCGAACAGGAGGGATATCGCTTGTCGCAGCGGCGCTTGGTCTCGACGCAGGCGAAGCATGACTTTTGCTTGGATTTCCGACCCATTGTGGATGTGTTTTGGACTGTTTGGAGATGGAAGTGATGGGTTGGCCTAGTTAGTTTGTTTTTGGTAGCGGAGATGAGGTGGAGGTGGAGGGAGGACGGAGGAGCTAGCGGAGTTGGATCGGAGATGCTAAGTTAAGCTTCGTTCGCGCGCCACGCTCGGAGCACATGCTGGACAGGGCGGGAGGAGATGGCAGTTAACTGTTATTGTACGCGTAAATCACATGCTGTAGTATTATTTAGATTAGATACACGACATGCGTCATACATACGCAGAGCACCAAAGACTACATAAGTATGTCTTGAATCGGCAAAAAGTTGCATCTCAGTAGCTTACCATACCTCCGCTCCTTTACTCCTATCCCATCTCGAGTATATTGGCAGAGACCGAGCCTACCTGTAATGGCGACAACACAATGGAATCCCTCCACAGACATGCCTGATCTCGAGGGTAAAGTGGCTGTCGTGACGGGAGGCAGGTAAGTAGTAGCTTACCGCATGATCTAGCATAATGACTGACACGGCCTATAGCTCAGGAATTGGCCTCGAGACAGTTAGGTTCCTGGCTCAGAAAGGAGCAAAGGTGTACTTGACGACGCGCAGTGAATCGCGAGCGCGCCAAGCCAAAGAAAAGCTTAGCAAGACTTTCGATATCAATCCTCACAATGTTCAGTCTTTGGTGATGGATCTGTATGATCCGGTTAGCATCACCAGTGCTGTCGACGAACTAAAGAGGCACGAGACAAAACTCCATATTCTGAGTATGTTTCGGAACTGTCTGTTTACATAATGATAACTGATAATGTTAAAGTTAATAATGCGGCTGCTTCAACATCGTCCACTATGTTGGTTGATGGAAAATATGAACAACATATGGCGGCCAAGTATGTTTACCCCAGTCGATATTGAACCCGATTGCTAACACGCACAGTCATATGGGACCATTCATTTTGGTCGATAGACTCTTGCCTTTACTCAAATCCGCCGCAAAGGAGCCAGATGCCGATGTTAGAATTGTGAATCTCAGCTCGACAGCGAGTATCAGCATGCTGCCAGCCAACTTCAAGTTCAACTTCGACTCCCCAATATGCTTCAACGATCCAGTTCAATCATACCCATGGCAGTGGCGCTACCTAGGTAAATTCATGTTTGGCTTCGACATGATTCGGTACGCTGTGTCAAAGGCAGCCGTGGTGCTATTCACGCAAGAGCTGCAACGACGATTACAGGGACAGAACTTGCCTATTACTTGTATAGCTGTTCATCCTGGAGAGGTACTTACCGAGGGCGTATTGGCTATCAACACTGCTGTTGTTAGGGCTATAGCTCGGTCATCGTTTATGCCTGCTGAGCAGGGCGCTGCTACTTCCCTATTTGCGGCGACAGCAATAGAGGTTAAGAAGAATGCCCTGAAGTACCAGGGGAAGTTTTTAGTTCCGGTGGGAAAGCTAGAGACTCCCAATCCTATTGCCCAAAACGATCAGCAAGTAAAAGGCCTATGGGAGAACACAAGAGTTGAGGTCAACAAGTGGCTTGTGGAAAAGAAGCTTCCTCTGCTAGAGGCCTGTTAATATTCTTGTAAATAGCACCGTATTAATAATCTTATGTTTTCAAGTTATTAAAATGCCATCTTATACGTTTTACATTGTTTCTGTGTCTACCTACAGTGGGTTGTCTTACTTTTAAAAAATGTGCGGTGGTCTTATCGACGACCTAAGACCTTTCGAGTTGGAGTTGAGCGACCGCTAATATAATGAAACCTCAAGTCAGATAAACAGTATGGAGACTGCTAAAGTGATGGCTGACGTGGTTCATTCAAATAGGATCCGAGTACCCAGGATCCCATTAGAGATAGTAAAGAGGGTTATACTTTAGGATCTCGGATCACTACATGATAGCACTGATCATTTCAATACTTTTGCCTTGTCATACAGTCGTTGGATCTGTATGAACCAAGGTACGTACATGGTTTATCATGAGCCTTGTTAGCGGGGATTTTTACACGCCCTTCGACTGACATGCCTCAGACATAAGCAAGGCAGCGAAAGCTTTGTCATCTCAATGACGTGGTACCTAGCCCGTAGAATATTTATGTTACCGACATCCTGCGACAGACAACAAATTGTCACATTTTCCAAGTCTGTGATTCCAGTTTATGCTATCAGTCGCAGTAAGACGCACTGCAGTTATTGGAAGCCCGCTGATAATTCTTTGTCTGTAAGGCAGTATTTTAAAGATTCGTTTACGACAATGAGTTCCGAGGCTCACCCTGACAATACGATCCCATCACAATGTGTTTTTCTCACTGGTGCAACCGGATTTGTCGGCGGCACTATCCTCTCTTGTCTGTTGAAGGCACATCCTAGCATACGGTTTAAAGCTTTAATCCGTAAGGAAAAGGATGCTAAAGAACTCCAATCAGTCTATTCAACTCTCACACCCATCATCGGCGACCTTACGTCTCTTTCTCTCCTGACATCAACAGCAGCAGAGGCCGACTTCGTCATCCATGCTGGAGGTGACAATGTCCCCGCTGTTTGCGCGATGATAGATGGGCTGGCATCCCGAACCCGCACTGGATCGCCCATACCACAACTTATCAGCCTAACCGGCCCGCGTAGTCTTATCGACCTCTCGAGTCCCATCACTGGAAATCTTAGAGAGAGCAGCCGTCCCTGGAGTGATTTTATGGATGGACACGCAATACTCAACGTTCCTAAGGATCGGATACACGCTGGTGCTGATCAAGCTATTGTCGCTCACAGTACTGCGCAAGGGGTGGGCACAATGCTGATCTCGCCTGGACAACTGTGGGGCCGTGGCAAAGGTCATCTGAAGAAGGAGAGCAATGCGGCGTTTTATTATGCAGCGGTAAAGAGCCGTGGACGGGCCTTTGTGATCGGTGAAGGCACAGCTACGTGGTCGTGGACTTCCATTGGTGATCTAGGAGATGCTGTCGTCTTTCTGTTAGAACAAGCACTGCAGAGTGGCAGTGAGAGACGCGGAGAAGTTGGAGTAAATCGAGACGGCTACTATTTTGTGCGTACTGAAGACTTGAGTATGATGGAAAGGGCCAAAGCTGTCAGTGAACGCTTGGGTCTTGGAGAAGTAGAACGCGTGTCGGTTGACGTTGCAAGAGAAATTCATCCGTTTGGTCCCATTATGTGGGGTTGTGGTGAAAGAACGAGGTCTGACAAGTTGCTCGAGCTAGGTTGGAGGCCGAAAGAGACCAATTGGAAGGATTTGATGGAGGAGGGAGATGGACAGAGAGCATAAAGATAGTTCTCAGGAAGAAATGCTTGTGACTGCTTCCGACTTACTACTTAATTGAAAAGTAGATAGTTTATGTTCTGTTGTGAATCCTGTCTCAGATTAGAACATTAGACAACTGAAGGTTTGGATAACGTCAGAAACTACGGCGTTTGACCTAATCTCGGTGACCTTCTGACTCGACGTCACTACAGTCGAAATATTCATTCATATCCTAATTAATATTTTACTTTTGTCCAATATACTATCTTCTCCTTACACAAAGTCATAAACTAATGAATAGCGTACGAGACTATCATAGGAGATTTAAGAATAGGTGTAAAATAATCCGTAAGTTAGTGTTGCAAACTATATGTTTCAGCTATGTAACCGCCTATCTTGAACTACATAACAGTGGTTCCTCGTGCTTGGTAAATGTAAATCAACGTGACAATGGTCCCTAGGAAATAACAAGGATATAGTGGCTATTGGAGTAACGGGACTACTGGTAGTTACCGCAGAGAATGCCACCAACAACAACACCATTGCCAACTATAGCCATTGGCGGAGACATAGTAGCGGCAGTAACACCAGCAACTGTCATCAGGTTGCAGAAGCCCGCGTTTGCATCCTCCGAGAATGAAACACTCATGAAGCTGATCATGCTGTGATCCGCTGCATTGATGCGGACGGTGATAAAGTTTGTGCTCTTCCACTGAGTGGTTTCACTGATTGACGATCCTGCAAATCTGATTAGAAGAGAACAAGACGTTGAACGCGATATTGTGGCATACCTAAGCAGCCGTGGACTTGCCAAGCAGGGCATGGATTGACGACATATTTCTCCACATGGCTGGTGGACGCACCGTTGTCGACGAGGCCTTCAAGGGCAGCTTTGGCGGCGTCGATCATCTGGTTCTTATCGCCGGGGAGGCCAGGCGGATTGAACGAGCCTTGAACTTTCATCTTGATTTTGTGGCTGCCCGCAGCACCCGTGCTCGCGAAGAAGGACTCCGCTTCGTAGACTTTATCGGGAACACAGCCACCATCATGACACTGCTCACGGAGCGTCTCAAGTATGTCCGCGGGGAACTTATCGCCAAAGCTAATCTCCCCGTCTCCAAAGCTAAGCTCGACTGAAGTTACAATCGGGGTTTCAAGGGGGTCTTTGGGGATAGCAACGCCACTTGGTGGGTCGATGGGATCTCGTGGTCTGTCAACCTCATCCTTGGTCCCTTCAGAGCTTTGGGGCGCTGGGAGAGCGAGGACGCATCCGAGCTGACAAGAGAGAAGTGCAAGAGAAATGGGAAACTTCATGGTTTCTGCGATAAGCTTATTGCTGCCGTTTGGGTAATGAAGCGGCTTGAAGAGAGAAGTAGGGGTTTATAGGTAAGGGGACTTAAGGGTAGAGTTGTTGTATAGGCAATATAAATTGAGTATTTTTACAATAGAAATAAAAGCAGAAGGTAGATGGATCCCAGGGTGATTATATACTCAGATCGGAAGAATCCTTCTCTACATTAAAAAGGTGTTTTATGTTCAACATAGCCACTTGCACTTGGAAGACCCTCAGAATCAATTCCACTTACAACGTGAAGGTACTCAATTGTATTCAACGGAAAGTCACACACAGCCTGTATATTGACGTATGTTTATTTCGAAATGGATAGCAAAATGATGTACAAGTACATAGAATGTCGAAAATAAAGTATAAAGGTGTGATATAATGATTAAGCGTAGCTTTAAGATCGGCAGGCTGTCCAGGCATTAATTTAGATGCCTAGTTTATGGTATAGCCATTTTTATCTAGCCGATAGTAGAGATCATCGTATCTAACCGACAACATGGATTTCACTTTATGGCCGATGTTGGAAATCGTAATATTTAGCTGATCGACAATCTTATCTAACCGCCATGTGCTAGAATCTGGGGTAGTTCAAACCCTAAAAAGAATTATGCATGAAACAAGAATCCTACAATCCCATAGAATCCTATGCAATCCAAAAGTACTGAATGTGACGTATTAACAAGTTACTAAGTGAGCGCGAAGGATTCAGTTTCTCAGCAGCTAGGTAATGATAAACGGTACAGCCTCTTGCACTCTTTTTCAAAGCAGGTTTCCCAACCGCAACTGACGAAGACCGCTGATCAGTTGGGTTTGTTGCGACTGCCGATACCTCCCAGCTTGTCGTGATGGTTGCTTGTATTGCTGCTGCCTGGAACTCACTGACTGGGAGATCACCAGCGCATCAAACTGCAAGCCTCTCAAAACTAAAGAAACCTACTCAATTAGTAAACTTAGAAATGCAATAGTAAGGAGAAACAGCTCAGCGCCTATTTTCCATTCTATCGACCTGTGGCAATAGAAAGTCACAGGGCGAGGGCCAAGGGTATAAGTATACGTTCATGCCCTCTCGAGATTCTCCTAGTCAACATAGCCCCGAAAAGAAGCACCACTATCAAAGCATCCCAAAATCTACCAGTAGCTTTACAACATGAAGTCTTTCATCATTATAGCAACTCTAGGAGCCATACTGCCAGTGGTTGCTGCTCCTAATCCATTGACAGGAGGTTTGTACTTCCACTCCTCATCTATGAGGGTCTCCTATATTTGTCCTGGTATCCTTGGATGCTAACAGTTCGGAAACCAGGAGAGTCTGGTCTCGTTTCTCGTGGCACTTGCTCAGTGAATATCGAGGTCAAAAAGACATGGCATGAGGCCGGCCAGACACGCCGGCGCATCCAAGTTCTTGCAGACGGGACGCCGCCTGATGCCTTCTGCCAACACATGGGCGGAGTGAATAAGCAGTGCTACATTCACGAAACCTATGGGCACGTCGTTGATACCAGCTACGAGCTGGGTCTCGGTGGAGATCAGAGGTTCTCGGCTGACTGGAACTATGGCCTGGATGCCTGGAGGCTTGAGACAGGATGCAGGCCGGACGAATGTGCTAACGTGCAGCCTCCTGCACGCCACCGCCGTGAAGACAGACTTAGCGACGATCAGAAAGGCGGCGATAGGCCTGGGCAATGCCTTGTCAATGCCGAGGTGAAGGAAACGTGGCGTGAGTCAGCTAGGACCCGCCGACGCATCCATTTGACAGCTGACGGAGCCGACCTTGCTATCTTTTGTACCCATATGAAGGGAGAGAACAAGCAGTGCTACGAGCATAAGTGCTATGGCCCGGGATACGTTGTGGATATTAGCCACGATCTGGGACCCGCAGGGGATTATACCTTTTGGAAAGACTATAAGCAGGCCTTGGACCTCTGGATGAAAGAGACTACTTGTCGGACTGGCACTTAGATAAATAGGTGATTGACGGGAGTTCATATTATGCAGCTGTAGGAGCAGTTGTTGCCATACAATGATAGGAAACATAAGGCACTTTGTCGTTGCACTATAAACCGCTGACCTTCCATGACATACCGCGACGAGAACTTGGCCTTCGGACCGCGATTAAAACAGATATTTCATGTGATCGACGGCTAACGACGTCCTTCAGCACCTCAGCTAGGGAAAGAGACTTGATTCGGGGTATATTATCCTGACTTAGTATTACACTGTCGCTTAGAGATTTAACTAAAAGGTGTAAAGGCGGGTTCGCATTCTAATAACACCTAGTACTATTCATATCCTACAGGAAAAACGGTTTGATAATGGATCAAAGGGTACTCTGACTTTTTCATGTGCCATAACATTAGAGTATTTTGGGCCGCAATGTCAAATACATCCCTTGTCCCCGGTGTAGCCGAGGACGGATGATGTGCAGACTTGGTACGTACAGGCTCCTTTCCTCTTTCTTCATCCAGCGTCTCGGCTTTCACTAACTATATGTATTCTATAAGGTTACATAATGCTGTTAGCACTACCGGGGATGTCTTGGAAATCCTTGCCGCGATCGTCAGCCTATACCTGATGTACCGAAGAGATCAGGGTGATAGAAATGGTCAAGCTGGTATTCAACAAGAGTCACGAGATGCCAACGTTTTGAACGTGGATGTACCGGAACAGCTCCACGAGTTGCGAAGGCTATTTGAAACAGTAGGTGCCTTGCCAATCCGACCATCAGGTTTTTGTCCATCCATCAGGTGCTAGCGTCATCTCTGACATCGGGGTAAAGTTCCGTGGCCATCTCGTCACCCAACCGCAAGTTCAACTCGCGGGTCTGCAAGAATCATTGAACATAGTCGCCGGTCCCTTGTCAGAATACAGACGCCTTGCCAATCGCATCGAGAGCAGACTGACAAAGCTAGAAAACAATATAAGTGTGTCTCCTTTTTAGTTCTCCACATCATCATCATCGCAATGCTACTTTTCGTACACTCCTCAACACATGTATCACTTATAGTTTCGGGCACTTACGAAGGTTGCTACAGGTATCTCCAACCAGGACCTATATGAGCTCGTCCAGGATGCCCACAATGGAGCAATCCTGTTCTCTACGCTGAAACAAGCAGTGACACCCCTGATCCGTCAGCTAGAAGAGAATTACAGCACTATTATAGAGAGTTCCCAGACTCACAAGAACAGGTGGCAAGGTACCACTGGTGTCATCACGGGAGTGGCAATCTATTGCTTTTGGAACCCTGTAGGCTGGGCCGCATTCGGCGCCTGCCTGATCAGTGCATCTGTTGGATACGCAGCGGGTGAGGTACATTCCAAGTGGGACGCAAAAGGCAAGGAAGCCTCCGGCAAGAAGGATAAAGTTAAAGAACGTAAGTTCTCTCCTCAAATTATTTGTCCTCTCAGCAATTCATTAATCAAGCTGTATATCTGTGTCGACCTACAAAACTCCCATCAATCTTTTTGAACTATGAAGCCCATACTAACAACTCTTCCACAGTCAAGTTAGCCATCAAGGGGGTGGATGAATGCGCCAACCAAGCCCGAGAAGCCATTGCGATGGTGTTCTGTGGCCAGGTTATGCAGAAGAGGCTCGATGAAAACTTGCCTGAGCACGACAGGAGAGCTATTCTCGCAACAGTCGGAGTTGACGTAGATGCCGTGTCCGATTCTGTTTACCGCCAAGAGCTCATCCGCGACCGGGTAAGACAGCTTCGTGAGAAAAACAGGAACTTGTGCAACATAATGGAAAGGGTACTGGAAGATGCCAATGTCGAACCAGAAACGACGGAGCAAGCTATGTAGCGCCATCACGATTGCTGCCTTAGGCGACCTTTATGGTGTGAGAATGCGGGCGGTGGTTCTTTTCTTTTTCGTAAAAGGCGGTATTTGCTTTATAATTTAGAGGTGGCATAATATAATAATGATGTACTGTATCTTTAAAGTAACGATCAAGGTGAAAAGGGGAAATGGAAATGCATACCCTTGAATAACGCTATCGTCCGAGATGTTGTCGCTCTACCTAGCCAGCAAATCAATGTCCCTACTACATCCTAATTACCCTACAAACTCGAACCTCAAATCGAAAATTCTCCCTCCAACCATGGCAGCTTCTGAGGCAATCTCCAAGCTTCACTTCATCATCAATAATCCTCTCATAAAGACTCACATCACAAATGTCCTCCCCACAATCTTCAAGCTCAAAGACACCTGTCTTATTGGACCAGAATAAACTTCTTCCTATTTCAGTGTTGATTAACCATTGATTGTTTTCATCAGGCTGTTCCCCGACAATGACATAGATTTTTCTAAGGTCGCTGTACCATTCCCATATTTCAGGTACTTGGTCGATGGTACCATCCCGTTTGGCGGCGAATAACTCCTCCGATATTGCAAAACTAGTAATGTATGTTTCCACGCCGTGGTTTCGTTCAATCATGTCAGGCTCGAACCCACGGTCGCTGGCTTCGATCTCAAATTCCTCTAACTGGAGCAGTGGGAAATATAAAACATCCAACTCGTTGTTCATCGTGCGCTTAAAGTGATATTTTCCATCGCTGTATCGTGTCGCGATGCTATTAGCGTGAGCCCAAGAGAGTGCAGCGCGGCGCGTCTCTAGGTTGACGTCCATGAACGCGATGGTAAGTGGGGTTGATAGCTTGTCGTAGCGGAATTCCAAGCGTATATTATTGGGGTCTTGATTATCATAATCCCAGTCTTCTGGCGTGAGGTATTTGGGTATCCAGCAGCCCTTTTTCCAGAAGCATATGCTTGGTTTGCGGGGTTCTAACAGTTGAAATTGACAGATTTGATGGCGAAGCTCTGGCGGGAGTTGAGAGAAATAAGTGAACATCTTGAGAGGGTATAAAAGAGACAATTTCTAAAACATAAAAGCACAATTGATAGGGGGTTCGTTGTGCTTTTAAGGCTATTGGCAACGAAAGCGGACTAAGAGGCTGTGATAGTGGCTGAGCTTTTAATCCTGGGCTGCACAACGCAGACTTCAGTGCTCACGCCAGAACCAATCAGGACGTGGTATAATTCCCGAGCTAATTATTGATAATGGGACTGATTAGATAGAACGCAGGACCTTGGTATACCGTACAAGACCGAGGCTAAGCGGGTGCCTGCTGGACGGGCAGGGATAAGAGGCGGTCGGATAAACATTCGACCGAGCTCGTAATCTCTAGATCACAGATAGAGTATAGCTACCCTATAGCTTTTCACTTGGGGCAGTAGGTATTAGTCTCGGTAAGTATTTAACTATATGTCAATGCCCAAGCTGTATTATACATTGCAATTATTATGTTTGAGTTGGCTGGTTAAGTTTCATGATTGAAAAGACACCAATAAACTCTTATCTTAATAAATACTAAAAAATACAAAAGGTTTATAAAATTATATACTTACCTAGCACTAATGCGCAATATAAACAGCGTGCGTTGTGAGGTATCTACTTGACGGAACACGAGACAGAAGCATCCATCACCTGAGATGTGTATGACAATGAAACTAATTATAATCATATCGACGCAGTCGAGCTAAGGCGGTGCTCTGTATCTCTGGATATTACATATTCACACGTCAATGCCTCCTGACCACGCGGCGAAACTCAAAGATAAAACCACTTGAGACAACCCCCTTCGGAAATGTTGTTGGATTACGCAAGGATGCTAAGTGCAGTTAATAACGTTTTGGGTTCTTAGGCATAGCTCAGAGTGGATTAAAGGCTGTTAAGTATAGCTCCTTAAGTGTTACGAATCCTCGAGGCGTCGGCCTAGTTACTGGTACCATTCTGGTTCTGCCCCGTCTGGTTGTAACTGGATGGTACTTTTACGAGCTGACTAAGAGTAGCGTTGGTGACACCCTTACTGCTGCTATTCTGGGAGAAGTTTCTAATCTGAGTTCATATGCCTCGAAAGTCTCGTGTTGGGTCGCTATTAATAACCAGCGATATCAATAAATGAGGTCTCTACAAGGACCGAAAAGCAGTATCTCAAATTCGGTAAGGCTACCTACCATATTGGCTGCAACTCTATTTCTCAAAGGTACGTAAGATAGAGTTTTGTGCCGAAAGTTAAAAAACTCCTCAAGGATGAGTGGAGCTACTTCGGCCATAAGGGAAGCTGCCGTAACTATTTAACTGAGATTACGTGGCCCGACAGACGTTCCCTACAGTGAGATGATAATATAAGTAAGGTAACCAACACCAGTAATGCAACTGAGATATTTCATATCAATATAGACTACTCTATGTATAAAAAATCAGACATAAGAGTTAGAGATAGATAAAAGAATCTCCCCTAGGAGAATAAAAATACTCAAATCTCAAGCAGGGCTTTATCCTTTCAGTACTGGTAAGGGCTGGCCCCCAAAAGCGCAGAAGGGGCAAAGTCGGCTGCAACAGGATTCAAAGAGCCGAAACGCTCAAAGATTGCAGCCATAGAGTTATGTGCTGGCTGCAGTCC
Source organism: Fusarium sp. VM40 (assembly GCA_954870535.1). NCBI lineage: Eukaryota > Fungi > Ascomycota > Sordariomycetes > Hypocreales > Nectriaceae > Fusarium > Fusarium sp. VM40. Next base: position 4,708,015 of record CATPAH010000013.1, read on the forward strand.
ACCGTCGACCCATCCGCCAAGGAATGACGTACAGTCACTATTGATCAAGACTCTAGAGCTTGACGTATCATTGAGCTTCTGGTAGTCATAGAACATGGAAGAGATGAGCTTGTCTTGTCCTGGAAGACCGAGGGAGAAAGCGCCATAAGAGTACTGATCGAGAGGCCAGTGGACTAGGTACACGTCATCGTCGGTGACGGGGTCAAGGAAGTCAGCGTAGTCGGGATAGCTGCTATGACGCATAATCCTGGTAATCTGCTCTTTAAGGATAGAGAGCAACTTCTGAGGATCCTGGATGGCCAAGATTGTCTGCGAAAGATCCTCCCAAGCATAGGTGAGAAGGACCATACCATAGTCTGGATGTCCGTAATCGAGCGTGTAAGCCTGGGGAAGGTCTGTGTCAGACAGAATGACGCGAGGAAAGTCGGCTGGCTGATCGCTCCAGAACTTCTTGGTGCGGATAAAAAGTTTGGAGGAGGCAGTCATGTGGAGGTCAGTGATACCTCGGTTAACTGCAGATGACATGATGGGCTCATTGGTGGTGTCCGAGACATCTGCCAAGGCGAAGTTCATGGCTCGGCTTGATGTACCAACAATAGCAAGATCGTACTCGACCTGGTCAGATGCGGAATTGCCGTCATCAAATGCAGGAGTCTCTTGGATAACAACATAATCGAAGGCACCACCGCCGCCACTGGTGATCTTGGCAACAGTGTCAAATTTGGTCTTGAGGCCGAGGTCCGTAGCCTTTTGCCATATGGCGCTGGCCAACTCACGGATTCCGGTCGCTTGGAGGCCATCATCAGTCATCTTAGCAAAGATGGCCTGGTCTGACTCGAGGCCATTGACGATGAGACGGAAGATCGAGTTGAAGCCAGAAGAGTAGACGGCACCAAATCCACCAGAGCCAACGCCGAGCGTACCAAAACGCTCAAAGTCATCTTCAGTCCAGACCTGGCCTCCTGGGACGTCCCACTCGTGCTTCTCTCCGAAGATGCGATGGAGTGCAGTGTAGAAACTGTCGTTGCCAAACTCATCCAGGTACTTCTGCCATTCTGGGATAACTTGATTGCGTGTCTCGGTGTTAGAAGAACTGAGCCACTTGGTGAGTTGCGTGGCCGCAGTAAGAGACTGAGAGCCACCAGTCAAGCCCCCGGAGATCAGCGAGCCCCAACCGTTACTGACTGTCTCGAAGCCCTGGACGGTGACGTTCGAACTGATCCAAGAGGTAGGAGTTTCTTGGTAAAAGACAATAGTTGGAACCTTTCCAGGATCAGGGAAATTCCGAATGAATGTGTAGTTGAACTCATTCGCGTAATAATAGAGAAGGTCTTCAGAAGGAGGGAAACGCATCGCTCCCATCTCAGCAACGTTGACACCGTCAGGGGTCTGGATGGTTCGGAGACGGCCGCCAACATCATCTGTGGCTTCGATCAGCGTGACATCAGCACCGGCCTTGACCAGGTTAAAAGCCAGAACAACGTTTGTGATACCGCCGCCGACAAGAGCAACAGAGAAGTTGGAAGGCAGAGTTCCGAGCGGCTGGTCGATATCACCTGCAGCCTGGTTCCATGCCGAGTACACAATCTGAGGTGTATCGACCCAGGCCTGGGGGCGTACCTTTTGCTCGCCGATCGCGGAGGACTGCCTTTTGGCCAACTGGGAGTTAAAGGCTGGCTTGGATGGAGGGATGGTGCGATCCCTTTTGGGATGCTTGTGTTTGGAGCTGAAAAAACGCATGGTTGATGATATGGGAAGATTGATAAAGAGACTCTTGATGAGGTTGAGATGAGTGGATAAGTAAGAATGATGGTTCAGCGGGAGAGAGATATCTCTTTATCTTTGTAGTCAGTCAGACTGATATATATTTACTGGTGAACAAGTCTGGAAACTCTTATCAAGCTGTCGCTAAGTGTTAATCCTAACTGCCGAGAGTGACTCTACAGTTCTATGGTAGAATATCGATATAGAGTGAGCAGTGATAGGCTATTGAAGACAAGAGTCACTAGCGAGGTTAACCTCCACTGGTATGCCTGTTTGTCCAGCCATAAGTTTCTCTCACTGTGAGAAGAAATTGGAAGTGACCCTTGATAACAATACTCGGGTCGAGACTCATTTCTAAATGACCTGTTACATAACAGTAGATAACTTATTTGCAAGGTCCACAGGTTGTAAAACTTTGTTTTTGTGTGACGTGAGAACTTTGTCGATAGACCCTTGCCTTTGGTGGAAGGAACATTCCAAAAAGGACCTAAGGATGTTCTCTTAATGCCGAAAAAATATTGATGAAATGATACGAGTTAAGTGACACCACTTCTACGTCTGTCCGTTGGACTTTGTGCAGTCACGAGTGACAGCGGGAAGTCCCGTCTTAGATTTCCCAGGCTCACTTGTTAATCTTCCTCATCATTCGGCAATGAACATATCAGCAAATCCCCTTAAACTACCGAGTATCCTGATTTGAGAGCTAGTCCCGGTTGTCAGAGCGGGAGATGCACGGATGTTCATCCGTCTCTACAGATGAAAAGCTAAATATATGGAGAGTGTAGTATTAAAACAAGGATAGAACAGATATAGAACGGGATAGTCTATGTTTTCAGGTGTAATGAAGGGACTAACCCTGGTCCATCACTTAATATTAGCTACTAAAATCGTACGTGAACCACTGCTGGCTTAGCCGGAATGTCAGAAGCAATACCCTTGCTTAGCTCCCCGACGGAAGGGCGGCAGGACGGGAGAGCGTCAGGCTAACAAATTGCCGGGTGGCCTTAAGCATCCATCCTGGCAGGTTAATGGCATTTCCCATTACCTCTTACAGAAGGTGATGTTGCTGCTTGGAGATGAAAGGGACGGCAATGGATCCTCTGAAAGTTTAAATTCTGGACAAGGATTAATTTATTCCTGTCGGCCCGACATTCAATGAATGAGTTGTACTTGATTGGCTAATAATGTCTTAGTTTCCTACCATGCATTCTCGTGAAGTGGGCGGAGTCTTATTCTCTAACTCATTATCTAATTATCCAAAGCCTAGGCCTTTATATAAGCCCCTGTAAACCTGACAGCCACTATGGCACGGAATAATCCGTTTAGCCAATAATGATAATTATAATTATCAACATGTTGAAAACTCTAGAACCTTGTGACATGCGATGATGTTGTAATTATTGGGGTGGACGAGGCGTACTGTCACCCTGCTTGTTGTTAACATTTGCGGATCCGAACTAGGTCATGGATAGCCGAGAATAGAGAGAAAACAAGAGAGAAGGGTCTTCTTGTTCGGTCTACTGTTACCACTAAAAGAAGGAAAGGATGAATGTAAGTCCGAACTTGACCAAAGGGAATACTTAAGTCGAAGGTAATCACCTCTAGAGATTGGTATAATTCTACAACAATTCGAACATCATGCATTCCAAGAACACTCTTGCACTGCTTTGCCCCGCGGCCATTGCAGCCCTTACCATCTCTCACAGTTCATCCCCTTCACTCCTTTTGGATAATCACGATCAAATCTTCTCAGTAGATGACTCCCAGTATCTCGCAGTCACCTCCGATCTCATCTCTTCCATTTCATACTCCTCGGATCCTGTTCAGGGACCTATTACCTACATCTCCGGCTTGCTTGACAGTACTACTGCTGATGAGCTTGAAGATGTCATCAACAGCTCATTGGAGAGTGACGATGTTTTCTCTGAGGCTTTTCTCGAAACCATCCTTGTCAGTGCGGGTGATGAATCGGATCTAGATTCCTCTGTCGTGACCTACCTCGGTAGTCTCGGTGCAACTGTCATCTATGGAGGAGAGAACGGCCCGAGTCTCTGCGGTAACTCTACCTTGACCCCATGTCCCATGTTTGGCTTTGCAGATGGCGATAACCTCAGCCTGAGCAAAGTTTTCCGCCTTTATGTCGATACCTACAGAACATTCATGGTTGGCACTTATGAAGCGGGAGATGGGTATCTTTCTTTAGCGTATTCCAACTCGGAATGGGGCGCTCCATCTATCCCTGTCCCCTCAAGACTGTACAGCATTGAGGATGACAGGCCTCTTGCTGGAAAGCGAATTGGCGTCAAAGACATCTACGATCTGGAGGGCATACAGACAACAGCTGGTAGTCTGGCTTACGCTTCCCTCCACACAACGGCCAATACGACTGCTCCCGCACTCCAGCGCATTATTGATCTTGGCGGAGTGGTGGTCGGTAAGCAGAAGACAGCCCAGTTTGCCTCACCCCAGAGCCCTTGGGATTGGAACGACGCCTCTTATCCTCGTAATCCTCGTGGAGATACGTTCCTGACCTGCTCTGCATCTTCTGCTGGAAGTGCCTGTTCCATTGCTGCGTACGACTGGCTCGACTTTGCTGTTGGTACCGATACTGGCAAGTCTATCAGGGAACCTGCTGCCGTTACTGGCATTTTCGGTAACAGACCATCCCAGGGCATGATTGTCATGGACAACATCGTCACTAACGCATTTAACACGGATACTGCTGGAGTCTTTGCACGCGATCCCACTAGTTGGGCCAAATTCGCAAAGGCCTGGTACGATCCTTCCCTTCATCAAGACACATCGATCAATGGATTGCCTGCTCTGTCGGTACCTGATGTCCAGACCTTCCCTAACCGTCTCCTTTACCCTATCGACCATCTGCCGATGCAGAATCCGGCTGCTGAGGCCATTCTTCAGAAATTCCTTGATGACGTAGCGGATACTGTCGGTGTCACTGTTGATAAGATCAACTTGACGCAGACGATCGAGGAGACGCTGAACCGCCCACTGCAGGGGATGCTCGACGATCTTACCGTGCTCTGGACTCACGACTTGATCTTGGAGACGGCTGAGCCACTTATTTCCAGCTTTAGTCCGGACTTCCCTGCTATTGATGAGCCTTATCGATCATTCTTCCGCAACGCAGCCGCAGATAGTGATGCCTACAAATCTGCCATGGCAAACCGTACTCGTGATGCAGGTCTTTGGCACGAAAAGGTCCTCTTCTCGACAAACAGCTCTTGCTCCGAATCGATATTACTTTACGACATCGGCACAGGTGGGCTCCCGTCCTTCCGCGAAAAGGACCTGAATGACTCCCCAGGTGCTGCGTCTCCCGTCGATCCTCGAGGCTCAAAGGCTGTTTCGACCATTTCATCCTACTTTGGGGACGTAGATATTACTGTTCCGATTGGGCAGGTTACTTACCAGAGCAACGTTACATTCCAGGCGGAAGTTATGCCGGTTACTGTTAATATGGTTGCCAAGAGAGGATGCGACTTTGTGTTATTTAACTTGATTGATAAGTTAGTTAGTAAAGGCGTCTTGAGTGCAGTGGACACAGGAAAACAGCCTTTCCAAGACTAAGTAGTAAGAATATTAAGCTACTAAATGTATAACTATTACTACCCTGGGTAGAATAGTATATTAGTAAATAGTTTAGATATGTGCAAAGTACTTCAGGCCCAGAGGTACACCTATAAAGGTACCACTAAGGTTAGGCTACCTTTAGTAATAAATATTACTAAGCTTTCCTAACTTTGAACTTCATAAAGCCAAGGCTGTTAAGATCTGTGCAATCACTCTATCCCACTTTTCAATATACCGCCTTAATATTTTAGAGCATTCCATTAAATAGATAAATTATCTTTATATCTCTATGCAAGTATATCACTGAGGCGAGGGCGGAGTGGTGGTGGGACATATTACCTGCCGAGACACTGACTTGAGCACAGTTTGCCGGACCGGGGACATGTTGTTATATTTAGGGTAGATTAGTAATGGAATTCTTTAAATGACTTCCCCAAACCATAATACTAACATACTGATTGATTTGTTGACCACCACGTTAAAACATGCGTCACACGTAGCGGAAGACAAGTCGGAAAGACTGTCTAAGCTGCTTCACGAATTAGAATGTACTTTCGAAAAAGTAACGTATACTAGTCAGGCGTGCTCTTGTATGAATGTGACTGAAACAGAATTAGTATTCCGCGAAGAAGTTCTACAAAGTAATGCGGTATCCGAGGTTTCTAAAAAGCTTGTCGATATCCCGAATACTTATTGAAATTGGTGCTTGCACTACTGAGCGTTGCTGTAACCGCTAAACTCCCGCTAACACACACAATTTGTATACTCCTGCAGCGTAGCGACAGTAAGACAGTAATTAAATGTTACAAAAGGTCACGCAGAGCTTTTTATCAACCATAGTTTGACCATAGTCTATGCAAGTGTGTATACTGACCTTTGTCAAAATATCGCGATTAATAGGGTAGACTATGCATTCTCACCATCTGCTAATCTCGCCATTTCCGCTCGTCCAATTGTTCCGTATCGCTGCGAATCAAACATCCACCGAATAATTACCTCCGTAGCCTGGAATATCTCCCGCTGGCTCTCATCTAGGTCTGGCGCTTGTATCGCGCTTACATCTGATAAGTCAACTAAGCTTTGCTGAAGGTTCATATTAGCCATTTGCGACTGTATAGCGAGTGTATCATTCCGTGTCGATAGAAGATCCTTATGCCGCTTCCTGAGAGTCTCTCCTCGAGTAAGCGCTTCGTCCGGATAGTCCCGAGTAGACTCCAATTCGTTGATCACACTTCGCATGTCCTCCAGCATAGAATCTGGTACCGTGTCATTCCAGCCTTCAATGGCGACTTCATAGCAACCTAGCGCTAGATTGGCTGGGGATCCGTCACCAAAATATCGCTGCGCTGGTCCAAAGTCTTGATGGAATCTGATATTAGGATCAGCGCCGTTCAGGAGAAGCTTTCCAACTAGAAAGTGGTTTTGGAATAGGGCAGCTCGGCATAAAGCGGTGCCAAGCCTTGGGTGATCAAAGTTTATGCATTCTTTGCTCGCGAATGGTGAGTCCTCTGAAAGCATGCACTGAACCTGGGCCATGTAGATCTCCGCTTCCACGACGTCCTTGCGTGCTGGTGGTGAGGTAGCAAGGATAATCCATGCACTTTGTTCTTCGGCAGGATTTCCGATGTGATCCACGATGAAATTGAATTGCTCATTGTGGCGTAGTATTGGTTCGTGGCCAGCTATTGTATCATTCGGTCTGAGAAGGGACTGAAGGATTGACAGCGACATCTCGGTTCTTTGTTCAAGCAGCTCCTTGAAGATAGAAATTCGAGGGAGTTCGGGACCCAGCTGGTATGGACAGCCAATTTGCGCTCCATGCTGAATGAGCAGATCCGCTAGATCAAAGTATCCATGCAAGATTGCTTCGACAACAGGCGGTCTAGTGCCTGATGGATGGTCCAAAATAGAGACCCCGGACTCTATGAGATATTGCGCTATGATAGTTCCAGGGGGTGATGAAGCCGGTCTCCCAGCTAGATCGTGAAGCAACGTACGCGGCCACTCAGGGTAGCTTTCGATGTCCACGCCATAGTCTCGCAATAACCGGAACACTTTCTCATCATTGAGTAGTACCGCTTCGCGCATGGGTCGATAGCCAGGCAAGCCAGAGGGATTGTGTCCCATTTTTAGTAACGCCTCAACAATATCACGATTCCCAAGTTTGATTTGCATACACAAACCTTCTCCAGAGTGCCCACTGGGAAAAGCGGCGTTACCTAGATATTCTCTCTGCTCCTTGAAAATGGCAAGTGTTTCCTCGATATCAGAACGATACCTCGGACCGTTTCTGATGAGTCGGCTGAGCAACGAAAACGTATCTCGGTTGCCAAACTTGAGCTCCTGAGTCATCTTCAAAAGAGTAACATCGTCATAACCATTGAACAAACCCATGATCCTTGATTCGGTATGGCCTTGGCTTAAAAATAGTCGAAGGAATTTTGGTAATGCGAGCATGGCAGCAAGCTGAAAGGGTGACTTCCCGTTAATTTCAAACATTGGGTCAGCACCCAGTTCGATGAGGACCTCAGCAGCATGAAGATTCTGAAACAGAACACAACGACCCAAAGGCGTCGTGGAGATAGACATTGTTCCTTCCCAGTCAGCGTGTGCCTTCAGGACTTCAGCCCTCATACTACCCGACGCGGCATCGATTAAAGCTCCAGCGTCCAGTAGACCTTTCGCCATGGACATCATCTCTTCTTTCTCAAACCTCCACAGCCAATGAAGCGGAGTGTCTTGTCCCAAAGGATGTCCTTTTGGGTTCGCGCCATGACGGAGTAGTGCTAGGGAAGCCTCCAAATGGGCATTACGACAAGAGCAGACTAATGGCGTTTCTTCACAGTCCTGATTCGGAAGGTCGATATCCAGCTTGAAGGTGTTAATGAGATGGTTGATTGTTTTGGCTTGTCCACGAGCTGCTGCCATGTGCAGGATCCCATGTCCTCGGCTATTGACGAAGATTCTGTCGAAGTGATTCATTTGTTGCGTATTTTCAATCGTCCCGTGCGAGCTCTTGAGTGACAATTCATAGGCAGCTCCAAGCTCCTCCTTGAGCTCTTGTTGCAGTTGATCTACATTGTCGATCTGAAAGTCCCGTCTCAAGTGTCGCGGCAAGAAAGCAAGTGAGCCAGGTACTCCACTGAAGTAATTAGCAAGTCTCCGCGCATTCTGATACGTTTGGGTCGCGTTCTCCCTGGCTTCATCACTCAAGAGTGGCAGAGCATCCTCGAGATCTTGGGCAGCCTGCCAACCACCTCGAAGGGTAGCCCACTGAAGACTAGACGGGAGGACTTCCAATAGTTCAGGCGGTGTCTGTCCCAGAGCTTGACTTACGCGCCATACACACGATGCAGCAAGATACTCAAAGCCACTTGAATCATCAGATCCGGTTACTGCATCACTTGCTGCTTTTCGAATTGCAGCACAAGCTTTCTCGGGGTTAAGGAACGTGCCAAATTCCGCGACATGACATCTGAATAGGAACCAGGCTGCAAATAGCTTATGTAGCTCGACATCGCGACTTTTATCTCCAGAATCTGAGATAGCCTGAAGATCTCGAAGGATATTCTCTTGCTGCTGCCATGATAAAATGTTCTTGAGCTTTTCAGGCTCGAAAACAAAACCCGGGTCTACAGGAGCCTTAACCTTGGGGCGAAAGCCGGGCCTATAGGAGTTATTAGTACAGCCAAATTAGCTCCCTTTGGCGCATCTTACGTGTTGTTTTGCGGATCATACGTAGCTCCCATTGTGCCTAAGACCAATCCAGCGCCATCTGCACTAACGCCATGCTTTCCCTGTTAGATTATTAGCTCTGCCTATGGAAAATACAACTTGCCAGCTGCAGAAGGTGAAATTGGAAGCGTGTGAGCTGTATGGAATTACTAACAGGAGGTTCGTTATCTTCGACTTCTTTCCACTTGCGATTCATCTGATCGACGTCACTTAGATAGTCGTCAATTTCCGAGAGACTAGAGCAGCAAGTGATCAGTAAAATTGCACTTTGGTAAAGGCAGTTACGTTTTGACATACGGAGCACCTCTCAGAGCAGCCTGCGCCTTTGCCAATGACCTATTTGCCAGGTTCTTTTGTATCGTCTGTTCAAGAACATATAGAACCATTTCCGCACAGTTCTGGTTGATCTCATGCATATCGAAATAATCCTGGATCATAGATGTTGCTCTATGCAAAAGCCTTCCAGATTGCTTCAGTTGAGCCAACGTCACTGATGAAGTTATCGAGTTGCCCTGGGGACTGAACTCATAATGAAGACTCGACAGATCCCCATCATTAAATGTTTCGCAGACAAGTAGGCCAAACGAATAGACGTCGCAAAGCTTTGCAGCTTCAGAGGTGACAATGCCGTCGGTTTCCGGTGCAGCGTATCTTGGTGTCTTGCAGATGAAGCGATAAGAGTCATACTTCTCAGAGCCATAGATAGCGCCTCCAAAGTCAGCCAGCTTGGCCATATATGGGCCGTGGTTGGAGTTATCTGCAAAAATCAATACATTCTGACGCTTGATGTCGCCATGAATGATGCTACAAGCATGAATGATAGATAAGCCTTTACCCGCATCGTACAGCAGTTTCTGCTTGACGGCAAATGGAATTGGTGATTTCGAGTTATTCTGCAGGTCCTCTAATGTTCCATGCTCTGCATGTTCGATAACAAGCTGAGGATACACATTGCCGGATGCTCCGTCGGGACCCCAGTACAGACCGATAAGACGCACGATATTGGGATGATAGCGAAGTGTCTCGTGGAGAAGAGCGCGAATTTCGAGCAATACATGGTCCCAACCTGCTTTAGGTAGTTCGTCCGATTGAGACTGAATCCGAACTGACTTTAAAGCCACGACACGCTTTTGGCGGATGACTGAAGGCGCGAAGCTGGTTGTTTGCTGGTTTGGGATTGCAACAGCCTTTTCGACGGAGAAGGTCGCGCCGCGGTCGATGAAAGAACGATCAGTAAACCCTTGGATATACTCATTTATAAACACGGTTTCTGTTCCGCGTCCCTTCTTTTCTAGGGACGAGAGATGGGCTAGGAAAGCTGGGAACCTGTTTTCATTTCGATTAAGCTGCTCTTTGGCCTGCTCCTCGATAGACTGTACGCTTTCTGACGGCAGTATTGAGGGATCTTGCCAGAGTATCTGGCTGAAAGGGTCTATGATAGTCTCCATGCTGTGTGTTCAAGATGATGCTGTGTGTTCGAGATGATGAATTGTCCAAGATTCGTAAGGCTTCAGATTGGAGATGGATTCTGCCTCGGCCCCGCTATGTCTCGGATGTTTCGCCTGCATAATGTGATAATGCTGATGCTGCGTATCGTGATTGGCTACACTAAGCCACTCAAGTTCAGCTCAACACAGCCCATTCAGTTTTGGGCCTTGATGTGGCATATGCCACGTAAGAGCCCGATTATGCCGTGAATAAAATTGCCTCATATGACTTGCTTGACATTAATCCAACGAACAGCAAACGCACCTGGTTCTACGGCAGACGCCACCAGAAGCCATTCTTGTTCAAGTCATCTTACCCTATCAGTCCGGCTACAAAGCGGCAGCCAACTACAATGCTTGACCCGGGATCAATTATCGCCCTCACGCAAATCACATACGAAGGCGCCAAACGGGCTGTCGAGCTAGTTCTCACAGCAATACACTTTCCCAAAGAGTGCGAGGAGTTATTTGTAAAGCTGAAACTTGAACAATTTCGTTTGCAGTGCTGGGGTCGAAGTGCGGGGTTGGAGCAAGGCAAGCTGATCGAGGCTCTGCACCCAATCTTTCCAGAGATACGAAGTGCGCTTGACTGCATAGGTGTACTCTTCCAGGACTTGAATAAATTACAGGCTAAATTTGGCATCGTATCTACGACTTTAGATGATGTTGGTCAGAGACAAAAGGAGCTGGCGTCCAAATGGAACGAAGAACTCCATAAACAAGGCCTGGCATTTTCCGACAACCAAAGTGATAATGGAGGCCCGTCCCTAATGTCGAAGGAACAGAAGACATTCTTTCCGGCTGGAACTTTCAAAGTCAATCTACCTGTTCGTCTCCGGTGGGCATTGGGAAACAAGTCCAAGTTCCGCGACTGCGTGGCCGAGCTGGAAAGATACACCAATAAACTGAATCAACTCTTACCAGAACGCCAGAGTCTTCAGTATAAACAGGACTGGACAAGAGTTAACATCATAATAGTTGGGAAGGCCGATGACGAGAACACCGTCTCTTTGCTCCGAAATGCCCTTGAGGGAAGTCCGGCTATGGAATCACCGCTTCGTGGCCTAGTAGATAGGAAATCAGTCGCTGCAGCTCCGAGCACGACTAACTTCCTGCGAGGCAATCCCCAGCTCGACAAGAGTGCTTTCGCTATGCCTGTGGGAGCTCAGAACGAGGAGCGATTTGTCACGACGAGAAAGACAACCGGTGAACAGGTTCTCTTTGAGAAGAAGTCATGGGATGATGAACGCTCCATGGCTAATCGCTCCAAGTTACAAATGCGCCTCAGCCGACTTGTTGCAATGCTGCGCCCCGGGAGAAGTAACTACTTTCTTAAAGCAGTCGGCTTCGCAGAAGATGAAGTTGCTAAATGTTGGTGGATCGTATACGAGATGGACCCGTTCATAATATCCGACCCTAGATGTCGTGTGATGACACTCCACGAGCGTTTGGGGCGTCAATCTTTCCATATGGCACCTCTTGAGGTCCGAGTGAAACTGGCCTTTGCCTTAGCCACAGCCTACTCAGAGCTTTTTAGCAGTGGCTGGGTTCACAAAGCTATCAGCAGTCACAGCATTGTGTACTTTGGCTCCCATGCTCCCCTAAGAAGGCCCTCTGTCGTTGGCTTTGAGTTTTCTCGTCAAGACACCGAAGAGTCAAATGTCGATGCCGCCAAGACGCCAGCACAGGTAGAGCGAAGCTTGTATAGGCATCCTGATTACATCGGAAGTGAGGCAAAGAGATACATGACACAGTACGACATCTACTCCTTTGGACTTGTACTGATAGAGATTGGCTTTTGGCAGCCCCTAAAGGATGTCTGCCCCTATGCCAAAGGCAATACATTCGGGAAAGAGGAGGCGAAGTCTGTACAGAAATGGGCGATCCAGGTTGCAGAGACGCAATTTGCGTTCAGAGTTGGCACGGCATATGCCAATGTTGTGAGCTGGTGTTTGAAAAACAGCGCCAGAGTCAGCAGTGATCAGGAAGACTGGCATCCAGCATTGGCGTTCAATGATCATGTTGTTGTTCCACTTTCTGGAATTTAGCTAGTACACCGAAAGTTGTCTAGACAGGCATAATTCTTTAACTGTTTTCGCTTTAGACGAATGCTCAAAGTCGCTTGTTATTAGCTGCTAGAATTAACACATTGACATCTGGTACAGTAATCGCAAAAATGTGGTTCTCTTCAAGCTGGTCTAAACCTTCTTTATACAATCTGCGGCATATCCTAAGCCTCAAGGCCCCGAATCATCTCTGTCTTCACCTCATTCAAGAAGTTCTCTATGAAAACCTTGTCGTAGTAACTCTGATTCCAGCTTGCTGTCAACACAAACTGATCCCTAAACGTCCAACCGTGACACTGAACAGCCTTAGCTATCGTCTGCGTCCCCAACCAAAAGTCTTCCACCACCACCTCTCCTTCATTCTTTCCACCTGAAATAGGATACTTGCGATCCAACACCTTCTCTACCAAGCCCATGCTGGCAAAATCGACAGCCTGAACAGTCGGCATATCGGGAGGTGGAGCGGTATTGACCAAGTCAAGAATCCTTCTGATGAAAGGAGCACCAAGATCAGCAGTGGCCACGGGCTGTCCCGCGTCATCCTTGAATCCAGAGTTTCTGGCACGCTGGTACGACTTTTGCAACTCCTCACACACTTGATCAAACGTCTTGTTCTCATTTACCACATCCAAGACAATGACGGGGAAAGCAGCGCAATATTCGCCAATAGAGTATTGAGGCGTATTGTATGGCGAAGGAAAATCTTTCCTTATGTCAACGGGGGCGAATCTCCCATAAGACTTGCATAGGGGATGTTGAGGATACCTTGCAGAACAGCGAATAATGGCAGCATGAGTCGCGAGAGATATGGAAATGCCTTTAGATTTGCTCCCTGCCAGTAATTGACTGGTAGTCTCTTTACCAAAATTGATAGTGACTCTGGTGGAGTCTCTGGGGATGGCTTCGTCGCTTCCCTCTCGTGGGGGAAGCGCGACGCTGGGGGCACCGGCCAACATGTCAGTGTACATAGTATCAGCAGCTTTTTTGAGGTAGTCTGGGGTGCTGGCCTCGTCGGGAAAGGTGTCTAGGATCCAATCCACATTTGGTGCTATGCTACCATCGCCAACTGGGGAAGTGAAACTATCGAGAGCAGCGTCGACGCCTTTGGAGAGGGATTGTGAGAGAACATGAAGAAAATTGACCGCAATGGTCATTAGTGAACCCCCGTCCATGCGCCAGTGGCTCGTTTGGAAGAGCACTTGAGAAGAGGAGGGAATCCAAATGCAAGTCGCATATTCTTCATCTTTGGCTGATTCAAAGAGAGCTGTAGCGCTTGTTGCTTTGTGATTAACTGTGAAAGTCTTGGCCAGCCATTCCTCAGCATCATAGGTGGGGATGATTATAGCGGGAGTCTTGCCCGACTTGTCAGTGTGATCGTGCAAGTTGAGCACGCTTCCAAGCTGTGGATGATGTTTTACTGTCGCAGCCCATGCTGTGCGGATGTGGGGGACTGGATCGACCACTGAAGAAGGGAATGACAGCTTCAAAGCAGAGTAGATGGAAAGGTGTTCCTTTCCGAGGGGAGCTGTGACGGTCTTGAAGTGATAGAGCAGCTTTTCAACTGTTGAGAAGGGACGAGCTCGAACATCTGGACTAGAGGTGAGGGTGGTGAAAGCTGGGTCTGACCGAGCAGTGATGGGGTTGGGGTTGTGGGAGCCCATGATCCTTGTTTGGGTATAGGGTGATTGTCAAAAAAATCGCAGTCGCTTAGGATGAGAGACCTGTGATGGCTATCCAAATGGATATAATGCTTTTCATGTAAATTCCTGGCTTTAAGCAAGTCCTGCGGCCTTTAGGGAGATAACAACAGCCGTCACTGCATCGTGTTTGTAAGCCAGGTACAGGGACCACATTCATTGACGGCACAACCCTTGCACCATTTCTCATTTATAGAGGCACACCCGAAACTCCTCCAACGTAATCCTAGTCAGATTCACAGCACAAGAGTCCTTAGCGTGATGCATGTCAGCTTGATGAGTCCTTAGCGTGAGTCCCTAGCGTCAATCCATCATCCATGCTTCATTACCTCGGCATGGGGTTTTCGCATCCTTCTGCTTACTGCCAGTACTACCCTAGTTCGGGATCCTTCCGGTAATACGAGTTCTTTTTTGTATGCCGTGGCCACATTTCGCCTTGATGGGCTTCACAGTATATGTATTCAAGACAATCTGGAACGTGTCTCAGCGGCAAGGAAAAGTAAAACCACCTAGTTGACTTTACTCGGAACCAAACCCGACCCATTCCCATTTTCATTCAACCTCTCTTTTCGAAATGTCTGCCATTGCTGATCAAACCGGCACTGTGGGCTTCACCCATGAAGCTCTTGACCAACAAGTTGAGACCTTCTATCGCATCATCGGCGACTTGAAGTCAGGCCAGCGACCCTTGATTGCAGCTCATGGCGGTCCTGGCTCAAGTCACGATTACTTCTTGAACCCTCTTGCGAGTTATCCTGAAGAAACTGGCAGACCTTTAGTGCTGTACGATCAAGTCGGCAATGCAAAGAGCACCAACTTCACCTTTGAGTCAAAGTCGCTGCCCAACCTGTCAGTCGATGTATATACTGCTGAACTCAACAACCTGGTGACAAAGCTCGGCATCCAGGAGTTTGACTATCTTGGTCACTCCTGGGGCGGCATGATGGGTCTCGAGTACGTGATCAAGTACCAACGCAAGATTAAGCATCTAATCCTGGACTCTGTTCCTGCTTCCGTCGAACTGTGGACGAACAAAATCAAGGATACCCTGAACGAGCTAGACCCCGCTGAACGGGACCTGGCACTGGAACTGGACGCCGCCCAGAAATATGACGATCCACGACTGCAAGCCATTCTGAAGAAGCTGCAAGATAAGCATGTGTGCCGATTGGACCCTTGGCCCGAAGCAGCTCAGGGTTTCTTTGGCATCGTCATGGGCAATCCAGCTGTATATGCGACTATGCTGGGACCTAGCCAATTTGCTACATTGGGAGCACTAAAGGGTAAGCTAAAGCAAATATTGTTCTCATGCTATCGTTATAACGCGTGCTAACAAATCTCATCAGGCTGGTCTGTTGTTGGTCGCTGCAAGGATATCAAGGTACCAACACTGGTTCTTCACGGCGAGTATGACTGGGCGGACGAAGCTGGTGTCAAGCCTCTTGTTGAAGAGATTGAGGACAGTCGCCAGGTCACACTCAAGGGATGCAGCCATATGTGTCATTTGGAAGATACGGAGGCGTTTAAGAAGGAGGTTTTTGGGTTCCTTAACAATTAGATGTAGATATAGACAGTTTGTGTAATTTCACAGACAAATGCACATAAGTGCTATTCATTTTTAAAGAATGCTATCATCTGTATAACCAGCTTTACTACGGCTAAATCTCAGCACAATTTTCCTTCTCCTAATGGTTAGAAACAACATCCCGTAGAAGACGAAGTGATATTAGTTTTCGCACAATTTCTATAACCTCAATCACATGGATGTCACCGCTTCGGAGAATAGGCAAAAATGATCGACAAGAGGATCTTACGTCTTACGCTGTCTCGGCCGCCGACCAACCCTTGTTCACGTTACATTGGCTCTGCCGCGGTAACAAAGCTGGTGGATAATTAGCGCAATAGACAGGGGCTATGGCGGGCTTTACTGTGCATAGGGCTTAGCAGCCCATTTCCCGCCCCCTTTCGTTTCTCGCCATTAACCCAACACAAGGACCAATCGGATCCATCGATTCATCTGTTGGGTGGATGCAGTAGGAATAACCAGTGGAGTTACAAAAGAACCTGGTGTGAGATCAGTGAGACATTGTCCTTGTTTGCCTTGCGTCTTACGGCACGACCAACAGCGGAAACCGAAGCATGAGCATGCAAGCGAAAATGTAAGGGCTTTTCTTTTTCGGCAGATTTCCCGCTGATTAATTCGAAATGAATTATTAAGCCGTTGTTCAGTCAGTGCCCGTAGACAAGCGTGTCCACATGTGAAAAAAGACAGCTAGCTAAAAAAGATCACGTCCTACTCACAAACGCGACATTCAACAATTCCCATCATACAACGACCATGTCTACCTCGCCAGGTCCTGACAGAGCACACGCAGCGCCAGTCATGGCAAATGATGCTACCGCGGACCCTTACCCTGAGCCTGCTTTCAAGGTCGAGACCAAGACTGAGGCTAGAGAGACGAATACCGACGATGATGGCCAGACTTCTGAGGTTGAGGTTGAGTATCCTAAGGGACTCCAACTTACCTTTATTGCTATTGCATTAGCTCTAGCTCTTTTTCTGATCGCTCTTGACATGGTGAGTCATTTCTTTCTTATTTTCTCTTCATTTCCATATAACTGACCATGCCTCCCTTTTCTAGACAATTATCGCTACCGCTATTCCCAAAATCACGGACGAATTTCAGGGTCTCGACAAAGTCGGATGGTACTCTTCTGCCTTCTTCGTCACCATCGGATCGTTCCAATCCTGCTGGGGCAAGGTCTATAAATACTTTCCACTCAAGATATCGTTCCTCGCGGCTATTCTCATTTTCGAGATTGGTTCCGCCATCTGCGGCGCTGCTCCCAACTCGAATGCCCTCATCGTTGGACGCGCCATTGCCGGCGTGGGTGGTGCCGGTGTGAGTGCTGGTAGCTATACCATCATCGCCTACTCGGCTACGCCTGAAAGACGGCCCATGCTACTCGGTTTATTGGGCATTTCGTACGGGTTCGCCAATGTCATCGGTCCTCTAGTCGGTGGCATCTTCTCTGACAAGGTATCTTGGAGATGGTGCTTCTACATTAACCTGCCTGTTGGTGCCATCTCCATAGCTATCATCACCTTCTTCTTCCGTGACCCACCTCAGGCGAAGCCAGCCCGAGTCCCCTTGAAGGAGAAGATGCTGCAGATGGATCTCGTCGGTGTTGGTCTTCTCATCGCTGCGACTATTTGTTTCGTTCTCGGTGTTGAGTACGGCCAAGGGAAATACAGCTGGGGAAGCTCCAAAGTCATTGGTCTCCTCGTTGGTTTCGTTCTCATCCTCCTCGTCTGGGCGGCAAATGAGTGGTGGATGGGTGAGCGTGCCATGATCGTGCCACGCATCATCAGAGACAGAACAAACTTGGTCATGTCTGGTGTCGCCATCGCCATTGGAGGTTCCTTTTTCCCAGTCGTCTACTACGTGCCTATCTACTTCCAGAGCATCGATCACGCTACTCCCATCATGTCTGGTGTTCGAAACCTGCCCATGGTCATCGCTGTGACATTCGGCATCTTCCTCTCTGGCGGTCTTATCTCAAAGACTGGTCGGTACCAACACATTTTGCTCTTCTCCCTCGGTCTATCTACTGTTGGCGCAGGCCTCATATACACCTTCAGCCTTCACACGTCCACCGGCGAGTGGATCGGCTACCAAATCCTTGCTGGTGTTGGTTGGGGACTTGCATATCAGATCCCTTTGACCGTTGGTCAGGGTTCTTGCGATCCCATGGACATGGCGCTTATCACGTCAAACATTCTATGTTAGTATTTTCTCTTCCCATAATCATTCCTACAAACACATACTGACAAACTGCTCAGTCTTCCAATCTTATGGCGCTTCACTTTTCATGTCGGCCGCCCAAGCCGCCTTCGTAGACCAAATGACCGCAAAGGTCATGGAACTCAGTGACAGCATCAGCAAGGATCTGCTGGTTCTGACAGGTGCTACGGATATTTACAATGTCTTCAAGGGCGATGAGCTCGACGACGTGCTGGCTGGCTACATGCACGGCCTCAAGGTTGTTTATGCCATGGCTATCGCTACCATAGGCATCGGCTTCCTAATTGCTCTGGCAATGCCATGGAAGAAGCTCAAGCAAGGACAAGCCACAGGTGGCGCTTAAATGGCTATGGTTGACTTGCGGCATTAATTTGAAGCATTCTGTGAAACACTTTGTGAAACATTTTGTTATTTATTAGTGTGTTCGCTCGCATATGCATGGTCAGCACTTGGCGGAAAAGACGGTTCGGGAGGTGTGTATTTTCATAATCACGATATTATAGAGGAATCATTCATGAAGAGAAGAAGAAGATAATTTAATCGAGGATAGAGAAAAGGCCATTTAGTAGTGACGTGGTTAACAAGTGGCGTAGCCTTTTGGGGCGTGGGCTATGCAAGGGACGGATATAACATGCCGTGAAGAGTAAAAGTAGAAGGCATGTAATTTGGTAGAATCAAACCACTAAATTCACCCTACAGGTTGACGACGTGACTGCTGACAAACCAATAGTTATGGAGATGTTACATTGTGCGATCACGAATGCCTTAGCATCCTGAAGGTTGCATCAAAGGATCTTGCAGTTCAAGGACCTGACATTTCATGGTTCCTTGTCAACAATAACACAGACGGACCTGTCACCTTTGACACATTAGGTTCTTTTGTGTAAGGATGCATGCGTGCGTTACTGCCCACCGAAATTGGTTCCAAGATTCTCAACTGTTCAGTCTATTTCTATAGCAAGTGTAAAAAGTGTGACTACCATTCTATTGTCACTGTAAAGTCCCATCGCGCCGTAAAATGTACCCCCAAAATGTCACCATAAATGACCTTAGAGATCAAGTAGGCCCTCCTTGACGTTGCTAAAGCCATAAACATGTACCGGCTGCAACATTGCAAGGTCCTTTACTCTCTTGACATCTTCATCAGCCATAGTTACTGACTCATTTCCACTTTCACTGGTGACCAAAAGACCACGGGGGTAGATATGATCAGTCACGATATCCTTGCCCACAAAGTTGAACAAGTCATGGCGCTCCCTGTAACACCAAGGCTGACCATCCTTGTACACCAAATCGTGGGTATCACGGACATCGCCCGAGTAAACACTCTCAAACATGCCAGCCACGTTGACGGAAATGGATGACATCCATGGCACGCGGAACACGGAAGCCTGGCCTAATCCCTGTGGGACAAGAGGGAACGACAGCTTGACTGCACCAGTGGAAGCGTGAACCGACAGACGCACGTGGTGCGGGAGGGCCTTCAAAACCAACCCTGTAAAGGCTTCAGAGCGGGCCATGGTGGCTCGGGCGAGTTTCTTGGTAATCTTCTTTCCCTGCATGCGGCTGAGTCCCTGCATGACTGGGGTGTACTTGAGATCAATCTCGTAGAAGCGGCTCATCTGGGTGTAGGTACGAAGTGAGTCAGGGTCGCGGGCGAAGAGCTCGTCTAGGAGCTCGACATTGGTGTGTTTTTCGATTTGACCGCGGCAATTGTGTAGACCCTCAATGTAGGATTCTTTGTCGAGAGGTACTGTAGGGACACCCATCAACTCGTGGGGGGAACTGATTCTGACGTTGAGACCGTATTTCTTGGCCATGCGGTCAATGGCTTGGGAATACTCCCAGACCTTTTCGTCCGAGGTAGGGTAGATGTCTGTAATGATAATGAGATATTGTTCCTCTGAAAGATTCAGAGATTTACTAACCATTGAATACTGCTCCATCGGAAGCTACTGTCACTTGGGCTCCGAAAGGATATACTTGACCGATATCCAGTGTCATAGAATGGAGTTTGTAGAGTCCGATGTATTCTCCCATGTCAGGAAGTGAGCCAGTCACTTTGTCGGGGTTTTCCTTTTTAATGTTAGGCCAAAGCCTTCGTAAAAATAGAACAAGGAGAGAAACATACCGACTTGAAAGGGTAGGATGGAATGACAAAGTTGATCGGTTCACGACGACGAATCCAATACTCGACGTGAGTTCTGAACTTGGAGCGTCCCTCCCATTGTCGGACACTGTCGACACCATCATCCGTGGTCTTGGTATGCATACCATACTTCTGGACAACATCCAGAATGGTATCAGCTAGTTCGGTGATATAGGCATCGATGGGGGCATCTAAATAGCGTCAGCATCGTTCTAGAGTATCAAGGTAGAAAGAAAGTGGGTTGACATACTGTCTTCTTCATCTGAGAGCTCAACTTCACGTACTACTACGGAAGCGGACTTTTCAGCCCTTTCGGCAAAAGCAGATCTAACCTCGAACATGGTGTTGGACTTGTAAAATTAACTCAAAGATGCTTATTGAATGTCTTGGAGAATCTGAGGATCTGGGGATTTCAATAACTATCTCAAAGCGTACCTAGCCTGCCTTTTTATCCCAAAAACGACGGACTTCTCTATCTCTACAAGCCCGTTTCGCTTCATCCCATCTGACACCCTCCCTCCATGTCTTGTCTTCGATCTCACTTGAGGCGTAGTGTGTATCGAGATGGGAGCCTAGTCTTCCTCGCCGCGTGAAGACGCTGGTACGGCTACTGCATCTACAAGGCAATGAGGCGGAGACAAGTTGTGGTGTGCCAACGGCCTTGTTCCGTCTTTACCGGATAGGTTATCCAGGGGCCTGTTGCTGTAGGAGCATGGGCAGAGGTATGGTTGTGAAGGCTTGACATGGTTCAACGAACTTCATTCGAGAAAAGTCGGATGCCGAGTCGTGGCTTGCGCTTACGTCGTGGCATGGTTCAGCTCGGGCTTATTAATTGATGGTGTTCTGATTCAGCTGTAAGCAACGATGGACTTTTGGCAGGATTTCACAGCTGGATCATCATCCTGGGTCTAAGGGGTAAGGCGATAGCTCGATCTGTGTGGCGTGCTCGCTTTCTCTCGGTTGACTTTGAGCGTTTATATCTATTGCTGTGTTACTACGAATCACTGCGAGTACAATCGATAGAATCCTAAATTGTCTGTCCTAATGCAATACAAAGGTATATCATCGTCTTGAACTACTGGAGTAGAAACCCACGTATGCCGACTTTTTTGGAGGCTGTAGGTAAAAGCTCTTGTATTCTCCAAATTCACCCAGTTTGATATGCACATTTGATAATGCTGCCATATCCGTACTATGACGGAGAACATTCCTCGGCTAATGCTAAACCGGGAGATAATTAACCCTCTTTTCTTGTAGGGTTACTTTGTCATGTGGCAATGTTCACCGAAAAAACAATGAACTCTGACTGGATCTGGCATTTAGGGATCATACAGTCATACGCAAATGCTTGTCAGACATGTACCTGAATCCCTGAATTTTCCATAGTGAAGGCTAATGTGATATGGCCCTGATTGGCTATCTGAGTACCATATGGCAGGACTTTAGTGGGCTTCCCGCTCCATCACGGAGGATCTGTGTAAACGGAATAGCCAGTAACCAATCGCCATATCCGTTGAACTGGGCAAAATACATGGGGAATCGGACTCCACCGTGAATAATTGAGGCCCCTGGTCAAGGTGTACGAAATTGGCGCTAAAGGACTCGCAGGACAAGCAAAAAAAAAGATCCTACTGTGGAGTAGAATCCTACGGGTAGAATATGCGACATTTCCTGGCGCGTACTGTAAAAGCTACTAACCCGTAAAGTCATTGCGGACTTTTTACCCGAGAGGATCGGAGTAGATAACGCGTTTATGGTCTCATCGGCGCTAGTGATGTCGACATCGCAGGGTTCTACAGCAATTGACTTGCCTTGTAGGGCTCGCGCTAAGGACTCTCAATTTATTCGAATACACAATGTAACATGAATTCTCTCGGGTTTGACCCGCAAAAGCGGCGTGGTCTGACAATGTTTGTTGCAGCTCTGAGTAAGCCTTCCTCACGAGGTCGGTAGGTGACTTTTTCCTTTTTCCTTTCTACAGAGACGGGTACCCCGACGCCATAAGCGGGCGCAAGAATACCTACCCCAATGAGTTCCCGACCATGTGTCGTTGATTTAGCAGTTCTCAGCGGATCTAGCCAAGCCTCTTAGTTAGAACGTCCTAAAATTAGTGGCCGCGATCTAGGTAGGGGTAGCTCTTGGCTATTGGTAACGGCCAAGGCGAATCATTCCCCATGCGGCGTAGTAGCACAGCAGGTTTCTAAGACTTCCCGCAATGGTTGCCACACTAAGGACTTGCATAGCCGGCTACCGTCAGCCTCGAACTCTTGGCTACAATGCCTATCTAGGTGAAGTCAGACGTCGTTTCATGACCCGCCTCTGTCCACGTATGCTAAATAACTGAATTCTACCCGGCAGAGATCCAGGTTGCCTTTTCATCTCACATCCCCTCTAAGCTGTTCATTTCGTGATTCCTCAAGATACCCAGGCCATATTGCCAGTTATCCATCCTTTTCAAGTACCTCTATTGTTTTTCTCTCATCTGTCTTGTCAATCTTTGGGCTTGCTCAGCTTTGAAAATGGGTTCAGTCAATACCTTTAGTCTGAGTGCCGACAGCACCAAGTTCCTGAATGAGTCCGGAGCCTCAGCAGTAGGCTCAGAGATTGTCCAGCGATTTGAGCGCCTGACTGGGAAGAAACCTCATCACTTCCTGCTTCGACAGATTGTGTTTGCTCATCGACAATTGAATGACATCTTGGATGCTTACGAGCGACGTGAGCCCTTTATTATCTTCACCGGACGAGGGCCAAGCAGTACTAGCATGCACGTTGGTCATGCTCTACCCTTCCAGCTCGCCAAGTAAGTACCTTGCTGCTAGCTCATTTATGGAATAAACACTGAAGTACATGTTTCGCGTAGATATCTTCAAGACGTCTTCAAGGCACCCACAATTATCATGTTGACGGATGACTCCAAGTACCTCTTCAATTCAAAGTACACATTGGAAGACATTAGACGCTACACAATCGGAAATGCAAAGGATATCCTTGCGTTTGGATTTGATCTGAAACTCACTTACATGTTCTCATCTCTTGAGAACAGCAATGGCCTCCTTTACGAATCCAGCCTCGAGTTTGCCAAGCGCATTACTCCAGAGGAGGTTCATCAACATACCGGCTTTCAATACGGAAGCATGAACATTGGCATGTTTAACTTCTTTGCCAAACAGAGCGCAGGCTTCATGCCTGGTAGTTTCCAAGACATTCTACCAGACGTCAAGACAAAGGGTTTGCCCAGTCTGACCGTTATCGGTACTGATGTCGATCCTTTCTTCTGGATCAGTCGCAAATACGCATCTCAGGTCGGAGAACGCACACCTTCTTTCATCTACACATCGCTAGTACCCAGCCTTGATCCCAATGACACGGGCAAAATGTCGGCATCAGTGACTTCGTCTGCTATTTTCCTCGACGACACCGTTTCTATCGCCGAGGAGAAGCTGAGGAAGCAGCTTAGCAGCAATGATGCGAGCACTAGGTCAACTATGCTTGATTACCTGCGGGCCTACCAGCCAAATGTTGATGGCTTTGCAACGTTGCAGGATCTGAGTCATGATGAATTAGTGCAGAAGGTCGTGGAAGCCATCAAGGCGTACTTATTGGAGTTCCAGGGTAGACGAAAGGAGATCACCGACGAGGTATTGGCGGCGTTCATGAAGCCAAGAGTCATTTCATTTTCGACTTAAGGGCAAGTTGATCGTGAATAGTAAAAGACATTTCAAGAGAAATGGCTTTTGAGATAGTCGCCGATACTGGTGGTGTGTTTTATGCTGTATAAATACGAGAATTAAAGACATTTGTGCATTCGCAGCCTAGACCAATACAGTGCCATTGAATTTGCGTGTACGAATCCGAAAATTAATATATCATGTTGCTTGGCATATTGACGAAACGGAGAAAATATACCAGCAGTATGGCCTCAGTATCGTGTTGTCGAAACAGGTAGGCAACCAATATCAGTAAAACAAAGAAACGTGTCAGCAGCCAATGAAAACAAGTGCACTGGTGATTACCAATGAAACAGCAAAGCGGATGGATGTTCAGCTAGTAATGCGGCATATCTAAAATAGGCATGGTATTGTGAGACGGTTATGGCCGTTCCGTTCCGTCAAGGAGCCGTCGGCTCTGCAGCTGTAGGTACAGCCTCTAATCTATCCGACTGCATTGATAGGTCCACTCCAGGGCCGGGAAACACGGCACCTGGTTATTCTAGATTCCTAATTGGGCAATGCCGAAAAAAGACAATATGCTATGCAGAGAAGAGGCTATGTACTGATTATCCACTCATTAACATCCCACGATAATTAATGTCCACCCAAGAGGACGTCTTCTGCAACGTGTCTTATATGTCGGTGGATCCTGCTAGCTGTTCAATGGGGCGCGGCTTACACAAAAGCTTCCACGGAATTTTACATGCGAGACGCCCATAAGCAGCCGGCACATGCAGGCCTACGAATGTACCGTAAGCGGCTTCTCTTATGCGGTCAGACATTATGTTGTCCACGATGATCGCCATAATATTTCCGCCTTAGCGATTGGCGAGAATAAGCACTACCCGTACAAGAACGACCTGCTGTCGATTTTATAATACTTCGCCTACTAAACGAGGCCGTCCATTGCAACCACGGATGAATTCGCTGCCCCGTTCTACAGATTGTTCCATCGTCCCCATTTTTACGCCACACACATGCGGTACTCTGGAACCTAAATGCTTGTCATGCAAGTGAGCGTCTCGAGCAGGTGTCGCAAACTCCTTACCTTGTCGGTCCCGACGTATCTTTGTCAAGTCGTACAGCGGCTGGTAAACAAGTCTATGGTTAGAAACGACAAAACTCGGCGCCTGCTGAATCTGACACTATGCACTTGCACCCCTTCTAGGACTTCATCTTATGGCAGTCTGCTCACTAAGCTTTGACTCCCTCACCAAAGACCATTTTTAGGCAATTGCACCGACCCTCCTGTCATCGATTTCAGACCTGTGTCTATTTCCAATCACCTCAAACCCATCTTCTTTTCAGCCCCAATATGACCTGGCAGGGTGACATAAAAGACGGATCAGCACCACTGATGAATACGGAGTCTTTGAAGACACGCTTCCAATCTCCACAGGATCTCCATGATACTGATGAGCACATTATGAGACTAACGCTGCAAGAGTAAATATTTGCTCAAGGACTAAATTAATTACACGAAGCAATGCGATCCGCTAACGGCAATGACTACAGACCAACAAAGTCTCCGCGCCAGTCACACCAATCTAAAGGGCATCGTCCGTTCGATGCCTCGGGAATGACACTGCATTATCAACGCAACATGCAAGATGCTATCTCGGGCGATTTTAGCGTGGGGTTCCCAGATGATTTTCACATGGTGAGTCAAACCCCTCGTCGATCCACAGATCTGGTAAAATAAGTCTGACCAACATGCTCCTAGGGCTACAATCACCCCGGAAATGAAGTTCCTTTCATGCCAAGTCACCAGGACTCTCTAGCCCTTGTTTCAACAATGGGTGGGTGGCAGGATTCTCTGGCTTTCGACTCAACAATAACAGGCTGGCAAGATCCCATGGCCTGCGATTTGACAATGGTTGGTTGGCAGGACCCCACTGCTCTTGACCCAACAATGGGTGCATGGCAACATTCTTCCGTGGAATCTTCCAGATCTTCATCAGTATCTGCCAATAGCGGCCCCTCTGCAAGAGACGATAGCACACAGGAATCATTCATTTGCAACGACGAATGCTGTCAGGGAAGAGCATTTAGCAGCCGTGCTAATCTTCGACGCCACCAGAACGAAAGGAAGGGACTAAGAAGGGTTTACGCCTGTAGTTTCTGCCACCGCGTTTTCACCCGCTCAACTGCTTGTCGGTTACACCAGCAGAATGGCGTATGCTTCAAGTCCAATGGTTGGGTTGGCGCTACACGGTGACATCATACAAATCAGTATACCGAACACACCACATGAGAATCCGCAGCCAGTAATAAGAATTGAGATATGAAACTCTTCCCTTTAGCCTGAATTAGACAAAGATAGATATATAGACAATGAGATACAGAGATATAAGTCATGGCATATCATTCCGCTCAAATTCCACTGCGCAAGTTACGGTTAAAATGAATAGTCCGAGACAAACCCAGTACCAATTGCGGCGATACCGCTCGAGTCAACCTGGACCTTATTGAGGTTCTCCATATCGATGACTACAGCGCCATTACCGCTGCCAGTACCAGTTCAAGTCAACAACATATAAGAACATCTGATCTTTCGTGACTTACATTTGTTCGTGTAATCGTGCCCACCACTTCTAGCTTGCACATTGTGAAAGGTCTCGAGGAAGTGACGCGGTTGGTATTCGTAGGTGTCAAAAAGTTGTAGAATAATGGAGTAGAGTTGACAGGTGAAATCCAAGTTATGGACGATCAGCAGCACCTTCTTAAATTTTGATCAAGTTCATAGTTATCTTTCCCCTCGATCTGCCACGGATGTCCAAATACAAACCGAAAGGCCAAACTGTGGATTGTATCTTGACCAAACACGAGGGTTTGACAAGGCTACCCGGTCGCGAACTCACGTCAAACTTAAATTTGTGTCCGCGCTTGGTTGAGACAAGTGGATTGAGAGCGGTGTTAAAGTGTCGTCTGGCGTTGTGACTTACGTTGTGTGGCCTTTATTGAATTCTTGACGAGGGTCATAATCTGACTTATTTTATTGGAAAGTTTGTAATGCTGTAAGTTCCATGTGCGGAGTAGTACCATTGTTGTTTTGGTGCAGATGCTTGTGTGTTTGCAGCTTGAACTGGATTAAAGTTTTAGTTTGAAATAAAGTATAAATTAGTATCCGCGGTGAAGCATTTTGCGGACTCTGCGGGAGATTTAGGAGCAGCTCGAAGACAAACAGGGCCACAAAGCATGGGTCCCTCAATGTGACATTAAAAGCGAGTATCCGCCATGCCTAAACCGTATTTTGAAGCCTGATTTGCGAATTGTTCCTGTCACTGGCAAAATAGCCGTCACTGAAGTTATAAACTTGAATGCCGCCGAACCACGATAATTCTAACAGCATTTGCAAGCTTGTCTCTGTCCGTGAGATTGTGTTGTATTACTGATGATTGCAAAAGAAATAGTTTGTGATATCTAAAAGGCTCGGCAAGTCAGCCTCTTGGAAGTTTTTAGCTCTGACTTAATCGATATCGCAGTAAACAGTTAGAAAAGAGTGCTTTATAAAAGCTGTAAAGCAGAATCAATTCAATGGTGTACTAAAAACGTGGCAGCTATCTATAACACATACCCTCAACCTCCTATCCGTCGTGTGCTCTCCAAGTTATTCCAAATATATCCATAACAGTCAACATCTTAATACCAAGGAATTGAGCGTCGATGGCTTTCTCAGATGGTAAGTTGAATTCTCCCACAGCCATCAGCCTCTCCAAGGTAGCATAGAGGCCCTGTAAGTGCTCTTTCGGAAAGAAAGAGTATGCAGGTATATGACATGGGAGTTCGGTGATTTCTCCTTTTCCAAGCTTATCCAGGCTGTCGTAATAGACTTTGAAATGAGTACCTATTAGGTTTAGCTAGTGTTAGTAATCTATCAATTTCTCTTTGTATGATGACGTGCCTTTTGCATCTTCTGCTAACGAGAGGAAATCATTCCAAGTAAGCTTGTCCCCAATGATGTAAGTGGTGTCTTGCCACTCGGAAAGATTGAGCAATTCGGCGACCACCTTGGCGACATCAAATGAATAGGAGAACGCGACTGGCTCATCCCCCGAGCCAGGAATCGCTGCGGTGGCATTTTTCATGTCAATTACTGGTGCCATTGAAGTCAAATATGTTTTAATGTAAGGCATGCCCCAGTAGTCAAGAAAGTACCCAGGGGCAATTTCAGTCCACTACAGACTGGTGGTCCTGAGGAGATCTAGGGCTTTTCGTTGAAATATAGCCCACGGATTCAAAGGGCTCTTAGACCTAGGGTCACCATGGGTTAGATACATTTATGTACAACGTTCTGCGTTGTGTGGAATATGAACTTACGTGTCAGCATTAGGTAAGCTCCAATTGCTGGGAATAAAGCGTTTAGTATATTTGGATTGATCCGAGGCGTGAATGACGGCTGCTTCGACCTGAGCCAGTTTGTCGTCGTGAACACCCAAAC
The DNA here is from genome assembly GCA_954870535.1 of Fusarium sp. VM40. Classification (NCBI taxonomy): domain Eukaryota; kingdom Fungi; phylum Ascomycota; class Sordariomycetes; order Hypocreales; family Nectriaceae; genus Fusarium; species Fusarium sp. VM40. The sequence goes on from CATPAH010000013.1 coordinate 4,736,461, forward strand.
AAGAAATGACAGTTTCGATTTTGTGCTCTTCCAACGCTGATATCAACGAGCTTACAACATCGTATTGCACCAAGACAGTTGGCGCTTCCGCATCCTCTGTGGCTGGGGCCTATATTGTTCCCTAGGTTAGGGACGCACTGGAAAATGTGATCACAATGTAATCGAACCTTACGGCTGAGTATAATCACTGAGTGACTCGAGTGCTCTTTAATGGCATCCACAATGGTCTTGCCTACGTGGCCGGAGCCACCAAGAACTGCAACGTTAACCATTTTATCTCCCTAAGTTCAATTGAGATTGAGAAAAAGTGCCGTGTACATCCGAAAACTGCAGCCTACTTCGCAGCGATCCAAGGATATATATACCTCTTCTTTTCTCGATTCCACTTTCGATCTAGTCAATAAAAACGTCCGCTTCTATTCCCCTTATAGAAGAAGGGTTATCCAGCACAAGGCCGAATCTACTTCATTACATAACCACCCCGGACATTTAAGAATACCGAGCTCCGCGACGGCTTACCAAATCACCTACTGCTACGGAACCCGCGCGTCCCAAGGAATGCCGCACATCTTATAAGTAGCAGGAGCAATTTGTACATCAAGAACGATACTATGGAATTGACATCCCCGTCGAATCTACAGAATTAAGATGACGATCGACTGGACTCAATTTCTAAGGCTTGCAAGCTTAGTCGCCGCTGCACACTCTTCTGGTAGGCAGCTTTCCAATGATCGAAATTTACCACCGCTGAAAGATCTTAGGTTAAGGGCTTTGTTCAGACAGAGTGGCAGTGTATAATGCTTTACTATCGTCTAACGAGGATACAATAATACGACAATGGTTTCGTGCTTGGGACTTTGGGCGTAAATATGGGCCTCTAGCCGTGACCGGATCAGGCCTAGGGTTCCTTGGCGTTGCTTTACTGGGTAAGCGTTTTTTTTTTGTCGATAATACGTCTGTGTTTGTTCCACTGCAGCTTTAATAGTAACGATTACCAGGTGGTCCTAACGATCCTTGCTTCTTTCTGGATCTTAGTGCAGCATCCTGCATGGGGCTGGTTGTCTTATACACCGCCTTTGTTGTTTTTCCAGTTAACGATCAATTGCTGTGTGCCCACTCGAGGCGTATCAGCCAGACGAAAATTAATATGGCTGTCCAGCCAAGATTGGATGTGCGGCATTTAGCAGCGGCATGGAAAAAGTTGGATATTAAACGAACTTTGCTTTCAACATTTGCGGCATTGTTTGGTTTGATCGCTGCGTGTACGGATTGAAATGTTATATACGGGGTGTCCGCCCCCCGTGCTAAGTGTTAAATATAGAAGGTCTACTAGATAAATTCATAATAGTCGTTTTAGAACTTAGAATAATACTATTATAACCGGAAATTATAGATATGTATTATTTTGCTAAATGTAATTAGTTGTATTACTTATTAACTGACTTTAATACTGCCAGTGTTATAAACCTAGAGTTACTAGATTTTAGAAAATACTAATGTTAATTTTAATAATTATATTATTTAGTAGAGTTTAATATTGAATATGACTTTATTAATACTTTAAGGCTATTTATTTAATTTTATAATATCTTAGCCACTACCAGTAAGTAAATTAATAAATGCTATAATAGTAAAGCTTTTTACTAGATCTAAAAGGGTTATTTTATAACCTAACTAAACTAGACTGACATTTAAGTTATCCTCTACTATTCAGAGTGAATAAAATGGCCACGGTAACGACAGGACACTTACTATTACCACTCTTACTAGAAATACCTACGCACTAGGTCGAATCTTTTACAAAAAGGCAAACAGTGTCTCTTATTAAAAATAATCATTAGCACTATTGATGACTTCACGGGCGGTCTTCTAAGTATGATTAAACAAATCGTTGACTAATCTCCCAATCTTTACCTCCTACTTCCATAATACACATAAGCAACCCACGGCGCAGGCCGCTCATTCTTGTAATCATCCATTGGTATGATATCCCTTGCTGATCGATCAACACTACCCTTCTGGTCCTCTCCAATTGAATCATTATGACCTCTTCTGACTGTGCGCATGTGTACCTCCACTAGCCAGCTATCACGAAGTTTTCGGGTAGCCTTATGCAAACCTCGACACACAGAATAATCATCCATGCTAGAATCTCTCAGCTCTTTATATACCGTCTCCGCAACATCGACACAAGCCTTATCACCGACTTCCCACAGGGTTCCTACCACATTCCTAAAGCCAGCCAACTTGCATGCACTGATCAGGTGAAGACTCTCATCTAACAGCCGTTTGTCTTTGATTTGGCTGGTCCCACAAGCTGATAGGTATGCTAAGAATGGTGGGCTATCACGTAGGTTGAGGTTTAGCAAATCAGATACAGTCAAAGGTTGAGTCTGCCAGTCGTCAAGTCGCAATTGACTTTTGAGTGGATTTGTCTCATCTGTTTCGCCGTGGCCGGCAAAGTGAAAGATTTCGCAGTCCTTCAACTGGGCAAGCACTTGTTGTGTTCTCCTTTCCGGCTCCACGGGATTGAGTTGCATTGAGTTGCAGATGTCACGAACTATCGTCAACTCTTTTGGGGCATATGGCAAGACGGAAGTGGTACCTGGCGTGTTCTGCATGGCAACGAGCACTGCCTTGGTGGAGGAGTCTTGTTGATCTTTCACCGGTGCTTCCAAGATAGCGTTTAGAGACGAGCTGTAGGAAGACATAGCTCTGTCTATAACGGTACGGCGAGAGCCATCAGTGTGATAACCAGCTGAATGCAGCGGAAAGCGATCTAATGCTCCAGTAGTGATCCAGCATATCTGAGGCCACTCATTATTGCAAGGCGTCTCCGTGTAACCGAGGTAGTCAAGAATAGGCCCTGCGACAGCATTCCAGAGCCACTCCAGCGTCTTAGTGCTTCCAAGGTCCCCAGCTCGGAGCCTTTGTTCAATCTGTTCCTGGGTAAGCTCAGGTAAGGGCATAGTCTCAATCACGTGTTTGATAATGAACGCATCGCAACGGAAGCTGACATTGATAATGACGATAGGGCCATTCTTCGTAAGTGGCGAGAATCCGATATTGTCTGGTTTGAGACGTGTGTTCCAGCCCTTCGTAAACTCGTTAACCATTTTACTTGCTTCTAGCCTCTTGGTAAGCTCCACAAGACCAGAGCTAGGTCCGTCAGAAGCAAGGCCAGGAAGGTGGTTGACCCTTGGAGTGACATTTTCGAGTTGTCCTATACTACTCAAAAGTTTCTGTTTGAACTCGGGCTTCAGATCTGCAAACTTTCGACTGTCAAAGTCAAGACGAAGGTCATACAAAAGGTCCGCGGTAATCCCTCTCCCTCTCTCAAGCATTGTAAGACTATGCCCATCACGTTTTCTGCTTTGTAGCGAAAAGGCAGCGCCGAAGGAAGCAAGACCGTTGATTCTAGATAGAAGGGCTTGGGCATCTGAAAATTGTAGAAACCGAGGTGTGTAGGCAGGAATAAGTTCGAGCGCAAATTCAGCAATTTTGCACCCGCTCTCCCAGTTCTGGAGGATCTTGTAAGCTTCTATAAGTCGCTGTGCAAGCAGTAAGCTGTCTGATATTTTCGCAATTGACATGAAATCCCAAAAGTCTTTTTCATCTGCATTAATGGCCATCAGAAGGTCATCTTCGCATCTTGTAACATCGAACTTTGTCTTATAACAGAGCCCTAAAACGCCTGATATGTCTAAGATTTGGAAGGATTCCTATGGAATAACATTCACAGCATCTTGCGCATAACTTATGGCTTGCTCGATATCGTAGAGAGTACCTCCGTAATGATGTTTTGCGAGATAGCAATTCATCAGGCTCTTAAGTACTCCAGTAACCTCAGAGGCTTCCATATGCTTTTGGGCGAGTTCTAGAGCTTCTTCCAAGGTAGAAATAGCTAACCTAAAATCCTTGGGCGCTTTAGTCTGTTCATATCAGATAATATAGGCCCTAAGAATTATTCGCAGACAATTCTAATAGAATTGTCTATATAAATATAATTTTACAGGCCGTATATTATTATAATATTGCTTACTACTAGGCCGAGTTACTAATTAATTAAAAAATCTATTTAAGGTTAGTTAAGGTTACTTAAGGTTAGTATTATATTTAAGGTTTATAGCGGTCTGGTAAAAGGGGTTCGGTAGTATAGAATTTAGGATTATAATAGTATTTACTACTCTATTTTATTTTATTACTGTAATTATTTAAGTATTACTTAATAGTAATAAATAAGTATATAAAACTTAACGATAAGTATTATATACTTATTTATTAAAAATATATAATAGTATTCCGGCTAGATATATTTAAAAAGTATTTTTAATAAATATATTAATTAACTAGTAATATACTATAAGATATTATTAACTATTATATTAATAAAGATATAATAAATCTAGTTTACTTAAAGCTTTTAAAAGATAGTAATATAGTTATTAAATAGCTCCCGGTATTAAATAGGTATAGCTATATTATATATAGATATTTTACAGTAATATATAATAATATCGTTCGTTATTAAAGAGAAGTAAGGTATAAAGTAGTAAAGATATAATAGAAAGAGGTTATATTATAAACTTAAATATATAGGAGATATACTTAATACTAGGTTATTTAAGATAATAATAATACCGGTATTATATTAAATAGCGTCGATATTAAGAGATATAGTATTATAAAGAGATTATTATTATTAATTAGGCCTAGTTAAAAAAAAAGGATATTATATAACTTAAGAAAGGTAACTTAAAAGAAAATATTAACTATAATTTATAATAGGTAAAGAGGCTACGGTAGGTAAGGTATTTTAGCTTTTAGGACTTACTTAGTATTTATAATATAGCTATATAGATATAAATAAAGTTAATAATAGAAAGTTAGGCTAGGTAAGTAAATAAGTAAGTAATTTATAAATAAGTATTACTTAGTTAACTTAGGCAGAGCTTTAACTATAAGGTAGACTATTATTACTGGCAATTTAATAACATATTAATAGAAATACTATAATAACTAGTTAGTATTATAGTAATAAGCCTAAGTGGTATATTATTTAGCCGAAAAGGTAAAGAGGTATTAATAATTAAATATCGTTCTATAGGTTATTACTATTTAAGCTTTTACTAAAGGTTATACTATATTAAACGTAAGGAGGTATTTTAATACTAGGCTATTTAGTTTATAGATAAATAGTAAAGCTTACTATATAATATTAATAAAAAGCTTAAAGAAGATATATTTCTTAGTAATTATAATAGTAGGTTTTATAGTAAAAGAAATATAGATAAGAAAGATAAGGAAGAAAATAAAGACAAAAAGGTTAATAAATATAAAAAGAAAATTACTAATAGTAATATAAATAGCCTAGTATATAATATACTTAACTAAGCTATATTCCGATTTATTATTTCTTTAATTAAAATAGGAATTAATAGAAATATATATATAAACCTATTACTATACTTTTATATAGTACTTAATATTAAATAATATCTACTAGGCTATATAAAGCCGTATTTATATACCGGTATATTAGTAAGTATATTATAGTAAGCCTGGCTATTTTTTTTAAAGGCTATATTTAAGGATAAGCTATAAAATTAGGATAAGGTTAAAGTAAAGGTAGTATTTTTATTTAAGGAGTAATATATTACGTAGATATATATTAGTAGTTATACCGTTATAAATATAATTATTAGGTAAATAGTATATAAAAAAAGGTATTACTAAAAGATAGGAGGGTAGCTATTAATACGGTAGGTTAATAATAAAAAGGTATTATTTTATATAGGTAAGGAGGTTAATATTATAAAGTTTACCTATATACTTTATAGTTAAGTAATAAAGGTATATAAAATATTAAAATAGCTATTTAGGGGATTATAGTAATAAAATATTAGCAGAATAGTTAATATAGGGTAAATTAGTAATAGTATGGTATGGCTTAGAGTAAGTTAGTTATTTATAAGTAATTTAAAAAATAGTTAGTTAGAGCCTAGGCCGGTAAAGGTAATATAGTTAATAAAAACGTTAATATAGGACGTAATATAAAATCGATAAAAGTAATAAAAGGTTAGAATATAGCTTTATAACTTATAGCTATTTTAAGAGGTATTATTTATATTTATATATATATAGAGTAGGTTTCTAGGTAAAGGCCTAGAAATAGTAATGTTATAGTATTATAACTTATAGTAGCTAATCTGGAACATATTTATACTAGATAGATAGGTTATAATCGTTACGGACTGGGATAAAATAAAGGTAATTTATAATAATAGTTAAAAAGTAATATAGTTTTTACTTAATTTAATTAGGTAGATAATTATAATATATATATTATAGTTAATCCTAGTAGAAAGGGTATTAAGGTAGGAATATTAACTTACTAAGCTATATAGTAATTAGCTAAAGTATATATAGTAAGATAGTAATTTATAAATATAAAATATTAAGTAACTAAGTAAGAAGCTTATATATGTAATATATACCGGTATGGGGGTAAGTATTAAGGTAGGGCGGTACTGGATAATTATTATTAAAATAGGGTAGAGAATTTAAGGGCTTATTATAAAGTAGCTAGATAGTTAAATAAAGGATAAGAATAAAGATAATAATATTAAGGTTAATTTAATTATAGATAAGCCGGTAGACTATAAAGGAAGCTAAAATATTATATAGGATTTATAATTAATGTATAGAACTTATATCGTAAGGTAATACTATACTATATGTATTAGCTTTTTAGGTAAGCTTTAATTAGAGATAATTATAACTTTTAAAGAGATTAGTAAGTTTTAGTATTAGTTTTTAAAGGGAATTAGTATAAAAGAGAAAAATAAGGGAAAAAAAAGTAAGAAAAATACGCTAAAGTGTAAGCAGGATAGTTAAGTAGTAGAGAAGTATAGCTATAAGTAGAGAAAGACTATTTAGGAAGTGGCTTAAAGAATAGAGAATAATATAACTAAAGGGCTATAAATACTACTAGGGCTAAAAGTAACTTAATAATCTAAAAAGTAGGCTAAGAGTATATAGATAATTATATTACTTAAGATAGACTAGACGGTAATTAATATATTATTAATAGGGGCTAGAAAAAGTATACTTTTTATATTACCGGCGGTAATATAGTTTATAGGTATAAATATTATAGTTATACTGTATATTATATTTATAAATAACTTAATTATATAAGTAATAGTAATAGGTATTAATTATATTTAATACTAAATATTAATAAGTGCCAGGTAAGAAAAGATACTATAGGCAGTATAATTAGTAATTATAAATATCGATATTATTTCTAGTAATTAGTTTTTTAAGTATATTAATAGATTATTATATATAGGGCTATTAAAGTGGATTTTTATTAATAAATATTATATAGTTATTATAGATATTAACTATTAGGCTAAACTTAATAAGTTAATAGGCTTATATTAATTTAGTTACTTAATAGTATTATTAATAGTAATACTACCTATTATATTAGAAAATTAGTTTTACGGTAAGATATTAATAAAGTTAGTAATTATAGTATAAGACTATATAATTAAGCTTAATTATTAATATTAGGTTTAATAAGTTAAATATAGGATAGGAATATTAAAAAAGTATATAGTTAAAGTAATTAGATAGCTAAATAGGGATATAATAAATTATAAAAAGGAAGTAATATATTACTAATTAAAAAGGTAATATAAGGCTATAGCTAAGGAGATTAGTTATAGGTTTTATTATAGTAATATAAGTAAAAAGGATTATATAGAAATGCGGTTAGCTTAGGTAGATAGTTAAGTAAGCTATTAGATTATAGTAATAATTAGGCTAGAAATAGATATTAATATTAAGGGGATTATAGCTATAGTTTATATAGAGAAGCTATATAGACTGGTAGATTTTATTTAGTAGATAGGTTAAGGAGGACAGTAGGTAGGTAAGGTAATAAAGTTAATTATTATATATAATAGGTAACTAGAGTGATAGGATCTATATTATAACTTTATAGATAGTATTAATTAGGTATAGATAGAGATATTTATATTAACTTTAGGCTGTTAATAAGTTATTATTTCGGTGTTTATAGATAGAATAGTAGGCGAGATATATAATAATATAAATAAGGCTTTACTTTATAATTAATATAAGCCGATTAGGAAATAAGAAAAGAAAGAGGAAAATAAAGAGGATAATACTAACAGTAAGGCTAAGTATAAAATAGATAACTATAAGGAAAGTAAGAAAGATAATAATATAGGTAAAGTAAAGGGGACGATTTAGAATAGGTTTAGTATAGAAAAAGGTATGTAAGTTAGGATACTTTTTCGGTAGCTAGATAAAATTATAAAAAAGTATTTAGTATATTATATTTAATATTATTAAAAGGGATTAAAGGTATTAAATAAATAACGGTATTAATAAGCTAGGTAGTAATATAAGATGGTAATAGAGGAAGGGTATAATATTATTTATAAGAAGCTTTGGTTTAGGGAGCTATTATACTATTTTATATATAAGCTATTGCTAGACTGGTATAAAGAAATATAAAAGGAAAATAGTAGTTATATATATAAGGATAAGTTACTGCCGGTTATATTAATAGGGCTATAGGGCTGGTAAGTTTAAGATATAGTAAGGTATTAATTTAGTATTAATATTAAAGATAAAAAAGAGTTTTATTACTAGTTAGTTATTAAGAGGCGGTTTTATAGTATAAAGGGGATAAAAATATATATATTATAGAAAGTAATTATATAGGAGGTATATAAAGGTAGAGAGTATTAATTTTAAAATTAAAATATTACTATTAGTATTAATATTAAAATAAAGGAAAATAATTATATTATAAAAAAGATTTAATAAAGAAAAAGGGATAATAGATATAAAATAAATACTATATAAGTAAGTTATAAATTAATATTAAATATAGAGTATATATAGGGTAAGATTAAGACTTAAAGAAGGAAAGATAAAATAATAAAATTAAATATTAAAAAAAGAGTAATATAAGATTAGTAAGAATTATAAGTAATAGTATTAATATTAGAATTATAAAAAGAAGTAATTAAGAAATTTATAAATAAGGGAAAGAATAAGCTATAGTAAAATAAAATAGAAAAAGATATATTATAATAGTTAAAAATAAAAAGGAAAATACTATTAAAAAGATAATATTATTAATTAAATAATAAAAGTATTATTATAAAAGAGGGAATAAAGATAGGAATATATAAATATATAAATATATAAAAAATTATTAAAAAAGAAAAATAAAATATTTAATTATAGAAAGAAGAAAGTAAAAAGAAAAGTAAAAAAAAGGAATAAAATAGAATTAAAATATAAAAAAAGAAAGAAAATATATAAAAAGAAAATAAAAATATAAAGATTAGAAGGGGTAACTTATATTTAAGATAAGATTAATTTAAGGTTTTTAATTAATTTATAATAAATCTAGTAAGGTAATAATATAAAAAGGGGGAAAAGGAATATAAATATAAAATAAAGAATATAAAGAGTAGTAATTATTAATATTATTAAAATATAAAGTAAGAAATAACTATTAATATTATTAAATTAAAAAGGGAAAGATTAGGGTTAGGGTTAGAATAAGAGCTAAATAAGTAATAAAAGGGAGAAAGGTTATAGTCCGCCGGAGGCGATACTTATAGAAAGTATAAGTATAGTAGTGGTTTTATAGTTAAGGTAAAGAAAAGAAAAGAAGGTTAGTAGGTAATAACCGCTGGTATTAAGGTTATATACAATAAGGGCTAATAAATAGCTAATCGTTAATATAAGAGTTATATAAAGTAAGTAAGAAAAAGTAGTATAAATGGTATAAGTTAGGTAGGTAGGTAAACCTAATTAATAGGCCGGTAGTAGTTTAGGCTAAACTACTAACCTTAGAAAATGGTATAGGCTAATAGGGGTGTAAAGAAACCCTATTAGGTAGGTTAGGGTTAATAATAGGGGGGCTAAATTATTAACCTTAAATTACTAACTATATAAATAGTTAATTATAGACTTTTAATTAATCTTAAGTCTTTACTTTTATTTTTAAGGTAAACTAGGATAGGAAATAAAAAAATAAAAAAAGTAAAGTAAAAACAAAAAAAAAAAAAAGAAAAGGAAAAGGTTAAAATAGTCTGCCTATCTATTTATCTATTTATTTATTTATATTATCTCTCTCTCTCTCTATCTATCTTAATTTAAAAAGGCTATAACTAATCCATTAACTTAACTTACCTAACTATATAAATAACCTAGCTAATTAATTATAGCTATAATAGCCTAGTAATACCTATTAGACTTACTACTTAATAATATTAATAGTAATACCTAGGTAATAAAAAGAAAAATAAAAAGGTTAGGAAGAGAAAAAGGTAAAAAAAGGTAGCTTTTTTATAATAAAGAATATTAATTATTAATCTATACCTTTTATAGCTATATAGTCTATTTCTATAATTTAAAAGGCTATTTAAAAGATTATTATCTAGATCTTAGCTATTAAGTCTATAATAATTTTATTTATTATTATAAAGGCTTACTATTAATATTATTAAAAAAGGGACTAAAAGAAGATTAACTAGCCTAGTATGGCTTATTTAACCTGGCCGAGCCTATTAAGGGTCTCCTTATTTACCGGGGTTTTATATATACCTAGCCGGGCTATAGGTACTTTATATTAAGCTAGAAGTACCTATATATATACCTTAATAATAAGTATAATACTAAGGTAGCCTAGAGGAAAACCTAGGTAGACCTTTAGGCCGCTATATATTTATAGACTTTCTTTACCGGTTTAAAAAGGGTAATTTATTATTTTTATATTTACGAAATAAAAAAAGGGAAAGAAAAAAGGGAGGAAAAAAAAAAAAAAAACAAAAAAAAAAACAAAAAAAAATAATAATAATTACCTAACTAAAAAACTAAATAATAATTACCTATATTACTAAAGGATAGTTATTATAATAAAAAAAATAAAAAGAGATATAAAAGGTTATAAATAAAGGTATCTTAAGGTATAAAATAACTAACTAGCTAAAATAGACTGGCTAGTTAGCTTACTTTATTAATAGGAACTTAATAAATATTTAGGCCTATAATAAGATACCTAGCCGAGGTAATAAAGGTAATAATAAAATATTATAGTATATAAATAAAGTTTTAAATTAACTTTTTTTTAATTATTATATTAATAGACTAAAAAGTATACCTTTAATAACCTAATTATTACTAGCCAGTTTATATCTTTATAATACCTATAGCTAACTATTTAAGTTATTATAAGAAAAGACTAGTATAGATTAGTATCTAGCCTATATAAAATAATTTTTATATTACTACTTTAATATATTATTACTAAAAGAAAAGATACTTTTAGCTAATTATAGCTTTTACTTTATATTAATATAAAGGGCTAGCCTTAAGATATTATAGGCCTATTTATAAAGGGAGGTATTAAAGTTAAAGTTAGAGTTAGAATTAAAAAGGGAGGTTAAGGGAGGTAGGTTATTATATAGTTATTACTGCCGTTATAGCTATAATAGCCTTAATAATAAAAATAGCCTATAAAAGTAAATACTATAGGTATTAATAGGCTTTTAGATATAATAGCTTTTTAAAGATCTTTTTAATAGCTTACTATAGCATTTTATTAATATATTAAGAATTAACATTAAGATAGAATAGTTATAACTAGCCTACCTATTTACTTATATACTTACCGGTTTTATCTTTATAAGATAGGTATTATTAAGGAAGTAGGTTATATCTACCTAGAAGCGGGATAGTATAGAAAACCTTATTTAATAATTTACCTAGGTCTAGGATATATAGCTTTATAAGGCTATATACTTACCTATAGGTTATATACTTAACTTACTTTTATTTAGGAAGAAGATTATAAAGGAAATAGGGAGTAGGCTTATAGTATTTTAAAATAAGTAAGGTAAGATAATATATTTTATAGGTAGGCCTATTTTAATAGATAAGCTCTAGACTATAATAATTAGGATAATAGTTAATATTAAGGATTTTCTTTAAGATTAATTAATATTTAAGGAAGGTAATAATAAGTATTGTATAATCCCTTTAGTTAGTATTAAGGATAATTTTATATAGATAAGGTAAAGGTAATTCTTTATTTATTATAATAGTCTTATTAATAAGGAGGTTAAGATATTAAAGGACCTTATTATAAGCTTTTAGAAAACTAACCTCCTTAATTAAATAGGTAAGTAAAAGTAGGTAAGTATTAAAAAGTACCTTAAGCTAGTTAAGAAGTTTAAGGAGTTTTTATTATTTCTTACCTATATTATAGAAGGTTAGCCTAGCTAAGGGAAGGAGATTATAGGGCTATACCTTATTAATAGTATTAATAAGGACTGTAATATCTTTATTATTAACGGTAAGGTCGTCCTTATTATATAGTACTATAAGTCCCTTACCTATTTTAACTTACCTAAGGTTATCCCTTATTTCTTACCTAGGTAGATTAGGTAGCTATTTATAATATATATAATTTATATCTAGCTATTAATAGAGTACTAAGAGGTTAATAAATAAGAGCTATATAGGGAGAAGATAGTATTATTAAGTAACTTTATTTAGTATAATAAGGTAGTAAGAGGAATACCTTAAGAAAGTAATTAAATATTTATAGCTATAAGGAGGTAGATATTTTATTATATTAGCTGTTAGATTATATTTTATAATTAGTATTATATTATTATTATTATTAATAAGAAATATATTTATAACTAAAAGGCCGGCCAGGCTAACTTTAAGGACGGTAAAGATAATAATTATAATAAGTTAGAGTAGTATAAAATACTTAATAACCTAGGTGCCTTTTATATTAAATAGATAGTTACTAACTATAATATAATAATTAATATACTTAAATACTTAATAGTTAAGTCTTTAAAGATCTTTAGGTAAGTAAGTTATTATTAATATAAATTCTTTAGCTATAATATTAGCTTATTATTATTATTATTATTATTATTAGGTAAGAAAGTTAAGCCTATTTTTATATAAAATAGAAAGGTAAAGGATAGTTATTTCCTTAAAAAGTAGGCTAAGATTATATCTCTTAAGGTATTATAGGTAGGTATAATAAGGGTAAATAAAAAAAAGGAGTAAAAAAGAAAAGAGGAAAAGAAAAAGGAGGAGGAGGAAGAGGAGGAAAATATAATTATATAGACATTATAGGTAGTATTATATAATAATATTACCTAATTTTAATTACCTTAGTAAGAAAAGGCTATAAGGCTAGTTATAATTAAATAAAGCCTATTTATAGTAATATTACTAATAGGTAATAATAAGAGCTTAGTCTTTATAGTCCTGGCTATATTAATAAATATAGGTATTACTATTATAATAGCTTTCTATATTAAACTTAAGAGGTAGCTTATTTAATACTATATTAATACCGGCCTAGATTATAAGCCCTGGCCTAAGGTATAGTTATTTTAGCCTAGGGTTATATTTATATTAATTAAGGTAGCTATAATTAATAACTTTCTATAATAAGTAGCTAACTTAAACGTTAATAAGAGGCTAGACTGTATAGTTATTAATAAGTATTACCTAACTTTTATAGCTATTAAAACCTACTGCCTAAAGTTTTAAGGCCTTATTTTCTTATAAAGCCTAGGTTATTTCTTTATTTTCTTTATTAAGACCTTACTGCCTTTCCAGTAATATAACTTTAAAGAGGCTATATAGCTATAAAACCTATTTTATATATAGGCCTTAAGTTACTAATTAAATATATAATATACTGTCCTTTATATCTATAATAAATAAGGTATAATAAAAATAAAGAGATAGGTAAAGATATAATTACTAGACCTATTTATAGGGGAGAAGGGTATTATATACTATACTAGCTAGGTAAAATATAAGGCCCTTACCTACTAGCTTAATTACTATTATTACTATACCTTATATAATAATAGTAATTTATAGTTTATTATTTAATATAAGGAGGGTTTTTAGGCCTAAGTCTAAGGTAAGATACCTTATATAGTAATAATAGCGGCTTTAAAAATAGGTATTAATGTCGCTGGTATTATTTATATTATTTACCTTAAGGCCCCCTTTAGTATTATTAATTATACCTAAGAGGCTAGGTAGGCTAGGTAAATTAGAAAGTCTATAATAATTAAGGTTATTATTAAGGATAAGGACTAGCTAGATAAAGATATTATAGATAAGGCCTATCTAGATATAAATATATAAAAGGTATATAAACTAATCTAGACCTAAAGGTATTAATATTAATTACTTAGTTAATACCTAAATAGTAACCTTTAGGACTATAAAGACCTCGGCGGCGGTAATAATAATAAGGTTAAGGTTATAAAATATAATAATTATTATTATATTAAATTGGTATAGAAGAGTAAGTTATTAATATAAAGGATTATTACTTTATATAATTAAGGTAGGTAAGATATTTATACCCTAGGAACTATTAAGAGGCGATTAGCCGGATATCGTTTATTAAAATGGATAATTTCGCTTAAAACTTGGACTTGTATTAAGTGACGTTAGATTAAGCTGCTTATTGGCCTAAAATAACCCTAACCCTATACTTAGGGTTAGCTAGCGTCGACTTGGGGTTACTACATTATAGATAAAAGGGGATTTTAATTAATAGAGAAATTTAATAAAACTACTTTTCTCTTTACTATCTATTATAGGAATTAAAGAGGTAATATTAAGTAGTAATAGAGGATATTATATAGCTTAATTAGGACTATTAGATACTGGTCTGCCGGCTCTGTTAAGTAGCTATTCGACCCGGCAGTAACATTAAGCTATATTTCTAACGGCAGTATTAACTTAAGGGCTAAGTGCTTAAGGATATTAAAGATTACTATAGTATACTTAAACTAGCTGACCCGAAGCTTACTGTAATACCTGAAGATAGCAGTTAGGTAATTAATTAGCTTACTATTTTATATGGATATAGCTGTAATGCATGTCACTATCTTACTACTGTAAAAGATAATATTATTCGTTACTAGAGAGAGGTAAGGTATAGGGTAGAAGAGGAGTGATAGACTGAGGTGCTGCTATAAATGTGGATAGGAGGAAAGTATATACGCTACTGGATTGTTTAAGATGACAGTGACAGTAACGGCCTGTTTAATATAGCTAATGTAGCTGATGCTATAAGTTAGAGCGTTATGGATAAGCTTATTGCTTTAAGTTAGGCTTAATTAGAAGAGAAAGATGCCGCGTAACTACGGAAGGGCGATATGAAGGAAGAGCTTGACTGTAACTCGCCGTGGGTTAAGAGACTAGGCTGGGTACGATATTTTAGCTCCCGGGACTTGATTAATATTTACGATGTAGCCTAGTGGCTATAGGTAAGGATAGTAATAAGTAGATTAGCTGGGAGGTAGGAAGATAAGGAAGTAGCCTGTAAGTGACTATTACTTAGCCGGCTCGGATAGAGCTTCGATTGCGAGGTAGAACGTTACTGCTGGCGACTTAATAGTGTGCCGACCGAGATGTTGTAGTGGCTTAATAGTATCTTATCCGTAACCTTAAACGGCATGCCATTTAGCCGTAAGGGTAAGGAAGAATCGATAAGCCAGTATAAGTCTATTAGTCACCGTTACTTAAGCTTTTACTAGAAGGTATGCTATATCAGGCGGAAGGAAGTGTTTGAATGCTAGGCCGTTTGCTTTACCGATGAGCAGTGGAGCTTACTGGATGATCTTGTGGAAGAGCTTGAGGCCGATTGGGTTGTTAGTAGATATGACAGTGAATTCTATAGCAGTAAGGAGACAGAAGGTAAGAAAAAGGATTAGAATAAAGATAAAGACAGAGACGGAGACGGAGATGAATATTAAGACGACGATAATAGTAATTATAAGGGTAAGTAAGACAGTAAAGGGATAACTAGCCTGTGGTAAGATACGCTTAATCGAGCTATATTCCGGTTTATTATAGCTTTAATTAAAACTTACGTCGGCGGAAATATATATATAAATTCGCTACTGTATTTCTATATAGCGCTTAGTATTAAGTTATGCCTAATAGGCTATATCGAACCATATCTATATACCGGTCTGCTAGCTAGTATAGTATGGTAGGCTTAGGTATTTTTTTTAAAGGCTATATTTAAGAACGAGCCGCTAGATTAGGATAAGGTTAGGGTTAAGGCTGTATTTATATTTAAAAAGCAGTATATATTATAGATATATATAGGTATTTATACCGTTATAAGTATAATTATTAGGTAGATGGCATATAGGAAAGGGTATTGGTAAAAAATAGGGGGGTAGCCGTCGATATAATAGTCTAAGGGTGGAGAGGGCTTGTTTTATATAGGTAAGTATATTAACGTTAAGGATTTCACTTATATACTACGTAATAAAGTTACCGAGGTAGAGAAGCTACTAGATAAGCTATTTAGGGGGTTTTAGTAGCCGGTTAGCAAGAAGATTAATATAGGGCGAATTGTTAATAATATAATACGGCTCGGGGCAGGTTAGTTATTTATAAGTAACCTAAAGAATAAGTGGCTAAAAGCCAGACCGGAAAAGGTAATGTGGCTGATAGAAGTATTAATATGGGATGCTATAAGGGCTCGACTGAAGCGACAGTGCGTTAAGAGGTGGCTTTAAGATTTAAAGTTATTATAAGAGACGCTACTCGTGCTTATATATACGTAAGGTAGGCTTCCAGGAAGGGGGCCTGAAATCATAACGCTACGGCATTATAATTCATAGTAGTTACTACGGAATATATTTATACTTAATAGGTAAGTTATAATTATAACTAACCGAGATAAGATAAAGGTAATCCGTAATAATAGGCGAAAGGTAATACGATTTATGCCTAACTGGATTAGGTAGATAATTGTGGTATATATTATATAGCTATTTCTAACGGAGAGGGTGCTACGACGGGAGTGTTAACTTACTAAGCCGTGTAGAGAGTAGCTAAAGTATATATAGAGGGATGGCTACTTGTCGGTATAGGAGACTAACCGGCTTAGTAGGTAGCTAGGCCGTGTAATATAGGCCGGGACGGGGGTTAGATTAGGGGTAGGATAATACCGGGCGATTATAATTGAGATAGGACGGAAGATCCGAGGGCTTATAATAAAGTAGCTAGAAGGTAAGATAGATAATGTAGATAAGAATGATAATATCGAGATCGACTAGATTATAGGTAAGCCGGTTAACTGTAGAGGAAGCTGGAATATTATGTGGGATTTATAGTTAACGTATAGAATATATATTATAAGGTAGTACTATACTGTATATATTAACTTCCCGGGTAAGTTATAGCCGGAGATAATTACGATATTTAAGGAGATTAGTAAGCTATGGTATTAATTTTTAGAGGAAAGTAGTAATGTAAAAGAAGTAAAGGAGGTAAAAATATCGAAATGTAAGCAAGATAGTTAGGAGACCGATAAGTAATAGTAATAGTCGACTGATAGTCCGACCTAGATAACTAGGAGTAGTAAGCAAAGAAAGACTACTTAAGAGGAGGAACCGGCTTAGAAGAGGAAGGAGATAAAGGAGACAAGAGGGGAGAAGGAAGAGAAGAAAAAGAAAAAGCTAAAGGATAAGATAAGGGATAGGTTATAAAAGCTACTTAGGCCGAAGGCAACTTAACGATTCGATAAGCAAGCTAAGAGTATACGATCGATTATAACGCTTAAAGCAGATTAGACGGTAATTAATATGCTGCCGATAGGGGCCGGTAAGAGTATATTATTTATACTGCCGGCCGTAATATAGGATATCGGCATAAATATCGTAGTCGTGCCGTTTATTACACTAATAGATAACTTGGTAATAAAAGTAATAGATATAGAGGTAGACTATATTTAATATAGGTTATTAATAAATTCGGGACGAGAGGGTATGCCGAGGGCAGTACGGTTAATTATCGTTAATGCCGATATTGTATTAAGCGTCGAATTTTCCGGGTACGTTAACGGGCTGTTATGTATAGGGCTGCTATAGTGGATATTTATAGATAAGTGTTATACTGTAATTATAGATATTGGCTATCGGGCTAAGCTTAGCGAGCTGGTAGGGTTATACCGGTTTGGCTGCCCGCTGGTATTGCTTACGGTAACGCTGCCGGTTATGTTAGAGGACTGGTTCTGGGGTAAGATACTAGTAAAGTCAGTAATTATAGTGCGGGATTAGACGGTAAAGCTGAATTGCTGCTATAAGGTTTAGTAGGTTAAGCCCGGCCGTAATGCCGTTGAGGATCGTATAGTTAAGGTAATTAAGTAGCTAGATAAAGATATAATAGGTCGTTAGAAGGGGATTATATACTGCCGGTTAAAGAGTTAATATAAAGTGATAGCTAACGAGATTAGTTACGATTTTTATTATAGCGGCATAAATAAGTAAAACCGTTATGAGGCGCGGATGGTATAGATAGAGGGCGGTAATATAAGCCAATAGATTGCAGTAATAACCGGGTTAGGGATAGATATTAATATCGAAGGGGTCGTAGCCGTTATTTATATAGAGAAGCTATATAGGCTTATTAACTTTATATAGCAGATTAGCCGAGGAGGGCGTTAGGTAGGTAAGGTGGTACGGTCTATTATTATATATAACGGACGGTTATAATAAGAGGATTAGTATTAAAACTTTATAGATAATATTAATTAGGTATAGATAGAGGTATTTATATTAATGCCGGGATATCGAAGGGCGGTAATATTAATGTTTATAAACGGAGTAGTGGGTAAAATATATAAGGATATGGAAGGGGCTATAGCTTATAATTAATATAAGCTACTTTGACGGGATAATAATTATAATAAGGGTGAAGGTAAGGTTAGGGTAGTAATAGAAGAAGGGAGTAAAGGAGAGAGTAAAGAAGGGAGTGAAGGAAAGAGTAAAGGAAAGAGTAAAGGAGAGAGTAAAAAAAAGACTAATAGTAAGATTAGTTAGGGTAAGGGGGGTAAGGGTAAGAGCAAAAGTAAGAATAATAAAATAAAGAAAGGCAGGAGGATTTAAAAGGTATTTAATAAGGAAGAGGGTATATAGGTTAGAATGCTTTTTCAATGGCTAGATAATATTATAGAGGAGTGTCCGGTGTGTTATGTCTAACGTTATTAGAAGGGACTAGAGCTAAGGGAGGTCCTAGATAAGCCGCGGTATAAAAAGGCCGGGTAGTAATATAAGACGGTAGTAAAGGAAGGGTATAATACGGTATGTAGGCAGATTAGGTTTAAAGAGCTATTATACTGCTTTATATATAAGCTATTACTAGACTGGTATAAGGAAATACGAGATAAAGAGGGTAGCTATATATATAAGGATAAGCTATTACCGGTGGTATTATTTAGGTTAAGAAGCTGGCGAGTTAGGTATATAATAAGGGTAGAGTTTAGGATTAAAATAAAGGATAGGAAGGTATTTTATTACTAGCTAGGGGTTAAAAGGCGGTTTTACGGGATGAAAGGGATAAATATATATATATTATAAGAAGTAATTATTTAGGAGGTATATAAAGAGAAGGAGTGGCTATAAGGTAGCAATAGAGGTTATAGTAAGAATATAGTAATAAAGAGAGATATAATATAGAAAGAGATAAAAAGAAAAGAATAGTATATAAGGTAAGAAAATAAAAAGGATAAAAATAAAGAGAGATATTTAAAGATATAAGCAAATAGTAAGTAATATCTAGAGGAGGGTATTATAGTATAGAAGGTAAAGGGAGTAAAAGAATAAGAGGGGAAAGGGAAAAGATTAAATAAGTAAGTAAGAGAGTAAGAGAGTTAAGGGAGAAAAAGAAAAAGGAAGATATAATAATAGAATAAAGGAGGAAAAGAGATAAAAAGTAAAAAGGGTTTAGGTTAGAGGAAAGGTAAAGAGGGACGGTTAGGGACGTGAACCCCATGTATCTACTAACGGCAGGTAAGTATATAATAGAGAGTATATAGTAAAAGATTAAATAGTATTAAGGTAAAGGGGGAAAAAAATAGAAAAGAGTTAGAGAATTAAAAAGGAAGAAAGTAAAAAAAAAAAAGACTACTAGTAAGGGTTACTAAAAGTAAGAAATATAATAGTTAAGAGAAATAGTTAATATAAAGGTTAGGGTTATTAAGAAAGGAATAGGGAAAGTAAAGAGTAAGAAAGGTAGTGTAAAGTAAAAATGGTAATTACTATAAATTAAATAGAAATTAAAATTAAAATTTAAGGTTAAAGAAAGCTTTTGTAGGTATATAAGTAAATATATATAAACAAGCTCCCGGTAGGGTTAGGGTTAGGGTTAGGGTTAGGGTTAGGGTTAGGGTTAGGGTTAGGGTTAGGGTTAGGGTTAGGGTTAGGGTTAGGGTTAGGGTTAGGGTTAGGGTTAGGGTTAGGGTTAGGG